>OV815323.1:10015000-11215000 GCA_929108375.1 Gymnoscelis rufifasciata | reverse complement strand
CATAATGATAACAAAAGTAATGAAAGAAGAACTTAATATTATTAATGCGTGTGTGTAGGAACGATCATTGAAGAGGACTGATGCTTTAATGTTTCGCACGTAAAGAATATTAGTAGTATATCGAGTATATTTTATCGATGCACTGCCCCTCCCTAGTGATATCGTTAGGAAGTGCCCTTATCAAGACACTGGGCTGCGATGACGCGATGCGGTTACGAGTCCTGTTACAGAGCCATCACCACAATTAAACCTTAAGATGACAAAACTAGGGCTAATACATTATCATTAAGAGTTTAATTCGTGTTTTAACCTTTTTTAAATTATCATCAACAATATAAATATCAGAAAACTCAAAAACTTTCGAATCATGGTATGTTACCCGTTTTAAGTCATAAAATTCAGTCGTTGAAATATTTAAGATTATAACGCATTGCCAGCCATGTTCGATAGAACTGAAGATCTTAGATAGCATAGCTTAGCGTAACAATCTGAATTTAATTATTTAAAATTATAAAAAAAAAGGTGTGTGTGCGATTCACACACGATAGAAGTGAAACTTCAGTAAATCGACGCAAGAATAAGAAGAATAAAAAAAAGTGTGTGTGTGTCAGATACGACGCACGATTGGAGTCTACTACTTACGAACTATAATAATGATATATATCGAATAGAAAAAAAGGGTAAATGAACGCATCTGCTAAAATGTTATGAGAAACAAACATTATATCTGTAATTATTCGGATTATTTATATTACTTCAATAAAGCGTATTACATAAAGTATGTTACAAAATAATATAAATAAAATACAGCAATACCTCTTTGCGCGATACTTCGTAGTCTCAACTACGAAGTATCGCTAAATAAAGCATTGTATTTGTGTCTCTTACCATTTCCGTTTCATCTTTTTGCATCCGGTTTGAAATCACTACGATTCTATAGAAGTTTCACTTCAAAAAAACCTAAAACTTAAGTTCCCTTAAAAGTTTAAATATGTTGTACAATTTTGTAATGTGCATGTGATGCGCTTTTATTTGAGACCCCACTCGAGTTTATATTCAGATTTTCGCTGTTTCTTCACCACTTTTACGTCTTAACTTGTTATTTTACTATTTAATTCACAGTTAGTACGTATAAACTATACATATGTATATTACAGATAAGCACACATATTTAAAGTTTTAGTTACGTTAACAATTTATTGTTCTGTGTCAAAGTCAAAGTCAAAGTCAAAGTCAAAACGTTTATTTCCTTAGAAGCACATAGCCTACATGGACAGGTCAACTTAAAATTGTGTGTTTGCTATGTCTATGTATGTATTTACAATAACGTTTCTACCTCTACATAGTATCAGTCACCAATACCCATAGTACTAAGCTCTGCTTACAATACAATAATTTTATTGAACACATCATTACAATAAAAACAAAAAAACAGAAAAATGTAGGAAATTTGTGCCGTGTGTCAATAGGCGACCTTATCTCTGATAGCGATCTCTTCCAGGCTTCTTGGGATGTATACAGATCAGTCAATAGATGCTTAGTTTGGGATTAGGTGATCAGAAACACTCCTATTTACGTTCCCACTGCTGGGACACAGGGACTTCTCTCTTGACAAGAGATTAATTCGCCCTTAATTCACCACGCTGGCCAAGTACGGGTTGGTGCTGAATGCCACATGTCCTTCAAACTCTATAAGGTTCTCAGAACATTCGGTTTCCTCAAGATGTTTTGCCTTCACCGTTGAAACATGTGTTTTAAAGCGCACATACATTTCTTAAGAAAAATTTAGAGGTGCGCGGCGGTGTTTGAATTTACGACCTTCGGAATGAAAGTTGAGTGTCCACCCACTTAGCCAATACGTCTTCTTGTCCCGTCTCGTCGTTAATGGTTTATTTTGTGGTTTTCGTGTTTCTTACTTTTTCACTAGCAAGGATAAGAATGTGTAGCGACATCTGTGCAAGGAATTATGAAGTACACTACATAAGTATTCATGTTTTCTATCGATCACGGAAGGTGGCGCTATTGAAGCATAATTTAATGAAAAACTGTAAATATAAACACTAACCCCCTGTATACACTGATGAATTAGCTATAAGTAATCTATAATATCTTAAATTTAATTACGCCCCCGATTTCAAAACCTAAGTTCTCTTAGGTCTTCCTATATTTATAAAGTCATACTATTTTGAAATTTTCACGTGATCCGCTTCCATTCGAGTTTAGTTGCAGATAATCGGTTTTTCTTCTCCACTTTCACCCCACATAACTTTTAAACAGGAAAGTCCATTTTCGATCAAAAAAAAATTTAAATCGCTTCATCCGTTCGGGGGCTATGATGCGAGAGACAGAAAAACAGACCGACAGACATATAACATCCCTCTTTTTGCGTCGGGGGTATAAAACACACAATTTACGCCGTATTTTGTGTCTGTTCGTGAGATAAACAAGGGTGAAAATCTTTATTGTACTGTTACGAAACAAATTTGCACTAATTTTGATTTAACTATAACGCTTTTATCAAATGATCTATTAACCTCCTATAAGTCTAATTTAAATATTTATATGAATACAAACGTATTCATATAAATATTTTACTTTTTCATCAATGGGTAGAGTGAAACAAGAGGAGGCCTGTAGTCCAATAAATATAACAATGATTAAGCTGATAAGATGAATGAACAGCTCCATTGATGACGTCATAGTTTCGCAGCTCACCCATTCCCATACAAATTGCTTCTAATTGATAGGTCAGTGTTGAATGACCCGCGACTGAAATGCATTGACCGAGTTAAGAGATATAATATGTATGCTGTTGTATGACTGTGTATGGTTAAAAGAGTTTTTTTATTACAGGATTTACTGAAATCCTTAATTGGGAATTTGAGTTTTTATGGTAAACAAATTACCAAAAAAAATATTCAAGATACATTTGGCTATAGGGCTATAGGACATTCTGTGCTATACGTAAGTTACTAATTTTTTTTTCTTTAGCCCTTGTTGTCTTACTGCTGGGCTAAAACTTCCAGAACTCCCTCCAACAATCTCTGTCCAGAGCTGTTTACCAGCAACTTTCCCAAAAGTCCTGGAGGTCATCTCGCCTACTACTAATTTAAATATAACAAAGATATTTTAGTAAGTTAATAGTTTAGTATGTTGTGACGTTTGCAAAGTAAATCTCTGGGTATTCTGATTCGATTTCAAATATTATAACGGTTTTTTTTTGAAAATTTGAACTTCGTAAATGATACGCACCTTTTAGCCTCAATTTCATCATTAGCTACAGGCAGATCGTTTTACCGCCTAACTGAGATCAAACTGACATTAAAATGTAAAATTTCAATGGTTAAACTTGATTCAAAAAGACTTGATTTGTAGCATTAAATTATGGCATTGGGGCTGAAACTTGCGAAAAGATGACATACATAGGTAGTTACGTACTTGTGATGAGTCTTGTAGTATTCGCACAAGTACAAATAAATACAAAATAATGATGGTGTATTTTATTTTTAGTTCTTTGCACAACCCTTATTCTAAGAAACGTTATGTTTCAACAAAATACAAATTATACCATTCAATGTGGTTGCCGGATGTGGTATTGGCGCGAATCGACGCCATTTTGGTAGAACAACTGCGCGAGTCGTTTTAGTGATGGGATATTAAAATAAACATGAAATACATATAAAAATACGAACTTACTATAAAAACATCTCGAATTGATGAGCTCTTTTGTTTTTTTATCGATTCAAACAGATTATAAGCTATGTTTATTTCGTGTTTCAGTTCAATCGGTTCAGGCGTTTAAGTGAAAATTATTTACATCCATACAAACATTCGTATTTATAATTTTAGTAAGAGGGATGTAATAAAGTTGGTTTAAGACACATTATAATTTCACTTTATTATTACCATAAATTATCTTGAATTAAAAAAAAACAAATTCTGTCCTTATACTTACATAAATTATTTTAAAATGTTTGATAATCATTCTTAAGAACATACATTATTAAAGGGTGCACACAAAAATATGCGTCTATACTCATATAGAAATATGCTTATTTAATAACAAATATTAATCAAATATGCACACAAAAATATACTTATATTATGCTGTTTTTCCTAAGTCTTCAGTAATAAATATGAATAAAGTGTCCACGCTCCCACCACTATGCGCCGGAGCATAATTACTACAAATTAACACAGGGATATGGCTGTCTGTTTGACTCATCGTCTGTCGTGATGCCCTCAATGCATCGCTACTGTTTGCTAATAACTGATGTTTTGTCTCCCTCTATCTGTTATCCCTTTTATTCCATGAGTAACTTTAAGCTGGGCTTACATTGGTTCCGTTTACGGAATTTCCGGTGAAAGATTGGAAAATTTTATCAATATTTAAAACAAATGTCCTAAACAAATTTGTAGCAAAGAGCCTTCAATTAACAATTATTTAGATTTATTTTTTCCTGTAACTAGTTCTTTGTTTATATAAAGCATAGTTTATTTAAGAGGTTTTCACTCACCGGCATTTATTGTTTGTTCTGTTTCCCTATTCGCAAAAACTTATAATTGGCTTTCTATAAATATATTCTGTTATGTTATCTTTGTTAAAAACTGTTGGTTTTTTTATATAAATAAACTGTCATTACAGTAAAGAGTATTTGTTAACACACCACGTTTTTTTATCGTCCTGTTGATGCGTTTTGACGAGCGTTACCTATGCGCGTTTTCTACGCTCTTAGCATAACTAGGTTCGAAGTCCGTGACCTTAGTTATGAAATTGCGTCCTCAGACCTCCTCCTGAGAACAGCGCGTTAATCCAACAGACATAAAGAGTGACTAAAGATTCTATAACTGTAGCTGCATTTGATCGGCTTTAGTGATAAGTAGATTAAGGAATGAAAGCAAATGACTGCTTTAAGTGTGCTAATTTCAACAAATTATCTCAAATTTAGCGCATGCTGAAGTGTTAACAGCATGATAATTAGCCTTATTTTGCTTATTAATGTTTTAAGCGGGAAGCTAAGGTAAAGTAGAACAATTGGTAACTAAATTATATTTTTTAATTTTAAAGTGATTAAGCCCAGTTTCACTAAATATGAAAAAACCGAACCCTATTTATTAACTATACACCTCTATGTTTGTGTACTACCTAAGTGATAAACCCCACTTATAGGTTGTAACCAATATTCTAAATTTGTGTTGAGAAAATTAAGACGAAGTAACTTATCTTACTAGCGAAATGCGGGACCTTTTATCCCCCGACCAAAAAAGAGGGGTGTTATAAGTTTGACGTGTCTGTCTGTCTGGGACATCATAGCTCCCGAACGGATGGAGCGATTTTAATTTAGTTTTTTTGTACGGAAGGTGAGTGTGGCGCGAGTGTTCTTAGACATGTTTCATGAAAATCGGTTGCGCCTTTTAAAAGTTATGGGGGTAGGAGTGAGGAAGGAAAACCGAAAATCTGCAAATATACTTGAGTGAGGTATCATAATATGAAAGCGCATCGCGTACACATTACAAAATATTATGGTGTTCTACTTTTAAGGAAATAAGGATTGGAATTGGAGGTTTTCTTAAATTTTGAATTTAGATGTTAATTATTGTTGATACGGGCCATCTCTGTTTGACACGTAGATTCACGCGGTAAGCGTTTACTTTTTTAAGAATAATAAAATGTTACACGGTGTTTTTAAACTATCAGTTGGAATTATAGTTCTGTCAATGGAACCTATGGCTCGGCATAGGTGCGCCAGAGGTGCAAAAGGTGGCTCAAATCCTGGCCGGGGGACCAGATTTTCTACGATCTACATACAGTATGAGTCACTAAGTGGTAACCCATTCTGCATCGTTCTGCAAGGGGTTACCAGTTGGCGACGCATACCTTACATACAGTTTCTGGTTTCAGGTTTGGGTGTTTTAAGTGTATCATAAAGTACTTATGTAGGTATCTACAAAAAATGTATCTATGTGGTTTATCAGTTACCCAACACTAATGTTACAAACTCTGCTTAGTTTGGGGTTCGGTGATGCTGTTTTATTAGTCCCGAAATATATTTATTCGCGTATTCGCGTTATTTCGTCGCTTCGGTCGACTAGGTTAAATAATCATAAAATCATTCTACATTATATAAAAGAGGTGTAGCATTCAAAATATACTAGATAGTTACTTGAGATTCATCTACTTACGAGAAAAAAGAGAAATAAACTTTCATCGTTTTGGACTTCATAGTCAGGAAAAGTCCTCCATCATTAATAGTGACGAGATTTTGAGTGCGAGCTCCTAATATTTATGGTATTTTTTATATTTTAACTTTAATGTGTCGTTTAATTTAACGTAAATGGTTGTGATTGTTATTTTATGGAAATAAAAGGATTGAATATGACTTTTACTTACTTCCTGGTACATCTGCAGTGGCGGCCTCTGCCGTGGCGCGCGGTAGTTCGTGATGCGCGGTATGACCAGTGGAGGGCGCTGCTCTCGGCTGTACACTGCGCATTCTTCTGGCGTGATCCACTGTGGACAAATTGATCTTTTATTAATTTATATAAAACTAGTTGACCCCAGCAAACGTTGTTTTGCAAAATGAACTTAGTAAAATAGTAGTTTAGACTGATAATGTTTAATCAAATCAGACCCTAATTATCCGATTCCTGAGACAATCGCGCACAAGCATAAAAATCTCAGTAATAGTGTCCTGTTTTACACTTTGGGTACAAAACCCTAAATATGAAGTTAAAAACCAATGGAGTTTTGAGAAACAAATTATTATTCTAAATTGCTGCATCCGTTCGAGAGATATGATGTCCCAGACAGACAGACACACAGACACATACACACATACATACACACAGACAGAAACACAGACAGACAGACATACACGTCAAACCTATAACACCCCTCTTTTATGGTCGGGGGTTAAAAAAGCGAGGTTTTCACTTTTTTAAAACATAAAACTTTTATGGAATTCTACTTGTATATGAATAAAAAACAAATACAAAAAAGTTGTACTTCGAGTATCAAATGAAAGCGAATCGCGTGCACATTACAAAATACTATGGTGTTTAAATTGTAAGAAAATTAAGGCATTGGAATCGGGGGTTTTTCTTAAATTTTAAATTTAGATTTATTGGTACATTTCATTTCGGGAAAAGCAAAGACCCATGATATTTTAGGTTTCGTATTAATCCGTATTGTTATCGTATTTGTTGACAGCGTGTAAAGCTTTATTATTTCATGTTTTTTTTCCCTATAAAACAAATATGTTAAGAACACAGACGGAAGCTCATAAGTGTGAAGTGATTAGGTACAAAATATACTAATGTTTTCCTTTGTTTCTGGGGAATTCCAGCATCAGGAAGAAACAGTAATTACCTACATATTAAAATTAATTAGAACACAATTTAAACATTACATAAACTTTAATAATTCTAAATATTAAAAAAGACGCCGGTTGTATATTAAAGAAGAAGAATGAATAAATAAAAATATTGATTGCAACAATGACATAAATATTAATAAATTTTAATTTAAAATTTAAGAAACTCCCCCGATTTCAATGCCAAATAATAAATATAAATAATTTCCTTAGATGTAAAACAACATAATAATTATGTAATGTGGACGCGATGCTCTTTCATTTGATAACCCACACTAGTATATTGCAGATTTTCGGTTTTCCTTCCCCACTCTCACCCCCATAACTTAAACGGATCAACCGATTTTCATGAAACATGTCTAAGAACAACCGGGCCAAATTCACCTTTCATAATTGAAATCGCTCCATCCGTTCGGGAGCTATGATGTCCCAGACAGACACGTCAAACTATAAGTTTGACGTGTTGACACCCCTTATTTTTGGTCGGGGGTTAAAAACAATGATAAAGACTATTATAACGTAGGTATTGATACCAGCTAGCATTGTAATATTTGTATGGAAGAGTTTATTAGAGAATTTAAGAAGGTTAATCTACTATTATAACCTAGTGTAGTAAGAACTTTTTTTTGGAAATAAATATTTTTTATTTTATTTTATTTTTATTTATTATTATAAAGCGGAGGAGTTTGTTTTTGAACGCGCCAATTTCAGGTACAACTGGTCTGCTTTTAAAAATAATTTCAGCGTATTGTCGCGAAATTTATCGGGGAAGGCTTTTTGCCCGGGGAAAGGGCAGATACAGTATTACAGGGTGGTGACGCTCCGTGATATTTCGTTGAACGGTTTTAAAAATATTATAGTTTTGTGCATTTATTGTGTTCTAAATTTTTTTGTCATCATAAGATTTTCACACTAATACTTGACTGGTTTTGAGTTAGTTCCGCTTCAATCAAGCCATAATGGCCTCTTTCAAATTCCTAATTTCTTCAGCAGTAACTATAGCTCTATATTTACTGACTGATTAGCGACATGGGACTCGGATATGGTATGACCTTAAATATTGCAAAAACCATGATGATTTAAAAGTGCTAAATGCATTGGAGCACACTGTATGGACTATATTACTTAGTATAGTCCATACAGTGTGCTCCAATGCAAAATGCATCGTAACACGATTCCTTCCTGCGATCGTGTTGCAAATTACGGACAGACGGTTCTTTGTGCTTTCCTCCCGGATACAGACTATAGATTCTGTCTTTACTGAATGTATCTGGCCATTCAGAGCTAAGATACATCATTCCGCAAATATAGCTAAATAATTAAAAGAGGTTTCATCATTTGGACATGATTATAATGGAGAATTGCATTAGGCTAACTTCAAAGGATCTCCTGCCAAATAATGAAAAAAAAACACAGTTATGGTGCGGCTACATTAGCGGCCTACGGCGAATATTCTTGGCAACACGATGTGTGGGGTCGGGTACATAGTTCAAGATACTTTCATCATTTAGTTCCTTGTTTGATTTTACAAATCTTAAAATCTTCAACGCGAAGTATTCGGTATGTAGTTATAGCAAATGCTGCTGCCTTCAAAAAAGGTCGTCACCTTTTTTGAACCACTGTTTTTATTTTTCTCTTATTTTATTAATTTTTTGTTTAATTATACCAATGTGTATGTATTTGTTTATTTTGTTTTCCTTTGTTTTTAAATGTATTATGTATGTTTTTTATATTAACTGTGGTCCGAAATAAATGTATCTTATTCTTATACCTATCACTTACGTAACCGGGTAGTTAAATGTCTATATATCCGATCTATGGATAAATAGGTTGATGTAAAAGTAATGTGCATTACTCAAGACCAATTTACCGAGATGAATCAACAATTTGATCAAAGATTGATTCGCATCATAAGGTCGGCTGACTGGCAGAGCCACAATACTGCAATAGTATTTTGACTTACATTATATAATATTTGCCTTTAGTAGAGTTACAATAGAGTGATTTAGTTGCGTATCATATCTAGTATAATACTAGCGGCCCGCCCCGGCGTCGGTCGCACGGGTATAACATTTTTCCGGAAATTATTCGAATATTTCTCGCCGTAAAAACCATCCTATCTCTCAAGTTGGATCGAACTGCACATACTGTGCGAATTTTATTATAATCGGTTAAGTGGTTTAGGAGTCCATTGAGGACAAACATTGTGACACGAGATTTATATATATTAAGATTATTAAGCTGTAGGGTTTGTTGGTCTGTTTGAAGGCGCTAAACTCAGAAACTACTGGCCCTATTCAAGAAATACTTTCAGAGTTAGATAGCCTATTTATCGAGGAAGGGTCTATTCCTTCTACCGCGGGAAAGAGATATTCCCGCCGGACAGTTACAGTGCCGTGCCGTTGCGTATAAATATATATAATGGGCATATTATGGGCTTTTCCAGCAGAAATGCTTTTTTTTTAATTTGATTTTTGTATGAGATCTGATGTCCAAGATATTTCCTATCCACGAATAAGATCATGTTGATGATGAAATAAGATATACTTATTATAGATATTGAAGGAAATATAATGAGATGATTTATATTTTAAAGTAAATTTAATTTCTCTTTTTCATCAATGGTATAAGCTTTGTACACACCGCCACAAGTGATGTCATAAAGCCATTTCCTGTTCTTAAATGTCCCGTCATCACACCCACGGGTCAAGGAGATCCGGTTCCGGACTCATCATCATCGCATCTAATGACGTTAATTTGACTCATTCGGAATTTGAAAGATATTGCACAATAAATACTCATTGATGTTTGACCCAGTGAAGTGTAGGTATTAAGTTTCAAACTTAAAGGTAAAAATCCTATAAAATTTAGAGTAATGTTTACTTGTTTTCTTCGACCTAGTTTAGTTGGTATACGCTGCGTGTTTTACATATAAAGGATTTTTTGGCAAAAATGATATCCAGCAATAATAGGCATTCATAAAGATACATTTAACGATGAGATTCCGACAGCAAATCCTTGTGACCCTACTGTACAGTGTACAGGCTTGATAGACCTAGTGTAGGGAACATCCACTAACTGAAGGTACCATCTATCTTGTATTTAATATAAATGTTCTAGTTACTAAGTTCACCTTTGTAAAGATGTTGGATACCCAAATAGAATTAAGCTTTAGAAAACAATAAATACATTCATTCATTCATTCATTCATTCATCAAAATGCAAACGGATGACTATTGGTACTGGGAACTAAGCAAGATTCCAGTAGCAGGCGCAGACGAAGTCTGAAATTTTACGTTTAATCGCGCGCTTTCAAAAAAGAGTTAGTAGGGACAATGCTATAAGTTCACGTACCTTTTATTATTATTTATTTACTATCACTAAGGTTCTTATCCTAAACTATAAAATAACCTTCATCAATTACGTAAATAAACTTACTGTTTATTGAATAGCAATATACTTTGAAATATTTGAAAGTTATTGCAAAAAAGATTTGCTCGATAGATAATAAATAAATTACTCGTTCACTCAAAAAAGCAAAATGGCGAGCTCTTGTGAACGAGTAATTCATTTATTGCAATATTAGAAATTAGGGCTTGTAGGAAACAATATGAATATCGCGTCATTGGCTTGTTTGAAAAACCGATAACCGTCAATTTAGAATCCCATTTCTTCAGACAAAGAAAATACAGAATCTATTACAATAACATTTTGGCGCCCGCGGCCTAATTCTTAATCTAGCGGAAGCAAACCGCACACACTGCGACATTTCATTTGACACTGACATAATGTCAACTGTCATAAATCCTGCTATCGTCACCAAGATACACTACGGGTTGAATCACCTTGTTGACCTTAGTGTCAATTCGAAGGGCCCATTCATGTATGCTATCTCGTTCTATATCGCATCTGTGGTGGGTATGACAGAGATAGAGCTAACGGCTATTGGGTAATTAGAGTGAATGGATGTGACATTCATTCATTGAGTATTTTTATCAGCTGTGCCCAATTAAGAGAGGTAGAGTTTATCTGATGGGTCAATTATGGGCTTGGAAAAAATATAAATCATGTGTGGGCCTTAAAATAGTTATTTTGACAGAAATTTATGAGCTACGTGTGGATTTTATAATGCTGTTCCTTTATGTAATAGCTTACCAACAAATGAAGCTGACGGAAATATATTTTATGCAATGTCTGACGGAAAGTGGCTACCACATACTATGGACTGGGCCCCTGTGACTTCGAAGATATCACCTGCTCGCTACCGTCGTCCCCGTGAATGCCTTCTAAACAAACCCATGCAAACATAATGTTAATGCAACGATAATGCTAAAGTTTGACTTATCCTATCTTTCAAAGGGCTTAACCGGTTTTTATGAATCATAGCTACAAACTTTTTGACTAACCAAGGTGGGTTAGTTCAATCGAAAGAAACAGGTTCATTCGGTCGAGAGAAAAGAACCCATGACACCGTTTTTAATACCGTTCATAACTTCTATTTCTCCATAATAAGTTCCCTGAATAAACATTTTAATTTTTAATGGATTCGTTACTATGAGTTTATAAGAATAATACCAAAACTAGCTTCCGCCCACGTAATAAAAGATTTCCCGTTATAAAAGATAAAAGCTGTATAAAGTGACATTTGTCTGGACCTACAGCAGCAAACGGCTATCCGTGTCAAATTTGGCAGTAATCGGGCTTGACTTGCAATACCTAAGGGATATTTCCTTGAAATGTGGTATTAAACCGCGGCAAAAGACGTCTATGTGTTATTCTGATATGTAAGCTATATTACTGTCAGGTTCCATCGAAATCCATTCAGTAGTTTTGGCGTGAAAGAGCAACAAACACACTTACATCCTTACAAACGCGTTCAACGTACAAACGCGTTTCGCGTTCATAATATTAATAGGATGTAAAGGGGACCAAAACAAGCGCCGGAAACATGTTTTTATAAATTAACTTTGTTTTTAGCTGGATCTTTTTTACAGAAGTAATTCTTACAATCTATACAGCAAACGGAATAAGTGTGAGGTTAATAATGGGGTCCATCCAACGATTTCCTTGTCCGTGCACCACAGGGAAATCTCCTTATTGGCTGATTCAACACTATCGGATCCGATGTTGCGGCCCACTTGGATGCAGAGATCACCGCGGAAGGTGCCAAAGGCAGAATTAGCAGGATTGGTGCAACTGACTGCCTTAGTGGCGCGGTGGGCGAGAGTCCGCTTGCGGCGCAAGAGGTAGCGGGTTCGATTCCCGCCGAGGGGTCAAGTGTTTGTATGTTCTGCAAGCACGTTCTCCTTGGTCTGGGTGTTTAATATGTATAATAAAAAATATCTATGTATGTATGTACTTATATTATATTAAGTATATCAGATTTCTAGTACCCGTAACACAAGCTAAGAGCTTACCACGGAGCTAGATGTTGTTGTGTGGATTGTCCGGAAATATTTATTTATTAAATATCCTCACATTTTACAAACTCAACCTCCTTTAAAGCCTGCTCCATTGGCTAGAAACCTCGGATTTAGGAAAGATCTTCGCCCACAGAACCAGAGGTCGTAATAAAAAGGCATAAGTTAACTTTCGCTATGTTACACAAGAGCGGGCCGCTTTGTATGCGTGTGACGGTAGAACAATGGAGTATCATGGAAAAGAATAATTTTGATTGCACAATAATAATTATGTTACTGTATTTTTATGCTAAAGAATTGTTTTCTATGTGCACTTTACGAATGCATTTGAGCTTTGCCTAATATTATTTTTCATTTGCCCCAACTCGTAGGCAATACGTGGCAATACTTATATTCAATATTATTCATTCAGAGCTTTTTGAAATACAATCCTATTTTAAGCCTTCTGATAGTTTTTAAGTTATTACTTAACCATTACCTACTAATATTATAAATGTGAAACTATCTCTCGTCTCTGTCTGTCTATACGGCTTTCACGCATTTACTGAACCGATAGAAATGACACTAGGTACAGATATTCTCTAGATCCTAAGAAAGAACAACAATAAAACAACAATGTTATACCGCGGACAAAATTCACTAAAAGTGGGTTACATGAGGCACAGCTAGAAATCTATACTTTCTATACTAGATAATAGATTTCCAGATCCCAAAAGTATAAGATAACGTATTAAAAAACCGTGTTAAACATTATTCAGACCACCATAACAACATACTATATACCACCACCTTTCTGAATTAAATTCTTTCCATGCAAAGGTTGTCTGAAATAAATTGCTTTAAGACCGCCCATTACGCATGCTAGGTTTAATATTACTACTAATAATTTTGCATTTATGTTTATTGGTGTGTGTAATAAATATTTTTTTATCTATCTATATAGAGTTATCCATAGATATGTATGCTATTTATATGCACATTTTATGGAGTTCTGTTAAAATTGCAGCAACATCGAATACAATAAAATAGACGTTATTCCTTCCTCCTGCGCATACGCAGTTAAATAAAAACACCGTAACTTCCTGTGTTGTAAAACAAATAGACATGCCGAACTACGGTAACTCGATTAGTACTCGATCACGAATAAACTTTGATATTATTTCATTTACTTGCATAACTCATACATACTGATATAGTAATAGTAATAGAATATTTATTTTGTGCCACAAAGTAAAACTTAAAACTATGAACAGTACAATAAAATAAAGGCAACAAAAAAGGTAAACGCTCAGCATAATATTCGAGCAGCTTTGAGCTGCCGAAGACTGGTATTCTGCGTCACCATACATATGAGTGTGCACGCGACTGTGAACACTTACACATTTTATATATTAAAAAGTTTTTAAGCTATTACAGCAGACAAATCAAGAAAAGAGATAATATAAAACTTAAGAATAAAATCAACAATTAAATCTACATAGGTACCTACAATAATGAGATCAAAATATAAACAAAACATAATTTATATCTATAACAAAATAAAAGCGGCTCAAAACGACATTTTATAAAGTGACTTGAGATTGTATATACATCATGATCGTCTAGATGTAAAGTCAAAGTCAAAACGTTTTTTTCCTTAGGAGCACAGGGCATACATGGACAAGTCAACTTAAAATAAAAAAAAACGATTTTTTTTGTCGAAATGTCTTGACAGTTTGCTTTAATTTTTTATACTGAGTTGAGATGCGTACCACATAAACTTTGTTAAAAGATTAAAAAAATCAAAATGGCCTCGGAAATAAACCTTATTTAGATACGAAACAGTATTTAATTATTGGCCCAAAACATGGCATGCGAACTCTTAGTATAACAATTCAATTTGTTTATGTAGGTTATGTATTGATTGATGTGCCTTTTAAGTTCTCTTAAAACTTCCTGTTACAATTAAGTTAAGATTAGTAATATGCCAATATTACCAATTCGATATCAAAATCCGTTAACTTTGTTTCAGCAAAGGTTAATCTTTCCTAGGACGGAATATAGATCAAAAGGAAGTTCAAATGTCTTTAGATAAGTACTTTTATAACAAAATCAAAATTAAAAATTTAAGAAAAACCCCCGTTTCTAATGTCTTAATTTCCTTAAAAGTAAAACACCATAATATTTATAATATTTTGTAATATGCACGCGATGCGCTTTCTTGTGATACCCCACTCGAGTATATTTGAATTCCAGCAAAGGTTCCTAAAATGTTATTCTTTTCAAGGACGGAGTATAGATCAAAAGGAAGTTCAAATGTCTTTAGATAAGAACTTCTATTAAAATATAAGCGTTTCCCGTGTTTTTGGATTATACCGCGGGAAAAGGGCTTGCATACACAATTGATCGCGATCTTGAGCCAGAAAATACAACTACTTTACAATAATTATAAGGCTCATTATATTGATTACAATCAGTACGACAGAGGCGGACAAATCATTTGTAATGCGACAGGATTTGTTGCATTGATTATATGAGTATTGGTTGAACATTTCTAAATCGTGGTTCGTCATCGCTTCGAGTTCCACTAGTAGCACAAAGGTCAGCCGCGTATGTAGGTAGGTTATTGCTCTCGCAGCCCTTCATACAAATACAAACAACAGGAGGGCCTGATTCACACATACATTCACACATAGTACCTACTCGTTAGTACGAAGTGGATGATAACCTAAATCAGAGGGCCTGTTTATTGATAGTTACAGTTTATATCAATTAACTGCTAATATAATTAACTGTAGGCAAAAATCAAATTTGTACACGGTGTTTGATGAAAATGTTATGATCAAAAAAGCCGTGTTGGCTAAGTGAGGAGGACCCTCGGCTTTGATTCCGAAAGTCACGGCTTCAAATCCCACCGAGCACCTGTGGATTCACCTTGAATAAGGTATGTACGCTTTTAACACGCGCTTTAACGGCGAAGGCAAACATCGTGAGGAAACCAGCATGTTCTAAGAACTTTCAAGAGTTTGAAGAACATGTGACATTTACCATAACTTGGCCAGCGGCAGGTTGTGAATTAAGGCCTAATCTTTTCGTCAAGAGAGTCCCAGCAGTGGGAACGTAAATAGGGGTGCTAAACAAATTATGATATTTTATGTAAGTAATTGATTTATTTATGTGTTAGTGCAAAGACCTCACTATTTTATATAATAGTTATAGAAAATGAAATGTGATTATTTTCATTCATGAAATGATGTCTCATAAATGTCAAATGTATGAAAAAAAGACATACGCAGCATATCTGGCAATTGAAATAAAATATATTATATAATATAGAATATTTGCATTTTAAATTGAAAGTTAATTGGTATTGAAAGCAAATTCGACCTACATTTTGCTATCAGTAATGTAATATCCCTGGAAGTTGTAACTCATATACTAGGTACGTACTTATTATTATAGTTTCTTGTAACTTACTATTAAGTATTATGAATCACGGTTCATTATTATTCATACTAATAATTATTAAAACGGGAAAGCGTGTATTTGTTTGTTGGCCGTCTTTCATGGGAAAGCCGCTGAATTCATTAGCTTGCAATGTGGTATATGGGTTGGCTATAGATAGATAGATAACTCTATGTACACCACAAATAAAATACAAACTGCAAACAATAACAAGACAATACATTGGAGTATCGCTGTGAGCCGATCTCTTCCAGGCAACCTTTGGATGAACAGGAAAGAAATAGAACGACATAGACAGTGGCGTAACGTAAAGAAGATATAAAAATGAAAATAAATAAATACCAAATAAACTATTCAAAACTATTTTCAAATAAAATTAACTTAAAAATAAAAATAAACTTAAATAAATAAAGAATAATAATAGACTATATAATAGATGAAAATAAGTGTTCGTGAAGCAGTTTTTTGAAGATGGGAATGGGCTATAGGTATTGGATTGGGCTATTTTTAATCGCGGGAAATATCTATTCGAGGGAAAATACATTATAACGGGTTAACACCGGGGGCACAGCTATTGTTTCGTCTCGTCATCTCTTAGATCATATTATGATAAACATTAAGATTATTTATTATATTAATCTTTTTATCTTCTCTTGAAACAATAACGCCATATATTTCAGCTACAACCAAGACTTTTATAAAAATAATTACTTATAAGTAATATGAAATTCCTAAGACTTTAATAGTTCCGGATTTGATTTTATAATTGCCGATCTTAGCTGCACGATACTGAAATATCTAGAAAGTCTTAGATATTTTTCAATTAATCATTTAATATGAAACTTAACTAAATAGTTATAAAATTCGTCAGGAAAGTGTTGTGTTGGAATTTAAACGATTTCTGCTCGCTGAATTTAGTTTCAAACAAGAAAGCCAAGTATAGCCAAGTCTTAAATATGTTTAGAGTAAGGTCCTACTTTATCTACATTTGATAATAGTATTTATCATTTTGTTAAATTTACTTAATATATTTTTATTAAGTTTACCTACTGCAATTATCTTACATTGTAAAATTACTTTGGGAGATTTAGAGCTGGTATTTTTAATTTAATTAACAGGGGAAAAAAAATTCAATCAGGTACTTTGATTTGGTTTTTTATGCATCTTACCATATATATATAATATTACATTCATATACTGATTAAGTATATTTTATTGGAAATCTTAAGCTAAGGTTTAAGAAGTGGTAATTAGGAAAACTATTCATCAAATATTTTCCGTTAAAACTCCGTCACTACTCGCTGTTAAATAGTACTTATTAAGAAAGGTTACCTATTTATATAGTTTTATAAACTGTGTAACAATGTCGCCGGTTGTAAATCAGTTTCAAACGGATTCAAAGGAAGTATTTCTGTAAACAGCGAAGTCAATATGGTCGCTATCATCCTCGGAAACCATAAAATTTTATATCATCTTTCCTCTATCAAATTTTGGGGCACGGAATGTAAAAATAGACGAATTTTATAACCATGAAATCCTGGTTAATGGACGGGAAATATTTAATTATTTAGGGCAATTAGGTCCGTTTGTTTAGAATCTTTCGGGTGAGGGCTGTAGATTGACGAAAAATACAGCAAGAATGCAGAAATAGGTGTGGCGTTCTTACGCCTAAGAAATTCGTGATTAGAAGATGCACAAATATTAAAAACTATTAAGATTAAATGGGTATATAGTATTATATATAACATCGGACTTTTCGGGAAACTCGAAAGACAATCAATCATGGTAAATATCCCGTTATAAATCTTAATAGTATTGATAGATTTAATTTATAACTTTTGAAACCATCATGGTTTCAAAAGTTATAAATTAAAAAAAATCATTATTTCATGTTTTATTTTCAGTAAAACGTGTATTTCTCCTACCTTTACTCGCAAACAAATGTAATGCAGTTTTTAGATTCATTATGTAAGTATAATTATTTACACATGTGCGAAGTCGAGGCGAGTCGCTACCCATGTACTATGCTTTATCTTTTCTCAAAACGTCAAATCTATTTTATAGGATACAATAAATAGAACGAATAGTGAACATTCTTGTCATGACGTGCTCAAGCTATGACGAATACACTCAGCATTGTAGTCTAATGGGCTTGGCTCCAATCTAAATAGTTGTAATTGTAACCACTCGACTGCTGTACGACAAAGCAGTTGCTTATGTACTCAGGTGAGTAAAGTTAGTACCGACTTATCGTTCAATGCTGCTTGCATGTTTACTAAATGCAAATGCAATGCGGTTTCCAAACAAACGTGGAAAATTCGTAATAAACGATCAAAACAAAACAAACTAGAGTTACGTATGAGATATATTGAATATTTCGATCAATTAATTTTATTCAAACCATTGGTTTCGTCAAAAATTACAGTAATATAATAATTGCTCTGCTTAGTTTGGGGTTAGGTGATGCTGTGTGAGTAGTCCGGAAATATTTATTTATTTATTTAATTATAAAACACATCAGTGCTTAAACTATATCTACTATGCGTAATAGGCGGTCTTATTGGTTAAAGCATTTTTTTCGGAGAACCTTGGAAGGACAAAGCATAAAATTGAAGTTGACATTTTGTATGGGTATGTACGAATGTCTTGCGGATTCGGCTGGGCTGAGAAGAAGAATGTGATTGAAGGTGGTTAAAGTACATAATTAAGATAGGTATTATTGTATTTAGATCTGCAAACGTATATTTTAAGGATAAGTCAAATGAAGAGGTTTCTAAGAATATTGTTAATAACGAACGATGGCACTGTTTTCCTATTATTTTTTTAAGCAGTTTTCCGCTATAATATAGGTAGCTACATAATTTAGTAGCTATCTAGCTATATGTTTTTAAATCGCCTTGGAGGCAGGCAAAAGTCAATTTACGATACAGCCTCGGGCTAAAATAATGCTTTCTACAGTGTCAAAGACTTTTTAGAATTTAAATCTTGACTATGTATATTAATTGACATTTATAATTTTGATGACATTAACCATGATTGAGTAGCTGTAATTGACATTTAATGTAATCTAGACTTATTAAATTTTAATGTACAAAATTTTTGCATGCCAATGTTTTTTGGCGAAATATGTGAAACGAATTGATATGTAATATCTTATATGTACCATATTTCATGCAATAAATGATTATGATTATGATTAAATGATTATAATTAAAGTCACTTTTACATACAGCCACGAGGCAATATGGTTAAGTGACTTTCTTCCTGAAGGGCGAATCTTTTACACAATTGTAAAGTCCACCTCCGCGACTGTCTTTATGTTCCATTATATTCTCTATGATTGTAACTCAAAAACTAGTGAATGGATGTTCATGCGGTTTTCGGTAATAGGTAGATATAATTCATGTTTTAGCATTCAATATAATATGATAAAAAACTTCGTCATGAACATAAAACAATGGCAGCAAAAGGATGAATTTGCACATTAAATAAACAACATTGACGGACAGACATTCTTTGAAATCGACAATCAGAGCATGTGCTCAGCAAATGTCACGTGACGGGTATATATGTTCCTTCATTAATTGTGTTGGAAATTCTTTTCTTCTGATGTCAACAGCTAATCCCTGTCTACTCATTATTTACCATAATACCTACCTAAGTATATACGTTTACCTAGTTACAAACAATAATTTGACATGAACTATTTGGAAGCTAGCAATATAGGGCATTGTATGTAAGTTGATAACCATAGGTACCTCAATTCAATGTATTGTGTTGGCTGTTGAGAAATAGGCGCCCACAATCAAGAAGAAATGTTTACAAATCAAAATTGACCCAAATAGAGTACCCATATGTTTTATTAAGCCCTGGGCAGCTCTACTATTAGAATAAAGTATGGATTTATTTCATTCTTATGGCCATAGTATCTTGTAATTATACCATAAGAAAACTGAACCCTTATGCATTCGTCAAGTCTAACTGTATGTCACCACTTTTTTCGAAACTATAAGAACTGTTGAAACTTAGTAAGTAGATGTTTACCCACACAAAAGTAGAAAAAAAAGAATATTAAACTGAAACTCATAATTATTTATTTAACTAAACCCGATTCATTCCTATGGGGTATTATAAGAATATATTTGTTCAGTACTTGGATCGGGAGAGCACATTTTCTTTTTGTTTTATTTTAAAACTATATCAAGTTATTTATTAAAATCCTAGAAAATTAAGCTTTAGAAGAAGGTTAGGTATGTCAAAAGCTATCTCGCTTTGTCACATGTGACTAAGCGAAATAGATCTATATTTTAACCATCGATTAATTTATATCGGAGATAGTGAAAGAGGCTCTGAGTGTATAAATTGTTGAAATACACGGACCCCTTAGATAAATAAATAATTAATATCTCTGGACTAATAACACAGCATCACCTCAACCCCAAACTAAGCAGAGCTTATACTATGGGTATTAGGTGCTGATTAACTACATAGATACATTTTTTTTTGTACAGCACATGATACATAGGAAACTCCCAGACCCGAAACCAGAAATTCGTCCAGGAATTCCTTGGTGTTTCAGTCCATCGGATACTTAGGTATCAAATTTATTTATTCTCTTTGGCAGATTGATTTGAGTCTTTAGTTGTGCCGTATTTTTGTTTTTAAATATGTGTACAAATATGGTTTTGGCAACCTTAATTTGTATCTATGTTTTTGGACATGAATACCCCCACGCATAAATGATGGCAAGGCATAGACAAAACAAATGGCCGTCTGACCAAAATATGTCTATGTGTCACCAGAAGCTCTAGTAAAATAAGTTTTATAACATAACTTAACTTTAATTATTCTAACATAACTTTGATTAATTAACTAAGTAAGATTTATAATAATTAACCTGAAAAGAGGTATTACAAAAAAATAGTCCGTTAGTAAGATAATAAAAAAAGGATCTTCTTTTATTCATTAATAATGTCTTTATGTTTAATTAATAAATGTTTTGGCAGTTGTATTGTTATTCATTGAAACAATGAAATTACGCATTATTAAAGTACATTGGGATAAATAATATATTACGCATATTATGAATCATCAAGAAATCTCGTAACATACTTATCGTACTAAGACTCACTAAAGTAGTAAACATGAATGTTTGTTTGTTTGTCCGATTAAACCGCGGTGTGTCATAATTCATAATCGTAGTAAATTATTGTTTTGTGGTATGTATTGTATGTCATACTATTGTGAATTAAACGATTTAATTGGTTATTTTATTTAAAGGATTAATATTCATTGTATCTAAACATTGTAAACAGAAGAAATCAAACAGGGGATTGTTGGAATGTTTTTCCAAAAATGCCCCTACCACTCCTCGAAGAAGATGCGTAAGGAATGATTGAAAAAAATCTCATAATATTCCCCGTCGCAGGGAGGCGATTTCTGAAGTAAGCCTAATGTTATAAACCAACTAATTAAATTATTTGTTTTGAATGAATGAATCAAGACACAAGGAAATCCCTTGAGCTAAGAGATCTGAAACCTATAGTATTTGTATTATGTATGACTAAGGTGTATCCTATCCTCATTAGTTTTTGACATATGAGTTTATTGTTATTTATATGAAAATAATTTTATAAAATTTACTGTAATTGGTTCAAGCCGTGGTGATTAAATATGGGTAAAATGAGATATTAAGACAATATCTGTTATCCTCCGACTTGGTATTTCGCATATTCTTCTATAAAATGTTTGGAAGACTTTTCGTAAATATTAGAAACTCCCGGCGGAGTTATAAGGGGTTTGTCTATTATTTGGGGGTAATTTTTTCCGAAATTATTTCAATACTCCAATAGTGCTTTTGGTTTAAATTTCCTCAGGAGTAGGTAGGTATGTTTTATTTAGACGCAACGCCTTGTTGCTACAATAAGTTAGACTGAGCCCCATTTTCACAATTTTATACTACAAATCGAGTTTTACTAAACCATGTTTAACCAATGGAAATGTTCACTATAATGTCAATTTGATCCCAGTTAGACGGTAAAACGAGTTAAGCTTGATCTGATCGCGATCTCAGCCAATGGTGCAATCCGGGCTAAGTGGTTGTCGTGGGTGCTCGGCGGTGGCGCGCCTGACTACAGCGTTGCCTAGCGCAATACACGTATTTACCAAAATAGTGTGCTTTCTCTACAATATAAATAGTGTTCAACCCAACACAACAAACCAACTTTTCACTAGAGAGTATACCGACCTTTCAAATGATTTTTAATTTAAATAATTTTTGCTAATTTGTTAATCCTGCCGACAGTCACGTAGCCGCAGACAGACGGACGGACGCCCACAAATACGAGTACGATTTTGCATGGCATCACCATACAAATTCATACAAACTTACGTGATGAGCGTTCACAAACCGCCAGTCACGAATTATGATTGAATCAATAATTCATTCGATTTTATTAATAGTTTTAATACTTAAAATGATTGGAACTGGTAGAAATTTATGAAGCAAGCTTCATGACTGTTTACACTTTCATCTTTTACAACAATTCATTATAGAACACTTAGTTACGTCAGTAAATTAATTGATTCATACATTATTATTTAAAAACTTATCAAAATAATTCCTTAATATTGCAACTGAACAGTCGCTTTGTCAAAGCATTTAGCAGCGGTTGTAAAGAGGTCTTGTAAAATTTGTCATACACAAACTTCAAGAAATTCTACATTAGCCGTACTTATAGTCATTACATTAGCAATCACTTCGTGACTTCACATCCTGTCCTTGGACATGCCTACATGCCCAATCAATCGGAACTCAATCCGTAATGAAATAAATTAAGCGGTAAAAACATCAGTAGGAACAATAAATGAATATACATATATTGCAGGTGAATCGAAATACCAACATCTAATTCTAACCCCTTAGAAGTATTCCAGAAATGCCCTGCGCTTCACCTTTGAGTACCTACGGACAGGGCATTTTTGGAATAAAATTCTAATAAATCTCCAGCGCAAGGGATACTACTTGCAGAGCATTTATTGAATAGGTATGCTAAAATTTATATTTTGTACTTTGGAATACCATATATGAAATTTAAGACAGTACCTAAGGAAATATCTTCAACCAAAAATTAAAATAGGTTTTTCAAGTAACGAAATATCAGAGTACCACTGTTCTCGTTTGTCATTTGACCTTGGTCAAAATTAATCAACTATGTTCTACGCGGTATGTATATAACTTATATAATATATACCTTTTATTATACAAACTAGTTAATAATGAGGAAAAACTAATGCTGAATGCAGAAGTTAGGTATTTTTAATAAATGATAAAATTTAAATAATTATACAACATAAAACTATTTTGCATTAGTGACAATGTTTTTATTTATTTCAAAATTACAAATTATAGGGCTTACAGCCGTTTGCTATGGCAGCCCTACAACCATTCAATAAAAGTAATAACTACATAATATATCGAATACTAGCTATTAAATAATAGGCAAAGATTAATGAGTACGCATTGAGTAGACGCAGCAGAACGCGGAATTCAAAAAAAGAACGCTTACAAAACTGTAGATACAAATCGCATGTTTTTTTTTTCACACCTCGATGCATCTAATCTACAATTTCTATAATCTACAATGTAAATTTACAAGCGTAAAAGCTGTTAATAACAGGTACATGGACGGATGAAGAATGAAGTAATAATAATAAAGAAGATGTATTTTTAATGATGTTTTAAGCGGCCCGGTAAACCCGCACCACAAACGTAAACATGCAGTCAATCCCGTTAGGTTAGTGTGTTTTAATAAGTTGAGATTATCTTTAATGAAGTAAATTTTCGAAAACTCTTAATTAATCTTGTAAGAAGCTCTTACTTCTTAACTTCGTACCGTCTAAAATGCTATTAAAACGTATTTACTTAACATAATAAACATACTTAAATAGATATTTTATATTATACATATGAAACACCCAAACCAAGGATAAAGTACTTGCAGAACACACAAACACTTCATCCCTCGGCGGGAATCGAACCCGCTACTTCTAGCGCCGCAAGCGGACTCTCGCCCACTGCGCCACTGAGGCAGTATAATAATAATAATAACAAAAGTAGTCTTTATTTGTTTTTGAGACTAAAACTATTTCAAAAAAACTTAGGCTACGGGACATCTTAAGAAAGAAACGAATTCATATTTCAAATTTACACATTTATGTATATAATAACATACTTATATCGTTGTAGTATATAAGTATATTAACACACTATATACACAGTATACAGTTCGTTTGGGATTAAATGATGAAGTGAATATTTCAAAAACATGCAAATGAAAGGATATTATTAAATACATCCTGCTACACTATTATTTATTATTTCAGCATACAAACCTGCATTGTATCTAAGAAAATATTTTTTTTCTCTCTCATTGTTTAAAACAGACAGACACAAACAACATTCAAACTTATAGTTATAACATCCTTTACTCGTAAAGTGTTAAACAAATTACTTTTGGGTATTATCACAGATTAGATTATGTATCTAATCTGTGGTATTATTAATGATTTCTTTTGGGTAAATATAATTGAAGTTTTATTAAACTAGTGCTCGCTTAACTCAGTGGTCAAAATTTTATCCATAAAAAGATTTATGCACGACTTCAAATAAACTGAGTTAGATTTGAAAAAGGTTATACCAATATTTTCGTCTCATATAATCATTAGTACTTTATATAATTTTAGTTTATTGAAAAAATATAATATTTAATCTAGCAAAATTAAGCTAATTAATTAACATAGATTTAATAAATTTTAATTCATTCCAAGTGAACTATACTGTTCTTTATGACTATACATATCTATAAACCGAAACCGTATAACAATTACATATTTTTGGAAATGCATTATATATAATAAGTGATGCATTTCCAGTTTCACTTGGAATTACACTCGATTAATGAAATCTATGTTAATGTTAAACTTAAGTTTGCTAGTTTTTATACAAGTGATGCATTTACAAAAATATGTAATTGTTATTCGGTTTCGGTTTATAGAAATGTATTGTCATAAAGAACAGTACACATATTATATTATGTAGTATTTAAACTATTAGGTTTATCATTAAAACTGTGATATTCTAAACAATGTCTACTTCTGTATTAAAATGATCGGTCACAGACCTTATAATGAGTTATGTGATGCTTTAACGACTGTGGCCATTGACGTGCAATTCAATGCTCGTTGATAATTTTTTATTGCATTATAAGTGGTTTTTTAAATTATAATGTTGTTGGCAATCGAGAGTTGTTGATCTGTCTGTGAAAGTTTTGTATGGACGCAGTAACTAAAGTCATAAGTTCAAGTTTTTACTTTTTAAGTTGTATTTGGCGTATCTGTTCGCTAATCTATGACGAATCTGACATGGGAATTTGGTAATCTGTTGTAATACTTTCTTTTTCAAGATAAGATAAGATAAGATAAGATAATCATTTATTTGCTCAAAACATAGGTAACATTTTGGTCTCATATAAAAAATATTAATAAGTTCGGCTATGTTTTTGCCTGAAAGTAGGCGTACAAATATTAAAAAACATGCAAGAAATTAAATAATTAAACATCACAAGTCAATTGAACATTAAAATGGAACTTAAATATAAATAAATTAATAGAATTACAATAAAATTATTTAGTGTCAAATTTGTCTGTAAGATATTCTTCAAGAGTATAATAAGCTTTATCTGTCAGTAATTGTTTCACTCGTTTTGTAAAAATATACAGACTATCAACTTCTTTTATATTTTTTGGTAGCTTATTGTATAACTTTGGCCCCATACAAAATATACTCTTTGCAAATATTGCTGATTTGTGATTTGGCAAAACAACTTTATTTACTCTCTTGCTTTTTAGATTACCAAATTCTTTTATGTGTTGTCTAATGAATACAACCGATTCAAGTATATAAATGCATGGAAAAGTGAGAAGTTTTAGTTTAATAAAGTATGGTTTACACGAGTCTGTGAGCTTGAGCCTGGCTATGGAGCGTATACATCTCTTTTGTGAGATGAATACTTTCAACCGATCTGTGCTATTTCCCCAAAATATTACTCCGTATCTAAGAGTAGAGTTCACATAAGCGTGATATGCTGTTAATAGTGTCGTCATATTGGCGATTTTACTCAACATATATAATGCATATGAAAATTTATTTAGTCTTTTACATATATGGTCAATATGATACGTCCATCTTAGGTTGCAGTCAATATGAAGTCCCAAAAATTTTGTGCATTTTGTATTCTTAATATTATGTTCCATATAATTAATGTCAAGTGGTGGTATGTCAATAGTACGCTTGGAAAATGTCATAACACACGTTTTGTCCAAATTAATTAATAGATTATTTAATGTCAGCCAATCAATCACACTGGTCAATGTATCATTTATTTCCATGCAAAAATCTTCTCCGTCTTTCTTTTCAAAAACCAAAGTACTGTCATCTGCAAACATTATCATTGTGTGATGTGTCGTCTTTGGCAAGTCATTTATATATATTATGAACAGTAGTGGTCCGAGTACGCTCCCTTGCGGCACACCATTCAGTGTTTGTCTAAGGTCGGATTCATATTCTATTTTCGTTTTAGTCACTGTGCATAGCCGCGTAATCTGAGTTTTCTGCCATCTCCCAATTAGGTAGCTACTCATTAGATCTAGTACTTTTCCACGTACTCCATAGTAGAAAAGCTTGTCTAATAATATTTTATGATTTACGTAGTCAAATGCTTTCGTTAGATCCATGTACATGGCGCACACTTTATTTCTAGCGTCTACATTAACCATTACAGTTTGTAAGAATTTGTAAATAGCATTATTAATATTTTTATTTTTATTTTTACGGAACCCTACTTGCTCATCTGCAAGTAAATTTGAACTTTCCAAAAATTTGTATAGACAATTATATATATGTCTTTCAAACACTTTTGATAGTATGGGTGTTAAAGCAATGGGTCTATAACAATTCATATCTTCTCTAGAGTTTTTTTTATGTAACGGTTTAATGATTGTAATTTTGAGTTTGTCAGGAAATATTCCTTCTTCTATACACAAGTTTATTATGTAGCTAATAACAACACTTATGGGAGTTGCTACCATTTTTATTACTTTTGTATTCAAGTCATCATATCCGCTACTATTAGTGTCCTTTAATTCCTTAATTATCTTTTTTATGTCAAGGGGTGTTGTTGGTTTCATAAATATTGAGCTTACGTTACCACCATTCGTTTTAAAACAATTTTGTGTAGTATGTGTGCTACATTTTGCTGTATCTATGAAGAAATCATTGAAAGCATGTGCAATATCTTGCGGATCCGTTAATGTTATATCAATGCTTTTAAGCTTAGAATTATGTTTGAAATTTGGCGTGGTTTTTTTCGTAAGTTAGTTATTACGTCAACACATTTCCATTTATGAAATTTTAAGATTATATTAATTTTTTTTTTGAATAGTCTAAATTATAATGAACCTATATTATTTTTTAGTCATCTACCCTATTCGTTTTTATCAGAGCTCCTCGAAAAAACTATCAAGATTATCAATCTGGGTGTTTAATATGTATGGTCAACATATCTATAGGTAAATATATAATATAATATGGCTATTATATTAAGTATATCATATGTCTAGTACCCGTAATACAAGCTTTGAGCCTACCACGGGGCTAGATATTGTTGAGTGAATTGACCAGAAATATTAATCTATACTAATATATAAAGCTGAAGAGTTTGTTTGTTTTTTTGTTTGTTTGTTTGAACGCGCTAATCTCCGAAACTACTGGTTCGAATTGAATAATTCTTTTTGTGTTGGATAGCCCAGTTATCGAGGAAGGCTATAGGCTATATAACATCACGCTATGACCAATAGGAGCAAAGATATAGTGGTAAATGTGTAAAAAACGGGAGAAATTGTTTATCTTTGAAGCCTTCCGTTGCGTGCGCCGTGAAAACGGTTCAAGCTACACAAAAAATATGTATTAAAGAATAATAGCTCTTTTAATGATCTAAAAAACAGTCCGCGATAGTATACGTCTATCTTTTAAGATTAACTCACAAAAACCGTTTTTATGGTACCTAATTTGGTCGAAATAATTTGTTTAAGTTGTATCAACATAATAATATTAATCTTTATTCAAATAAATATGTTGTTGGTTAAGAGTACTTCATCCATTATAACGCGGGTAGCACCGCAGGGCACAGCTAGTTTTGTTATAATTTGATTTACTACCCAACTAAATCCTACTAAATTAGTAGGAATAGAAATGAAAAAAAGTACTAAGCGTGCAGTATTGGCAAGCATTAAGAATTGCAACATTGAATCAGTTCGCTAGTGGGTCAATTTGGCATGTGCCAATAACTTAAATCCAAGTTGAGACATGTATAAGTTAGGAAATGCATTTAAGTTTGAATTAATGCAAAACTTAGCCTGACATGTATAATTGTAGCACAGGCCTAGTGCAAATCAAATAAAATTTATTTAATTTTATTTATTTATTACTAAGTAGATTAGATATTAGGTTTTTATTATGTTAAAACCACCGTTTTGTATTTTTTCTTTCCATTCACGGTTGTCGGGAAGAAATTGCTTTGAGCAATAAGACCGCCCATTACGCATTCTAGGTTGAGTTTTAATTACGTAATGTTTCTTCGTTCTTGCTATCCATCAAACATTTTTATTTGCCGAATACATTTTTACTAGCGAGATGATAGTTTTGACTCTATAATAAAAACAGACTAAGCCTGCGGCGGTTAATCGTTATGCATATATTTATATTTAAAACAACCAGGCCCCTTTTTATAACTTAATAAATAAAAGGACCCAAAAAAGTTCCAATAAATTCCGCACCATAGAGGTAGAAATAAATAGGTTTAAATATGTTTTGATTTTCTAAACTCCGGGCATTTTCGTTCTAAATTCAATTTACGTCATTCATTACCTAGCCCATAATAAACGGATAAGAGAATTTTTGAATTTTTTCTTGTTGAATAAAAAAGTTATGTCGGCGTTTATTTATTTTGACACGGAAACATTTCTTATATAAGAAGTTGTAGGTACACCGAACATTTTTTATGAAGATCTGTAAAAATTACGTTGAAAAAAAAAGATACATAGATGTTGTATTAGTAGTAATCTTGTCTAATTATTTCCATAGCTAAACTAAACACATGTTCACGATCCAAAGAAGTAAATAGTTAATGAGTAATTAAAATCCAATTATGCTGAATTACTTAATGTCTACTTACAATCATACATTCTTGGATTAGCATATAATTATGAGTCTCCCCGGTAGATATAATTACTTTTACACATGTGAATTTGTAGTGGGAAAAAAGCGTAGTCATTTGTCTGTCGTTCAAACGGTGAAATAGGCTTTTTTTATAATTTGTCTCATTTTTGACCGCAGTTAAACCTGAAGGCAGGAACGAGCTCAACGATGGACAAGTTCGCCCTAAAAAGGTTTATAAAAAAGAAATGATCCTTTCCGAGCAGTACTGTAGACAGTATCACTTATTTTCCACCTCTCCTGATATTTTATGAAATATGTATTACAAAAACCAGATCATTTATTTGCACACATGGGTTACATACCGGGTCTTGTTTGTCAATATTATAAGCACCATACATGTATTGCCTTAGTCTAGGACATGCAAATAACATATTTTTTTGTTTTTTTTTTGTAGTCATCATGTCTATTCGAAGTAGTTCAGGAAGATATTTAATCATAGAGTAGGTATATAATTAAATAAATGCAATGTTCTTTTAATATTATTATTATTTTAATGACGAATTCCTGAATGGGATCTAATGATTCACTTATTTAGAAACGCAACTTTAATCGTTAGTAATAAAATGACCTCACTTTGTTGACAAACTGAACGGCTTATTATAATTTCAACTAAAACAACATAAAGTTGCATTATTTCCTTAATGAAATTGTTCTACGTAGAGAAAAATGTTGCCATTATTTACATTAAAATTATTTAAAAAACATGCTAGCTACTTGAATGGTGCAAAGTAAAAAAGGGAAAAAATCTACCCTTGGAATTACTTTAAATAAAGAAAGCAGGCCTTAAAATAACATTCATATGTACCAAGTGGCAACAGGCAACTTCAAATTATTGTTAGAGATTCTTTTAGCAGCCAAGGTTTCAATAAAAACACGCGAATAATTAAGCTTATCGCACCGATAACCCTTGCTCTACATAACAGTATACGTCTTATCCATAGGTACTCAAACGCAAAAACAAACGACCGCATTGCGGCGAATATTAATTTCTTGCATTTTAATTTCAAGGCAAAACCATAATGGGCCCGGACGCATTAAGAATAATAAACAATGACGCAGGACATTACGCTAATTAGTCTTACCTCATCCTCCTCATCGTCGCAATAGAATGGGTCTTGGAGTAGATTCTTCCAATATAGAACATCGGGGGTGATCGCATAAGCGTCATTGTCCCTCAAGTTTTGATACAAAGGGCTTTCTCTTCCAACGCCCTCGGACGAAGCCGATATAGAACAACTTTCAACCTCCACGCTCGTACCACAAGAACACCCCTCGTCTGTGTAACTGTAGTTGAAGTCAATGTCTTCGTAAATGTTCTCGCCGGTGATGGCATCTCGCACTGGTTCGTAGCCGTCGTCGTTTGGTCGGTCGGGCGTCATGCTCGCGACTGGCGTCACACACCTGTCTCCCACCTCCTCCAGCGAGTACACATTGTAACCCGCCAGTGTGAAGTCACTGGCCATATCGTAAGACACTCGCGAAACTGTCGCTTGGTTCTTCGACAACACGCGGCGGAGTATTTCATCAGAGTTGTGGAAACTGCTCGAATGCATCCAAACGGATGCGTAAGGGTTGTTTACGTCCGGCTCGCCATCCGAACATCCCTTGTAGCTCCAACACGTGCTCTCGGAATCTTCGGAATCTGACTCGATCAGCTTCTTCCACTCCGGTGATCCGTCTTCCACGTTTAAACTGAAGGTTGACGACGATGTTGAATTACTTAGCCTAGTTCTTTTATCACATCTACTGCGAGTGTTCGGTTTGTAACCGGGGGTGCTTGTCACGAAATCACTGAAATCACTATCGAATCCGCTAATTTTGGAATCACTGACACTTTTATCCTCCAATTTTTCGGTTTCATCGTCACTGAAATTCGCTACCCAATTGTCTACTGTCCTTTTTTCCGCAGCAAAGGGATCCCAACTAGTTGTAATTTTTTCAGCCATCTGATCTAAGCATTCGTCGAATATGTTGAGAATGCTGAGAGAGACTTCCTTTTCGTCGGGTGCGAGGTTGCTCTGGTAGAGATCTAGTTGGTAGATTTCTTTGCCGAGATGGGAGAGTATTTCGTCGAAGGCGCTATCTGGAGACCCGGAGTGCGGTGAGGCGGGTCTGACGGCGATGAGAGGGTCGTATTCCTCCACGTCCGCGCGTAAAGCCGCGAGCCAAGCGGAGACGGAGCCGGCGGCGCGCGCGTCGAGCTGTGTCACCGCGGCGACGCTCGGAAACCAACTCGCGACCTCACACATTTTCCAGCCGATAACCGGTGTATGAATCAACAAGCGCGGGATTCCACGAAGGGACCAGTTACTTGTCCCCGCAAAATGAACAAACTGAACGTAAACAATGTCCTCGATAACGAACACATCTGCAGCTGGCGCTATCGTCTTCCTAATTATATACGGCGCAATCTCTGACCTTTGTGATAATGATAACACGTGAATGTTTTCGCTTTATTTTTTATTAAATTCTTGCGAAACATCTTGCTATCACTGCCGCTAACTGTTTTTTTAAGTCTATGGATGGAATGTTTAGCGCGAATCGGAGCGCGCTTTCCTTTTAAATTTTAAATTTCGAGCGGAAGCGTCCGCCCGCGGTCCGGTCCCGGCGTTAATGTGGGCTCAATTGGGAGAGTCCAATTAAATCGATGGCACGATGCGCTCGCCCATTCTGCCTGACCGACATCTGTGGCGGTGGCTGTATCGCATTATCTGTGGCCAGTGCGTTATTTCTAGTCGTACCAGAGACCAGACGCATGGTTGCGCCACACTAAAAGCGTATGCGCATTGCATTAGATAAATAGGGCTGATCGAGCCCGTTACATTTGAAACATGCAATATTCTATGAAAACATTGATTTATTTCCGATTCCGCAATTATAATTCAAAATATTATATGTGGCGTAAACAGGCCTTTGTTTCTTAGCAATTTCAAGTTATTTTATCCAAGTAACTTGCCATATTTTCCTGTTTAGAGGGGACATAATAACAAGTCGTATAGAAGGTAAGTAGACTAACCTACTAAGTTATTATAAAGATATAAATGAGTAAATACAAATGAACTATTTTTGCTGCTATAATAACACTCTCCTGAGTGAACTCATCGTTGCAATCTACATACCAAAAAACATAAAAAAAAAGGTGTGTGTGCGATTCACACACGGTAGAAGTGAAACTTCAGTAAATCGACAAAAGAATGAGATGAATAAAAAAAAATACTGTGCAAAAAGATTTTGTTCGGGCGGTCACCCATCCAAGTACTGGCGTTCCGGAAAGTTGCTTAACCTTGTTAGCGTTTAAGATTGGCTTACCTGACGTATTTCCGTTGCATCCGGTCTGAAATCACAACGATTCTAAAGAAGATTCACTTCAAAAAAAAAAAAATTATTACGATTATCTTGTCATTATGTTTTCAAAGACAAAAAGTAGAGACACCGTAGTTTTTTTTTACTTATACCTACTTACCATTTAAGTAAAAAACCTGACTATAACTTTTGTTTTTAGTAACTGTCGATTAAGTAGAGGAGTGCCAAGTTTCGCAATTTTCCGCCGTCTTTTATGAAATCTCCATACAATTCATTGCTTATCGACTACTTGAGCATTATGCCAACTTCATTCCAGATACATTCATTTAGTTAAGCAGCAGTTCACTCGTAACTAGGTTCATTGCAAAGATTTCTCCTCTGTTTAGCAGAATAAATATCAATGCACAGAGAGCCACTGAAGAAAGATGTCCATTGTTGGATAACTAATTACTACCAGCCAGACAACCAACCTTATTTGAAACAGAATAACATCTGAAGTTTGAATCTTATTCCCATACTTTTAGAATTCATTTACCAACAGAAAGGACAACAGCTTTTCGCATGGGCATGCTAAAAGTTCAAAGGTCCAGTAAACCAAGGGAATAGTGGATTAAAGTTCCTCTTTATTGCATTACATGTCAAATAAAAAAGGAAACAATAATCAGTTTCAGTTTCTTGTAGTTGGACTTTGCGCTTGAAGCGACAATTTGCCAGTGTCGAGTTAAATAAAATTATAAAGTGAAAAAAATGTTACTCAGTTGTACGCCATTTTGCGTCACCAAGAGGTGTTCTCAAACAATAATCTATGATGAGATCTTTACATACCTAATTATCATCAGTCAGATTTTGATAGTTTGACAATTAACACATGACATGTCATTGTAATGAATATGCAATTATTTTAAAGGACGGCATCAAAATAAAAGAAGATTATTTTATTTAAATGTATTTTAGCTTATTTATACAATGCCTCAATACTTCATTCATTATTTATAATGACATTATTTTTTGTATCACTTACTTTGTTTTAAGTTTGTCAATGCTCCTTTTTAGCAATATCAATATTTTTTCTATATCTTGTCTGTGACTTGTAAAGTGCTTATTTTGAATACTTTTTTAATTACGATTATATAATACTAAGTTATATAGATTGAAACGAAGTCAAGTGTACAGAATGTTACCGACGACGAATTAATTACTTATAAACCAATTACACAGCAGACAACAGCTAAAACTTAACTAAGATAACGTCACTTGACTAAAATAAAATGGCAGTAGATGTTGCCCTAATGTCATTTTAGTCTTAGCTTTAAGCGCATGTTGTGAATTGCTACTAATATATTTTATTATTATAAAAATATGTTTTTAATATGAATGATGACTACAAAAAAGGGTATTCTTTTTAGTCCGTAGGTATATTAGCTTATTATTATTAATGAAAATAATATAATATAATATTATAATAGTTCCAATGTTCAGGCATCACTGAACATGGCTATCGAAGACTAGGAGATAGACAAAAGACTTGGCGTTGTCCTCAATGTAAAGCTAATGTTTCGCCGGCTCAACTCCCGCTGTCGCCATCTGCTACTCAATTGGATAAGATGCAGGAACAATTGAATAACATACTACTGCATCTGACACCGCTGACGGAGGATGTCAAATCGATAAAGTCGGAGCTGGGAAGCCTGCGTGAGTCTCTGGAGATGGCTCATGACCTGCTAGGAAAGTTCTCGGGTTCCGTTAAATCTCTGGAAAGCCGAGTATCTAAGGTAGAGAAAGTCGTCACTGACATATCAACACTGCAGTCTGAGGTGGTTACATTGAAACAGGAATTACGCGACAAGGATCAGTGGGCTCGCATGAATAATGTTGAAATTCGTGGAATACCTGTAAAAGCTAATGAAAACTTGTACGCAATTACCGAAAAAATTGGCATTATAAATAATTTCACCGTGAGGAAGGAGGATATTAATTATATTGCACGAATCCCTACGAGAGTTCCTAACTCAGTGAAGCCGATTGTTATTTCTTTTAATAATCGCTATACAAAAGAAAACTTTGTTGCATCATCTCGGAAGACTAAGCAACAGAAGCTTGCAGATATAGGATTCGCGGAAGGTGTTTTTTATGTAAACGATCATCTCACAGTATTTAACAAGAATTTATTAAGTAAAGCACGATTGCTAGCGAAGGAGAAGAACTTTAAGCATGTTTGGGTAAAACATTGTAAGATAATGGTGAGAATGTCTGATACTTCACCTATAATTTTTATAAAAAGCGAGGCCGATTTGATGAAAATTTCATAGAAGCAATTTATAATTTATTCTGTTTAACGTCTCATAGTGTATTTGATTTATTAATAACGTGTGTTTTTGGTAAAAGATTGAGAACCACTTCGTTTTCTATTCTTTTGTCCGCAGCCTATTGTCTTTGCGTGAGCTCTTTTGTTCTCCGGATCGGTCGAGTCAGGTATATCGGCCCACTTGAGGTGCGCTTACGCATTGCGCGTTATGCACCCGAATGCATGATATATTTAGTGGTCATTTTTGCTCGCGCTTTCCTAAGTGCGCGTCATTGTATGTGCGTGAATACTTTAAATTTTGCAACTTGGTTAACAGTTACTATTTTAACTTCTACCGCATTTGTGCATTATGTTGGATATTTTTGCTATGTTTTTGCTATATTAATTTATTTTTGGTGCTATTATTACGCTTATAAATTGTTATTATTATTTTTAATTTACAAAGTATTTAAAACATTTGGCTCTTTATATTTCATAACAAGTGAAACAGTAAATTCCGGTATTGAGACGATTTGCTCATATTATTGCGTATTAATTCCCTTAAAAGAATATTTTTATAGTTTTTGTTTTATTTGTAATAATGATGTCTAACCTGAGAATATTTTATCAAAATACAAGAGGGCTTCGCACTAAGACTGATTTATTTAAACGAAATTTATATTTATATAATTATGACATTATTAGTATAACTGAGACCTGGCTTTTGGATGGAATTTATGACAGTGAGCTTGTTGATGACAGGTACTTGCTCTTTAGACGGGATAGAGATTATGGTAAAACTAATCAGAAGTATGGTGGTGGTGTTTTGATGGCATTTCGTAGGGATCTTGGCGCGGTGGAGCGGCCTGATTGGAGCTCTTCTGCGGAAGACATTTGGGTATCTATATCAGTGGGGAAAATTAATAACCGTAATCGAAGTAAAATTCATTTTTGTACACTTTATTTATGTAATGAGAATATGGGAAACTCATTTAATACACAACTTGTTAATTTTGCGAATAAATTGTCCTTTATTGTTACATCATGTCCAAACGATACCTTCATTATACTAGGTGACTTCAATTTACCTAATATTTCTTGGTCGGAAGTGTTGGGCGTAAAGCAACCGACCAATATTTTAGGTACTAGTCAGATCTATTTTTTTGACATATTATCAACTTGTAATTTAGATCAGTATAATTTTATTGCTAATACCAATAATAGAATTTTGGATTATATTTTTAGTAGTGTAAATGTTTTAGTTTCAGAGAGCCCTGATTATTTAGTGCCTGAAGACGATCATCACAAGTCACTGTTAATTACTTTGGATAATATCGAATTAGATACACTTAAAACCCGTTCCCACTTAAAATACTTTTACCACTCTGGTGATTTTGATAAGATTAACTCGCATTTGTTGTGTGACTATAATTGGAATGAATTTTTGAATGACGGATCGCTTGACGAATGTATTGACTTATTTTATAAAATTATTTATCAACTCCGTGATAAATTTGTGCCGCATAAATTTGTTAATGCCTCATCTTTTCCTCCGTGGTATAATGCTCCACTAAAGAAACTTTTAAAAGAAAAGTATAAATTCTTAAAAAAATATAATAATTATGGTAATATATGTGATCTTGATACCTTTACCTTACTACGAAAAAGGGCAAAGTCACTAGAGAGTAAATGTTACTCAGACTTCATTTTGAATGTGGAACAATCTATTTTAAGAGATCCAAAATATTTTTGGTCTTTCATAAAATCACAAAAGAAAAGTAGTTCTTCTATACCTTCATCTTTATTTTTGGATGGAATTACAGCAAATACTGGGGAGGGAATCTGTAAACTTTTCTCTGATTATTTTCATTCCAATTTTCAATCACAATCACAAATTCACCCAGGACCACAGGATATTGAAAGTTATCGCGTGGAAAATGACTACCCTTGTTCTATAAGTAGCATTGAAATTGACTCATCTAATGTTTTTAAACTCTTAAAGTCGCTTGATGTTTCGAAGGGTGCGGGACCTGATGGCATTGCGTCACTTTTTATTGTCCGATGTGCTGAGGGCTTGACAACTCCTTTGACTTTACTTTTTGAACGATCAATTAGTGAAGGTCTTGTTCCTACATTATGGAAATCCGCATACATATCCCCTATTCATAAGAGTGGCGTAAAAAATAATATAAGAAATTATAGACCCATTTCAAAACTATGCATTTTTGCTAAGATATTTGAAAGAGTAGTCTATACTGCGGTCTATTCGACGCTTTCAAGTACCTTCATTCCGGAGCAACATGGGTTTTTGAAGAAGCGTTCAACTGTTTCGAATCTGCTCTCCTTTGTTGATTATGCTACTGATAATATGGACAATGGAGGCCAAGTAGATGCTGTATTTACAGATTACAGTAAAGCATTTGATAGGATTGACCACAAAATGCTCTTACAGAAGCTCTTGAGAGCGGGTATCCATGGTAGTCTATATAGATGGTTCGCCTCTTATATAGAGAATAGATCTCAAGCTGTTGTGTTGAATGGCTTCTCCTTCTGCTTAAGCTGGGTAACTATCCCTTCTGGCGTGCCCCAGGGATCCATTCTTGGTCCGCTTCTTTTCACGATATTTGTAAATGACATATCTCATTGTTTTTTAAATTCTCGATTTCTGCTATATGCAGATGATATGAAGATCTTTACAAAAATTGTGGATATAGGTGACTCTGTGCATTTGCAGGAGGATTTAGATAGATTTGAATTATACTGTCAAGAGAATAAACTAGATCTTAATGTATCCAAATGTGTCTCGATGACATTTACTCGAAGCCCAAAGCCGGTTCGTTATGCTTATTCGTTGAAGGGCACACCCCTAAAGATCGTGGATGAGATGCGAGATTTGGGTGTTATACAGGATAGCAAACTGATATATGATAAGCATATCGATACTATAATAAAAAAAGCCAATAAAGCCCTAGGTTTCGTTATCCGTAGCAGCTCTCAGTTCTCATCTATTAAGGTAATTAAAATTTTGTATTGTACTTATGTGCGAAGCATTCTAGAGTATTGTTCCCAGGTATGGAACCCTCGGTATGATGTCTATATTGATAGGATAGAATCAATTCAGCGACGGTTCTTGCGATTTCTCCAATACAAATGTAACTGTTTTGATGAGAATTATTTTGCTAAATGTAATAGGCACCATATTTTACCTCTAACTGAGAGACGTAAAATTGCAGATGTGGTATTATTAAGCAAAATCGCGCGAAGTGATGTTGATTCACCTCAACTATTAGGAAACATAAAGTTAAAAGTTCCAAATAGACCCTCAAGGCATCACGTGCATTTAGACACGCCCTTTTGTTTTTCAAATTATCGCCAAAATTCATTTTTTTATAGAGCTTCTGCTACATTTAATACTTTGGCAGATATACCTGACATCGATTTGTTTGACACCGGAGCCCGCAAGGTCGGTATGACTCTTTGTAAACGCTGGTTTGAGTCTGTTGACTCATAAATCAGTCCATGTTATATTATATAACATATTTTATAATATAATACTGTTATATTTTTTTTTCACATTTTATTGAGTTTTAATTTTTTGTTTTCAAGTAACATCATTTCACACATAACGTTTGTATTGTATCAGCTTTTTTCTATAAATTATTTATTTATTTTATTTTTTTCTTCTTTTTAAGCAGATGTACGATATTGTTTTCATTTTATAATTTCTTTGTTACCTTTTTTCTTTTTGATTGTTAGAGTGTTTGACAGGTTTTTTTTTATAGATTCGCTATGCGAAAACATGTAAATGGTTCAAAGGTATTTTTATTTAGTGTTAGTAATAAGTTTAATAAAACTGTTTGTTTTCCAAATAAAATAAAATAAAAAAAATAAAATAGTTACCTACAAATAAGAACTCCAAAATTCTAATAACTACAAAATTTTAATAACTGATAAAGCTGTGTTGTTCTATTCGCTTCTACACTCATTATAAAACATTGAAGCGAACTGTCAAGACAATGTTATTTCATTGGTATTTTTTGTTTAAACATTTTAGGTTTATTAATTTTAAGTTGACCTGTCCATGTAGGCTATAGGCTTAAATCATAAAAATATTAATAATGAGCAAGAACGCCATCGTTTCCATTGAATCTGAATTGCAATTTCAGCTGTGGAAGTAGAATAGTCCCTGGATTTTCTACTAGATGTCGTTATTCGGGGCTTCACTCGAACGAAATACAAAGTGCAGAAAAATTTCGACCTATCACCTAATGGCGCGTTGGTGTAAAACCTATGTGCTTCTAAGGAAATTATCGTTTTGACTTTGACTTTGAGCCCATCTACAAATACTTAAAAACCAAATAATGAACTGTTATTTTTTAACTTTCAATTTAATAAGAAAGAGACAAGTTATGATGCAGTACTGTGTAGTGGGGTTTTGCGTCGTAGAAATTTAGTAGGTCTACATATCGCACCGTGTCCGTCCGTTTTGCGAAACTTCAATGAACTGTATCCAATTGATATTTCGTTTGCAAGAAAAATTCAATAATGCCTTTTAAAAGTTTATTAAATAATCTTCTTATCTAATAGACGGGCTTTTTATGTTTTTAGCCAGTCAACTCTATTAAGTAATGCGTTTTATGAAATTATCAAATGATTTTTGTAGTTTTTATCAGAGAAATTTAAAACACTTTTATGATATTGTATTATTTAACGCCCTTTTAAGTTATTTTTGGAGTTTACTCCTTACTAAAACGATTTGAGTTATAAGGCCCGGTACGGAAATTTTATGAGGAGTAAAATCAAGTGTAACACGAAAAGTTGAGGCGTTACGTAGAAAGAGACAACATATATATCTGTAGGATTGAACGTGTAAAAGAATGAGATGGAATACATTACACAGCGTATCTCATTCTCGGGGTCTCCTCTTTGCGCGATACTTCGTAGTCTCACTGTATTTTATTTATATTATTTTGTAACATACTTTATGTAATACGCTTTATTGAAGTAATATAAATAATCCGAATAATTACAGATATATGTTTGTTTCTTTTATCATTTTAGCAGATGCGTTCATTCACCCTTTTTTTCTATTCGATAATAATCATAATTATCGTTCGTAAGGAGTAAACTCCAATCGTGTGTCGTAGCTGACACACACACACTTTTTTTATCTGAGGTTTTCATAAGAAGACAAAAAACAAAACAAAAAAAAATGATTGGTTTTCCCACTACATAATTTTAATTAGAATAAATAAATGCTATCAATAAAGTTGTTTGACGTACGAATGAATTTTTATTCAATTGTATAAGGAAGAATATACGTATAAGGAAAAATAAAAGAGGGTTTTTTTTATGAAATCTGTTAACTTCATAATTAAAAAAAACATTGCGATTTACTTCAGGAGTTTTGGCTAAAGTGAAAAAGTGAATTTCCAATTAACTTTGTGTATTTTTTACCCTAAAAAGGGGGGGGTGTTATAAATTTGTCGTGTCTGTCTGTCCGTGGCCGAAGCGAAGAAGAGCTGAAGATGAAGCGATTTTATTTTAGAACTATTTTGTATTTCTAATTTGCTACGCGCGAGTGTTCTTAGACATGTTTGATGAAAATCGGTTGAGCCGTTTAAAAGTTGTGGGTGAAAGTGGGGAAGAATAACCGGATGTGTGCAAATATACTCGAGTAGTGACTCAAATGCAAATTACAAATCAATATGATTTATTATATTTAAAAGTCATTAAGATTGGGTTATTTTTTTTAATTTTTTATTTGGTTTATTATTGAATATTTTGGATTGGTTTGGGAATAATTTCGCACGAATTGCTCTCTCCCGAGTCTCGTCGAGGTGACGATTTATTATCATCGTTATTTAAGTCCTCAGAGTTTAATAGGGACGTGGGTACCCTGTGTAGTGTTATTGTGACAATTAAGTACATATCGCAGGGTTAATTCGACCGAATTAAACTCTCTTGAGTTCATAATCTGAATATATGAATGTTATGCTAAGGATAAAGATAACGGTACGATACAAACGGTAAAAAAGGAAATACTTTAATACTTAATTAAAATATTTTAATTAAAATTAAACTCATGTTTATTGTTAACTTACAACAAGAGTATTTTTTGTAGCTAAACTAAACGAATAAATCATTTTAAAATTTGCTTCATTCATTTTTGCAATGCAAGTGAAACAAAATTGAATGATTTTTGGTTAGATTGCTACGTATTGCCGTAGTTATTTATTATTCTATGGTATATTGTACCGACATACTAATATGGACATATTAGTATATCGGTACATTACCTAATAATTATGTCTGAAGGGTCCTGATAAAACCTAGGTAGGTATGTAAATGTAGGAACAAAATAAATTTCGAAAATCCCAGAATTTTAATTAACATGTAATCAAAAGTACATCAATTATTTGTATAAGTTAATTTTTGGCACTTGGCCAGCGAGGTGACTTAAGGCCTAATCTCGCCAAGAGAGAAGTCCCCGTGTCCCAGCTGTGGGAACGTAAAAACGCTTTTGATGATAAAATTTTAATCATTATGTCACCCTCTTTTTTCAAGTCGGGTGCTGTCAAGTACTATCATAATTGCAGCCCGTTCGCCCGCATAGCATCTACCGATAAATGAACAGATGGACGTTGCGTCATTAATGATACATTTATATGGATAAGACAAAATATATATTTTTTTAATAGCCTAGCCGTCATACTGCTGGGCAAAAGCCTGCCTTTTTTAAAAAAATGCTCACATAGCATCTATTTAAATTCCAATTGATCTTGTTTCTTATGTGTCTGAATGTATGAGTCCGTCAAAGGTCCTAGAAATGCCTTAAATCCATATTGTCCCAATGATTTCCGCATTCCAATCTTTTCTATTATCTGTATACGAGTAGTGATAAAAACCATGTAAATACAAGAAATATATATAAACCCGCTTTTCCCATGTACACAACAAGATTGCAAAAGTTGTCATTAATTAATTAAGCTTCTACCTTCTAGGTCTTCATGCTCCATCTTAGACCACATCGTCACTTAAGATAAGGTGATATAGTCTTCATTTCGACCACAATCTCACCTGATGTTAAGTGACGATGTGGTCTAAGATGGAGCATGAAGACCTAGATTTGACCACAATCTCATTTGATGTAAAGACAAGTGACGATGTGGTCTAAGATGGGGTAAGACCTAGAAGGTAGATGGCTTCTCCGGGCCACATTACGAAACACGAAAAAACGCACTGGCGTAGCCCGGTGGGTGGTGACAAGCCGCGGCCGAAGCCTTCCACCAGAGACTGTTCTTAGCACCACCCGGAGGTCTCGTGTAAGGATTCAGAGGGTTAACAATTACGGAAAAAAAACAACATTTGTAAAATCAAACAATAGAAATGTAGAACAAAAAATCTTATATCTATTCTGCAGGATTTAAGCTAAGTCCCACCATCTCATCCTAAAAATTTGATAATGATACTTATTATAACGCCTAAATCCATTATATAGTGATGATAATGATATACCATAGGGCATATCCATTCTATTCCAACGGCAGACCATTAATTTATCAATTCTGTACTTTGTATAAACAGTTTTATTACAGCGCCTAATATGAGATCTCAATAAAACTAAAATAAATACTTAATATCTTTCAACGATACTTAAAACCACTGGATTATCTGATAAATACATGTAATAAGAACCGAAGTACCTAAATCTTGATATACCTATGTTTGTTAACATTGAATTTCGACATTATAGTTTTTGCTTAGATAAAATAATGCACTTTTATTTATTATTCTACGTCAAAAAAATAAAACTTCTGTCGTTATGATTTAACAATACACATAATAATCTTTAACTTCATAGTAAAACGAATTAAATAGAAAATAGTTGGTTCTATAGGCTTTACTATTTTACTAGAATAATAATAAAGAAGCGATGAGACGTTTAGCAATTTTTTTATGTAGTGTTTTGACAATACTAGACTATTTTTAACTTTTAAACAAGACGCCATTTTGTAACTTTAGTTCACATAATCTTGTATTTTAACTAAAGTCTAGCTATTTTAAGACTTGTTTTAAAGATATAAATATAAATAAAAGAAAAAGAGTTGTTTTTTATTATCCGACCAAGGATGAAGTGCTTGCATAACATACAAACACTTGATCGCTCGGCGGGAATCGAACCAGCTAGCTCTTGCGCTGCCAGCGGACCGTCGCCGTCCGCACCACTAACAGTCAGTCAAACTAAGTTAACTTTAACCATGTATTATTACAACAATATGCCTTAATGTAGCTATTTTGAATCTTTTCCTAAAGAGTCCGTCCACATAACGTATCTACCTTTTGAGAATTTTCCTTCAGTCTCAGAACCGCTGGAAAGCCAAAGAGGAAATGTAAAAAAAACTGACTTCCTGCATATTTCCATACATAAAACAAGTGATGCATACAATCTGCTAAACAGATCACAGCAGCTAGCCAGCCGTGCGTCTGTTTGTATCAATATGTATCTCGTGTGGTCGCTACAAAAAGTAATAAGCACGTGCCTTAATTACGGGTAATTAGAATAAATAGATGTGTTATTGTGTAGGTTAAAGATATCCGCTGCTAAATATAATTCTCAGATACGTGTTATAAAGTTTCACTGGATGTGAGCTCAGAAAAGTTATAAACAACATTAATCCTCAGATTCCAGGGCATAATATCGAAAACACGTTTTATTTGTAAATTAGTAATGAATAAAATAATTTTAACCATATTAATTAAGTATGAAATATTTTAATGTCGTGATAGTTCGCTTATATAATGTCGTGATACTTTCTTTCTTCTTTCTTTCTGTTATTACGGACGGCTATGCTGCCATCCTCCGTAATAAGACCGCATCCCTGATGCGCAGGGTACGTGACAGCCCCAACATCATCCTAAAAACTATAACGGGTGGAATCACCTCTCCCCTGTGGAAATGTTTCATGGGGAGAGTGATATAATTTAGTATTTGATTAGTTTTAATTTTTGTATTATAACTAACTCTTGTAATAAGCTCTCTATGTTTACTAACAAATTATGGAACGTAGATATCTGCAATAAAATGATTTTGACCTCTGTGGCTAGGTGGGAAAAGGTCCCCTTGAGACGCAAAAGGTTTTAGGTTCCAGATTTTGTACTTATCTACAATTTTTGTTTTCGGGTCTGTGTGTTTTCTATGTATCAAATGTATGTATTTACAAAAAAAAAATATCTATGCAGTTTATCAGTCACCTAACACCCATAGTACAAGGTCTGCTTAGTTTGGGGTTAGGTGATGCTGTGTGATTAGTCCGGAGACATGTATTTAGTTATTTCACTTCAGCCTACTCCGGCTTTAGGAGTTAAAAAACTCCTGTGAAACTATATCCCAACTTACCCGGTAAGATTTCGCCAATCTTTTTCAAACAAACCTCATTTATTTTCCCATAACTTACCTGAAACAAAAAAGTTTTTTTAAGCATTTTTCGGAGCATAATTAACACTATAACATACCTACTATAATTATTAAAGTAGAGCTAATTAATATCGCTACAGCAGAGATATCTAGGATTGGATGGCTTAGCACGGCAAATTCTTTAATTCGGTAGTCAAATTTTATTAAATTCTATAATGCACAACAAAATAATGGACAAAAGGTTGGCTTATTGCCAAGGAATTCTCTACCGGCCAACCATTACAGGTATATAAGGAGATAAGTTACATACTGTTTGTTAATTTGCGAGCAGGTACAAAATATATTTTAAATAAATCCTTACATAATATTTTACTGCCTCAGTGGCGCAGTAGGCGGGCGTCCGATTGCAGTGTAAGAGGTAGCTGGTTTGATTTCCGTCGAGGGTCAAGTGTTTGTATGTTCTGCACGCGCTTTCTCCTTGGTCTGGGTGTTTAATATGTATAGTAAAACATATCTATGTAGTAAGTATGTATATTATATTAAGTATATCAAATGTCTAGTACCCGTAACACAAGCTTAGAGCTTACCACGGGGCTAGATATTGTTGTTTGGATTTTCCGGTAATATATATTTCTTTTTATTTATTTACTACTTAAGGGTTTCACTTCGGAATGAAGAAAATACGTCTGAATGTTTTTATGTTAAACTGCTGTTATGTTAATTTAAATTTTAAGTGATATTGTGTTTTTATGTGTATTGCGTTAAGAAAACTTTCCGTCGTTCTACATACTACAGCTTTAATACATTTAAAATTTGAGAGGTCAAGTGTTTGTATGTTCCGCGAACACTTTCTCCTTGGTCTGGGTGTTTAGTAGGTATGTATACTAAAAATATCTATATACATATATATATGTCTATTCATTCTTAACATTTGCAATTACTCTCGATTATTAGATTTTTGCTACTTGTATACATTGACTTTTAACTTTTTATGATCCGACATGTACCTATTAATAATTTTGTATTCTTGCAAATAAATCATTTCATCATCATCACCCTATTAACGTTCCAACTGCTGGGACACAGGGACTTCTCTCTTGGCGAGAGAAACGCATATAATGTCTATGATATTGAGTATATCAAATGCTAGTATCAGATGTTGTTGTGTAAATTGTACGGAAACATAAAAAATAACATAACCTTAATTCCCTTTTATTTATTCGGCAAAGATTACGTAGATTGGTTTAAAAACAATAGACTCAATTGTTTTGTAAACAGTTTTCATATCCGTGCATAGCTAATCATGATTATACGTATTTCTACGAGAATAGGTTAAATATAGTACGCAACTTCCGTTCTAACCACAGTTTACTTCTCAATACTCGATAAATATTTCTCTTCTTTGAGATAGATATAAAGAATATCAACATTCTGTTGCTGCTTATGGGGCGGCTACTTCAGCAGGCGAAGATTCGTATCGCGTTGAAAGTGTGAGAGAGAGAGAGAGAGAGAGAGAGAGAACATTAAAGTCTTCGTGAACGCCATGTTCCTGTCTACATAATATGCCGACAAAGGATTATGCCGCTTATATAGAATAGAATATAATAGAATAGAAAATACTTTATTATTATTACACACCAGATAAACAATACAATACGAAATTAAAACTAAACCTAGAATGCGTAATGGACGGTCTTATTGCTGAAAGCAATTTCTTCCAGACAACCGTGGATGGAGAGAAAAAAATTACATCTTTTATGGACGGTGGCTTAACTATGTAGTTAAAATTTCTCTATACCAGTAAGTACAGTTTTGTAAAACCAAACAAAGGAAATAAATGAATTAAAAAAAAAAACAGTCTTTATTGTTCTTTATCCCCGACCAAAAAATAGGGGTGTTATAAGTTTGACGTGTCTGTCTGTCTGTGTATCTGTCTGGGACATCATAGCTCCGAAACGGATGGAGATAATTCAATTTAGTTTTTTTTTGTATGAAAGGTGAGTTTAGTTTTAGTGTTCTTAGACATGTTTTATGAAAATCTGTTGTGCCGTTTAAAAGTTATGGGGGTGAGAGTGATGAAGCAAAACCGAAAATCTGCAAATATACTCGAGTGCGGTATCAAATGAAAGCGCATCGCGTGCACATTACAAAATATTGGTGTTTAACTTTTAAGGAAATAAAGGCATTGGAATTGGGGTTTTTTCTTAAATTTTAAATTTAGATTTATATATTTAAAAAGCGAGTTGGCCGAGTGAAACAGCTCAGTCGGCACGTGTTAATACGACCAATGGCCAAGTATTGTATCGAGGAAGGATGTGGTTCAATAAAGTTCTATGAATAGCTTCTATTTCTACTCATTGACTTATTGATCTGACATTTTTATTTATGTTAGTATATGTAAGGAATACGGTTAATATTAGGTATAGTGTTGAGATGACGGGTGATAGAGGGAAATGGAAGAAAAATACATGTTGTGCCGACCCCATATAGAGTGGGACAAGGGCAGGATGATGATGATGATATGTAAGGAATACATTTTTATAAGATTACATAATTTATGACTTGACTTGTTGTAGGTTTTTATCTTGAATTTTATCAAAATCCATTTAGTAGTTTTTATGTGAAAGAGCAACAAATACACACATACTTACATAAATCTTCAAAAAATTTCACGTTTTGTATGTAATATCAATAGTATTTCTATATAAAATGAGGAATTAATCTATAATATCAAATTAATCGTGGTATGTGTTGGTAAGCACATAACTCAACAACGCCAGGACCAATTTGGCCAATTCTTTTTTTAGTAATTCGAAAACATAGATGGTTTGTAGTTATTAATATGTGTTTAAGATAAGTAATTATAGCTGTTTGTTTTCCAAATACAAAACAGTTAGAAGTTCAAGTATGGTTTTCAGGGCGCGAAAAGATAGAATAATTTTCGTTAAAGGTAGGTTTGTTTTAGTCACATAAATCTAAATAATTCGATTTCTGTGGTTTCAGTCCATAATCAGGGTGGGTAAGTAACAACTTTATTTCGCCGCCTTACCCTTTCGTTTATAAATTTTATAATGTTAAAGGAATCGCCCATAAGTTCAGATTAAAAACCACAAATGATTATAGAAAGGTTTAAATTTACTTCAAATGCAATCATTTGCTTTTTAGTAGTTTCAAATGTACTTCAAAAACTAAGGTACTATTTTCATTTCGTTTTGTACTTAACAACGTAGGTTTTTAGGCCAGGAATGTAATAGATAATCAAAAATACTTTGTTTTGATATTTAATAGAGACTGGTATCACAGAAGACATATAAAGAATGAGTAATATAAACTGCTGCGTGTTTGAAAAAGTTGTAACAGCGCCACCTATCAACGAAACGTAGAACTCTTATTGCTCTCAATGTTCATTCCAATCTTGAACCCAAGACTTGCTCCGAGATAACCGAGTATAACGAGTTTTGTTCCTGTGTTACTAGATGGCGCTAGTATGACACATACAAGCTTTTAGTATTGAAGCTATTGCACTGTAGGTTCAAGAAGACTTTTATTTAAAATATTTTTACTTAAAGTACAAAAATAATAAACAAATTATATTATCGCCACTCCTTTTACACCGTAAACCGTATACCAGAATACGTTGAAAAGTGTCAAAAGCGCCACCTACACACAAAATGAAGAACTAGTATAAAAGTTCCGTGCAAATGCTAAGCTTGAACCGAGGGTCATTGAGAGTATAACGAGCTTTAATTTTCTATTACTAGATGGCAGTAGCGTGAGAAAACCAAACTCATTGTATATTGTATTTCTTCAATGTAATGCTTCTCGCAGTTCTCGCTTCAACAAGACTTCAAAAAGAAAAGAAAAAAGTTATTTACTTAATGAATTTATTGTTTACTTACTCGTAGTAAGTAGGCATTTGATTAGATAACACATTCATATTTTTCGTCATATCTTTCGCCATCAAGAAACGCTTCGGATAAGATGCAATAGAAGAAAATAATATATACATTCAGACGAATTGAAAACCCCCTCCTTTTTGAAGTCGGTTAATAAGAGTGGATTGCAAAACATTACAAATAAATAAAATAAATAGGCAGTAAAGAAATACAGATTTGACGGAATAGGGAAGCCATAGTACCAACCAACCACTACAAAATTAATGCTGTATATTAAAATATTTCTGTAGGTTTAAACTTTAACGGAAATTCGCAACGGAAAACAGATTAGTTAATCGCGTGCACTTTATCGGTGCATGTTCTCAATAAATGACCTTGCCCCTATCCTGGCCGTAATAATCAGTTTTTTTTATTAAAGTGGTAATATACCTACCTACCTTTATAAATATAACTCTATCGGTTCTTATTATAGATTTGGTTTCACCGAGAAACGCCTTTAGACTTTGATGCTCCGGGCTGGGCCAGTGCGTGAAACGATTTTTTCGTGTTTCGTAATGTGGCCCGGAGAAGACATCTACCTTCTAGGTCTTCATGCTCCATCTTAGACCACATCGTCACTTAACATCAGGCGAGATTGTGGTCAAATGAAGGCTTATTTACCATTAAAAAAAAACTTATTTACGTATGGAAAAAGCAAAGATGATATATTAGACTAAAATATTTTCTCTCATTGTTTTGTCCACTGATATTAGTATTCTGAAGAACAAAAAGTTTTGTACGAGTTGTCCCAAAAAAAAAAAAAAGAAATTGACATCTCAAACCCAAAAAAAATAGAAGAATGGTATTTAGACATTTTAAAATACCAACCTTAATTCACTTTAAAACGTTTTATTTATGTTCCAAATGCGTGGTTATTCATAGAAAGCGTGTATTTAGAGGAATGCCTAGAATTCAGTTTACTAACACTTGGTCCGGCGCCAAGCGGTCTGCCCTATATCGAAGGGCTATTTCTACAAATGCCCAGATACAAAAGGAGTATCTTATATTATAATGTATCCCTGATATTTACTAAGCCATTTTGGCTAAGTGGGAGCGAACTCGACTTTCATTCCGAAGGTCGTGGGTTCAAACCTCGCCGTGCACCGTTGGATTTTACTTCTAGAAAAAATTATGTGCACTTTAAACACGTGCTTTAACGGTGAACGCAAACATCGTGAGGAAACCGGAATGTTCTGAAACTTTGAAGAGTTTGAAAGACATGTGACATTCACCAACCCGCACTTGGCCAGCGTGGTGAATTAAGGCATAGTCTCTCATATCAAGAGAGAAGTTCCTGTGTCCCAGCAGTGGGAACGTTATTAGGGTGCTGATGATGACACTTACTGTGTTTTTTTGTGTTCGTTCAGAAAAAAATAAATCGTTTGTTTCCGCCCATATTTTTAGGTATCATAGTATTCTAATCTGTGGTATCATTAATTTTTTTGGCCTTAAAACATAAGTTAAAGTTTTTCTTTAAATACTTAATGCTGAGTTTGTTTTTTTATTAAAGTGGTAATATACCTACCTACCTTTATAAATATAACTCTATCGGTTCTTATTATAGATTTGGTTTCACCGAGAAACGCCTTTAGACTTTGATGCTCCGGGCTGGGCCAGTGCGTGAAACGATTTTTTCGTGTTTCGTAATGTGGCCCGGAGAAGACATCTACCTTCTAGGTCTTCATGCTCCATCTTAGACCACATCGTCACTTAACATCAGGCGAGATTGTGGTCAAATGAAGGCTTATTTACCATTAAAAAAAAACTTATTTACGTATGGAAAAAGCAAAGATGATATATTAGACTAAAATATTTTCTCTCATTGTTTTGTCCACTGATATTAGTATTCTGAAGAACAAAAAGTTTTGTACGAGTTGTCCCAAAAAAAAAAAAAAGAAATTGACATCTCAAACCCAAAAAAAATAGAAGAATGGTATTTAGACATTTTAAAATACCAACCTTAATTCACTTTAAAACGTTTTATTTATGTTCCAAATGCGTGGTTATTCATAGAAAGCGTGTATTTAGAGGAATGCCTAGAATTCAGTTTACTAACACTTGGTCCGGCGCCAAGCGGTCTGCCCTATATCGAAGGGCTATTTCTACAAATGCCCAGATACAAAAGGAGTATCTTATATTATAATGTATCCCTGATATTTACTAAGCCATTTTGGCTAAGTGGGAGCGAACTCGACTTTCATTCCGAAGGTCGTGGGTTCAAACCTCGCCGTGCACCGTTGGATTTTACTTCTAGAAAAAATTATGTGCACTTTAAACACGTGCTTTAACGTGAACGCAAACATCGTGAGGAAACCGGAATGTTCTGAAACTTTGAAGAGTTTGAAAGACATGTGACATTCACCAACCCGCACTTGGCCAGCGTGGTGAATTAAGGCATAGTCTCTCATATCAAGAGAGAAGTTCCTGTGTCCCAGCAGGGGGAACGTTAATAGGGTGCTGATGATGATACTTACTGTGTTTTTTTGTGGCCGTTCAGAAAAAAATAAATCGTTTGTGACCGCCCATATTTTTAGGTAAGTATCATTAATTTTTTGGCCTTAAAACATACGTTTAAGTTTTTCTTTATATACTAAATGCTGAGTTTGTTTATAAATAAACCAATAAATCTATAAGTATGTACTACAATATACTAATAATATAAAGACGAGTTTGATTATTTGTAAAGCTAAGTAGATAGATACGTCATAAATCGTCGCTTTATAATGATAAGCAACGTTGAGCATAATCAGTACTTAGATGGGTGACCGCCAATTGTAACTTATGGCACTACTTCTTCGCGGGAAAATACAAATATCTCAAAGCCCGGTTTGAGTCGGATTTCCCATAGACATAGCTGTTTTACTAGTCCATAGTCATACATACAGCCTTTACGGGAAAGGAATGGACAATATTCTTTTTTTTATGCTTAATAAGCCTTCATTTGACCACAATTTCACCTGGTGTAAAGTGACGATGTGGTCTAAGATGGAGCATGAAGACCTAGAAGGTAGATGGCTTCTCCGGGCCACATTACGAAACACGAAACGATCGCTTCACGCGCTGGCCCAGCCCGAAGGGTGGTGACAAGCCGCGGCCGAAGCCTACCACCAGAGACTGTTCTTAACACCACCCGGAGGTCACGTGTAAGGATTCAGCTACTTTTTACCGGTACATTACGCAGGCAAAGCGCTGGAAAGCTAGAATATAAATAAAATACTTATTAAATATAAGCACTTAATAAAAATGTTTTAAATGCTTATTTAAAATAAGTCTGTATTGTGAAATATAAATAGTACAAATAACAGTTTGACATTCTTTAAAACTAGGTTTAAGTTCACAATAGATTGGTCACAGTTGAAGGTTATTGTGTCGAATCCAGTTCAGTAGTCATTCACAAATGAAAATTTATGCGGAACGGAGTCCGACAAATTAAGTAGTTATCTCTCTAAATGATACTTGAAGATAACACCATAAATTAACTTAAACTCTACCCAACAATATTAAGATATGTATGTTTTCTGTTCAAGTCCGTAAGTGTCTCTGAGTGCCTCTGAATCCTTACACGTGACCTCCGGGTGGTGCCAAGAACAGTCTCTGGTGGTAGGCTTCGGTTGCTTGTCACCACCTCGATTTTTTCGTGGTTCGTAATGTGGTCCGGAGAAGCCATTTTAAACCACTCATCATCACTTTACACATCATCATCATCATCACCCTATTAACGTTCCCACTGCTGGGACACAGGGACTTCTCTCTAGGCGAGAGAGATTAGGCCATAATTCACCACGCTGGCCCAGTGCGGGTTGGTGAATGTCACATATCCTTCAAACTCTTTTTTTAAAGTTCTCAGAACATGCCGGTTTCCTCACGATGTTTACCTTCACCCTTAAAGCACGTGTTTAAAGCGCACATAAATCTCTCAAGAAGAAAAATCCAGTGGTGCGTGGCGGGGTTTGAACCCACGACCTTCGGAATGAAAGTCGAGTGTCCTCCCACTTAGCCAACACGGCTTTTTTCATCATCATCATCATCACCCTATTAATGTTCCCACTGCTAGGACACAGGGACTTCTCTCTTGACGAGAGAGAATAGGCCTTAATTCACATCAGGTGAGATTGTGGTCAAATGAAAACTTATAATTATAGTGTAGTAGTGTACCTACTTATTTTTTTTTATGCTAGAAAGTCAATTCTCAGTTTAAATATATATAATTTTTTTATTAAATAATGTGAGTAATGGAGATAAAATAAGTTAATAGGTATTCTGTTTAATCTGTCTGAAAGACCGTATGGTGGCCCGTAGGTACACTGAGAAAATATTATTTTAACAAAGGACCTTTTTGGCTCGGTTACAATCATATCGGTCATTTTTAAGTAAGACTTATCTAAAAATTTATAAGCGAACTTGGCATAGAGTAGACTTGTGTACATTGTTATATTTTCTCGGCTGATAACAAATAAGACATTAGTAATTTTCAATTAACTTAATTTGTAAATTATAACACTTTCAAACTTGATTCAAAACTACCAAGAGAATTAATTTAAATTTAATAAGCATACTGTTGTTTTTAAACAAGTATTTAAATTGTTTATTTTTACACACCATCTGATTTATTTATACACGAGTTGAAATTATTTAACTTGAGTCAAGCTACTTATTTCCGTTTAAATAAGTAAATTTAATCGTTTGGTCCTAGCAAATGACCATGGTCAATAGCAACCGGCTAGTGTCATTTATATATAATCGAGTACCTCCCGGCTGTTCTCTACCGATTTACTCGGTAGAAAACACCCGAGATTGTCTCGGGTGCTTAAAAATAACTGTGCGCTCAGTTACAAATACAAAGATGATTGGTTTCGTTCGGCTCATCACATCACTCTTCCGTCGACTCGCGCCCGTGACGTATGGTGTGGCGTGATCCATGTGGCAGTAAAGTAATATTCGTCTACTACAACATGGGTCACTCCGTACCTGTGTGAAATATTACTGTGATATTTTAAAGTGCAGTGCAGTTTCAAATACGTTGCAAACTAGGTACGGAAAATTATGGATGAGGAGGTTCGAAATTTATTAACTGCTTGGAATCTCGAGTCTTACATCGAAGTGTTTTAAAGGTCAGTACAACTTTCATTGTTTTCTTGTCATAGCCTGCATGATAAGTTTGGTTACATACATCAAAGAATTAACTTCCTTTCTGTGTTGTTGCTCGTACTTTCTTTATTATGTACTTACTGGCGGCTCCACACTCTTGGAAAACAAACGGCATAAGAGCGAACATAGCCATAACTGCTGAACGGATCATGCTTCATATTTTGAGTACAGGTACGCCTTGATTAAGTTATAGGCTACTTTTTATTCCATTAATCAGTTCCCATGTGATATAAATAACTGTTAAATGTTTCCGACTGGTATTGGTATCGTTGTGGCTATAGATTGTTTAAATTAATGAATGTACACTTTTATTGCATTTAAGTGCAATAAAAGTGTACAAACATAACAAAATAAAACCTTATATCTAAATTTAAAACATGATCAGTACAATAGATGACCTTATCGCTGTTGGTGTAATGTTAGTGGAGCAGAAACAGTTAAATCAAAGTGTTTGTTTAGTAGTTTAAGAAAAAGCACCTCACAGTTATATTGAAGTTATTTTCAGACTAAGATTATGATTTTATTTTCAGCTGGAAAAGGAGTTTGAAGCTATGATATGATATGCTGGCACATATACAGCCATTTGTAAGAGCTTTCCTCCACTAAAAGAAAAAAAAAATAAACTGGCCAAGAAGAAAAATAGCAGTCACAACAAGGACACAACTTCTCCGTTTGCAAGATTGTAAGTAAAATCCCTTTAAAATCTTGAAATCGTCGCCTGTCCGTCTGTTTGTAACAACTCTGCAGTGCTAAGAAATGCTTTTTGTTTCAGCACCAGAAGAGAGCTCCAACATTGCCTGCATGCTGTTGATCCCGACACTTCTGGCTATACAAGTGTGCGTCTGAAAAACGGCCCGAAAAAAGTGTACCTACTACGGCGAGACTACCTACTTTTTATTTAATTAATTCGCTGTAGGTATATTTCTTAGGGAGTTATTCAGTTTCACGGGTACAACAACCTCAAGTGTACTATAGGTTAATTTTTACGCCTTATACTACATAATATTCATGTACCCCGGTGATCATTGATTTTGTTAAAGTTAAAACCAATGCCTAGTTTAATCCTTAACCTGTCCAAAATTGTCTCCACCTTATTTGAACCTTGTGCATAAGATTTGTTTTCATAACTATAGTAGATTTGTATAATTTTGAATACATTGTAATATTATATGAAACTGCTCAATAATAAATCAATATTAATTAAATAGTTTTTTGATTTGTATTGTAATAAATTTCCAAAGAATCCCACGATCTTTTACAGCAATTCTATTCGGTAACTATAGCCACTTTATAGCAATGCTTTCAGCAACTTTAAATTCTAAACTAATTCAGTAGGTAAGTAAGTATTATTTATTAAATAGTTACAGCCATGTTATTCAGTTCACGTAAACAAAAAATTAATTACTTATTAGTAAAATATCTGAAAGTACTTGTTTAGGTACTTTTATTATTTTATTAATATGTAATTAAATAATTTTTATTCATAATACAGTAAGAATGTATATCTATCTATGAAACAATTGAATTATTTACGAGTACTGAATAACATTGCTGTAACTACCCAATAAACTAGCTGTATTTACCGAGTGACATTGCAGCAGCTACCGAGTGAACGGTTGTAGTTACCCAATAAATTGGCTGAGACAACCGAGTAACGTTGCAGCAGCTACCGAGTGAACCGGTTGTAGTTACCCAATAAATTGGCTGAGACAACCGAGTAACATTGCAGCAGCTACCGAGTAAACCGGTTGTAGTAACCCAATTAATTATCTGAGACAACTGAGTAACATTGCAGCAGCTACTGAGTGAACCGGTTGTAGTTACCCAATAAATTGGCTGAGACAACCGAGTAACATTGCAGCAGCTACCGAGTAAACCGGTTTTAGTTACCCAATAAATTGGCTAAAACAACCGAGTAACATTGCAGCAGCTACCGAGTGAACCGGTTGTAGTTACCCAACTTTACTCTGTTGTTACTAATGTAGGCAACTGTATTATTATTACAGAAATATTTTTAACCAACCTTAACGGTTAATATTTAACAAGCAATAATAACAAAGTTGACGTATTTGTTTTTAAGCTATCAACTTTGCAGGTGCTATATTGACAAACATGCTGGGTTATTTTCAACAGTATTTCGTTTATTTTTAACCGACACGTTTTTTCAGTGTACGTAGTATAATATATACGTAGGTCTTGATTTTGCGTTTCCAGAAAAAAATCAAAATTGGAAATTTGATTGAGATAAAAGCTGGGTTGTTCTATTTGCTTCTGTGGCAAAAATAGAAGCGGACTGTCTAGACAATGTTATTTCCTTGATAATTTTTGATTTTTAATTAAATTAACTTTACGTTGACCTGTCCATGTACATAATATTACGTCCTGTGCTTCTTAGGAAATAAATTTTATGACTTTGACTCAGAAATCTACCTTATTAAGCCACATTTTTAAGTTTTCAGGAAGCACTGGACAATTCTGGATTAAAAACATGATTAACTATTAAAAAGACAAAAAACACGGAGAGAAAACAGAAAAATACTTCATGTTATAAATATTCTCTAAATAATTTTATATTATATTATCTAAGATATACAATACTATCAAGGTTTTATTAACAACTAGCTGACCACAGCAAACGTTGTTTTGCAAAATGAAAAATTGATAGTAGCTTATTCTCCAGACCTACTGTATACGCATATAAAATTTGGTAAAAATCGGTAAAGCAGTTTCGGAGGAGTACGGTAACTAACATTGTGACATGAAAATTTTATATACTTTTGATAGATATGATCTTTGACGTTAGGAACACACCGACATTGCTTAGACAACAGTGAGTGCTTGTAATTTAATATGAACTTTATACCATAGCAATAAAGCTCAAATTGACTACGTTTTAGTTACAAATCATTTGTATGGGAAAAATAAAAGGGCTATTTTTAGGGTTTTTCCAGCAATAATTCTAATTTTTCTCGCCGTAAAAACCATCCTTGAACTTCAACGAACATTTAAAAAAAAGTATTGGCCAAATTGGTCCAGGCGTTGTTGAGTTATGCGCTTACCAACACATTTTGCGATTCATTTTTATATTATAGATTTTCTATTGATAGAACCTAGTATAGAACTCAAATATTCAAAATATTTATTTATTTACATATAGTATTAAGAGAAACCTGAAAGTATCAACGGCATTTAAAAATGTCAAATGTCTTAAATATTCCGGATTAAGCTAGACTTCGGTTTAGAAATCTAGCTACAGATTTTATTTGGTTGTTATTCTGGTCGTATGCTTAATTTCTACATAAAGTACATAAATATTATGGAAATTTTAATCTATCTAATCCGTATACAAGGTGTTTCAAATTGGTTTATAAAGCGAAAAGGATGTGAATGGCACGCACCCGACGAACATACAATACAATACAATACAAAATCATTTATTCAGAATTAAATACATAAAAATACATGCAAGGAAATAGTGACAGTTAAATTTTATTGATCTAAGGATTACAGAATTTAAGAAAATTAAGAAGAACATAATTACTTAGGCCTCATATTTTTTAACCTAATCTCATCTCTAAGTCATGTTTAGTTTTATATCAGTGGATTTTTTTAAGCGTCTGGAAGAAGTTAAAAAAGTGAAACAAAATCTATACACGATATCTAGCCACAGTTTTATTATAATTATAAAAATGATACGTTTTATTTTAATTGATACAGATCAAAGAAACCGATAAAAAAGATTTACAGATTACACTTTAAAGATTTTTTTCGACAAATCGGCTTCCTGATATTAAAATCATAGAAAAATACTCTTCATGACACATCCTTTCAAACCTCTTGCGCTATATATACCAATTTTGAAACACCTTGTATAATATATTAACAAGATTAAATAACATCCATTTATAAGTTTAATAATCTGAAAGTAGAGATTATGCTCTTATTGTCTCTACAAGTTGTAAAATGAAATTACTTTTGCTTTCTGTGTTCTCATAGATTTTAAAACCTCTCATTGGATTCTAATACTATTTTTAGCATAAGATAGAGTGACTGAAGAGATTTATTAGTATAATTTGTGCTCGTGCAAAGTCAAGGCCGATCTATAGTTTATTAAAAGTTTAATAACCTGAAAGTAATTTCCATCTATGCGGATTTTGTTAAAAATAAAACACACGTATGTATTAGGTTATTGGTAGCGGGCTCGATCCGCGCCTAGGGGTATTTTCTGCAAGCACTTTTTCTTTGGTCTGGGTGTTAAAACTATATATTCAAAGAAATCTATGTATGTCTATTAAGTATATCAGATGTCTAGTAGGTACCCGTAACACAAGTTAAGAGCTTACCACGGGGCTTCTGGTTGTTGTGTGGATTTTCCGGAAATATTTATAAATAATTTTATAAGATCGCATCGAGACATCAAGTCTCGCGTGCTCATTAATATAATCCGAATCTATACGTGTACTTCATTCAACAAATTAGATAAGTTTCGGACAATCCAGTAATTTTATTGTTGCCAAGAGCAGTTAATTTCCCAACAATTCAAACAATCTCTTTCTTATGCATTGATAGCAAACCTATTCTATTTTAGCTTGAAGGTTGTCTCTTTCTAACTTACACAAATGTCAATGTGATGAACAAGGACAAACGAATGCTAGCGGCATGTTATCTTAAAATAGGTTTAGTTAACTATTTCGCATAAGGGGGTTAATGTATGGTAAACAAGACAATATACATACAACTTAGTGGAACTGAATCTGTGTAATATTATTTTAAGCGGTTGATTTGATTTACTTGGAAAAGAAAAATAAAATATAATACACGAAGCATGACTTTATTCCACTCTTTACAGCCAAGTCTATACTAATACTAGCTGATCCCAGCAAACGTTGTTTGCAAAATGAAAAATAGATAGAAGCCGATTCTCAGACCTACTGAATACGCATATAAAATTTGGTAAAAACCGGTAAAGCCGTTTCGGAGGAGTACGGTAACTAACATTGTGGAAATTTTATATATCCTACTACTATTATAAAGGCGAAAGTTTGTAAGTATGGATGTATGGATGTTTGTTACTCTTTCACGCGAAAACTACTGAACCGATTTAAATGAAATTTGGTACACAGAATCTCTAGAGCCTGAAAAATAACATATGCTACTTTTTACCGCGGGAAAACGTCATTCCGCGGGAAAATCCATTATAACGCGGGTAACACCGCGGGGCACAGCTAGTAAGATTATAAAGCTAAAGAGACTGGTTGGTTTTTAAATCAAAACAATTTCTCACGCACTAATCTCTGGAACTGCTGCTAAAAATGTACTATCGAAAGCTAAAAAATATTTTAGCTTTCGATTGTACATTTATCTATATACTTTTTACAGTTGTTCTAGAAGAACAAAGTACTTTCCTACGTTGTTCTAAAAAGTAAAAAGTGTTGTAGGAAGATAGTTATAGTTTTAGCTTTAGTAGGTCAACTCAAACTCCTAATTCGACTGGAAAGCCATTGATTTTTGCTAAAAATTTACTTTAGTACAATACAGCAATTCTACAGCTACAATTCATTCATTGATTCATCTATCATTCATGAAACTTTTCTATAATCGCACTACATAATATTTTAACGTTTTGTCATTTCTCGCTTATGAATTGGCTTATTTCACAAAATAATGAATGAATTTTCCGTGGGAACGATTTATTGGCAATCTAACTGTGAAAGAATTATTAAAATAGGGCCAGTAGTAGGTACCTGCGATTAGCTCGTTCAAACAAACAAACTCTATATAATATTATAGTATAGATTTGGTACTCAGAATGCAGACATAATCCGTAAAACCTATAAATAAATTATTAAGTAAGCCAAAATCATAAAATGTTGTTCTTTCGTTATTAATTTAGCTTCTGCTGAGGGTCAAGTGTTTTGGGTCAAGTGTGGACAGAAGAGAAGAATTTTGTGACAAAACTAAAACAGAGTTTAAAAAAACATGTGTTATATAACTATTATTAATGCATAAGTTATTTAAATTAGCTGATAGCCGATTAATATTAACCTCTCTCAGCGTATTTCGATAACTTGGTTTTGAAACTCAAATACATAATAGCGTATTTTGAAATAATTAATATAACTAAAAAGAGTTGGTTAAAATACATTTTCCATTTTATCAAACGCTGATATTAAAAGGGATGCAAGCTACATCGACATAACTTGATTCGAATAGCCGAGGATAATTATTTTGGGTAGTTACTAGGGCATGAATACATCGAAATATCGGAATTGAGTCATCTAACATCTTAATATCGGAATTATACAATTTGAAATTGTATGTTATAAATGTATAATTAAATGTTTTATGTTAAAACAAAAAAATAACAATCGGGAAACAGACAGAGCAAAATTTTTAAAACGTCTCTTGTATGACGAGGTCCGCTGTTAGAAACTCTGCATGAATTCATAATTTCTTTATTGTACACAAAAATGAATAAAATGTGTATGTCTACTATATTAAGTATATCAGATGTCTAGTACCCGTAACACAAGCTTAGAGCTTACCGCGGGTAATTTATTATTCTATGCCACGGGGCTAATTTGTTGTTGTGTGAATTGTCCGGAAATATTTATTTTTATTTCATGTAGTCATCGTACCTATTGCTAGACTAATCCTACCCAAGAATGTGATCGACCGGAGAAAGCGACCTTACGCCGATAAGGTACTAACGGTACCTACTCTGCCGGTGGTTCCTTGTACCACAGTAAAATTATCAGTATTACAACTACAGTTGGAATTTATGGTCTGCTTCGCAAAGTCCAAGTGAAGTCCTAAGAATTTTATAGAATACAGATTCTTAATGAAGAAAATTCATGATTAATTAATCATGAAAATCATTTTTAATTTAAGTACAATAAATATTTAGGTACAAGTAATCTATACGACGGTTTTTGAGTTTTCCGATATTTCGACGTTGTTGTTTCCATGATCATGGCGCGCTTGTAACAGCGTCTAAATATCGGAAAACTCAAAAACCGTCACATCATGGTATGTTACCCGTTTATAGGCAAAATTAAGCAACATAAACATAATCTACTTCTTCTTCTTCTTTTAATAGATGGCGTCCGTGACTGGCTATATGGCCGTCAACAGCCAATGTCCGTATGTTTTGTTGGACATTTTTGATTCGAAAACATAATTTAAATATTTAATAAAAGTGGGCGAAGTGACATTGCGTTTGTCATTCAAGCATGACAACAACATACATGATGATAACTATATAAGTCAGAACGAGAGTGTAACATATTTACCAACTTAATAAAGGTACTGTTGTGTGTTATACATATATATTTACTTTCGTATTGTTCTGTTGTGGTACTGACCTCAATTATGTTAAATCTCGTTCTCACGAATTAAGATACATTTTTGAGTAATAAGAAACGCATAAGTACCTACCTAAAAGTGATTTGCACATATTATGATGCATAATACTGAAACTCTCAAAGAAATAAATCTTTTATTTTTTAAAAGTTTACTTTACTGTTAAGACTAATATTTTATTTGTATGTTTTATTTTGTTTTTTTTTTTGTAATATTTCTGAACATATAAGTAGTTTTCGTTAATTACGAGCTCAATTATAAATTTATCTAAGAAAACTAACTCCTTTGGTCTTTCCACAAAAAGTTCTGATTACAAGACCGATTTATTATTTTTTAAAGGTGATTTTATGAATATAAATACAAACATTGCAAGCTACATACATTTTCTGTTATAGCCGTTTCAAAGACAACAATAAAATAAATAAATAGATGATCTTCTGCATTTGAGTGTACTTTGTGCAGTCGTCAAACTAGTTTGGAGATGAGTTTGTTTGCTTAAGATGTCGAAGGCGTTTTACCGTTCATTTGATAAATCAACTAATTAATAATAAGTTGTAGTAAACAAGTGAAATTTTGACAAAAAATACTGCAATTTCATAATGAGTCTTACGTTTTTGTACTTAATTCTTTCGCTAATTCACTAAAAGAGCTCGCGTTTTTACCCGTAAACCGGGTCAAAAATTTAATTAGTTTTTATCTTTGACTAGGCAAGATTGAAAATGGCTTTTATTATTCCTTCTTCTTTTAGTAAATATGTAACATTAAAATTTTTATAACAAGAATATTTCGAAATTTCGTTTCAAAGGGTGTACTCTCATTCACACATTTATTTCGGTAGGTCTATCTATCTATGATAGAATAATTTTATCATAATAACATAGATCTAAGTATTAAATTAAAATTAAAGTAAAAAAATACTCTGTTTATTCGATTTATGAAAAAAACTAGTAGGTAAACTCTATTGCATATACCTATTATATACTACCAACTTCGTTCTTTCTGTAAAATTCCTCATATATATTATATTGTATATATTCATGCATTTGAAAATCAGTTAGAGAACATCCGAGAAATTCGAAAATCTACTTATAATCTCTAAAAGGGTACAACATACAGTACAGATAGAAAATCATTTATTTCTATTGTTTGATTTTTCCACAGATTTCATAATATAGTGTACGATACTACACAATATTAATCTCATTTTCTTTCTAAGATTTGTAAATATTTTATCAAATCATATAAAAGGAGATTCAAAAACGACACTCTTAAAAGTGACCCTGTTCATAAGCAGGCTAGCAAAGAATTGAGTTAAGACACAATGTATTGTGATACAATTGCGACGTCGGAAGCAGGGTTATGTAAGATTTCTGCAGCCTAGCTAGGTTATGTTATGACAGCGCCGGCCGAGCTAGACAATGCAACGACTAGACAATTTCGCGTGCAGTTTTTGTAATTTATTTTTTATTTTTTTATGCTCGATAAGTCTTCATTTGACCACAATCTCACCTGATGTAAGGTGACGATGTGGTCTAAGATGGGGCATGAAGACCTAGAAGGGCTTCTCCGGGCCACATTACGAAACACGAAAAAATCGCTTCACGCACTGGAACAGCCCGGAGGGTGGTGACAAGCCGCGGCCGAAGCCTACCACCAGACCACCACCACCCGGAGGTCCCGGAGGTCTGGTCCAAGAGAAGTTAAAATTCAATAAAATAACTTCGATTAGTATGAGATGTCCTTCTACATTACGGGTTCTGTATACAATTTATACACATTATTCAATAAAACATATTGAATTTATTTAAAAAAAGACGTGTGGCACTCGGAGACTGCCGCTGTAAAGCTATTGCATAGCATTTTTTAGGAACTTATTCAATTGACGACCTCTGTGGCTCGGTGGACGAAAGCCCGCCTGAGGCGCAGGAGGTTGCGGGTTCGATTCCCGCTGCGGGACCAGAATTTGTACGATCTGCAATTTCTGGTTTCGGGTCTGGGTATTTTCTATGTATAATATGTATTTACAAAAAAAAATATGTATCTATGTAGTATATCAGTCACCTAACACCCATAATACAAGCTCTGTTTAGTTTGGAGTTAGGTGATGCTGCTGTGTGATACGTCCGGAAATATTTATTTATTTCTTTATTTTAATTATATATTTATTTTATTTATTAATTACCGATACAACCAATGCCACCTAAAGGCGGGTTGCTGAGCTAGAGAGACAAGCGTGATATTTCAAACAGTCATTAAAAGTTCTGCTATTTATCGAATGGAAGATGGAAATACTAAAAAAGTATCACCGCTGTGCCGGTTGGAGTGGGGGGGGGGGGGGGTCTTCCATCCAAGTAATGCTTTCTTGCAACTTTGGTTAACTTTGTAGAATCACATTTGTTGTATGGGAGCCCTCTTATTTGCGTGTTAGTTGCTATGGCGCCAAGATAATTTTATGAAATACACGAACCCTCAAAATTTCAACGTTCTATCTTCACGGTTCTTGAGATACAGCGTGGTGACAGAGAGACGACGAAGTCTCAATAATAGGGATCCGTTGAGCCCTTTAGTTTAAAACCCCTAAAAACTATCGAATTCACAAAATGCGATACCAAGTTCTAGGTTTTCACAGGCGCAAATTATTTAAACTAAAAACAGTCCTCTAGTTTGACTCTATCTAATCATGGAAAGTGCGTTAAAATCTACTGAGTAGAGAAGATTTGAGCGAACAGACAGCGCAAGTGACTTCAACTTATGTATATCATGTAATGATACCTAACAGTTTGAGTTCTTACATTAAAGTTAAACTTATTATGGATTACCGTTTCGTATTCAAATTGGTTGCGCAAACTTGCACCCGACGTCTGAGCAGAGTTCGCGATGGCGTACGAGTATTAGAATTTTGTTGGTTTTAAGAAAATATATGAAACTATGTTAACTAAGGACTTTTTTGAAACCTAAATGGTTATTCTATCTTTAACTGTCACGTATATTTTTATTATAGGCCTATGAACACCGCCATCATCATCCTCCTGACCTTATCCCAACAACCAATTGCCTAAAAATACCATTCCATAAAAAAATTATATCATCATCTTGTCTATTGTCCTAACCTAACAAACTCTACCATTATCTTACCATGGAACTTATAAAGCCTCTTTCGTATAATACTTCTTTGTTTCATACGTCGTAAACCACAGAGTAAAGCTACTTTATCCAATAAAACAAAGTGAAGTCAGCTATTTTTAAACCTTCCGTTCTGTGGCTTCCTAATTTCCTCCCCCTCGTCCAGAAATAGGAGGGGGGAGGGTCGTTAATCAATGTCGCCCACAAGGTTAGTGTTGCCATCGACGGTCGTTTTAAAATTGGGAGATTTATAATAAAACTACATGTACTAAATAAAATTGAAATAGTTCGAGGTGCCTATTGTAGGGAACATACTGCTTAACGTCTTTTTTTTAATGTCTTGCAATTTAATTCTTCATTTTACTCTATTTATGTATTTATACATGATTGAGGATTATAGAAATCGAATATTTCATATGTATTAGGTATATTTGAAGTTTCGAAATTTGATTGGTTCAATTTAACGTGCAAATCTCTCGAACTACATAACGGATTAAAAAAGTTATAATACAGTTATTAATTTAGGGAGAAAAGCGTTCAAATCTACCACACTTGCGCGAAATTCACCTTTCTTACATAAAAAACTATGTAAATTGTAATCGCTCCATCCGTTCGAAAGCTATGATGTCCCAGACAGACAGAACTTATACTTAACTCCCCTTTTTTTTGTCGGGGCTTAAAAATATGTATATATTTAACTAAGTTTTACAATATAGTTTGGCGTACGGAGAAACACATAGGCCTTTTATCACGAACAAACGTAGGTATTTACAACTCACATGGAATTTACGATAAAAAAATATCTGCATGTTCACGTATTAGAAATAAAAGTTTGTACATAATGATAGTTAATATCAAAGTATAATTAACTATCATTTGACGGTTTTTGAGTTACTGATATTTACTTTGTATTTACCCTCCTACTAGCGTCGAAGACAAAAAAATGAATTAAGTAGTCCGTAATTAATTAAGATCATATAAAATTAAACCATTTTTTTTTCATGCTAATAAAATATTAGACAAAGACGGGGCAATACGCATGCTAGGTTTAATTTTACTATTCATAATTTTGTATTTTTGTTTATTGGTGGGTGTAATAAAGAATTTTCTATCTAAATCAAAATGTTACAATGCATTGAAGAAACGCTTGTACTTGCTTTCTAAATTGATTAAGCAAATAATAGATGTCTAATATTTTTGAACGGGCTAACAGACAATAGCATAATGTGAAACCCTACCTTATTGAAACAGTTGAATACCTACCAAAACTAGTTTAAAAAAGTACCTGCAAAGGCATTCGAAATTTAAATACATTAGCCATTATTTTAAAACACTATTACATCCTTGAACATATTGGACAAATTCCAAATAAGAACCGGTCTGTTCCGAAAGTCACATCACTAGGGGAGGAAGCGTAGGTCTCGCAACCGGGGGTGGAAGTAGGAGTGGAAGTAGGGGTGGGTGAGGGATGCTGCAGTGCCCCAAGGTCACCCCTCGACCCTGACCTTTCGAAAGGTCACCTGGAGATTGCCACTTGGTTCCGAGATTTTAATGATCCCGTAGTTTCTGTTAATGAGAGTTGAGGTTTTTCTTTGCTGTTTGAGTTTTATTGTACGATGGAATGGATTTTTGTGTAATTGGAATAAGTGGACTTTTGTTAATATAGAGAATTTAGCGATCCGCCCCGGTTTTGCATCTTTTCATTTTATACTTATATAATTATCTTAAACAATTAGATTTTTTAACTACATATATTTAGTTAGAGTAGTTTGCTTGAAATAAATACATTTTATTGATATTTTTTTTTATTTGTAATAATATTATAAAGCAGAACGGTTTTTTTGACCGCGCTTACCTCAGGAACCACTGGTCTGAATCGAAAAAATATTTTATTGTTAGAAAGCCTATTTATCGAGGCAAGCTATAGGCTACTTCTACAAAAAAATCTAAATAGCACATAAATCAAGATCATAATGACCCGGAAGAACGGGAAATATTGCCTTTTTGCCTTTTCCAATAAAAACCAGGTATAGATTTAATTAAAATTTACACAATGAAGAAAAAATGTTACAATGGCCATGTTTGAACAAACGAACAGACAGAATGGGAAGGAACAATAGATATTTACCCAATACTGTTTTTACAGTAGCCAAAAGGTTGAAGGGTTATACTTTTAGGGTTCCGTACCTAAAGGCTATAACGGGACTCGTAAGAAAAAAAAAAAAAAAAATTATTTTTTACTCTAAGACTTCGTCGGCTGTGTGTCTGACAGTTTGTCACCAGACTATATATAAAGAACCGTGGTAGTGAGTTGAAAAAGGAAGAAATATATATTTTTTAATATGTTTTTCATACATAAAAGCAAGTAACTTGGTCGTACTTATGAATCGCTACAGTTTCATACAGCCGTTTTCACATTCCAAATGAAAGTGAACTAAAAACAAATTAATCTATCAAAAGATTCTTTCACATAGCCATAAATTTACTAAAGTCATTTATTTATATCTCTAAATTTTGTAAAGACCAAAAAAATAATTGAAATTCATTATTGATAGTAAACTTTTAGTTTTTTTTAACTTAGATTGACATGGCAATATTTGGTGAAATTAATTAAACCTATTCTTAAATGTTTTTTTTTTATCTTGCATGATTATCATGTATTTATAGCAATACAATATAATTAATTATGAAAAAAGCTCTTATTACAATTAATATTTAAAACAGCTAATGTTCTATTCACCGAGATAGATAATGAAATTCCCTAATAAATTAAGTTTAACTGCTTGACTTGTATGAATGAATGAATATTTTACGTAAGTACTGCATAAGTTCAGTGAAGGCCAGACTCTAATTCCGGTTAATGTAAATTATTCAGTGAACAAAGCCTAATACATTCTTAACTTGTTTTACTGTAGTTAGTGTATACACAAACTGGGTGGTAATGGTAAAAAAGACGTGTTGGCTAAGTGAGAGCAGACTCGACTTTCATTTCGAAGGTCGTGGGTTCAAACCCTGCCACGCATCTCTGGAGTTTTCTTCTTGGAAAATGTATGTGCGCTTTGAAACACTTGCTTTAACAGTGAAGGCAAATAACGTGAGGAAACCAAGTTGACAAAGACCCTGTACAGTTAATAATAGATTATTTTGAGTTATAAAATTTATTTATTGTTTCATTATTATTGTTTCTGTACCTACTATGTTTTTGACAATTGTGTGTAAATAATATTAATAGACGTAAGTAACTATGTGATCTACAATTTTCAGTTCAGTTCAGTTTTTTGTAATTGGACTCTGCGCTTGAAGCGACAATTTTCCAGTGTCGAGTTAAATAAAATTATAAAGCGAAAAAGATGTTACACAGTTGAACGCCATTTTGCGTCCCTACAATGTTCAAAGATTTGAATTTAAATCTATCACAGGCAAAAGCTTGTCAATCAAAATCTAAACATCGGCTCGTGTCACAATTTAAAATACTCAGAAAGTAACAAACTAACAAACATGTTAACGACCTTCCCAAACTTCCTGGGTAAGTCAATGACACTCGCTCACTTCGCTGTTAATTTGTTAATCTATGTGTTAATTATTTTTAGAAACATTTATTTCGTGAAGTAACTTTCTGGGCAGGATTTATTGCCGGAGCAACTATGGGAACAGATAGTCGTTAAGTCTGAGCTTGTGATGCGGGCATTAGAAAAAAAAACAACTAAAAAAAAATACAATTGAATTAATTTCATCTGACAGGTGTAAAATTAGTAGGTAAGTTAAGAGGAAAGAGTTAAGTAGAATTAAATATTTTCTATATAGGCTTATCCACAAGTTCATAATTACATATTAATTTAGGTACCTAAGTCCGTAAGTGGTAACCCTCTGAATCCTTACACGTGACCTCCGGGTGGTGCTAAGAACAGTCTCTGGTGGAAGGCTTCGGCCGCGGCTTGTCACCACCCTCCGGGCTGGACCAGTGCGTGAAGCGATTTTTTCGTGTTTCGTAATGTGGCCCGGAGAAGCCATCTACCTTCATGGTCTTCATGTCCCATCTTACACCACATCGTCACTTTACATCAGGTGAGATTGTGGTCAAATGAAGACATATCGAGCAAAAAAAAAAAACCTATATAAGATCGCTTGCTTTCAAATATCGTAATTTAAGGGGCAAGAATGAATAAACTCGTTCTTCTCGGGGAAAATCTACATGCGCAGTGGCGGATTGACAAACGTATAGGCTGAATAGTTTTTGCCGCCCTTGCCTCAACAATTGTCATAATATATCATACATAATTTTTACAATGCAACAATTTCGTTGAAATTGCACGTAAAATAATGTTTCGGTATATTTTTGAGCTAATCGAAGCTCAACAATCATGTATGGGCGGGGTAATGTATGCTATTTACACAATAATTAACAGTTGGTAAACGTAAAAAATCTTTTTAATTTCTATGAGGTACAAAAAAAACGTTCCTCAAATTTGGCGCCCCCAAAATCTGCCGCCCTGGGCTCGATCCTACTCAGCCTGCTGGTAAATCCACCACTTTACATGCGTCATTTGACATAATATACCTACAATATTATTATGACAGCACCATATACCTTCGTTTTGACATAGCTATTTCAACTCTGCGCTAGCAGCGTCGCTATGCCAGTGTCAAAATAAATAAATTCTAAAGTGAAAAAGATGGACGCAAAATGGCGTTCAACTGAGTAACATCTTTTTCACTTTATAACTTTATTTAACTCGACACTGGCAAATTGTCGCTTCAAGCGCTGAGTCCAATTACAAGAAACTGAAACTGAAAAAGATATTACTCAGTCTCAGAATAAATTACTTCGAAATACCAGTAATACTCAGTTAAACGCCATTTTTCGTCTCACATACCTAGCTATTTACACTACAAGGCCTGTTTAGCTGACGTAGATAACTGCTGCCGATATCAACAGACCTTTACAATAAACTTAGTTTTGTTAGCTATTCCGTGGTTATTGTCATACATTATTAGAATTATCGAGGTGGGGCTCCGATGTGACCAATGACGCGGAACAAAATGACCCTCACTGATTGAAACCGCAGGAAGTACCGGAAACAGCTATGACGTCACAATGCAGTGCACGTATCTAATAAATAAATTGGTTCAATGTTACATGAAATACTGATTTTGTCGAGCAAAGTTTGTGTCATCCATAAGTTTAGAATGATAAGTATATTTACGGTTTAGATATTTGGTTTCGACAGCGTTTTTTCATAGCATTTTGCGTGTGATTCGGATTATTTTCGCGGCTGGGTTTGTACCCACGACCTTCTGAATGAAAGTCGTGTGTGCTCTCATTCTGTCAACACGGCTTTTTCGACGCTTACTAAATATATCCAGAAGCGTTATTTTCAGAGTGAGTTGCTAAATTGACACATAAATGGTATTTTTCAGCCCAATGTTCACAGATGAGCTGCTACACCGGTTTATATCAGAACTGCATACAAGACCACTGTGTTACTTGGGAGGGTATAACATGAACTTACGGTAATACTTTATCAGATACTAGTTTTAAGTCACGGCGTTGCCCGATTTTTATGGATTTTCCCGCAGTAAAAAGTAGTATTTGCCATTTTTCAGGCTTAAGAAAATATGTGTACCAAATTTTATTTGAAACGTTTCAGTAAATCCAGAGATACCCTACAACGTCACAAGCAATCTCACAAACTTTACCACTTAATAATATTACTACTTTTAGCCTTCCTCGATAATTAAGCTAAAAAAATTAAAAGGAATTTATATCAAGCATGTTACTCATAGATGAATTTTACAAAATCTAAACTCTAAAAGCATTGCTGGGAAGGTGGCGTTCACAATACCAGCTATCTGACACTGAAATAATTATCAAAACGAACCTGGGGGCCTACTCTTGTTCATCGAAAAACGAATATTCGATCGAAAGTTCGCGTAATTGCTACTCCGGTTTCATTTCGTTCCGTAACTTCGTTCGAACGAAAATTGTTTGACATTAAAATTTTCTAAACCTACTCTAATTCACGAAAGTACCAAACGAACATTTGAATTTGACAGATCTTTGTTCGGAGTTATAACCTCAAATCGACGAAACTAAAAGTGTTATCTTTTGATTTTCGTTTTTGTGGTTTAATAATTTAGTAGTCAATTTTCTTGACTTAAATGGCTGGGAGATTAATTTTGCTGCCAATTTTTCTGCTTTAATAGGTATATTTTGTTATGTGACTGCTGATAAAAAGTAAAGCAGATAATAATTATTAGTAATTATTTAATTAGGTACTTAAGTTGCTTAGATAAAACAGAAAATAATTAATAAACTACGAAATATATGTAAAATTTAAAAACAAAGCGAAATATTTTGTTTATTTCATATTAAATAATAATTCGTAATTGGCATTATAAAACACCTAACCATTCGCTGCTTTGCAGAAAGAACGTCCTAACTCAAAAAACGTGATTTTGGGGTTGCGTATACACCTAGGCTCCGAAAAAAATCTAGTTTTTTTCTTAAAAAACATCGTTTCTCTAAGGGGTAAGGTGAGAGCAGGACAGAAGATGTGACGTTGTTCCTCTGTTTCATTTTGTGAGGTGGTTTGCGGTAAGAAGGTCTTTACTCAGTAGCGGTGCTAGTGTGTTCGCGATGAGTTGTGCACGTTCTCTTCAAGGAAGACAAATTTCTGGTTTCGACGATCTTCGTGAAAAGGTTAGTTGAATTTATTACGTATTAGTTTCGGAAATAATGTATCTAAGTGAAATGTGTCGTTCTAGCTCAAAATATGCATGTGAATTTATTTTGCGTTATGTCATTTTAGCAGAAAATAGTAAGAACTACTAAAGTATTATTATAAAATATGACTATAATGACTGTAAACAAAACACAAATAGATGATTTTAGTTTAAAATTAAGTCAAAATGGATCATTTTTGCTTAAAAAACATTGTTATTTTTGTATTTATTGAGGATTATTTTAAGTTAAAACGTTTTAGGTAAAATAATAAATACATTTAGTGATCGTATTTTACGTTAAATTATTATTTTGCAGACTATTCGTTACAAATGGCGATGCCCGGGAGTTCAAGAAGCAAAAAAATATTGGCTCTCATCGAGAGAAATAGGAATAAAGCACCCGATCAAGAATCTACAATGGATAAAAGTAGTATGTACTGCTATATTCATTTTTTACAAGTTCTACTGGTCATAATTGAATGAATTAATGTACACTATATTATTATTGCTCTTAAAACATTACAAAATTAAACTTATGATAACTATGTTTCAGTTGATGTTTGTTGTGAATTTTATTAAAAGGTTTTTTTAGAAAGTCATTTATTGTTTTATTAAGAATATCTAAAATCAAAATCAAAACGAAATATTGTCATTAACGTCCTAAGTCTATATAAAACAAATTTCGCTTTTTAGTTTTTCTGTAAGAATGACACATTTTCTACGTTGTTCTAAAAAAATACGCATAAGATTTAAGGAGATCATCGCACACAATAATTGCTGATATATTTCAATAAATATTGACTTGGGTATTATTTAATTCTCAAGAAGCTTCTTTCAAAAAGCAATAATTCGGAAAATATAATTTTACTAACTTTAAAAACGCTCTCGTAAAATCGTGTTTTTTGAGTTATGACGTCCTTTCTGCAAAGCAGCAATATCATTCGTTCAAGTTCATTCACGAAAATTGTCTATGAATCCGAACTTCGTGTGCGCATCCGAAAATGAATTAGAGTAGGTTCATTAGCGAACCTTCGTTTAAAATTCGTTCGTTTGCGAAACTTCGGTTTGAAGAACAAGAGTAGACCTCCTGATATTATCGCGTCCAACCAACACGCATTTCTACTTAATCTGGGTATTATATATTTATAATAAAAAATATCTAATCCTATGTCTATTATGTTAAGTATATCAGATGTCTATAGTACCCGTAACAAAAGCTTAGAGCTTACCACGGGGCTAGATGTTGTTGTGTGGTTTGTCCGAAATATTTATACAAACTCCTTAGGTTAATAATGTTAGTATAGTTTAGTATAAATAGATACTATAGTTTAGTATAGATAGGCATAGCAAGGTATAGGTGCCAAGTACACGGTTTACGCGGACATTAGTCTGCACTTTCTAATTACAGCGCACTTTGCATCGGCGATTATTTAATGAATCGCTGGAGGAAAACATTGTGCGGAAAACTGTAGCCATTAATTACGGTAAATTGTTCGCTCCGAGCCTCGGGCGATTGGGAAGTTTTCTATGCCTATAGAAAGCTAGGTGATTCGATATAGACCTATATCGAAGCATCTATTTATATGAATAGGCTCGGAGTCGCTCAAGGCATGCGCTTACTATAGAAGAATCAAATAAGACCTTACTTTCGGATTCTAACTAAAATTTTTGACTTTGGAAGGATCATAGAACTAGAAACATAGAATTCAGGACGCGTCTGCTAAAATATAAGAAATAATGCCGAACAATAACATCTAGCCCCGTGGTAAGAAAAAAATATCTATGTAGTATATCACCCATAGCACCCATTAGTAGCTCTGCTTAGCTTGGAGTTAGATGATGCTGTGTGATTAGTCCAGAAATATAATGTTCACCTTGTGTTATTGATGTTTATATGAAAATCGTATGCTTAATTTTAATAAATTTTATCATGGAATTTAATGGGCTCTATTGAATTAGGTAAAACCTCTTATGATAGAGCTCCATGTATTTGAAATAAATAGCTTTTGCCAACCTGACGGGCCCTGACTGAAAACCAGCGCTTAGTGCCCCTAGAGGTTCTATGGCAGATGCATTATTCTGAGCCAGGGAGCCAGGCCCTTTATTAAAAATCTTTTTTTTAGTTAAGTTAGTTTAAGTAATTTGTTTTTAATTGTAAGCTTTTATGTAAAAATCAATATTGTTTTTTCTCTCTATTCATTCACGAAACTATTTTAGAAGACGTCTAAAATAGTTTCTTGAGTGGTACCCCTTTCTTATGAAAGCGCATGGCGTGCGTATTACAAAATATTATAGTGTTTTACTTTTTTATTGGAATCGGGGGTTTATTCTCAAATTTTTAAAAACTTTGTCTAGTTTCAGATCTTGCATATAGGTTCCGTGCATGCAGACAGTACATACTTGCTTAACTGTGGGTAGATTGTATCTCAGAAGTGATTGCAAAATTACGGGTGTCGTGCTAACAATGGGTGGAAAGAGAACGGTGAGCCAGGCGGATGCCACCGTTATGAAAAGTTTTTTTTAATTTATTTATTAACTAGTACAGATAATGCAATTACACTAGCTAATCTAAGTTCTAAAACACAATAATAGTATATTACAATCAAGACAATGTCAATTTACTTTTTATCCGGACAATCCAACAACAGCTAGCCCAGTGGTAAGCTAGAAGCTTGTGTTACGGGTACTAGACATCTGATATACCTCATAATAGGCATACATACATAGGTATTTTTTATTTTACATATTTAAACACCCAGACCAAGGAGAAAGTGCTTGCAGAACATACAAACATTTGAGCAGCGGGAATCGAACCCGCTACGTGTTGCGCCGCAAGCGGACCCTCACCCACCGCGCCACTAAGGCAGTCGACGAGATACAAAATCATTTATTTCCATTGTTTGGTTTTACAAACGTCAAAAATAATATACTATAAACATAAACAAATTGAACATAGGTACTTTAAGATAAATAGGAAATAAATGTATGTACCTATCGTATCTGATTGCTTCGCTTTTTAACCCCTGACCAAAATAGAGGGGTGTTATAAGTTTGACGTGTCTGTCTGTCTGTGTGTCTGCTGTATGTCTTTCTGTCTGTCTGTCTGTCTGGGACATCATAGCTCCCGAACGGATGGAGCGATTTCAATTTAGTTTTTTTTTGTATGAAAGGTTAGTTTAGCGCGGGTGTTCTTAGATACTAGGGGACACTTAGGGGAGGACGTGTTTCATGAAAATCGTTTGTGCCGTTTAAAAGTTATGGGGATGAGAGTGGGGAAGGAAAACCGAAAACCTGCAAATATACTCGAGTGGGTTATTAAATGAAAGCGCATCGCGTGCACATTACTTATTACATTATTATGGTGTTTTACTTTTAAGGAAATTAGGGCATTAGAATCGGGGTTTCTTCTTTAGTTTTAAATTTAGATATATTACACTAGATCAAAAAACAGATCTAAATAATTGCGACGAATTTTATTGGTGTACTAGCTGTCTGCATAATAATGGGGTGGCATACTTAATACAGGTGCATTAAGTATGCCACCCCTAGGTTTGTTCACCGAGGTGCAATAAGTTAACTTTCAATTTTTTATGTAAATAGTTGTTTTTGCCTTTCACTGGGACTACATACAGCTGTCCGTATCAAATTTGTTCCAACTCCGGCTTTGCTCGCATTATTGTTTTTTGCTGAGGCAAAACCTTTTAGTCCATACTTTTGTTGTCTTTTATTTATAATATTTACTTATGTATGGATTATTAAAAGGAATCTTTTCAAGAACAGAAAAATCCAGAGGTGCATCGCAGGATTTGAACCCACGACCTTAGAAATGAAAGTCGATTGTCCTCCCACTTCGCCAACACGGATTTAAGCGTGGAAAACCACAGCAAAACCGAGGGTCTTCTCAATCAAACAGGTCAAACATAATTGCAGCCTTATCACAACCGCACAAGGTCTAAATTCCATCGTCATCAAAGCAAGGGCGACTCAATTGGTCCATCCTGTCTCTCCCCACTTCCTTCCACGTCGCTCTTATGTCGGTGGGGCAGGGTTCACTTTGTGGCAATTACTGCATCACGGATGCTTAGCATTGAATGTTTTGTTATTGTAGTAACTTTGGTTGGTATTTATAGATTGTCTGATTTTGAGCCGACTTCAAAAAAGTGAGTGGATATTAAAGATAATCAAAAAGTAAAGTACTCAAGTTCAAAAAATCTAGGTCTTCATGACCCATCTTAGACCGCATTGTCACATTGCATCAGGTGAGATTGTGGTCATATGAAAGCTTATACAGGATAAAAAATAGAAATTATAAATCTACTAGCTGACCCCGGCAAAATTTTTTTTTGCAAAATAAATAATAGATGTTGGCCTATTCTCAGACCTACTCAATATGCTCACAAAATTTCATGAGAATCGGTCAAGCCGTTTCGGAGGAGTCCGGGAACGAAAACTGTATAAAGATAAAGATAAAGATAAAGATAATTTATTTGCTTGAACACAATGTAGGTCACACAGATGTTAACAAAAATATTGTATCAATTATATTCTACTAAAAATAGCATGCAAATATTTTATAAAATTTAATAACAAAAAAATAATAATAATAATAAATAAATGAAATAACAATGTCAAGATTTTATATTATGAAAATTGATTAAAAAGCTAGTTTATCTGTCATAAAATCATTAATATTATAATAGCATTTATTTGTCAGTAATTCTTTAAGTTTAGTCCGGAACATAGTATCGTTAAGTTTTTTTAATGAAATTGGTATTTTATTATAGATTTTGCGTGACATACATACCACACTTTTCCGCATGAATGCTGTTTTATTGTTCGGAATTCGCAGTTTGCAGTTATCGCGTCTGTTTCGTACAACCAAATCAGACATGCATGGGAAAAGATGAGGATGTTTTCTAACGAATAATGCCATTTCAAATAAATATAATGAAGGTATAGTTAGAATCTTGTGCTCTTTAAACAGCGGCCTGCAACTGTCGGTGACATGCAAGCTAAACATGGATCTAATACATCTTTTTTGTACCTTAAAAATTATTTCTCTATTGGTACAGTTGGCCCAAAAAATTATACCAAATCTCAAAACGGACTCGACTGTTCCATAATAAGCTGTTATCAGAGTGTCTATGTTAACTATGGAAGATAATTTATAAAGTGCGTATGTAGAGCTACTTACTCGCCCACTCAATGTATCAATATGGGATTTCCAATTTAATTTGCTGTCAATTTCAATACCCAGAAATCTTACTGATTCTACCTGGTCTATTTTATTATCATTAAATTTAATGTTTATGTCAGAATTATTATTGATTTTTTGGCTGAAATGCATGATATTTGTTTTATTAAGATTTATTTTTAAATTATTATTATCAAGCCATTTAATTATTGAGATCAAAGAATTATTAATGTCAAAATTGTAAGTATCTATGTCGTCACATTTAATTGTAATTGTACTATCGTCAGCAAATAATGTCATGGGGTGAGTAACTGCTCTGGGTAGGTCATTTATGTATAATAGAAAAAGCAACGGTCCCAGCACACTCCCCTGTGGAACACCAAAGTGTATTACCTGTTCTACTGAGCGATACGATTTTTCACATTTTGATTTACTGTCGAGTTTCCTAATCTCAGTAATTTGTCTTCTATCTCTAAGATAGGAACCAAGAAGTTGAGAAACTTGACACGAGAATTTTATATATATAAAAGATTTATACACAACAGCTATCTTACGAGTATCCTTGTCAAATTTGATTCAAATAGGGCTTCGCTCGCTATAATCAATTTTCCCGCGAAATGGGGTATTTTACCGCGGTAAACAGGGACCCATGTGTTGTTCTGATATGTAAGCTGTTATTAGTGAAGTATCATCAAAATCACTTCAGTAGTTTTTGTGTGAAAGTGCAACAAACACACTTACTTACCCACATCCTCACAAAATTTCGCGTTTTTAATATTAGTAGGATGTCTTAGTTGAAGTTCTACAGCTGAAGAGAGAGAGAGTTGTTAGAAGAGATTTAGGTAAAGTATTTCGTGAATAACTTTAAAATGTTGTTGTAAAACTAATGTTTTTAATTAGAAACTTTTATTTTAAAGCTAGTTACTTAGTACTTACAAATTAAATTCATTAGGATGCTGTGTGATTAGTCCGTAAATATTCTAAAAAGAACTTCACAATCACCGTGTGATTGTTAAACGAGTTTTTTTTTATTTAATCACGTTACCCAAACTGACGACTGATTCAGTGGCTCGGTGGGCCACGGTCTGCTTGCGGCGCAAGAGTTAGCGGGTTCGATTCCCGCCGAGGAGTCAAGCGTTTGTACGTTCAACGCAATATTTTTCCCCTTGGTCTGGGTGTTTAATGTGTATAATGAAAAATATCTATGTATGTATGTATTATATTAAGTATATCAGATGTCTAGTTCCCGTACCACCAGCTTTATAGCTTACCACGCTGCTTTGTATTGTGTTGAGATGTTGTTATGTAAAAAAAATAAAAAAATAATTAGCTGAGCTTGAACTTTGCTGGGTGTTAGGGTACTGATATAAAAACGTATATACATTATTTTTGTAAATACATACATACCTATTATATATGATATGGTACGAGTTATCTTAAATGATCCATATATCGTGGAGATTAAGACTTTGAAGTGTTTTGATTAAGACTTGAAGTTTTTTACAACAATCAGCATCCGTTTTAAGATGATCAGCTGATCCAAGTCTGAAAATAACAGGAAATGATCTTGGCGCATCTAATAGCTATGATTTTGAAGTGTTATTGGCCGGATAGACAAATTTATTGTTTGTCATCATCATTATACTGAATTGATGCTGAATTCTAATGCTAGCCTTGAGAATGTCTATACACATAACTAAAATAAATTGCCAATATTTATGTAATGCGATACGAAAATACGTGCTTTTAGAATGGGTTATGTGATAAGACAAAATTTTGCATTGCAATTCATGGTTTGCCTATAAACAAATAAATTTGTAAGTATGAGATAGAGCCGCGTTGGCTAAGTGGGAGGACACTCGACTTTCATCCAAGGTCGTGGGTTCAAACCCCGCCGCGCACCTCTATGTGCGCTTTAAGACTTTTATATATAACTAGTCGACCCGACAGACGTTGTCCTGTCCCACGTCTCAAAAAACAATATCCAGTTGACCGTATTGTGAATCTAAACCATTCCCAGATCCCCTTGAACACACACAAAAAATTTCATCAAAATCGGTCCAGTTGTTTGAGAGAAGTTCAGTGACATTCACACTCACAGAAGAATTATATATATAAAGATACCTAATCCGTTTAAAGTGACAAATATTGATAACTTTATTTAGAGAAATCCCCATTTATCGTTTCGCATATCATGTTTATAGTTTTCACCTCTAAATATGATATTCAGTAGTACTTGGATGGTTGACCGCCCTGATTGCACCTTTTTTTACGTGTTTCTTTTTAGAGAGAGAGTGACAGAGAGAAACATCTTCAAAAACATTTAAACTTAATATTAGATTATTTCTATAGAATAGAATAGAATATATTTATTGCATGAAATACATGTGGTTACATTGTTGTTACATGTTCAGAGTTTCAATGTATTCTGCCCTCATGAGCGTGCAATATTATTAGTTACATTTGTCAAAATTAAAATAATTAAATGTCACAAAAAAATAAATTAGGAATAATTAAAAACTATTGAAAGAATAACATGGCGCATAATATATGTAGGTCAGTATTAAAATTTATACTATACTATACTATTTATATTTCTTCACTCTTTTTACTATAAGTGTAAAGAAATAGAATACAATATAATTACAGACTTAATACACGAATTATTTATGTAAATGTAGTTACAAGTTGGGAAACGACTCAGCATAAAACGAATTGCGTTAGTACATACAAAACTCGCGCTGGTCTTCCATATCTTAATATATATAAATCTCGTGTCACAATGTTTGTCCTCAATGGACTCCTAAACCACTTAACCGTGGATTTGTTTGGAAATATTTATTATTCTTTTTATATATTTCAAATTTACTTACAAACGTAAATAAATAAAGACGTGCTATATTTAAATAGTTACGTTTCTAGTACAATTCTATACATAGAATCATGAATGACATTCACCAGAGCGTGTCTGTCAGGTTATTGGTCCCAGCCACCCGACACTGTAACACAACACTACCTCACGTTTCACAATGCACCTACTCCGCTAACGTCTGCTAACCACAAGTTCTGAAACCCTGGCTGACAAAAAATTTCATGGTCTACGGAACCCTGATAAAGTAATTCAGGACTTAATAGGATGGGCCGTAAGAAGGAAACTAAAGTTCGTTAAAATAGTATCGGGGGTATTTTAAATTAATATTTTACTTATTCTAGAAGTTAAATCCAGAGGTGCGTGGCTGGGTTTGAACCCATGACCTTCGGTATGAATGTCGCGTGTGCTCCTTAGTGCTCCAACACGACTACAAATCAGCTACTGCACATACATCATCATCACCCTATTAACGTTCCCACAGCTGGGACACGGGGGCTTCTCTCTTGACGAGAGAGATTAGGCCTTAATTCACCACGCTGGCCAAGTGCGGGTTGGTGAATGTCACATGTCCTTCAAACTCTTTTAAAGTTCTCAGAACATGCCGGTTTCCTCACGATGTTTGCCTTCACCGTTAAAGCACGTGTTAATCCACACATTCAAAGAAACTTTCTTGTTTATAATATTGGTACAGGGACAAAATCCAGTCCAGTTTTTGTATTTTTCTCATTACATTTTATCAGTTTCGATTCGAGAGTAATTTTGTACAGAACACGTCTAATTTTAGAGTTGGTTGGCTTCGTCGTAAAATCAGACAGACTGACCTTGCATTCGCGTGAGTAAATATAATGATGTTCATGTACATTACGGTGTATGTTAATGGCATATGCCTGACTATTTCCTATATTCTTTTCAGTACACAATGCACCATTCTACGCTTCGTTGAACGAATATAAAGCCGGTTTTTGGTACCATGTACGAGAGATTGAGTAGTGAATAATTACTTGGTTAACCAAAATAATAAAGTGTAAAAAATTGAAGCGAACTCTCAAAACAATGTTATTTCCTTGATTATTCTTAGTTTTTATTTAAATTCGCTTTAAGTTGACCTGCCCATGTATGCATAAGCGTCCAAGGAAATAAACATTTTGACTTTGACTTGATTGAATATGTAGATTTATGTTTGATGTCGATATTTTTGTGTAAGTGTTTGTGAGCATAGACTCAAGTAAGTTCTATTAATGGCACATGATTAGCTTTGTCAAAAATGTCTGGCAATAAAAAAGTATGTCTGGTAGAATTATTGAAAAACGAAAAATTAAAAACTACGCCTCTTAAAATGTTTTTTAAATCCAGAATTATTACCTGGACAGGTAGGATGCACACTAATGAACGCAACCGCTACCGCCAGCCAGATAACCCAGACTCTAGCCGAAAGACCAAGAAGGACGGGATATCACAAAATTAACTGACCTGAAATTCTTTCTCGAAAACGTCGCTAGCTCTTATACCATAATATCTTCTTTGAATTTATTACACAATACAATGTTTTTAACTACACTTGCTTCCAAAAATTACGTATCAGCTCATAAACCGGAATATCTCCCAAATTACGTATGCTATCCTAATGGAACGAAGACTGTTCAGTTGAGTTTTTTTTCAGACAGATACAATGAACTTATGTGCACAATCTCGAAATTAAAATAAACATAATGTTTTATATATATATTTAAATATTAAAATTAATAATTTTCTGTAAATAAAATATTTACATTGATTATGTTTTAACTGTTTTATTATTTACTTTTTTAATTTTTTTGTGTTTTTTAAAGTGTCCCAAAACGGCTTCCAGCTCAGCATGTTGACTTGTATGTAACAAGACAACGCTCAGTGGCGGATTTACCAGCAGGCTGAGTAGGCTCGAGCCTAGGGCGGCAGATTCTGGGGGCGGCAAATTTAGAGAACGATTTTTTTTACCTCATTGAAATCAAAATCAAATCAAATCAAATCATTTATTTGCAGAATACATTATTACAAACATGTCAAGATCTTATAAACTAGTGATGTCAATTGTATTCAATCCGCAAGCAGGTGTGCAAATATTACAATATGTCAAAAAAAATTTAATAAAATGAAAAAAAAATAATAATAATAATAAAATCAAAATCATACATGTCATCAAAAATAAAAAATAAAAATTGGATTAATTAATCATAACAAAATTAAAATTAATTGAAATTCAAATATTCATTTACACTTTAAAAACATTTTTCCATGAGCCAATTATTTGTTTTTTTTTAAAATAAAATAATACCCTTCAGCTCTTTAAGGGTTTCAGGCAACTTATTATAGATCATAATGGACATATTATATGCATTTTGTTTGTAGATCTTTTTGTTACATTGAGGATTGTAGAGAATGCTATTAAATTTAGTTCTTTTCTGTCGAGTGATAACATCCTTGCGCATGGTAAAGTATTGTGGGTAAGTTTTTACAAAAAACGCATACATCCCTAATATACATACATGGAAGATTTTTTACGTTTACGTTTAATTATTGTGTAAATAATAGCATACATTACCCCGCCCATACATGATGTTTGAGCTTCGATTAGCTCAAAAATATGCAATTTCAACAAAATTGTTACATTGTAAAAATAATGTATGATATGACAATTGTTGAGGCAAGGGCGGCAACGCGGCAAAAACTATTCAGCTTAGCCCTTGTAAATTTGTAAATCCGCCACTGACAACGCTGATCTTCCGTTGGAAGACAAGAGCTATCTCGCTTTGTCACATGCCATGAGCGAAATAGCTCTACATTTTAACCACAGAAATCTAAAATTTTAACCATTGTTTAATTTTACTCGGAGATGGTGAAAGACGCCCGTCTATTACTGTGTTGCATTTTGTGCTAAATATTCGTTCCACTCTTTCTTACCAGTCAAAACTCTACATGACTCTACCATAAAACCAACAATAGAAACATATCTATCTAGTCTTCGCTTATCTTCTAACTTCACTCTGACCTGTAACCTAACTGTAATCTGAGAATCAAATCGGCAAGTTACTCAATAACCTAGAATCTTCATTATCGCTCTTATCCCATTGTAATAAGACTTCTCTCTGAACTAACCCAGTTAGAGTACCATTGTCCGAGCTATTAATGAGGTGAGTTGAGTACAGACGTCGTTAAAAGTTTGTAACGAACTAAAATCTATGTCAAAGAATATTTCCTGGTAATTTTTGTTATGTGCGGTTTTTCGATGTTCTTGAAACCTGTATTATTTTTAAAGTTTTTTCCGAACTACAGGTTGGCAGGTAGAAATTGCCTAGGCATTACGCCCACCTTTTTGTACAAAGTATTTTTTTTTATCATAGATAAGTCTTCATTTGACTACAATCTCATCTGATGTAAGGTGACGATGTGGTCTAGATGGAGCATGAAGACCTAGAAGATGGCTTTCTTATTTGTTAAAATGAAGTATTTTAAATAAAATAAAGATGTTTGTAGTAAATAGGTATGAGTTTATGTAGTTTCATTTTGAATATATTATTTCTAGCTTTTAAATATTAGTCTAGGTAAATACAAATCTAATAGCATCTTTTAGTCAGGAGTCAGGAGCGTCACAAACATATTTTTAGAAAAAAAAAACATATGTCTTATACTTTTTTGACAATGCCACTACTCGGCAGCTGAATAATTGTGTTATTTTTCATGTCTGTGATTTTTACTATCTTTTCTGTGTGTAAATTATAGACTTATTCGAATTTAACGAAATCATGTGTACAACACTGTTACCTATGATGAATAAATGAACTAAAAATTTATTTATAAAGTTGCATCAACATGCTAAGCATTTTATCATTCATAAATCTTAGTCGAGTTTAATTAGCTCTAAAGCACAAATGTTACCTTAATACCGGATGGAAACTGAAAACAATAGGAGTACAATTAGTCTAAGATCACTTAAAGAACGACCTTCACCAAGATGCTTATTCGATAAAACATATTTTATATGCAATTAAATGTGTCCATAAATATATCGAGGGAGTGATAATACCCGATAAGTGTACGAAATTAGTTTACGTTAACTGTAAACATCACTTAGAAAGAGCAAAAATTTCTGATTCTGGCAGGCTATTAAAACGTATTTACGATTTATTTACATTTATCGGGTTTTAACACTGAACCCTAGCTGCTTGGGCTGGGCTGCCAACAAATTTCAGTCCAGGATAAGATTTTTTTTTTTTTTTTTTAATAAAAAAAATCGTAACAATCATCATCACCCAATTAACGTTCCCACTGCTGGGACACAGGGACTTCTCCCTTGACGTGAGAGATTAGGCCTTAATTCACCACGCTGGCCAAGTGCGGGTTGGTGAATGTCACATGTCCTTCAAACTATTTTAAAGTTTTCAGAACATGCCGGTTTCCTCACGATGTTTGCCTTCACCGTTAAAGCACCAATCGTTTTGCTCAAATTCGTTTAGCTGAGTCACCAGAGGTATTAAAAAACATGTTTCCAGCGGCCGATAGTTCTGTTCTCAATCCCTCTAAAAACACTCTTCCAGCACTAGCATTTTATTAACGTTTGTGTAAGCGATTGTACCAAATTACTCACTTACAAATTAGACACTTCAATATTCAAAGGTCACACCTCAATTCAGTTGGTTCTTTCACATTTATTATAGAAACTGTTATTATCAATGTTTTTACTTCCTTATAGACAGACGGAGCTAAAGAAATGAATAAAATGAACAAAGCCTCTAATATAACTAGATTTCTGGATTGGTGACCACTCCAACAGCATTTTTTTATACTTAAAAAAATTGATTTATTGCTAAGTGTGTTTATACTGTTCAAGGAACCCTAGCTGTAGTTATGAGTCTCAAACTTATCAAAATTATTTCCGTTTCTTTTGAAGTTCAAAAGGTTTAAGAAACAACGATAGTTCTTTGAAAACCGACTTAAAAAACGGTACTACAAAACTAAAATGCATTATTCATGTTGTTGTCGCTTGTCGAAGTTTTACGTGGTTTTACGATGATAATAACTTATTGCAAATCTAATTTATGCGTTATAGTTACTCAATTACGCGAAACATTATAATTAAGCAATACACATGCATTTTTATTGTCTCGAATAGCTCTGCATATTGCTGAAAACGGCATTGTTATCCGTTGAGTACCTGCTTAAAAGATCTTAATCAATAGACAGTGCAACTGACTTCATTTAAACTACGTAAGATTTTAACTACGTCTTAAAACGTTTTACTCTGTGGCTCGGAGGGCGAAAGTCCGCCTGAGAAGCAAGAGGTTGCGGGTTCAATTTCCGCCACGGGACCAGATTTTGTACGATCTACAATTTCTGGTTTCGGGTCTGGCTGTTTACTATGTATGTATTTACAAAAAAATATTATGTAGTATACCAGTCACCTATACAAGGGCTGCTTAGTTTGGGGTTAGGTGATGCTGTGTGGTACGGAAATATTTATTATATTTAATTATAAAAAACAACAAAACTGTAGAAGAATTAGGAAACAGATTGAGGAATTGTGCATAATCAGAACAATCAAATTTCCTACCCAGGACCTTGCAGACCTCGAGTTCACTACTGTGTTACTTTTGTTCCTTCCTTTGTCATTATTTTCAATTCATGTTATAATATGACTAGTGGTGCCCCGCGGTTTTACCTTCGTTTTAATGGAATTTCCCGAGGCAAAAAGAAGCCTATGTTCTTTCTCAAGCTCTAGAGAATCTGTGCCAAATTTAATTTTAATCGGTTCGGTAGTTTTTGCTTGAAAGAGGAACAGACAGACAGTTACTTTCGCATTTATATTATTAGTATGGATTCTGGGTCTGGGTGCTTCTTATACATCGTATCAAAATAAATCTTTGCAGTATCAGTCACCCATAGTTCAAGCTCTAGGTAAGGTGATGCTGTGTGATTATTTAATCCGAAAAAAGCATTAATTTATTAATTATTATTTACTAAATCTAATTTTTCAGTGTTGTGCTCGCCTATTATAGGCACATATTCCATAGTTAATAGTATTAACAATGTCTACTAAATTTTTTTTTGCTATATGTGCTGTTGGTGGTGCCTTAAATAAATAAATAAATACATACTAAGTTTTTCGTTATAATTTCTTATGAGAATAGGTAACTATTATGTTCCTGGAGAGAGTTATAATAACGAGATGAAATCATGAATTACGAGAACTTTTTGGACTTAGCCAAACACATAAGTAAGTTAAAGTGGCATTGGGGAAGCCATAGCACTAAGAACTAATGGTTGTTGAGGATGATGATGCTGACCTTGGTAGATTACTATTTTCAAGCTTCAGTGAATTCTGTTTGAGGTAATCGTAAATTTATACGGATAAAACGACCAATGGTATTAAGGCTTTTTTATGTTTCACAATGCCCGAGTATACTATTCTATAGTTAAAATTTATAGAGTCTCGGTCAGTCAGTCACTGACAGTTCTCAGTTGCCTTGATAGTTCTATATTTTAACCATTGACTTATTTAGTTCTGAAATCGTTAAACAGGCTCTTAATGTAAAGAAAATATTAAGTTAGTTTCTAGTAATTGGACTTTGCGCTTAAAGCGACAATTTGCCAGTGTCGAGTTAAATAAAATTTTAGTGAAAAAGATGTTATTCAGTTGAACGCCATTTTGCGCCTCCAATATCTAAGTTATTATAGGTACTGAATTACCTTCGTCTTCTTTTAGGTGTCTAAATCGAAAATGATTTGACACTGATTAATTCAAATTCTAGCAAAACTAAAGCAAAGAGTTCACCATGTATAGCAAAATTAAGAAGTGGATAAATCAGTCATGTTTTGATTTTTACATCAATTTTTGATAAACTTTGATTATTGAAACAAAATTCTAAATCTTACAAATTAAAAGTATTTTTCATAATTGTTTCACCTTTGCAAAATTGTAAGTTACTACATACATAGGTATTTATGAGTATGTATGTAGTTGGCGCAAGCCTCAAATCTCTACGAAGTAGTAAATATGAAATTAGGTACGACTATAACATACTTTTTGGCTTTATACATTTTCTAACCTATATTTTATGAAAAAAATGTTTAGTTATTGTAATGTATGGTAAAATAAGTGTTTCCTTACTCTTTGGGTAAGAAGCGCTAAGTAGTATGTGTTAAATTTTGTATTACGTAAACACAATGTGGTACGGACTCCCTTGTCTCTAGTGTTTTAATGTTTCTATTTTAAAAAAAGTGTAGGTAGGTACTAACTGCATGTAAAAAACTTACTAATGTTAATATATATGTTTGTATGTACATTTAAGTGAATCTATTACCAAAACATCTTATTCTCACATTCCTGTAGTTCGAAAAAAATTGCCCTTATTTTTGGTTAATATAATAGTTTCCTGATGGCATATCAGGTAGGTATACATAATATACGGTTCGTATATCCCAAGTATATCTTGTGGTAATTAATAAATAAATAAACTATTTCCGGACAATCCACACAACAATACCTAACCCAGTGGTAAGCTCTAAGCTTGTATTGCGGGTACTAGACATCTGATATACCTACTTAATATAATATGACATGTGTAAATAAAGAAAGTTTACACAGAGACAGCTTTTAAATTATAAGCAAAAAATTTAATCTCTGAAGATGCCGCTGTCTATTAGAAATTACAATTTTTCGTTTAAATGTATTTACATGTTCGAGTCTGGTAGAGACCAAAACGCCTTCAATAGATTTTCCTATTATGAACCTGTATCATAAGTTTTACTGTACAGCTTTTAATATGATCTAAAATCTCCGATATTTCATATTATCCGATATTTTCTGGAAGATATAGCCACCCTGTACCGCTATAAATAAATAAATGATTAAAAAAAAAAGATATAGCCCTTAATTATGTAGACTCTGTATAATAAGTTTTACTGTTAATCTCTTAATATGATCTAAAATCTTTGATATCTCAGTAATCTTAAAGGTATGCCCTAAATTACATAATAACATTCAGGATACCAACCGGAGGCACTTCATCTTCAGCGCTCAGGAGATCACCCACCGAAGACGCGCGCTGGCCAGCGAGGTTCTTCCTATTATTCAGCACAAACGACAACTCATCCAGGTATCTAAGCGTTAGGTTCGCCATTTTCACTTATACACTTCCACTTATACTTATTCCACTAACACTAATTCACTGGATAAGTGTTACTCGTATATTCACTGTTATTTTTGTTTACGTGTGGATGCGGGCGGCGCGAGTGCTGGCTTCCATTGTTAGGAGGAGACTGAGCCGATGTGCGCAGTCGTGCCAAAGAGTTGTGTACAGATGGACCGATGAATTAAGCTGAAATGCTAGTTAATATTTAGGAGATCTATGTTTTTAGTTACGTTGGGAATGGAAGTTGGTATACCTTAATGTATTTAAACATGCAAATAAGTGTTATAGGCACATATTTCATAGTTATTTAAAATATCTACTTAACATGTTTGTTATATGTGCTGTTGGTTTTGCCATAATAAATAAATAAAGATAGCGTTTAGTTATTATATTTTAAGTTATAATAAAAAAACACTGCATGATAAGTTTTCTGTCGCAATTTGGTATCGTATCAAAATTTTGCGGAAAGTGTATGATTTTATAGCTATTCCAATAGGTACTAAAAGTTAATGCATCACTTTTTGGAATTACTGTGGTAATACATACATCATTTTGTTAAGCGCATCGCGGTAGTATTAAATATTTGTGGTCCTCATTTTTTTTTTGTTTTAAATTAAATTACTATAATGATGTCAAGGAAAATCATCAGTAGTTTAAATTGCATTGATTGCGTTAAAATGTATTCTTCTGATAGGTTGTCTGATAAAAATAATGATAAAAACCTACCGTAATATTCGCTTATTACCTTAAAATGTTATGACGTTAAGTCCGAATGGGAAATTTAAGTCCAGTAATAGGCACGTGTTGAAAAAAGAGTTTTCAAGCAATATTTGAAGAGAGTAAAGCCTTCTTTCTATACTTATATTATTCGATTGATTGGTTTTACTTGAAACCGCTAATGTCAGCAACTAGTGGTCCGATTTGAAAAGTTCTTTCAAAATTCGCTAACCCATTTATCGCGGAGAACTATAGACTTTTACCGCGGGAGAATACAAGAAATACGTGCAACGCCGTGACGCAAACAGCAAGTGAATGATATTTAATAAAAATGATAGTTGTGTACGTCACTTGATTTAAGCCGCGATAAGATAAGAAGTTTGTACACAATAATTAACGAAATTGTGCTGCTCGTCGTTAAAAAGAAATGACACGATGTAGGTCAATATTTATCAGAACCCTATTGGTAGGTAATTAAGTTCTCGTGTTTCTTAAAAATTCAAGGAATGGGAAATAATACCTATATCGATTTTAAAGCCTTTACAAAATAAGTAAACTGAGATAGTCGCGCACGAATTGTATCGTATATTAAAAAATATAATTTTGAAGAACTATCAATTTCTGAAAACTTAATTAAATTTGTTGAATAGTCTAAAAAACAAACTCTCCAGCTTAATTTTACAACGGAAACAGAATCGAATTATATTCACTTAAATAAAAAATAAATAGCCTTTCAACTTTTTAACAATTATCCGCAGAGAAGCGTAAGTAAATGTCTATTGTCCATTCTACGACTTGCAGCATCTCTCTCAACTCTATGACTAGTTGCATCTTTGATTCGTTCCATTTCTTATATTTCCTACCTTACGTAAACGTAGGTATTTCAGTTATCTAGCTATTCTTATAGATCATTATAATTTTATGCAAATTGCGTCTATGTAGGTAGATATTATTACCTACTTAGTAAGTACTCTGTATTATAAGTATATAACCGTTAGGCCGTGCTTAGACTTTAATGTTATAGCCTGCTGGTGCAAAGTAATTTCACATAATTACGTACCAACAAGTCTAAAGCCGGAATTCATGGTCAAACAAATAAATATTTCCGGACTAATCTCTCAGCATCACCTAACCTAATACAAAACAGAGCTTGTACTATAGGTCTTAGTTATTTTGATAAATAGATAAAACCCAAACCAGAAATTTAAGATCGTATAGAATCTGGTCTCTAGCGGGAATCGTACCCTCTAGCGTCTCAGGCGGACCTTCGCCCACTCGGCTACAGAAGTCGTCATAACCGGTAATGTTAGCAATTACAGATGTAATGATTGATTAAAAGTAATCAGAGATTATTTGCGATTTATTCATGAATAAATCGTAGGTAAATAATCTCTGATTACTTTATTTGAATATTCATATTCATGAATAATGATGAATATTCATATTCATGATTATTCATCATTTATTTTTTTACTTATTCATTTGCGAATGCGGACATATAATGGCTTATCTTAAAAAAACGTAATAATAGGAAGATTGAGTGTGACAATAAGACGCAAATATAGCTATCAGTAAATTAAGATACATTAATAATACTCCTAAAAGGCGTAGGTGTAATATCAGAAAAAAAATTTAATAGTGCTGTGTCCCAGTATATAGATCAAATAAGCAGAGTCAATTAGAATTGAGCAATATATTTGAAACTATGTAATTTAATTTATATGTACCTATTATTTTCCATTGTCGCATTAGTTTTGTACTGTAATGGCAATGTAAAAGTGTAAATAAATAAATAAATAAAAAAAAGGTTCAGATAATTTTCAATAGGTAATTATATTTTCAAAATCACTATTTCCGGACAATCCACACAGCATCTAGCCCCGTGGCATAGAATAATAAATTACTACGTAACCCGTGGTAAGCTCTAAGCTTGTATTACAGGTACTAGACATCTGATATATACTTAATATAATAGACATACACACAAAGATATTTTTTTATTATAAATATTAAACACCCAGACCAAGGAGAGAGTGGTTGCAGAACATACAAGCACTAGCCCCCTCGGCGGGAATCTAACCCGCTGCCTCATGCAAAAGTGTGAGAACTTATGTGAATTTCTTCATATTTGGAAGCATCTCAGATATTTCCATTAAAATGACGATTTACAAATTTGAAGCCAATCTAAACAGTAGTTTTTTAATAATTTTCAACTTAGTCGATCGACTCTACTTCAATATAGTATCTATTGATGTCACTATCCCGGGATAGTGTAACTGTATAAAAATAGATTTGTGAAAATGTCAAAGAAAATAGTAGTAACATTGACCTAATAAAATGATTATTTTCTAAAAAACCACTAACGGCTGCTGTAACACATTATTTTATGTACCTATTAAATTTAGGAAAATTATCAATTTACGCTAATAAGTTGAATTATAAAAGTAAGTTATGCTACCGCGGGAAAGAGTTCAATTTCCACGGATAAATCCATATTTTATGTAATTTTCTGGTATATGTTTGTTTATGCTGTCTACTGTGCTGTTGTTTGTTAATGTACGAAAAAAAAAGTTATGCATTTCATTTCATAAAGCACGCAACACCGTCATATTTATCTCTAGTTGGAAACACTTCGAGCTGTCGAATCTTTAAGTGTTCATATTATGGGCATTATGTAAGATAGCAATCTCAAATGAGGTTTTATATATGAGGAAATACAGATTTTGACCATAGCTCTTGATGGGCTGTGATGAAAAGCAGAATACATTTGTTTGTTTCAACATGACCATTTTTAGAGGTTGCTAAAGATGTTTTTAATGCAACGTTATGGTCTCTGAGTTGAACAATTTAATTGGTGCAATCGAACCGACACGCGACGACTTCGCACGAGTGCAAAAGATAAACCTACCTCTCGAATTATTCTCTATTTATCTTTAAGTACCTGTTACAATACAAAAATTCTTTATTGCAACACCACAATATAGAAACATATTACATGCAGTGACACAACGGTCTGTTTAATTAGTTTTTGTTTTTTGTATTTCATTTTTGATGGTTCTAAGATTTGTAAAACCAAACAATGGATATAAATGATTCTGTATCTTGTATATTATCTAGTAGTGAGTGCCCTGCTGTGTTACCCGCCTTATAATGGATTTTCCCGCGGTGAAAAGTAGCCTATATCCTTTCTCGGGTTCTAGAGAATCTATGTACCAAATTTCATTTGAAACGGTTCAGTAGTTTTGGCATTGTATCTCTTTCACTCTAATTATGCTATTCATGTACCTAATTTACATAGGTATTGTTCATTCCTATCATTTCATTGCTTTAATTATTTAATAAAGTTCCGTAGAAAATTCAAGGTCTTTTTAGAATGCAATAATGTGTAATGCCATTTTTAAGAATTTATATGTTGCCAGCAAAACGTAAAGAATCTAGGCACGTTTGGTAATAATATAATTAATCTCATCTTATTTCTTAATTATAACTGTAGAAATATATTAAATTGGAGGGTGTTATGTAATATTGAATAGCCGCTTTATTAAAGGCATACGTACATAGATAAAACCCAAACCAGAAATTTAAGATCGTACAGAATCTGGTCTCTGGCTGGAATCGTACCCTCTAGCGTCTCAGGCGCAACTTCACCCACTCGGTTACAGAAGTCGTCATAACCGGAAATGTTAGCAATTACAGATGTGATGATTGATTAAAAGTAATCAGAGATTATTTGCGATTTATTCATATGCATGATTATTCATCATTTATTTTTTACTTATTCATTTGCGAATGCGGACATAATGGCCTATCTTAAAAATACGTAATAACTAGCGGCCCGCCCCGGCGTCGCACGGGTATAAAATTTTCCCGGAAATTATTCGTATTTTTCTCGCCGTAAAAACCATCCTATCTCTCAAGTTGGATCGAACTGCACATGGTGTGCGAATTTTATTATAATCGGTTAAGTGGTTTAGGAGTCCATTGAGGACAAACATTGTGACACGAGATTTATATATATTAAGATTTAAAATAAAATAAATTAAATTAATACCTATAACTATAAATATTTATTTGTTCAAAATATAATGATCAAAGTAGCACCGAGGATCGAAATAAATGCGATCACTTATTATGACACGATATTTGTTCCTTTACCTCTAACTTACTTACAATAGTCAGTAACTTTTGACTTAATTTACTGTTTATAGTATTTTGTTCAAATTCCATCAGTTTCTTTTGCTGTTGATTGTACATGGACACGTTAAAATATAACAAAACATGCTTTTTCCACAATTTCTGTTTGTCGGTCTTTTTATTCCGGCTAGTCTCTGAAACGACTGGACCTATTTTTAACCCCCGACCAAAAAAGAGGGGTGTTATAAGTTTGACATGTCTGTCTGTCTGTCTGGGACATCATAGCTCCCGAACGGATGGATCGATTTCAATTTAGTTTTTTCGATGAAAAGTGAGTTTGGCCCGGTGTTTCTTAGACATGTTTCATGAATATGACATAAAATGGGTTGAGCCGTTTAAAAGTTAGTGAGAGTGGGAAGGAAAACCGAAAATCTGCAAATATACTCGTGTATAAAATGAAAGAGCATCGCGTGCACATTACTAAATATTATGGTGTTTTACTTTTAAGGAAATTAAGGCATTGGAAACGGGGGTTTTTCTGAAAATTTTAAATTTAGATTTATATAGGTTTTTGTTTGGCATATAATCATCCGCAACAGAACAGCATCCCTGATGCGCCGGGTAAGGGGCGGCACCAGTAGCTATCTGAAAGTTATAGCTGGGAGGCTGGACACGGACTGCGCTTTTATGAAGCACTGGACGCACATTCATAATGTCATGCGTCCGTAAACGCAGGATGTGATTCCTTTTCTATTAAAAATAAATGTATTTTTAGCTGTAAATTACATACCTACATTAATACCTCACTATCGCTGTAACTATGTGAAGCTGAATTAAATAAATTGAATTGAATTGAATTTAATTAACTATATTTAACAATAAATTATAATATTACGTATGTATGAACATATAACACTTTGTTATCCTTATATTTATATCGCATGATTTTCCCGCGAAGAAATAAAAAAAAATTAAGTTAAAGCAAGTAAAGCCGCGGGGTGTCCGCTAGTTCATTAGTTTACGTTACGTAGTAATTTATTATTCTATGGTTGAGGTTAGACGAAATAATCCCATAAGTTCAAGGTAAAACCACAGCAAAGCTTTCAATTTGAATATTCATGAATAAACTGAACTACGTAATATAATTGGAAATTAATTTTAATCGTTATGTAACATGTGAAATGCCTGTATCGTGGGAAGAGAAAATCAGCTTGGTAGAGAAAATATACTGTAGATCGATTTTAAGATATCACGACGCGAATCAATCTTACTCGAAACTGAAGTACCTATAACTAAGCGCCTATGCGCCTATGCCTATATATTATATGCCTAAGCGGGAACACATTCCACTTTCATTCCGAACGCCGTGGGTTCAAACCTCGCCACGCTCCTCTGGATTCTTCTTATTCTTCTTGTGGAGGTTGTGTCTGTTCACGTCCGTAAGTGGTAGCCCTCTGAATCCTTACACGTGACCTCCGGGTGGTGCTAAGAACAGTCTCTGGTGGAAGGCTTCGGCCGCTTGTCACCACCCTCCGGGCTTGGCCAGAGCGTGAAACAGTTTTTTCGTGTTTCGTAATGTGGTCCGGAGAAGCCATCTTCTAGGTCTTCATTCTCCATCTTAGACCACATCGTCACTTTACATCAGGTGAGATTGTGGACAAATGAAGGCCTATCCAGCATAAAAAAAAAGATATGTGCGCTTTAAACATTTCCTTTACCGGTGAGTCAAACATCGTGAGGAAACCGACATGTTCTGAGATTTTCTGACTTTGAAGAGTATGAAATACATGTGACATGCACCAACCCGGACTTGGCCAGCGTGGTGAATTAAATCCTAATCTCCCTCGTTAAGAGCGAAGTCTCTTTGTCCCATCAGTGGGAACGTTAATAGGGTGTTGATGAATATGGTATAATCATCACAATTTTTGCTTTGAAATACTTTGCGTCAAACGCATGTTACACTATTGTATTAGGTATAGTAGGGGAGCCAAAGAAGTGATTTTGGGATTTACTCCAGCGCGGCAGATGTATATACAGAGGGATAACTTGCACTGCCACCAAATATTAGTATCTTAAGTAAAGTCGCGCCATATAAAGACGAAAAGCAAAAAAATATTTATAATCAGATTTGGCCAATCCCTTTCTATAATCGTCAGATTATGGGACAACACGACCATGGCACAAAGATGAAACATAATATATATCTTAATCTGACGCGATTCTATATTTAGTATTACGAAATGCTATTTTTATTTTAACGTCCGCAGGTTTACGTCACATTAAAATCGTCAGATTATTAAATAGAAGCTTGTTTTTAGTTCTTTTAACTTCCCCTCAATTTTTTTTTCATATTTCTATTTCCCTTACGTTGCACGATTGACGGCCATCATGCAATCGGTCATTAGTAAGTCTGCTCTTTGAAAAGGGGTAGTCTAAGACAATTTTGTTTCTTATTACCTAAGCTTCGCAACCCAATATAGGTCTCCATTATGCTTGAGTGAATCCCCATTAAGCATCGTGGGCTCCCATACTGTTAGATGTAGCGATTAATAAGTGGTCCAGAAATTGACTGTTATAATTTGTGAGACTCTATATTCTTGTTTACATCCAGTGTGTTGTGGTTAGGTGATGATGTGTGTTACATAGTACCTATGCACGTAATCTGCAACCCTAAGCCTGACACCTTGCACTATCTTTGTGTTCTGCCGGTACAACACGCCGGCCTCGCCGACTCAGCAATGACGTCTTTCCCTGGAACGTGATCGCGGCCGGCCATTCTACACTCGGTACTTGCATCGACCGTTTGTAGTCTCCACGCTAGTTTTAACTTAGAATAATTTAGTCGTAATTTTCAATTGTGAAAAGTTAATAAAGTCTTGGAAAGTTTTTGGTTTTTTTTAAAACCGTCGACTGCGGCTTACGTATTTGGCGCAGGCGGGTAGGAAACGTCAAATCAGTGCGGGAATTCGTCTTGGAAATCCAGAAACTCGGCACCGGACGGAGAGGACCCCTGGTTGACTTTCAAGTCTTCGTTGACGTATCTTGAATCTACGGGCTCGCGGCGACGGCGCACTCAAAAATCAGTGTAAGCAAATACCAAATGTGAGTACTTTGAGACTTTCTTTGAAGTGTTGCCATTTCCTTCACCATTTTCCGTCCTAGAAAATTAGGAGAGGAATCTTCCTCTTCTAGGGAGATTCGTAGGAATAGTGAAATCGATTCACATAGGGATTTAGAAAATAGTTTTTGTAGTTTAAATAATAGTATATTAGAAACCGACGAAATCGCGGTAAATATGAACATGGAAACGGATAGCATCTATAAGGCGCTCCGCATGGTCCCAGAATTTGACGGGAACCCAAACGTTCTTACCAGATTCATTAGAATCTGTGATCAGCTCGTGACGCAATACATCAGTCATGATCCAGCCAGAGAATTAGATAACTTATGCCTACTTAATGGAATTTTAAATAAAATTACTGGGCCCGCATCCAGGACCATCAATTCTAACGGCATTCCAGACAGTTGGTTAGGGGTTAGGAATTCTTTAGTGAATAATTTTGCGGACCAGAGGGATGAAACAGCCCTCTATAATGATTTATCTCTAGCTACTCAGGGTAACGAGTCCCCACAAGAATTTTACGACAAATGTCAAAACCTTTTTAGTACAATTATGACGTATGTGACACTGCATGACAGCGTGGCAACCACCGTGGAGGCCAAACGTGACTTATATCGTAAATTAACCATGCAGTCTTATGTACGGGGTCTTAAGGAACCCCTGGGGTCACGTATACGGTGTATGAGACCCCCTACTATAGAAAAGGCTTTGGAATTTGTCCAAGAAGAATTAAATGTAATGTACCTACAGCATAGGAATGACAGCGGTGACCGCCGCAACGTAGCGCAGCAGTCATCATCATCACCTAAGGTACCGTACGTAGCACCTAATTTTGCCATTCCTAAAGCGTTTAATTTTGGTGTACAAAGGCCTATGCCCATGCAGCCGCAATCGCAGCAGCATCCACAGCCGTGGCGTCCAGCTTTTCAGTTCCAACACCAGCCGTATCAGCGTCCACCCTTACAACCATCTCGTACGCAGCAGATGTTCCGGGCACCCCCACCTAACTACAACCACCAGAATAGCGGATTTAGGTTTCCCCCTAGGAACGTACCCCCTCAGAATCAAGGGCCAAAGCCCATGAGCGGTGTTAGTAATTTTGTATCTAGGCCACTTCCCCCTACTATCCAGGGACACGATTGGCGTAAATTCGGCAACCCTCCGCCATCAAATTATTTTAAAACTAAAGAGATGAATTTCAATGAGGTAGGTGATTATGTTAATTATTATTCTGATTATTATAATGATTATCCTGACTATAACTATTCAGAGACAGACTATGGTAACTACTATGGCTACCAAGGCGTTCCGGAATATTACTATGACCAATATGACGACTATCAGACACCCGACGATGTACAATCGAGCTCAAATGCTATTGAGCAAATGCCACCATCATCATCATCATCGTCTAATAAGGAACAGGATTTTCAGGTAGGCCGATCCAAGCGCGATTTAAAATAGAACTCAATGTGCAATCTAATACAGAGTTAAGGTTCATTCAAACATCGAACCCACCTCTTAAATTACTTATTGATACAGGGGCGAATCAGTCATTCATAAGCCCTGAGGCCACTGATTATTATTTTAATAATGTTCCAAGGAATTACGATCCTTTTGAGGTCACTAATTCGCGTGTAACTAGTACGCATGACCATTCAATCACTATACCTCACTTTGCGGAATTTTGTGACAGATCTAATATAAAATTATTCGTCTACAAATTCCACAATTATTTTGATGGATTAATAGGATTAGATTTACTCAAGAACAGTAAGATCGATTTTAAAAATAACGTCTTAGTAACTGAGTTCGCTTCAATTCCACTATCGAACTATCAATGTAGGAGAGTAAATCGTCAAGAGATCATTCCCTCTAATTCATCTAGGTTAGTTAACATCCCGATTGAACATCCAGATGGTGACGTACACGTGACAGAACAAGTTATGTGCAATTGTCTTATACATGAGTGCATTACTACGGTGACTGACAAGACAGGAATAGTTGAACTTACTAACATGACTCACGAGGACATAGTTATTTCATTCGAGGACTCTATGACTTGTATAGACGTATGTAATGTAGAATGCACATATCCCGGGCCAGACCCTGCTCGAGTTAGAAAGGTTTTAGATAATCTTAGGACAGATCATCTGAATGTCGAGGAGAGAGAGAATTTAAAAACCTTATGTGCACGTTTTGCCGACGTATTCTATATTGAAGGAGAGGCATTAACTTTCACTAATAAAATCAAACATCATATAAGAACAACCGATGAATTACCTGTCTATACTAAGACCTATAGATATCCTTACGTACATCGCGACGAAGTTAAGAGTCAAATTAGTAAAATGTTAGAACAAGGAATCATTCGTCCTTCAGACTCCGCGTGGAGTTCTCCTATTTGGGTTGTCCCAAAGAAAGCAGATGCTTCTGGACAACAGAAATGGAGACTAGTCGTAGATTTCAGAAAGTTAAATGAGAAAACCATCGACGATAAATACCCTATACCAAATATAGCAGACGTTCTCGATAAACTAGGTAGATGTCAGTATTTTACAACGTTAGATCTTGCCTCCGGTTTCTATCAGATTGAAATTAACCCTAATGATGTTGAAAAAACAGCATTCAACGTAGAAAACGGACATTACGAGTTCCTTCGTGTCCCAATAGGCCTGAAGAACTCACCATCCACGTTTCAGAGCGTTATGAACAATGTCCTGAGAGGCCTACAGAATGAGATATGTCTTGTGTACCTGGACAACATCATTGTCTTTAGCACTTCCTTACAGGAACACATGGTAAATCTAGAAAGAGTACTGACTAGGCTACGAGCGTCCAACTTTAAGATCCAGATGGACAAATCTGAATTTTTACAACTAGAAACAGCTTACCTAGGTCACATTATTAGTAAGGACGGCATAAAACCAAACCCTGATAAAATTGCCGCCATACAGAAATATCCTTTGCCAAAGACCCCTAAGGAAATTAAACAATTTTTAGGTCTATTAGGTTATTATAGGAAATTCATACCAGATTTTGCAAGGATAACTAAGCCTATGACTAGATGCCTTAAGAAATCTAATAAAATCACCTTAGACTCCGATTACGTTAACTGCTTCGAAATGTGTAAGAGACTTTTGACAAATGACCCTATATTACAGTACCCTGACTTTGACAAAGAATTTAACCTTACGACAGACGCGTCAAATGTAGCTATAGGAGCTATACTTTCTCAAGGACCTATAGGTTCCGACAAACCAATATGCTATGCGTCTAGGACTTTAAATGATAGTGAGCTTAACTATTCGACTATTGAAAAGGAACTTTTAGCCATCGTATGGGCCACTAAGTACTTCCGACCATACTTATATGGGCATAAATTCAAAGTTTTGAGTGACCATAAGCCACTTCAGTGGGCTATGAGCTTAAAGGAACCAAATTCTAAAATAACTAGATGGAAGTTAAAGTTAAGCGAGTATGATTTTCAAGTAATATATAAACCGGGAAAGAAAAATACTAATGCAGATGCTTTATCCCGAGTAGAGATTAATAATGAGGAGCTCGAATCCTTCCTAGCGGAGATCGACTCATTAGTTGTCCAGCATTCTCAATCATCTCAGCGCGCTGGTTCTTCTACCGTGACTGCTCATACCAACGTAGAAAATCCCATACTTGATATACCGATTACTGACGATCCTCTTAATAAATTTCACAGACAGATTTGTTTTACTATTGTAGGAGACATAAAACGACGTACTACTGCGACAAAACCTTTTGACACTCACACTCGTACTCATATACAACTTTCAGAATCCACATTAGAGCAGGATGTAGTTAACGCCATCAAAGAATATGTTAATCCTAAGATTAAAACTGCCTTATTGATTAAACCACCTTTAGGTATGTATGCTGTGATTCCTATCATTCAAAAACATTTTAAAAGCTCTTCTATGAATTTAGTTTTAGCAAAAACTGAACTAGAAGATGTTAAAGAGTACCTTCGCCAGCAGGAAATAATTAAACACTATCACGATGGCAAGACAAACCATCGAGGCATCAATGAATGCTATCTAGCCTTGTCTCATCGCTATTATTGGCCAAAGATGAAGGAAGAAATAACAAAGTACATAAATGAATGTACTATCTGCGGTCAAAGTAAATACGATAGGAACCCCATAAGGCCACAGTTTAAATTAGTCCCTCCGGCAACAAGACCATTCGAGATAGTCCATATGGACTTATTTACAGCACAATCTGAGAAATATCTCACATTCATGGACTCATTTTCTAAATATGGTCAAGCCTATCATTTGAGAGATGGTACAGCAGTCAGTATCCTACAAGGACTGTTAACATTCTGTACACATCACGGATTACCATTGACTCTAGTAACTGACAATGGCACTGAATTTAGTAATCAAATGTTCGCTGAATTTACTAGGCTTCATAAAATAAATCACCATAAGACTTTGCCAAACTCACCTAACGATAATGGTATTATAGAGCGATTTCATTCCACCCTATTAGAACACTTAAGAATTTTAAAATTGAAACATAAAAATGAACCCATAGTTAACCAGATGCCTTATGCTATATTAGGTTATAATAGTTCTATACATAGCTTCACTAAGTGTAGACCCCATGACATAGTGCGAGGACATTTTGACCCTAGAGACCCCTTAGATATGGACTTGACTGAACATCTAATGCAACAGTATATTCTAACGCATCGTGAACAGATGGAGACAGTCTATGACGTAATTAATCAGATGACGACAACCGACCGTACGAATTTGATGAATAATAGGAACAGGAATAGGGAACCTGAAGTACAATACGAACCAGGACAACAGGTATTCGTTAAAAATCCTTTTGCATCTAGGCAAAAGTTAGCACCACGATATACTCAGGATAAGGTCCTTGCTGACCTCCCGATACACATTTATACATCTAAAAAGAAAGGACCCGTTGCCAAAAATCGTCTTAAGCGTTTACCTAAGAAAACGAAATTGTTACAGGATTCGACTATTACTGATACTGCAACTGACGATGGCACTGGAGATAAGACTTGAGAGTTTGGACGATGGACCCGGACTCCTTCCCTTTAAACTCGGACAAGCTAAACTTATCATTCACTATCATACCTTTCTCCAATATATAGAATTGACTGACTTAGAACACCAAGTAGACTCTATTAATGATCAGATTAATTATTTTAAAACTAAATTAGAAAATAACACTTTCGATATATATGACTTACAAATGAATCATCTTTCTAATAAATTAACTAAACTATATTCTCAGCTGAAAGGTTTAGAGCCCAATCGTGCTAAGAGAGGTCTAATTGATGGTCTAGGATCTTTAATTAAAAGCGTTACTGGTAATTTGGATCATTCAGATGCTGCGCGTTATAATAATGCTATTAAAATCCTTCAGACTAACGAACATAAGATGTCATCCGAGTTCAACGATCATATTAGTCTAAATAAAGAATGGATGTCCAAATGTACCCAGATAATTGCTGGTATTGCAGAAAACCAGAAGGAGATAAATAAAACTTTAGGATTAATTTTAGATAGTAATGCTTACGCAGAGACAAGTCTCTCGAAATATGCGAGATTTGCTCAGCTTTTAGCTATCATCAGTGATAACACAGATGAATTATCTTTAGAATTAAATAGGATAGAAAATATTTTAGCATTTGCACGTGCATCGAGCACTCATCATAGTATGCTTAGTATAGATAACTTAGAAAGTATGTTAAGTAGACTTATAACTTTGTACGGCAGAGACGAAATATTAGATAATGATTTTCGTGAATATTATAATATAATTAAATCAGGTTCTTATTTCGTAGGGAAAAGATTAGTTGTTGTATTTAGATTTCCAATAGTATCTCCCAGTAGTTTAGAATTTTATAAGCTCTCCATTGTTCCGAACAAACTTAACCTTACCATTATTCCCTCATATCCTTTCCTGGCAACCGACGGGAAAGTTTTCATGTACATGGAGGCAGAATGCCCGAAGTTCAAGCAACATCATCTTTGTGAAGAAACCATGAATCACCAGCCACGAGAGTATCCTGATTGTATCCAGAATCTCATCGCTCATCAGTCCTTTCACTCATCATGCAGACCAACTAGAATATCTCTTACAAAGGAAGCTATGGAGCAGTTAGATGACCAGCATTTCACCCTTATATTTCCTCGGCCAACACGCACTAAACTACAATGCGAACGCCAGGAATATATGACCCTACATGGCAGCTACCTCGCCACCATACCACAAAAATGTTCTATACAAACCAATGAATTCACCATTAGTAATACTAACAATCAAGTAAAGGGACAACCTCTGAAGATATCTGAAATGCCGAGAAACTTCAGCAGCCAACACAGCATCCCTCATCTCAAATTGACTTCGATGAACCTCAAAAGCCTACACCATATTGAAGACAAAATACTACTTCAACATCCTATGGAACTTAAAGAGATAGATGGTACGATATATCATACTACTGTACCATTCTATATGACACTATTCGGTGCAGCTGCACTTGTTATAATCATCGCAGTGCGACGTCACCGAAGACAAGTAGTAACTATACAAAAATCATCGAACAATGATGAAAATCCCGATCACACTTACGCTGTTCCTGAGAAGACTACCCCCCGGGAACCTGTGCCAGCAACATTCTCGCTCAAGGTTCTCAAATAGTTGCTGCTCTGGGGATGGAGGTGTTACATAGTACCTATGCACGTAATCTGCAACCCTAAGCCTGACACCTTGCACTATCTTTGTGTTCTGCCGGTACAACACGCCGGCCTCGCCGACTCAGCAATGACGTCTTTCCCTGGAACGTGATCGCGGCCGGCCATTCTACACTCGGTACTTGCATCGACCGTTTGTAGTCTCCACGCTAGTTTTAACTTAGAATAATTTAGTCGTAATTTTCAATTGTGAAAAGTTAATAAAGTCTTGGAAAGTTTTTGGTTTTTTTTAAAACCGTCGACTGCGGCTTACGTATTTTGTGTGATAAGTCCGGAAATATTATTATTATTATTTTGAAAAGTAGCAATTTGAGCCACGTAATCGAAGACGAAAATATTTCAAGTTTAATAATGAGGTCTATATTTTTAACTACTGTGTTAGTTATTCAGGGTCAAAAAAATATTAGAAACAAACTGTTTCTTTTTTTAATTGTAGTCAACTTATTAGCGGTGAATAGGCATGTTAAAACAAACAAAGAAATTAATAAATAACTATCTTGTTAGGTTTTATTTAATAATAATCGCCATACCATCATCATACTGGTAGCATTTGGCCTCGCTATTCGTCCATTAGATTTTTTTTTGTCACGTTTCAGAAGATAATATTTTATTAATAATCGTTGTATACCTATCAAATATATAATATACTATACTAGCTGACCCCAGCAAACGTTGTTATGCAAAATGAAAAATAGATTAGTAGTAGCCGATTCTCAGACCTACTGAATACGCATATAAAATTTGGTAAAAATCGTTGATGTCGTTTCGGAGGAGTACGGTAACTAACATTGTGACATGGAAATTTAATAAGATACTAACTTATAGTAATTTGGTTACTGTGTCACATTGTTATTACAAAGATTCATTCTATGTTTTGTATTAATTATGATTACGAAACGAAACAGCGTAACAATTTGTAAAATTACTGAGATAAACAACGGCTGGTCTAATTCAAAGAACAAAGCGACTAGGCATACAAACAGAAACTGGTAATTTAATTTTGTTTGTGTGTTCGCCTTGCAACTAGAATAGCTCTTTGGACTCGGTGCTGGTGCTTTCAATTATAATTAATTTATTATTTTGAAGAAAAAATAAGTGTTATGTCGGCCAGTGATGAAATGCATGTCAATCGACAGAGTAAATACTAATGAGTAAAAAGTATTAAGAAACCAAACCTCTATTGTGCAGTTTCTGAGATATTTTAATTCAAAAACTACAAAAAAAATATTTAGACCCAAATATCTCATTAACCGTAAATCCGTATCGTGTTCATCACTGACCGCTAATAATGCCTTTTTTTTTTAATTTCGAAATAGTAGGTTTGTCAAAAAGTTCCTAATTTCCCCTTCCGATTTACTATGTATTTCAATTAGTACCTGACAAGTAATTTTGGTTAATGAGTATCATGAAGTTAATCACTTGAAAATTAGGGGTTATTTCACAAAATCAAAAAATACTATGCAATGGTTAGTTATGACTGTGTGTTTGGATTTTAAAACTACTCAGTAATAACATAGAATAATAAATTACTACGGTAATAATATAGCTTACATATCGGAATAACACATAGGACCCTTTTTACCGCGGTAATGTACCACATTTTACGGGAAAATCCATTATTGCAAGCGGAGCCCGATTCGGAATAAGTTAGACAAGGATATAGACAGCTGTTGTCCCAGCTAATAACAAAAGCTAAGCTTTTTACCGCGGGATAACCTATTATTCGTGCTTTTTGATTTGTGTCCATCCCAAGGTTGCCTGGAAGAGATCGCTATCAGCGATAAGGCCGCCCATTGATTCACAATTTCTGTACATTTTTATCTTTTTGTGTGTGTTATTATTTTGTGTTCAATAAAAAGTATTGAATTGTATTGTATTAATCGGGCTAAGCTGCAGATGGAAAAATTAGTTTTATACAATTTGAAATTTGCTTCAATTAAGTTTACAATCACACCACATCTCAATTTCTCAACAGGGACTGTCCCAATTAGCAGTACACTGTTATGATGTCGACACAAATTAGTATAGGCATAGAATAATAAATTACTAGTACAGGTAAGTAGGTAAATAGTTCTATCCTCATAGGTACCTACTAATTAAGAATATAATGTTCATAATTATAGTAAGTAGGTATATAGGTAGTTGTAATGTTGTGATTATATGTAACTGCAGGCGAATTACTTCCTGCTATGAAATAACGAATCATGGCAGATAATAATCTAATTTGAGATCGTTAGTGTATTACGAAAACCTGTAAAGTACTTATTTCGAGACATGAGTGATTGGTACTTAGACTATTGTGATCCATCCTCGTCTAAATCTTCATAGATTGACACATTAGGAATGTACTATATCTATAAGGTAAAACGATTTTACCCGACAAAAAAAAGGAGGGTCTCTACTTTAAATAGTGTCAGAACTTAGTTAATGTAGTTTTAAATAAGAACATATAAACTTTACATTTTTACGGCAGTTTAGTTTTGGTTAACTATACAGTTTTTAAACATTACCGTTTTTTTAAATATTTATTTATCGAAAGTATTTTTGCCAAAGATAAGAAATAGCGAATAATCAACAAGTTATTTTTTATCTTCTTTGTTTCGTTATTAACTTAAAAATAGCCTTTAAATCCTGGGACCTACCTGTTTCCATCATATTATGGAAGATTAGACAAAATACCTTATATTGTAGAATTGTACCTTATATTGCTGTGTGAGTAGTCCGGAAATATTTATATTTGATTGTAGAAACTTTAATAAAATTTATAAACGCAATTAAATGATGTCCGCCAATTGTCTTGTATTTGTATTTGTGTCAACGCGATGTGTGTGGCCGGGAACATCGTTGCAACGCGAAGTATTCGGGCAGAGACGATGTTTGTCGTGGGCGTGGCCTCAGACGTTACTTCAGAATCTTGTTGCGCGCAACGCGACACAAATTCTGTTCTCTGGTGGTAGGCTTCGGCCGTGGCTTGTCACCACCCTCCGGGCTGGGCCAGTGCGTGAAGCGATTTTTTCGTGTTTCGTAATGTGGCCCGGAGAAGCCATCTACCTTCTATATCTTCATGCTCCATCTTAGACCACATCGTCACTTTACATCAGGTGAGATTGTGGTCAAATAAAGGCTTATATAACATAAAAAAAAAACTTTGTCCGCTAATGTAGACAAGACCCGTTCAAGACGATTTAACGCGCCAACGCGTCACGAATCCTTGCCCGCTGATGTAGCCGAAACATAGTGATTTATAATCTGTCTGATAACTATTTCTTAGTAACTTCAACAATGCGCTATGATTGTAAAGACTTTCTACGATAATGTCATAACAACACCAAAGTAAGCGATCCCGTGGCACAATAGAACACACGTGCTTTGACTCGACATGCATTAATTGTCTGTAGTGATGTGGGTGTTGCGAGATTTGCATTTGCATGCTAAGACACGAACGATAGTGTTATGAAAATGCATTCACTAATTAGACATGTTTAAATACCTACATATATATTGTACTAGCGGCCCGCCCCGGCGTCGCACGGGTATACAATTTTCCCGGAAATTATTCGAATTTTTCTCGCCGTAAAAACCATCCTATCTCTTAAGTTGGATCGAACTGCACATGGTGTGCGAATTTTATTATAATCGGTTAAGTGGTTTAGGAGTCCATTGAGGACAAACATTGTGACACGAGATTTATATATATTAAGATAAACATGACTTCTTTTAAGAAGTGTCTTTCGCGCAAACTATACTGTTCGAAAAAAAATAATTAGATACCTCAATCGTAGAAAAATAAATTACTTTAATTTTTGAAGACCTATCCATAGATACATCCATAAATACGTAGGTAAATCATAGGGTTGGATCAAAGCAAAATTTTTGCATGAATTCAGTGTAAGTAGGTGCCAATATATCTGTGTTAGTCAAATAAGGCTTGAAAATCTATAAGACGAAGTAAATTCGCAATCCTCACTATCATTTCAGCCGTAGAACGTCCAATGCTAAAAAAATGGCCTAGAAGCAGCCTGCCAGCCTGGTCTGCCTAGACTACAGCCACAAAACCAATTTTGCTAATTTATTCGTTTATAATATCAGTTATGAATATTTAAATCGTAAACTAACGAATATTGACCGACATAGCACCTCCCTAGTGCTATTGTTCAACTTTCACTCTCCATACGAGTAATTATTCTTACGTGCGCTTGCGTCACTTTATCGAGCACATTTTTATATTTCAAACTAAAATGCCTGACCTGATTTTATTTAATTCAATTCGACTCTCTAGTTTTTTAAATTATCTACATACACATTTATCTTAGCGATGGGCAAGATTCTTATATTCATTTAAAAAACGGGATTTAGATTCATAGATTTGCTCTCTTTGATTTATAAACTCGCATAAGGGCTTGACCCACAAAAATGTACTTGGTATTTTAGGCCCATCATTATTTGGCCAGTTGGCCCAGTTGCATAATATACTATTACATACAATGTTCAAATCTATTGTTAACTAAAAACATAACTACATTTTTAGTTAACAATAGGTTAACTAAAAATGTATTAAAATACTTCTAATAGTCATAATAGTGCCCGAGAGAGGTTAAAGAAGAAGAGGAAGACACTCTTCACACAAGTCACTTTTTATGTTTATTTTTTCTTTTTTTTTATGATAGATAAGCCTTCATTTTACCACAATCTCACCTGATGTAAAGTGACGATGTGGTCTAAGATGGAGCATGAAGACCTAGAATGTAGATGGCTTCTCCGGACCACATTACGAAACACGAAACAATCGCTTGCACTGCACTGGCCCAGCCCGGAGGGTGGTGACAAGCTGCGGCCGAAGCCTCCCACCAGAGACTGTTCTTTGCACCACCCGGAGGTCACGTGTAAGGATTCAGAGGGTTACCACTTACGGACGTGAACAGACAAAACCTCCAAAAAGTTGAACTATTTTTAATTTTATTTATGCAGAAAAAGATTAAGACTCACAGGATCCCTGTGTACGAAGGTTAAGGATGTGTCTTAATCTTTTTATGCATAATACAATTTATAAAAGCAATAAAAGCAATTTTATTTTAATAGTCATAATAGTAATTTATTGATAAAATAATTATACCCTCGTCACAACTAATTTTTGTAGTGGTTAATCCGGAAAAAAACTACTTAATTAAATATGTATATATAGCTATTGAGCATGTCACAAAAGAATAAAAAAATTAAAATGCCTACAAAATTTAACATACATCAAAAATTACAAGATGTTATAATTTACTGCATCTGTGGCGCGGTGAGCTACGCGATGGTCCGCTTGCGGTGCAAAAGGTAGCGGGTTCGATTCCCTCCGAAGGTTCAAATGTTTGATTGCTCTGCAATCACTTTCTCCTTAGTCTGGGTGTTTTATATGTAAAAAATATCTAAACATGTTTGTCTGCTATATTAAGTATATCAGATGTCTAGTTCTACAAGCTTTAGAGCATACCACGAGTCTAGATGTTGTTGTGTTTGTGCGAAAATATTCATTTATTTAATTATGAATTTTATGCCAATTCAATACATACTACCAATACAGTTACCTCAAATAACATTTGAAACTATCACTACAAACTATCATACTTTCAGATTACGTAATAATAGATTTGCTTTCACATTTTATTGTATGCTTATAATGGATTAGGAATTATTACACATTTTTGGATATTGTTTTTGGATTTGAAAGGTATTAAAAAATGCAACATATTTTAAGCCTCCGATCCTAACTAATATTAGTTATTTTGTTCTTGTTATAATTCACTACTTTAGACTAGTAACCCCCTCGACTTTTTACCAGTGCAAATCTATACTATTACTAGCTGACCTCAGCAAACGTTGTTTGCAAAATTAAATAATAGTTAGTAACCGTATCTCAGACCTACTGAATACGCATTTAAAATTTGGCAAGAATCGGTAAAGTCGTTTCGAAGGAGTACGGTAACTAACATTGTGACATGGAAAGTTTGTATATTAGATTTTAAAGCTGAAGAATTTGTATGTTTGAACCGTCCAAATTACTATTATGTAATACCTGAGCGCGTTCAAATTGAACGCGCTCAGGTATTACAGGTCAAATTTGAAAAATTCTTGCAGTTTGAGATAGCACATTTTATCGAGGAAGGCTATAAGTGTAGTTTAGTGTATGCGGTAAAGCTGGTAGCTCAAACGTCATACGTCACTGTCTCGTGTGTCACGGATTGGCGGGAAAGTAACTGTCACTGGGTAAGTGATTGTAATAGCAGCTATCACGCCTTAGAACCAGAGTATTGCCTGTAAAACGATAGCTGCTTTCGTTTTAACAGTCCATATTATAAAAACCATAAACTGCTTCGCTTCCAATAACGTTTGTGATATAATAACGAGCTATTACCGATTCACTGCCGTTATTAATAATAACAAGTTATTCAAAATCACCGGTTATACGACAGTAATACAATAACGAGCAATCACTGATTCACTGCCGCTTACCTGCATATATTAATAATAACGTGTTATTCCAAATCATCGGTTTTTCTTAGAACCGAAAACGCAAAAGCCGCTATTGTGCCAATAGCTGCTATTATAACCTGTTACTGTTAATAACGCTCACCGCTACACTGGGGATGCAACACAGCCGAGGGCGAGCACGGAGGTGAAGTTGCAAGCTAATACGTGGACATTGCCGAGCCAGTGTTTAGTGTTTATTATAATTACTGGCGTGCAGAACGAGGATCTATTGTCCTCTACATGTTGGTTTTTAAAAAATTCGTTGTATCCACGGGTAAATCCAAAAATACGCAACACTATAAAACCCACATCATAAATCACTATCTATTGCTGAAAACTGAAAAATAATTTAACTTTGTTAACAAACAATCCGTTTATGTAAAATTAATTAAATGCTTGTAGAAACTAATAGATTATTCCCCTTTTCGTTACCTAAGTCTTAAGTTCCTCCGTTAACTTAAGTATGTACCCCATCTGTAAGTCTATTCCCTAAGTAAATTGATTGTTTTGTAGTTTTTTGTGCAGCTATCTTCATTATTTGTGTTGAGATGACGGGTGATAGAGGAAATGGCAGAAAAAAACTGATGTTGGGCCACAAACCGCACAAGGGCAAGATGATGATGATATCTTTTTATTAATAGTCTTCAGACTGAGGTAAATTAGCAATGAATAGAAACCTGGCAACCTTCACCAGGTTGCCAGGTTCTTAAAGTTGAACATTCTTAAAGTCATTGGCACGATCAATTAATTACACGATTAGAAAACCAAGCTACCTTAAATAACATTGATTTATCTCTAATTAAAGATAAATATAGATTTAGAAATATTTATTGGTTCTTTATTTGCAAGAGAAATCTATTAAAGCGAATTTCGTTTAAAAGTTGTAGCTTTCGTATGGATTAACATAACTATTTATTCTCTTTGCTACGGGTATGTTTTCATTAGGGAAATTCAACTTTTTAAATTCTTGTGGTTTAACAATATTAAAACTAGATTTCATATTTTTCTGCATAAAAATGTTAAATAGTTTAACATCTTCTAATATATTCCATGTCACAATGTTAGTTACCGTACGCCTCCGAAACGGCTTTACCGATTTTTACTAAATTTTATATGCGTATTCAGTAGGTCTGAGAATCGGCTACTTTCTATTTTTCATTTTGCAAAACAACGTTTGCTGAGGTCAGCTTGTAATAATCTAAATTTAAAATTTAAGAAATCCCCGTATCCACAAATTTACTTCCCTTAAAAGTAAAAAGCCATACTATTTTGTAATGTGCAAGTGATGCGACACGTCAAACGTTTAACTTCTTTTTTGTCGAGGGTTAAAAACAGATTCTAACATACTATATTTAGAATTTAAGTAGACCAAAGAATAGAAAGACCAATAGATACAGTTCTCATAGCGAACTGTCATTTCTCTCATTAAGAGACATCCATTAATTAGAAATGCCCATAATGATATCTACTCGTAGCTATCAATCTTCATTTACAGCAACGTTATTCAATTAAAAAAGCGACGCCAAAAAGATACATGTAGGTATTTACTTAATTTAGAAAGCGTTTTCACAATCTTTGTTAAAGTTAGAATCAGATCACAGAAATAGAAAATATATATTGCCTACCCCACCTCCACGGAAACTCCCAAAATTTATTGTAAATTAATCTCTTTTTTACGATTTGGGTATGGAACCCATAAAAAACATTCAAATCTCTGCAACAACCATGTTTGTTTTTTGTATACTTGCATCTTTTTTCACATTTAACTGACTGACTTAAAGAGAAAAGAAAGAAAATCTTAATTCGACGCGTATTTTTTTTTTGACCTTACCACTGAATGATTAATTATTGAAAATTTACGTGTCTTCATATCACATAAATCTAAATTTAAAATTTAAGAAAAACCCCCGATTACAATTCCTTCATTTCCTTAAAGTAAAACACCATAATATTTTGTAATGGGCACGCGATGTGAAAGAAATAAAGAAAGAAAAAACATTTATTCAGTACACAAACACAGACACAGTTAAAATACAATAGACACAGGGAAAAACAGAAAAATAATATTCAATAAAAAGAAAGCACATAACAGAACAGGTTAAACAATTACATTAAAAATATCAGATTACAGGTAATGGTAATGGTAATGTGCTTTCATTTGATACCCCACACCTGTATATTTACAGATTTTCGGTTTTCCTTCCCCACTCTCACACCCATAACTTTTAAACGGCACAACCGATTTTCATGAAACATGTCTAAGAACACTCGCGCCAAACTAAATTTAAATCACTGCATCCGTTTGTGAGCTATGATGTCCCAGACAGACAAACAGACAGACACGTCACACTTATGACACCCCTCTTTTTTGTTCGTGGGTTAAAAAGGGAAATCTTAATTCGACGCGTATATTTTTCGGACCTGACATTTACCGCTAAATGCTTATTTCTTGAAAAGTGTCTTCTTATCACAAAATTAGAAAAGACCCATATCTATCTCGCTCTAGCTACTAATAGATGTTCAATTCGTGTCCAATTCCCTAAATTGTGTGGCGATGTGGGCTGCGGGGCGGCCCCAGGTTTTTGTGAGGATGCGCCGATCAGGGGCCTCGAGTTCCCGTTACGGTTGGACACTAGAAGCACGCACGCGTCGTACTTTTATTTATTACTAGCGGCCCGCCCCGGCGTCGCACGGGTAAAAAAAGTTCCCGGCAATTTTTCCTTATTTGCTCACCGTTTAGACCTACCCTGGACTACGACAAACATTTTAAAACCAAAATCAGCTCAATCGGCCCAGCCGTTCTCGAGTTTTAATCAGACTAACGAACAACAATTCATTTTTATTTAGATAGATTTAAGTTTTATGGAGCAATGCAATATTTAAATTAAAAAACAAAATCAAATATTGTTAGGTACATTAACATGGTACCGAGTCAAGATGGCTTCATTATACTTTTATTAGAGTAGGTATGGTTTGAAAAACTTCATTATTTTCAACTGTTCAGTTTTCGGCGGTTAAAAGTATTTATTTTGCTCTTTTACGTGGCTATAATCTACTGATTCGATGTCTGCCGTTTTTCATAACAGCTAGCCGTAATGTAAAACGGCGGATTACATTGTGATTTCGACGGATTCAACACGTCCATTGGTCCGGTCGTTTCTTGAATTTGGTGCACAGTTTCGAAAGAAGTTTGAGAAGTGTCATACACAACCGCTTTTTACCGCGGGAAAATATGTGGTAACGCGGGGTGCTGCTAGTAATCAATAATATATTACCTAGCTTGTATAATTATGTAATTACATAATGGTAAAACTAAAAATGCTGATGGACGACAATCAATAGGTTCAACCATTCGGATAATAAACTGAGTCGACCGGCGAACTGGAACGAGCACTGTACCTAGTAAACATCAACATAGTCATCACCATCATTACAGTCATTACATACATCGATTTTAATGAAAAAAAATAAGGTCAGGCAAACATATTTTTCACCTCCTCATATTCCTACTAATATTATAAATGAGGAAGTTTGTGAGGATGTAAGTGCGCAAGTATGTGTGTTTGTTAATCTTTCGCGCAAAAAAATACTGAATGGATTTTGATGAAATTTTACAATAATACTTACATATTAATAACACTTAAGCTACTTTTAAACGTAGTAAAATATCACAAGCCCCCACTCCAAAACTATGATTCTCTATATCTTGGAAATGAAAATGAAATATGCTTTATACGAATATACTAATATATGTATGTACATATAACAAGAATATACATTTAGGTTGTTATATAGGAAACAGAAGCATCAAATTCAAATTCAAGGTTATCGAGGGAATACCTATCGAAATATCCCTCACACGCCACTCGCACATGACAGATACCGGCGATGGAGTGGTGACCATCGCATGGTTAGCGCATACCAAAATACGCATTAATAAATAAATCAAACTAAGCTATAAACCAAAAAAATATAAAAAGCTAATTTAATGAGCAAAAATATTGTGACAAAAATGAGTCAGCACACAGCATAAGCTAAATTTATAGGTACTAAAAAAATTATTGTATAAATATTTAAAAAAAAAAACATATTATGAAATAAATTTTTATGTTAAAATTAATAGAGGAGAATAATTAATTTGAGGAAATTCTTAGATATGTATGTAGACATACATTTGATTACCTAATCAGCGCTGGTTTTCTGTTGAAATTGTTTAGTATTTGGTATATAAGGGAGGGGATAGACCCTTCAATACGAAAATAAAAAAAACCCTGATTCCAAAACCTTTATTAATATAACAATCGAATATTTTGTAATGTGCACATAATGCGCTCTCATTTGAGACCCCGTTCAAGTATATTTGCAGATATTCGGTTTTTCATCCCGACTTTAACTCCTCATAACTTTGAAACGGTCATCAAACATGTCTAAAGAACACTCGCGCAAAACTTACCTTTCATTTAAAAAGACTAAACTGCAATCTCTTTAACAGTGCTTTGATGTCACAGACAGATAGACACGTCAAACAAGTCAAACTTATAACACCCCTCTTTCTGTGTCGGGGGTTAAAACCAGTACTATTCCACTGGGTTACAATACAATGAAACATAGGTAGTGTCAATTCTAAATTCAGCCACCAGCAGGAAGTTTTTTGAGATAGGTAGCCTTCGTTCTAAACAAAACAGAGTAAGTAATAGTTACATAAATTGAGCCCGCACAAGTACATAATGTTTTAAGTGGAGTTTGTCATTGTGCTAGTACACGTGTGTCCGGGATATGGCGGGGCACGCGCGATTCAGGTGTGAGCTTATGGAGAGCGGATAGCGGAGCGATTTAATAATAAATAATAATATAACTCTATTACACAAGAAGATAAAAAACAATACAAAATGGACACAAAGCTAAATATATAACTCTATTACACAAGAAGATAAAATACAATACAAAATGGACTTAAAGCTAAATACAAAATGCGTAATGGGCGGCCTTATTGCTTAAAGCAATTTCTTCCAGACAATCTTAGGATGGAGAAAGTCAAAGTCATAGTCAATACATTTATTTCCAAAAGCACAAGCTTACATGGACAGGTCAGCTTAAAATTAATAAAACTAAATTGTTTTAAAAATGATCAAGGAAATAACATTATCTTGACAGTTCGCTTCAATGTTTTATACTGAGTTGAGAAGCGTATAGAACAACACAGCTTTATCAGTTTTTCAATTGAGAGGATAATGCATAGAAAATAAATGGACGGTGGATTTAAAACAATAAAGCTACTTACTTGGCCATTTCTATAAGCTTTAGTTTCACCGTCTCGATGTTTGTCTATTGTAGGTTATAGCTAATAGTCGTAGTAACGAACATTTTTTTTTAAACAGCCGGTCGTCGAGGATCTTGAGCTCACTTGCCCTCGAGCGGCGGCTGGATCCGGACGTAACGCTAAAGCTGTGTTATTATTTTCTAATCACAAAAAATCACACTAGATCGTACAAAACCTACCTACCGCCCTACACCGCCCACCGAGCCACAGAGGTCGTCAGTAAGTACCTAAGTAGCCGCTCAGTTAGCTACTAAGCCTACACCTTACCGCAGGCCGATTTGTAATGAGCTACTGTACGCGTGACATGCATTCAGGGCAGCTGGTCGCTTCGCCTCCAAAGGTGTTTACATTGGCTCAAATAATGCCGACTAATCAGCTGTTGGCGGGTCTTGTGCCGATTAGCACATTTCGGCAGAAACAAAAATTGGACATAGAGCTTGCTTTTACCTACTTGGTCACTATCTGAGTACATAGCTCGCATATCATAATGTAAATTTAACGTATACAAAGGTACAGACACGTATGTGAACATTTTTGAGGTACGTACGGAACCCTAAAAAGAATCAGCTTTTAAAAGACGACGTTATCCGATTAAACAAAAAAATATATACGTGTTTTATTTCATGGGATAATATGGAACGACACACATAATCACATGACACATGATGGTTTACTATCACTCCGGTTAGAATGTGTCTTTAATATCGTGTGCAAAGCCTTACACTCAAACCCAGAGATAATAAATAGGCTAGATTACTACAAAAAAAATATTACTCATTAAGATTATTAAAAATAATTACAAGTACATATTATTGCTTGCAAACAAAAATAAATAGGCTAGATTACTACAAAAAAAAATATTACTCATTAAGTTTATAAAAAAAAATTTACAAGTTACATATTTTTGCAAGCAGCAAACAAAAATTCAAGACGATACACAGCTCATTGAATTTTCGCGTGACGTAACAAACTCGATTGATAAGGCGAAAATATGTATCCAGTTTTTTGAACGTGCTAGCAGTGGGACTAAACAGAATACCTGGGCCATTGGCTAATTTTTATGTCACGCTGATCATCGGTTCTAGTTGTTTCATACCAAGGTATGAATCGCCCAAGGGCCCTATTACAATTTTATATGTAGTCATCATGCTTATTCCAAGTATACCACACCTATAGTGATTTTCATGAAATATTGAGACATTATTCTCGTAACTACATTGGACAATGATCGAGCGCCGCGCACTCGGCACTGACTATGGCTTGCCGTGACTGGTTCGCACGATAGTAATTTTACTTTCACGTCTAGATAAGCGGTCTTATACATTGGTTACACAATTTTTGTTATAGAAAAACATTATAATTATAGTTTTACAAGTGGTTCCGTCGGAAGACCAGCGCTGATACTAGTTTTATAGTTATCAAGCACATGATGAGAAGTACGTTACATAACTTATTAAAATGTTTCCTAGCTTATGTTTTTGTTTTCATCTTATTTTGTGTGTTTGTATCTATGTATTTCTTTTCTTGAATAATTGTAAGTGAATGTTGATTTTCAAAATGTAATAGATATAAATTATTTATTCGGAAAAGAAATATATTTTGTTTCTGTTACATTCGTTTATTTCGTGTATATCTATTTATTGCATACGTATATTTTATTCTATATTTATTTTTTATTTATTGATATTTCTTGATCAAATGAACGTGAAGTTCGATCATAATTATGTGAACAGCTTCTTTCGATGCAATTTATGAACAATTATTAATAACTAGCTGTGCCCCGCGGTGTTACCCGCGTTATAATGGATTTTCCCGCGGAATGACGTTTTCCCGCGGTAAAATGTATGCCTATGTTATTTTTCAGGCACCAGAGATTCTGTGTACCAAATTTCATTTAAATCGGTTCAGCAGTTTTCGCGTGAAAGCGTAACAAACAAACTTACATTCGCATTTATAATATTATAGTATGAAGTATGATAGATCTACACAATATTTTTAATATGTTATTTGTATTCTTAACTTTCGTCTCTTTTAATACTTTACTTATATTACAACATACGCTTACAATTTATTCCAGTTCATCCAAAGAGTGTCTGGAAGGTTAAATTTTAGTGATAAGGCGGGCCATTGTTACCCTATTTTCTATATTTATTATTTCATAGTTTCAAGCATTGTTTTTTTTTAATATTGGTATTTCAATAAAGAGTATTGGTGTTTCTTCAAGACTATCTAGTAGGTAGGTAGTTACATCAGAAGCGATTTCGGTGAAACAATTATTTACCATTATCAAACTTCTGAACTTGAGTTTCAGTGCGAAACTTGAGTTATGCTCAAGTATACATTTCCTAATTTATGGTCACTTAAAAATCTATGTTAATGCTTGTTATATTCAAAACTTATTATTATAGAGTATCTACGTATTTAAATAACACTAAACTTCATATCTAACGAATACACTCCGAAAATATAGCTATAGTTCTCAGTTGCGAATAAATTGCAGCTTAATGTAAAAGGCACTTGAACAAGAACAGATAGATTTCTCAGCATTGCGTAGTGTTATGCGGTATTAATGTCGTTTTTCTTACTTTATACTTGGAAGCTATAAATGTAATGAGAATGGATGTAGCCGGAAGACTTTGCACTTTGGAAAAACTTAGGTCATTATAGGTCGATTAATTAAGTTAATGTTAAGATGGTAAATGTGGCCTTGGTCGCAACTTCCCCGCTTTTTCATCGGTAGCTTTCAACTAATTAACCTTTCGATGTAATGGTTAATTGAAATTCTAAATAATGTATAACAAAGGTGTTGCAATGTTCGTTGTAGGTATATCTTACACTAGTTTTACACGCCACGGTGTTGCTCGTGTTTAATAGATTTTCCCCGGGTAATAAGTAGCCTATAGCCTTCCTCGATAAATGGTCTATATAACAGTGAAACAATTATTCAATTCGGTACCTACCGTAGTTCCTGAGATAAGCGCGTTCAAACAAACAAGCAAACAAATTCTTTAGCTTTATAATATTAGTATTATCTAGATTGTTTGTTTAAGATGTCGAAAATTACTCTTAACCAGTCATTATGTTACAGTAAGAAAATGAAAAACATAGCCTTATCATAGTTTGACCTAGGTTTAAAATGGGCAGGTTATAGATCCTAGTAGCAAATAGTCTAAACATTATTGACAATCTCTGTGGCTTGGTGGGCGAAGGTGCGCCTGAGAAGCAAGAAGTTGCGGGTTCGTTTACCGCGTGGGACCAGATTTTTGTACGATCTACAATTTCTGGTTTGGGGTCTGGGTGTTTTCTATGGATCATATGTATGCATTTACAAAAAAATGTATCTATGTAGTATATCAGTTACCTAGCACCCATAGTACAAGCTCTGCTTAGTTTGGGGTTAGGTGATGCTGTATGTTTCGTTTTTTTTTTTTGTAAGCTGAATATGATTCATTTGACCACAATCTCACCTGATGTTAAGTTAATATGATGGACCGGACGCTGTTGCAAGCGCTATGATCACGGAAATATTGGAAAACTCGTCCGTCAAATCATGGTATGTTACCCGTTTTTAAATCATAATATTGTTAAAAACCATGATAATTTAAAAAGTTAAATGAAGCCTTATTTTTAATTTAAAAAAAAACTGCGGGGCTCTGTATAACGACTTACGCTGATTGTTCATACCTATACACTTTCATTACAATCTAACAATTATCTTTTTTAATTGTTGCTTAGTTCGTAAATTCTCCCCGATGAGCTTTCACGAAGTAATTACAATTAAAGATGTTAGTAATATTGTTGTTTAGTTAGACCAATTACCCGTGGTTTTGTTATTTTAAACGACTACCATTTTGTCTGGTTCATAAATTCGCATGGCTTGCAAAAACTTGAAGACCAGTACCATTTTTTATGAACTACCTGTAGTCAAGGAATTCAGTTTTCATCAACAAATGTAGTAATTCAAGCCAGGTGCATTAAGTATACTTTTAGTAGACTTTATTCACCCAGGTGTGGATTATGAATAGAAGGGAAAATGGCAACATTTTATCAACGTCAAAGTTTTATCATCCATCATATTCATCATAGTCATTCGTCTTGATGGGTATGTTTACGAATTTCCTTTTTTATTTTATTAATTTATGTTGATTATCAGTAAAACTTTTATTAAATAAATGTAGAGGTAATTGTCGTGTAACTCGTGTATTGTACAAAATACATTATTTATGATTTTTATGATTTGTTCTGCAAATATCCATTGGAAATCCCCTTTATTTTTCCATTATGGGGAAAAGTGCATCAATGGAGAAAAGAAAAGAAAAACTCACTAATCCTTATTGTCTTAAAAATGAAATATTATGTGAGCACTACTACTCTGAGTGAGACTAACATTAAAACTTTAGGAACACATTGTAAAAGTACTGTTATATATTTGTATTTAAACATAGGTATGTTTCCTGTAGATATGTCCTTTGAAAAACCTTATAGATCCCGTTACATAGACAATCTACGATCGGTATTTGCTAACCGGAGTTAACAGTAGTTTTCCGGGTTAGCACCATTTAATTGAGCTAAGCGGAGATGATACGGTGACAACTGACCCGGTTGGGACGCCACGGTGACAATCTGACCCGGTTGCAATTGACCAACTGTCACGTTTCTATTCAGCTTATGATTCTGGTAAATGGCTGGTTAAGGTATTAGATAAGAAGTCTTTATTGCACAGTTAATTACAATGATTATGTACGCGTATAAAAATAATTTAAGGTAAACAAAGATAGACAAAATGTAACTTACATTTTGTTGGATGTTTAATAAAATAATAATACTTTTTTTTATGCTTGATTAGCCTTCATTTGACCACAATCTCACCTGATGTAAAGTGTAGATGTGGTCTAAGATGGGGCTTGAAGACCTAGAAGGTAGAGATAGCTTCTCCGGGCCACATTGCGAAACACGAAAAAATCTCTTCACGCACTGGCCCAGCCCGGAGGTATATACATTTTTATGTTTATTATATTTAGATCATTGGATATTATATCTCGTACCCGTAACACAAGGTTAATTAGAGCTTACCGCGGAGCTAGGTGTTGTTGTATGGATTGACCGAAAATAATCATTTATATTTATTGTGATGGTACAGTGTCAGTAGCGGCCTACAGCGAATATTCGTGCCCAAGCGATGTGTGTACCCGGGTACATTGTTGCATTTTGTTAACAACTTAACTTTCTTTTTTAAAATTTAGTTTTTGCAACTCTAGGTAACTGCTAAAAATCAGTGGTTGCACCCTGTGCAACATTAATCACTGAGCAATTACCTTTTTGCCGCACTGCAACACACATTTAAGGACCTAGATTGTCTTTAGCTTTAACCTTAAGTTAGTTACTTGTAAGTTAACGTTAAGTTTGAGTGTTCCTGTTGAATAGTGTAGTGTTTAATAAGTAAATGTGTATGAATGTATGTGTGTTGAAGTCGCATATAAATGATTTTTACTTTACTTTACTTTAACAATGTCTTAACAGTGCCAACACGACTCGAATCTTCGCCCGCTGATGTAGCACCATGACTAAAACTGTCTCATCGTTCCAGCAAGAGAGGTCTACCAGACGACCTTGAGAATAGAAGATATTAGAACAGTCGTAATGGGTAATTACCCCCTGAAAGATATATTTTACCGCATTAAAAAGTACATATATCCTTTTATATCCAATAATAACAAGTCAGATAAACCCGAATATCTCCCGAACTACGTATGTTATCCTAATGAAACGAAGGCTGTTCAATTGGGAATTTAAATATATAAATTTAAAATTAAAGAAAAACCCCGATTCCAATGTTTTAATTTCCATAAAAGTAAAACACCACCAACAACACCAAAGTATTTTGTAATGTGCACGCGATGCGCTTTCATTTGATACCCCGTTCGAGTCTTCAAGACCTCTTTTTTGGTCGGGGTTAAAAAATAAAGCTTATGTTCACAATTCCGAAATAAAATATAAAAAAACAATCATCATCAAGTAATCCATCCATCAAAATGCTAATCCATTCATTATTAAGCAGTAATTATCAACAAAACAACCTCTTATATAGCCAGTGGTTTCGGTTGGAAATCTAATATCAGTGATTTCATTATTTTTTTAAATATGGTATTTTAGCCACTATGAATCAAGTACAAATCTATTATTACATTAATTAATGGAATTGGTCTACAACCGTGTTCATTAATAATTAATAAAAAAATCTACATGCATAACCATTCGTTCTCGTTCCCAAGTCATCAATCTATCTACAGGCAGATGCAGCCATCTTAACAGCGTTCAAATTTTATTCATTCATTCAGTGATCATTAACAAAACATCTGATCCGTCATACTTGCTCATCTAACCCAGGAAGCACAGTACTGGAAAAGCGAAACTGGTGTATATTCGGCGCGTGCGACATTCAGTGCGGAACGCCTGTCGCCTTTCACTGTTCGATGCGCGCGCAGGGCTCAGCGGCCATGACACAAAGATGGCGGAAGTTTCATGTTTCAGACTTTTTGTTTATAATCGTAATGGATGCCTCTGAATGACAGAATAATCGCAGAAAATGTTTTTACGTCGTGCTTGAATTATATTGCAAGCGAAGCGCATAGTTCAAAAATGAACTGAATTGAAATTATTAGCCAGATTATACACTTCTTCGTTATTTATCGAATCTAGGAGTATTCAACCTTGTAGACAATATATTATTCTATAGTCTTTTTATTGGCACTTGAAAATGCACAGTAACAGCTTTATGAAATGACTTAACGCAATCGCGAAAATAATAGTCTTCTTACTTCATAACGTATTTACTCCCTGAGGCTGAAATATACAGTACCGACGAGTACTTATGGGTCAATATGTGTGTATGTTATAGACAAGAGTCCGGCGATTAGTTTGACAGAAAATCAAGCCTAACGATTGGGTATACTTAGTACCTAATGCAATGTGCTTTTATAGTAACCATTAGGCTTAGAGTATCTATGCCTAAATATAAATGCCTGAGTAAGAACTCTATGCCATTAGGCCATCATGGTCTAATTAGACCATGATGGCCCCAAATAATGTGGAAGTTTAACAGGATGCACAATTTTGCATCCTGTTAAACTTCCACATTATTTGGGGCCCCACAACGTGACAGATTCTTCGTCAATATCCCTCCGCCATCGTCTCAACATAAAATATTCTCTTGTTTATTTATTTAACACTTCATTTGTACACTATGAAACAAAAAGGTTAGTTTAATGCTTTAGAAACTATACACAAATTACCTATCTTTTCTTTGGTCTACCTCTTCCCTCATAATTCAATAATATTCTAGGCCAAAGACCAATAACGAGAGACTGAACTGAAAATATTGCCCGATTATGAGTCCACTGCAACAAAGTATTTTACGAGTCAAGGTATCTTCTCACATTAATACAATAGGTAATACATTCTATAAGTTATAGGTATACCTTTTTATTGGCACTTCGAAAATGAAATTCCACAGAAAATAAAGAGAATTTTAATATTCATAGACTATTCCAACAAAAAATAAGTGGCAACACATAGAGCAGGTGATACAGGAAGGTGAGTATGTAAAATTTGAGGACCGTGTTCTGTGCATAGTTATAACATAAGAAAAGCTTGTAGACTATGATTCTGGATGTTGCCAGAAGGTTTGTTGGTCCCTTTATTTGATAACCAATTCCCTTTGTTAGATATCAAGTAAATGAACTAAACAAATGTTCATATCTTTCAAATGGCTGAACTGATTTCCATAAAATATGGCGTAGCGTGATGTCTAAATTATGATCTTTAATTCGATATCCAACACGGATAAGTATATTATTTGTAAAATTAAGATTTTTCTTAAAGAATGGCAATGAAAAATCTAATATTTCGCTCCTATTGTCTTTCAAATAGTTTAACCAGTTTTCATGACACATAGGGAAGAAATCTTTTGACTAAAAAAAGACACAGAATCGAAATCGGTTCATCCGTTCGCCGGCCACATGGTTTTTTTTAATTATCTCTGTTGGTTTAAGCTATAAGCATTTGAGCATATTTGCCGGTCCTCACATTTTGTACACTCAATTCCATAAGCGCCTGCTCTAACAGCGACAATTCTATTCACCGCTTGCAAAACAGGTGAATAGGCGGTGTTGTAACGTTTTTGCTCTCCGCATTATGCTGAGGGAAAATGCAGTAGCGGCTGTAATTAGGAATAATTTGGGGGGCAGCAAGACAAATAGATTTACGATTAGGTTAGAAACGTTCTATTTCTATATCTAGCCTGTGAATTTTGTTTGGAAAGGTAGGTAGATAAAATACTAAAATAATAGATTATTTTATTCAGTGGTGTTGTAACGTTTTTGCTCTACGCATTATGCTAAGGGAAAATGCAGTGGCGGCTGTAATTAGGAATTATTATAATTTCTATGGAATACTTTTCCCCTATGGAATTCTTTCAATGGAAAATATTGAAATGCTTCTTGGGTGTAACAATAATAATATAATATAATAAAATAATAAATTTTTTTTAAGTGTTTGAATGCAATATTTCATTTGGTTAAATTGATATCATGGTTCCTAAGAACAAATCTTCTAATGTCTTATATTTTCAAACCTTCCCATACTGATCGAAACTTTTTTTACACCCTGTATAATATAGGGCATCACGTTGCATTTCTTTCGCTTCGCTTCCTTTGTATTCGGCCTTTTTGCTGACCCATCACTTTAAACACAGTTGAAAGTATTTAGACATTCGCAAGCCCCCATCCACACGAGCCTAGCTCCGACCCTGGTTGCTTAGCAGCTCGGCAAATGTCAACTAGTTTGATCTTTAAACCTGCGGAATTGGGCTGATGCCGATAAATCATGTTTAAGGGGTCACTTTATAGTGCTGGCGATCTGTTATTGTAAGGAATATTGCACTCAGTTGATATTTACGAAATCGACCGTATCAGAAATACAAAACAGCCCAACCAAACTGATATCAAATTAAAAATCGAAATTTTACGAGCAGAATTTATATAATTCTGCTCGTAAAATTGCAAAGCTGAAATTTTGCTGGTTAATTTGAGGTCATATTTTTTTGGATAGCTAGGTACTTACTTCAGTGAGACCTAAATTCATGTTATCGTTATCAGATCAGTCATGCCCACTCTGAGTTAACAAACACCGAACTGATAACAAAATCAACATTGACGGTACATTAAGCGGAATGTTCCAAACTATCAAATAACTAGGGTTTTAAACAATAGAGATTAATTGAATAAATATTAAGACGAAAAGGGTGCCATGATTTGACCCTCACAAACATCATGGCATATATCTACAAGTTTATTATGACCATTTTAAGGACCTAGTCGCCGTTCATAAAATGATAAATTATCGTTTTATAAACGATATAAATATATCATTTTATAAATTCTTCCTAGCCCAGAATTTTATAGAAAAATGCAAAAAACCGATATTTCGGACGTTACATGATATGTGCCGAGTATTATCATCCCATCATAAATAAAATTGTGTTGTAATTAATCCATAAACAGACACGTTTCTGATAAGAAGAATCCTCATTTCCTGGTGATAATCATTGTTCAAATATTTTGATCTCAAACACGCTTTAAATTATTGCTCTGTTATCCGTGGGCTCCAATATTTATCTTAGTCATTCTTCTGGCATATTTTAAGGTTCTTGGACTAAAAGTCTTTGAAGTTCCATAAAAACATTCAAACGTTCACCAAATCTCTACGTTTTAATTTAGTGAGACCAAAACTAGATCCTCTATCAGTTGAAAGATTAAAATATTTAAAAAAGATTAAAATTAAGCTTAAAACCTTACATATTTTGTAGAGCTCATCCTTCTGACCCGATTTATCGGCTTCTTCTGCCCTCGCCTGTACTTATTCATCTCACTTTTCACTTCACTCGCACTTTTTACACCAATTTTCACCTCACTAGCCTGGTCTTCCAGCACGAACCAATCCGTCACGGATCCCCTACGAGGGCCACGACCCACCTCCGGGACTTTACGCTTCACGCTCAAAGCTCTTGACAACTCCTGCTTAAAATCCTCACTGATTTCATCCACCTTCGCGACGTGCAACACTTTAGGAGACGGAATATTGCTGAACGAGGAACTCTTTCTCTTTTCCGATTTAGGTATCTCTTTCGTAGATTTCGTATACGGTTCACAATCACTCAGGTAACTCTCACTGAATAGGTCCACGGCTTTATTGAATTCGTCTAGGAGATCTTGGACTGATGAAGTTTTGAATATGTTATCGATACCGCCAGCGTGTATGCTCGAAGCTGAGGTGACAGTTGATATACTGGAATTATTGTTAGTCATGCTCGATGATTCTGATGGGAATTCTCTTATGCTCTTCAGGCAGACACCTTCTTCTTTATCGTAGTAAACGTTGGATATGTATTCAAGACTTTCATTGGAAATCCACGCGTCTCCCATCGCGTTCTCGTAGATGGAAGACTGGCGATTGAGCTTCTTGGCCTGTTCTTCTTCCTCTTCTTCGATAGCTCTTGGAAGAAACTCAAAACTCTTACTTCTCTGATATATTGGCGTTCGCGCTTTAACGCTATTCTCTTTATTCCTGTTAAACCAGAAGCGTTTGTGACTTTTATCATCAACTCTGCTCCTTCTTTTCAAGTCGGATCCTATTTTGACATCTTTTTCATCATCACCTATCTTCCATTTCTTGTCCTTATCTTTATCTTTTCCAAAGAAGCTCATTCGCGTTATTTTATCTCGGAAACTGAAGGATTTCTTCAATGGTGATGTTGACAGGTTGTCATATTCGAATTTCACTTTGTCTGAGATTGGAGACGGTGATTCGGTGACGGGTAGGCATGATGAGAGGAAGCTGGAGGACTTGGCGAGTTGGAGATCATCGGGCCGCGCTCTGGAGATAAAAGGCTGCGGTTTCAACTTATCTGGAAGGTCTCCAAGTAGCCCCCTCTCAATCATGAGAAGGCTCTCCGCGTTAAACTTCTTAAGCACATCTGGTCGTTTGATAATCGGAGGGTTCTTATCTCTCTCCATCGCGTCATCACTCGTCCAAGGCCTGTGGTCGACTGACCATATCTCTCATATCTGGATTGATAAGCTGATAACATTCTCTTATGTTTGTTCTATGATTATTTGCTTTATTTTGTTGCATAAAACACAATATGAAATTATTGGACATTGCGGAAGTATATGGCGCAAGTAGCTTGTTGCAATTTATGAACTGTGCAGCTATTAAATTATTTGTAACGTTATTGTCTAACTGAGTAATATAGTCTTTGTGATTTCTGTTTTTAGTATTTTCAAGACAGCATCTTATCTCATGATTTCAACGTCTATTTTACAGTTGTTGAAGTAGATACCTAAAGACGTATTGATTAGATAAAGTACCTAAGCACTTATCTTCGCTCCTCTACACGCAATTTTTACGAACTTTGTAACTAAATAGTACGTATTTATTTAGTGACTGTAGGAGCATTAAAAATGAGTCATTATCAGATATTTCAAGACTATTCAAGAAGTAATTTATTGTTTATTGACCAAAGTACTTAACGGAAATTGCATGAATTTTGTAAAAATTGCCTCTTTATTTACCTATTATTACCACATTATGCAACAATATAAACTGGTTGTTTCCTTATTAAAACAAAACAAAAATATTCATCAACTCTTGTTACGGTAATTTTTAACATATCAATAACAAGCACACAAAATCACACTCTATTTTATTCCTATAAGAATAAAATGAAAAGTCTATCGGAACGTTATAGAAGAAAATTGTTATGAGATCATTTAAGTTTGTAACCATATGAACACGATAAAACACTTAGTTTATACGTGGTAGGGTTACCTACAAGTATTATGAGACATTCCCTCATATCTGGTACACAAAGAATGCATTTCTTTGACTAAACCCTTAAGTTGGAACTACCCTCGACCTTGGCCGTTAGATCGATACAATGTAACAACCGTTTTCAGTTCTACTTCAGTAACTACTGTGATTTTGCCGAGACTATATCAAGATTATTTATTTTTAAAAGTTAGAACTTTTTTTACAAAAGATACCCTTAATGTGTTTCCAAGCACTTTATTTATTTAGGTTGCAGAGATTCTTAAAGTTTTAAATCTCAAGTGATCATAAGTTTTTTTTTTAAAAACGTACACATAAATGTAAACTTCTATGTTGTATTACGAATTTAGTTGGATATTTCTTTTGTCAAGTAAATCAGTGTCGTGTGAATTATTATAGTAAACATAATTATTATTAATATCTGTATGTGAACTGGACTAGACAGGACATAGCTGTTTTTATATAATCTTCCGCAGAAGTGACCAACGGTTTATAATGGTGTTTTGTTATAAAATAATAACAGATACCGCTAGGAGAGGAAGCATTGCTTCGGGTAGACAGTCTCCTGTGAAATGTAAGTTTACTATGTACCTACCTATTACTTACGAACGTACGTAAGTCAAGGCAGTTTATTTGTTTTACGGAAGGGGTTGTTTTATATCTTCTATATTTTCTAGAACTCGGCTTTTAAATCGGTGGTCTCCATAATATTTGCTTATATTACATTTTGCTTACTATTTATGCAGTTCCGGTAAAAGAAGTATCTACGTATTTGTCGGGATCAAAAAGTTATAGATTTTTTCTAAAACTTTTGCTTCTATATATGAGTAGGTACCCTTTCCATAATATTTGCTTCCAAGCAAAATGCTTTTTATTGTTGTCATTACATTACCTGAAATCACCATTGGCCGTGTGACGGTGCCTTGTCAAGTTTTAGAGGCAACCTTGTCAAGTTTTTGAGGCAATATCTTATCTTTGCTATTTTCGTAGTGCAGGCACTTAATATTCTACAACTGACTAGATGAAGATACTCGAGATTACTCGCAAGCTTGTAGCTTCCATTTTTTTTGTGAATATTATTATATTAATAATAATCTAAAAAAAACCTTCCATTCCGTAACTTTATTTCACTTTCAAGTAAAAAGTCATTGTATTTAGTAATGTGCATGAGATGCGCTTTCATTTGAGGGGTCTCTAGTATATTTGCAAATTTTCGTTTTTTTCCCCTACTTTTACTCTTCATAAATTTGAGACGGGTCAAGTCACACACGTCAAACTTATAATACACCTCTTTTTGCGTCGGGGGTGAAAAATACAGCTTTCTAGGAATTATCTACACCACAGTCGTAGCCGAACAAACCTTAGCTATCTATGAAACACTAAAATTCCATCTTTACATTTCAGTGCCAAGTTCCCACTCGCAACTGATGCGCACTATAGAATACGATGATATCAACGTCATGGAGTCCATACCTCAGAGGGAATGGAAACTCCTTGCAGCGATGGCGAGGAAGAGAGAAGACGATAGAGAGAGACAGAGGCTCGCCGACCAGTTCCATAAGATGTGGCAGCAGGAGCGAGAGGAGAGACAGATGGTAAGATTTGCTTTACACGGAATGCAGAAGTTGGTCGAAACCCAAGGGTTGGCTGCCTCAGTGGCTCGGTGGGCGAAGGTCCGCTTGCGGCGCAAAGGATAGCGGGCTCGATTTCCGGCGCAGGGTAGAGGAGGGGGCAAAATGGCGTTTATTAAGCTCTCATTTTCATCAAACAAAATTTGTTTTTCTAGTTAAAGCACAAACAATAAATCATAGTTATAATAAATCATAGTTAGTCAATTAGAATTGAACAATATATTTGAAATTATGTAATTTAATTTATATGTACCTATTATGTTCCATTGTCGCATTAGTTTTGTACTGTAATGGCAATGTAAAAGTGTAAATAAATAAATAAAATAGTTTTATTACATTTTAAGGATTTTTGTTAACAATAGCTCCACTTACGCCCAGCAGTAGACAGGTAGTTTAACAAGCTGATGATGATAATAATTATGATGTGTAAAACAAAGGTATAACGACCTCTGTGGCTCGATGGGCGAACGTCCGCCTGAGGCGCAGGAGGTTGCGGGTTCGATTCCCGCCGATGGACCAGATTTTGTACGATCTACAATTTCTGGTTTCGGGTCTGGGTGTTTTCTATGTACCATATGTATGTATTTACAAAAAAAAATGTATCTTTGTAGTATATCAGTCACCCATTGTACAAGCTCTGCTTAGTTTGGGGTTAGGTGATGCTGTGTGAGTAGTCCGGAAATATTTATTTATTTAGAAGTGACAATTAAATTTAATATTTTGGTTTTTACAGACCGAAGCCGAAGCCCACGCGGAATACATGTCCTACATCCATCGAAAGCGCCAAGAGGAACGCTCTCAGTACGAGCAGCAGCGCCTGAGGAGAGCCACGGAGCAGGCCTGGAAGACAGGTCTGCTGAAGCAGAGCCTTCAGGTGAAACAGCGCCGCTGGCAGGACCATGCGGCAGACCATGAAGATATGAAGGTGAGATCTAAACATTGGCCCAACAGAAGACCATCGATTGCAAAACTTTTGCAACTAAATAATTGCTTTATTCTTTTATCTTATTTTTTTATTAATTTATATTTCATGTTTGTTATTGTATTTTTAAATAAAAGTTAAAAAAAAACTTTATTGTATTTATATTTATATACATAATTTGTTAGTAAACATAGAGAGCTTATTACTATAATGATACCTAATATAAAAATTAAAACTTTTGTTTGGTTTATTATTATTTATCCGTATAATGAATATGTATAATATGTGTGAAATTTTTTAGTTACGTATAAATTTTTGATTTGTGTTGATTTAACCCTACAGAAGTCTCTAGAAGAAATGTTATACATAGGTATACTTAGTGGATCGATTCCCACCGAGGAACCAGTATTTATGTTTTGCCAGCACTTTTTACTTAAATAAATAATCTATGGATTTATGTTCGTGAACGCAACCCTAACGCGTTGGTATACGACTCCTGCCGACCAAAAGTCGGGAGCAATCTAGTTTTAGTACTTTCAAATGCCAGTTGCGTCATAAAAGTTTAATTTCCAAATTTCCAGGCACTTAAAACTTTAAACAAGGCGGTGGACGAAGAATACAAGGCTATTAAGGCAGCAGACAGACGACACCAGCAGATGATGTTCGAAGACTTGCGACGGAAGGCTGACCTGCAGGATTCCATTAACAGGGAGAACGAGGCCTTGGTGCGGAAGAATGCAAGGTTGAAAGAGGCTAGTCAGGTACTGAAATTATTAATACATTATGCAGTAGTAATCCGAGAGTAGGCGCCAACTTTTAGGGCGGCATTTGGGGTAGGTACAGTCAATAGCAAAAGTAGGTGATCAAAAACAACGTTTCAAAAGTTCAAAACATCTTCTAGTGTGACGTGCAAGATTTAACAAGTTATTCCAAAGTGTCAATTCAAATGAAGTTTTAATCGGTCTAAATAAAATAAATAATAAATGATCACTTACTTATGATATTTGTCAGTCTAAAGTCAGTGTAAGTCCTTCTAGGTCTTCATGCTCTATCTTAGACCACATCGTAACTTTACATCAGGTGAGATTGTGGTCAAATGAAGGCTTATTTAGCATGAAAAAAAAAACACAAATAGTCACGCCTGCACTAATAATAATCAAAATCTCCATTCCAGCGCCTAGCAATATCGAACGAGCTTAGCACATGGGAATCCCTTCTCCACCTACAAGAGGTAAAGGCTATGGACGCAGCAAAGAGAGCCAGCCACGCCGCGCACGCGACGCAAGTCAGTGAGAGAAGCGAGTGTATCGCGCGAGAAAGAGACGCGAGGAGAGAGCGAGCGAGACGCATAGCGGACCATACTCGGCAGATGAGAGAGGATGTAAGGATGGGGTTGCTGGATAATATTGATGTTTATAGATCTAAAACTCTTTAATACTTTTTAAGTTAATACTTTTTAGAAATAAGAATTTTCATATATGAATCTCGTTTCTTATCCACGGTTAACTGACTACTTGACCATTCTAGAGCTAGTAATTTAATTTTAGATTAACATTATAAAAACAGTAGCGATATAACTTTAATTCTAATCTCAGATGTAATTATAGGTAAGAAAGGTCATTAGCAAATGCTTTCAAAACACATTGACTTCCATGGATAATAAATACTTCATTTCATTGTTTAATTAAACTGTGTGCTTAGAGCTATAAAACATAAAAAAAAACACAAAAAAATGCAAAATGTTTTAGCAGAAATATTCGTTAGTAGATATTTCTTATATCACTGATAGTAGTTTAGTTATGATTGAAGTTTACCATTGTTCTACCTCATTATTTTGGATTATAAATAAACCACTTTTGTGAATTCTGTTTTATTTAAATTTTGTAGGAAACCAAAAAAAATTTGCATTTTTTTACACTTCGTCTTTAACTGAGAGCCTATGATGCCTCCTTGAACATCTTCACATAAATATTACACAGCATTCATAGCAGATCTATTTCTTAACTGCGACAAGGCGAAAGTGTTTTCTACAAACCAACACATTAATTTCAGCTTAACTGCAATTTCATACACAGTGTGCTAGCTTATTCCAGTTTGACTTCGAAGCTGACCTTTACTTTGGCGACCAGTTTTTAACATATTTCTTGGTTCTCAACAAATTTACTCAAAAAGATATGTTATAAGTTATTATCTTAATATACATAAATAAACGTGACATCAATGTAAATGTCTTAACTTCAACTTTTTTCACTTTAACCTCGACTTTGACCTTTTAACCTCAAGTATCCCCATCACCACCTCCACCAATATGTATATCCCTCGTAGCAGCCGCAAGTCTAGCCCGAGCCTTCTTGTACTTACTGAGCGCAGCCTCCGCGCCCAGCAGCAGCGCGGAGCCTGATGATGAAGAGCATCCAGGAGTGGGTGCAAGGCTGGTGGAGGATTGTCGGATCACTGAGCAGCGGAGATGGACGGTGCCTGTTGTTGCGTAGGTGAAGTTTGAGTTCTGGAAAGAAAGTGCAATTATTATAGATTATTTTACCCGGTTTTAATTCGGACGGACCATCAAAAACTCGTTATTTTGTACTAATAAGTCCAAAGAGTCAAACATTTATCACTCCTTATTCTTGTGAAGAGGGCATTTAATATACTAATAAACAAAATAAATAACTAAATACATATATAATTCCCGACAATCTACACAACAACATCTAGCCCCGTGGTAAGCTCTAAGCTTGTGTTATCCCCCCCGTCAGGGACATTACAAGGAACGAGAGGGAGGTATACTAGTCACCCTAGACTACCCTAGGTATAGCATTTCAAGTGCAAAGATGGGTCTTTATACAGTTCATGAAGTTTTGCAACGATTAGAGCCAAACTTTCGCCATACCTTACAGTTAAATTTTAATGTTTTTAATAAGTGATAAACCTCACTTTGTAGAGTAAACTACGCACAGGATGTGCGCGCAGGTTACGGATGTGTCTTAATTTTTAAAAATACCTTACAGTTTTTCTAATGCGATGTCAGTTACGGTACAAAATTCACTAAATAATATGAAATATATGATGTGAAATAGCTTGTCATAGATAATTATAGCGGCATCTAGTGACAACTTCAAGAGCTTTCTGGTCAGTTCCTAGTTGATAATGTCGCTAGTAAATATGTTGCCACTTTTCATGGAAGAACAGCGCTGTGGTTTGACTCGCTCAATCACAGCATAATGCTGAATGATCACCTTTTTGTCACATTCATTATTGGTTTTTGTTTACTTTAAGGTATTTTTGGTTTTGATTCTGTGACAAATAAACATTTCTTTCTTTCTTTCTTTCTTTAATAATAAATAAATATTTCCAGACAATGCACACTACAACATCTAGCCCTAAGCTGGTAAGCTCTAAGCTTGTGTTACGGGTACTAGATATCTGATATACTTAATATAATAGTCATACATTTAAAGATATTTCTTTTCTTCCTTACCTGTCCATCAGTCCTAGACAGCGCGTCCAGGTCCACCATATTGCAGCCACCTTGGAAGAAGGTTTTCTCGTGAGCGCGCCAGCTTCTCTCCCCCGCGCGGCGACAGGCGCAGACCAGCGTGCGCAGTCCCGCGCTCAGACACACCGGTTGGTAGCAGTAGCCTTCTGTACGGTGCACGCGTTTCCAGTCCGTTGATATTACCTCCAGGTAGAGTTTTAGTGGTGAGGGATCTGGAATTCAATTATAAGTGAATGAGTTTTAGTTGATGCGTTTAATTAATAATCACACGGCATCACCTAGCCCTAAAATAAGCAGAGCTTGTACTATGGGTATTATTAGGTTACTGATAAATAGTTTTATTTTTAACTAGCGGCCCGCCCCGGCGTCGCACAGGAAAAAAAAGTTCCCGGCAATTTTTGCTTATTTGCTCACCGTTTAGACCTACCCTGGACTACGACAAACATTTTAAAACCAAGATCAGCTCAATCGGCCCAGCCGTTCTCGAGTTTTAATCAGACTAACGAACAACAAATCATTTTTTTTATATAGATAAACATTTGTCGTGGAAGGTTATTTTAACAGCGACAATCTCAATATACCCAAATAATAGCATCATTACCTAGCCCCGAGGTAAGCTCTAAGCATAGGTTACGGGTACTAGATAGTGAATGCCAATAATTTATGAATATATAGTAATACTTAAATACCTGAAAGTTCAGTCTCCAAGCTCAATTCTATAACATGTCCAAAGTGCCAAACATCATCACTATCTACAGACATTGGTTTTGCCGTGTGTGTTCTGCCGTGCAAGCTGTCATTGCAAACTACACCTTCTGGTAACTGAAATAGATATATTAATTACTTTATAATCAAACATTATCCAGATAAAAAAAATATTATAATAAACACTAGTAATAACACAGTCCGCCCCGCTTCGCACCTAGTTGTTCATCAAAATCGCTCAATGGCTAACACACATATAGAAGATTTATATATATAAAAATTTCAATGTTAAGTTAACCAACATTTTAACATTTGAGATGGGTAAAGACCTCATCCAAAGACACCCAGTAGTCTCTGTCGTTGGCGTCTTCTTTCCACTTTTTACCAGCCAATATAAATAAATATATTTATTTAATTTTTAATTTCAATGATTATTTTTTTGTATCAAGTGTGAATTAAAAGGATTTTTATTAGACGTCAGAGATAGAACCTCTCTTGACTTGTATGTCAAAATGTTGTAAGCTGAACCAACTTAAGTTCTCTGAATGTAAATCCCGTATCTAAAATGAAAGTGACATGCATAATCACTTTGGTATGCTTAATCAGTTTATGAACTTCGTTATTAACGCATCAAAAACTTATTTTTCCCTGAAGATATTTATAAATTACATACTTTGATTGTGTACTCAATGTACAGTTTGTCTGTCTCGAAGCCCAGTGCTGACGCCAGTTCTATAGTAACATAGTATTGAGTTTTGCCGTGAGATGGCGTATCAAAATGCACGAGAGATTTATGCCTCATCTCCCATTTTAAATGTAGTCTTGATAACTGCAAAGCATTTGGTTGGTTTTATAAATAATGTTTAGTTAGTTAATAGGTAATACATTTTTTAGATCTTGTTTTCGACATACAATAGAAATATTATATGTATGTGTGTATTTAAGGTTTGTAAAACCAAACAATGGAAATAAATGATTTTATATCTTGCATGAATGAAATCAATATACAAATATATTTATATATTAACTGTATGGCAAATAAAACATAAATATATGGCCACTGATGAGGTTTGATTTTTCCATTTGAATTGTCTAATAATTAATTTATTCTTATATATCTTTTTATTTTAGTTAATTTCTTACCAATAACTCCAACTCATCCCCACCAGAAGTCTCTCCAAAATCAACCTCCACTCCATACTTGATATCCAATCCTTCAACTGTGTATGGGTTTGTAACCAAATCATTTGTATTAGGAGAAATTATTATGTAGTTCTGTGTTGTATTGTGGTAGATAGTCAGAAGAGTGGCTTCCTGTTTTAAGTACTGGGTCTCTCTGCTAAGACAAAAAAAAAAAAAATTATATAACGAAATCCTATAATTATATTAATTTTACCCTATTTAATATACTAAAATGAAAGTTGGGGTATTGAGAGGGATAAACAGATGAATTAACTGACCTAAATAGTAAGGGCCTGTTTCACAATCTCCAATTTAAATTTGTCTTATTAATACCACATACTGTACCTTCAAAAACTCACTCATTAGGGTCGGAATAGTCATAGACTATTTGCATAGTCATCCATTTGTCATCTTCACTCAAACTACTGCGACTTTTCAACAAATGATGTGAAGAATCACTTTTCCCACTCAAAGCTCTACCAATACTACCAACATCAGAATCCAAATTCAAATACTCCATGCAGTGTTCCAAAACTGAAACCTTCTTTGTAAACCCTGGCGGTTGAATAGTCCCATCTCTATCAATGTAAGAAAATACCTTACTAGGCATTGAATCATTGTTTTTTATATTCTCATGGTATATAACCTCATTTTCAGTAACACAGTTGTGTATTTCAGAATAATGCTGTATTTCCCTATTGCAAAACACCTTTTCTTGCCAGTTAAAGGCATATTCTTCTATATTTGCTTGGATTGATATATTGTCAGATGAGTTGGCGAAGTCTTCAAACTTGGGTAGTGAAAGGATGTCATCAGGTGGCTTTATTTTGATACTGAAGCAAGAACTATTTATTAAAAGAAGATAGCTTAAATTCATATACCTTAATAATTTAATTGATGCAATCACATAGGTACTCTGTGCCATAATCAGCAAACAAAACATTAGAGTTCATAAAACTTACTTGATCTTAATATTTTTAACAAGGGCTCTAAGCCAATAAACTCCTGAAACTTTGTTAGAACGCACAAAGTCGTTCATGGCTCACTGCTGTCAGATAAATGTCTGAATAATATAAAAAAATGGTTTCTACAGGGCAAATTTTGTTCAATTTGTTTGTTTTGACTTTACCTACTTTGCGTGTTTCCAAAGTATCTCCATGGTAACCAAACTGTCAACTTTGTGAAAAGTTAATGTCAGCCGATAGTTTATTGTTGCCAGCTGATTACAAAAGCTGCAGAATCTAACAACTTGCTTAAAATTTTGCATTAGTTGAGAGAAATCAGTTATGGAATTATTTGACATTACGTTACTGATAAATTGATAATAATAAAGAGCGATAACTATTTTCTAATTATAATCAACCACTCACTCACAACCAACAGGTAAAATTAGTTCTTCCTCCTTCGGTAAAATTAATCAATAATTACTATGAAAATCATTAGTAACTGTCAGAATTTGAAATATAAAAGCTATTTACCATAATTTCCCTAACTTTATATAAAAAAGGTTTAGCTCAGCTGTTCAGTTTTTATGAAAAAGTAGTTGTATTTTATGTCTTGAAAGTTTATTCCGTAAACACAAAAAAATAAACCAAACACGGTTTAGACAGGAATGTAATTTTATTTATTTTTACATACATAAAATACTGCATTCGTTTTACTGGTACTTGTTTTAAAATAAATCCAATTTATGAAATTAAGTAGTTTTATATTTCCTTTGCCTGGTACACTCCAGTGCCGAACAAGAAGTGGGTCATTCGAATGGCCGTCCGTAGCGAGTGCAACAATTTAAAAAGTAGCTCGTAAAGTAATCTCGTTCCCAACATACTATAGATGCTTGCTATTTATTGTTATTATAGTTATATTTACATGATGAGCTTTACACATATTTAGTAAGCATCCTTTCTAAAATTTACGAATTAAATGTACTTACGGCCCCTGGTAATATAAAAAAATAGATAACGGTACTTGTATCAGCATGTTTTGAATATGTTAAATGCTAGAACAATTGTACTTATTAAGAGAAGAAAGAGAAGATAAAAAATTGTGTTTCAGACCTACCTGTAATAACAACAACCATGACTGTTAATTTGTTAGATTTATTACTGCTTTAATCTTGTGTAGGTATATGTGGGCAGTTTGAGGTAAAATAATAAATATCCTTCAATTCATAACTAAACCTGATTTGATTGACTACGCAATTTATTTATTTTGAGTTGGCAATTAGATATTTTCAGCTGCTACAAAATCAAGGTGGCATCATCACATTGAATCAAAACGAAGGCTGTTTCTTTCGTCGGCTCGGCTCGCGCTCGCTTCTTGTAATCAGTTTTCGACTACGATTCGTGCGAGACGGATTTATTCATGTTTCTAAGATTCATCTATCGTAGCTTTTTATCTTAGCAAAAGATTATGAGTTGAAAATTCGGAAAAGTTAAATCTTATCGCGCTGCAAGTAAAGGTCGATCTTGATGAATCGACAGCTATTGAAATAATTAGTGCTTTTCTCTTTCACCTGTTACGTGTGTTCCGGGTACTAAAAGATGCAGAGATCAAGAAACGACACATCAGTATCCATGCCTATGAGGCAAATAGGATCAGATGAGTATTGGAGAACTATTTTTAACAAGGTACGCTATTACTTATTTAACGTCAAATTATTTTAGAATTATTTGGGACAGTACTCCGTGTAAATAGATTTTGTACCGGTTCGGTGACCTTCTAGTTTTAAACGTTCCGTACGCTCATCTGCGAATTGATAGGTAAATAACATTCCTTTTTTTCGAGTTTATGGAAATGTATTCCAATTGACACCATGTTCGAGACAACACAATACATTTTAGGAGCGCGAAAGTTGTGATATTTTGTGGAACTGTTATGAAAGCAGTCAAAGCTCAAAAGCTTCTTGGGGTAGGCTTTAGATAAATTACCTACTGGGTCACATTAATCCTTGTTAATTTATAACATTTATTATAAAAAATGCATATTAAAGTTTTAATTGGTACAAAAGTGAAGGTGAATCATGAACAAGAAAATTCACAGTAGTAAGTAGATTCAATACATTACATTATTTAATTATGGCTAGACAACTAAGCTACTACTGTTTTTTTAAATTAATTTTAGTATATTGTTGTTCACAGAGTAGGTAGATGATACCTTACATACATTTATTATCATATCAGAAATCATGAATCACCCAGGCATAGAATTAATATATTACAACAAGCCAGGTATCTTAAAAACTGTATATACCTACCTACTTTCTCCTTGAACAGACATTCCTCTCAATAAGTCTAAGTCATAATGTATATCACCTTCAATTGACTACCTACATACATGTTTAATATTGTCATTCACACTGAGTCATACTCTAAATTCTAGCTAGAGATTCCTAGAACATGATTTCAATTGAAATTTGATTGTGTTATTATTAATTGAATATGTCTACTCCGTTCATATTACGCTGCATTATTGAGTATTTTATAAATAAGATAATAAACTGCCAAAAAAATATAATTGAAAAGTATGAGATGTACTCATACACTTTTTGCAATAAAAGAAAACAACAAACAATTAATACTTACATATATATTTTTTTAGAGTTCCAAAAGTTTGCTACCAGGGCTGTCAATCACCTCATCCAAGATCTGGATGCTCGAAACTTTTTGAAGTGAAACTTCTGTAGAATCATTGTGATTTGAAACCGGATGCAACGGAAGTGGAAAAAAAAAGCCAATCTTAAACGCTAACAAGGTTAAGATACTTTGCGCGACGCCAGTACTTGGATGGGTGACCGCACGAACAAAATCTTTTTGCATAGTATTTTTTTTTGTTTTTTTTTTATTCTTTTTATTCTTTTGTCGATTTACTGAAGTTTCACTTCTATCGTGTGTGAATCGCACACACACCTTTTTTTTTGTATTGGTCCTCCCTTAAATATTTATTGTAGTTTTTAGTATTTGTTGTTATAGCGGCAACAGAAAAACATCGTCGCTCAAAATTTCAACTCTAGCTATCACGGCTCTTCAGATACAGCCTGTTGACAGGCAGACAAAAAGTCTCAGCAATAAGGTCCCGCATTAAACTGGGTATAAAAACCTTCTGCTTGCCGTGGAGATTTGATGGTCAGATGGCATACCTATATCTATGCAGATGAATGGTGAAGGTTTTTAAAGTACAGCACATAGATTTCCATGTTGGATGTTACATGACACCGAGACACCACCTATGGCCTTTACCAAGTCATTTGACATTAAATACACTTCAAGAATTTATCTTCTTACCTTATTACTTCAAAATTGCTAATAAAGCGATAATTAACAAGCTGAGCTAACCATGGCTGAAGCATAATCAATGAGTTAGATCACTCCTAGCTAATAATTGCTGTAATGTATCATTTTTGTTTACTTTCTCATTAACCAATGTGTAACACATTACTCTACCTTGCCAGTGACTTTTCTTGTGAGATTATGGGTATTGCAGTTTCCTATTCGTGACCAATACAAGTAAGACGGCATAAGACTTAACTTTTGAGGACTCCTTGTTGAGGGTTTCGTACCTACCTACCTAAAGGGTAAAACGGAACCCTATTACTGAGATTAAGTCTCAAAAATCAAATCAAAATCGTTTATTTGGACATTAACAGTAAGTTACACAATTAGATTCGAACGATGGCGTCTGCGAAAGTGCAAAAACTGTGTTGCAGAGCCAACGCCCACCTCCAGAATAGACAGTCCTATGTTAACATTAAATACAGAAATTATAATAAAGGTGACAGTTAAACAAAAATAAAAAACATCATTTAAAAGAAGTACAAAACATTAACCTTATAATTTAATCGAGATATTACATTAACCTTTTAATCTAATCGAGATATTAAATAATTACAGTGTATGCATATGTGTGTGTGTGTGTGAGAGAGGGTGTGGGTGTGTGTATGTGAAACAGGTCATTTAAATTCTTCATAGTGAGGAATAGATCCTCTGTTTCTGAATAGGAGAGTGACTGAAGCCACTGTGTCATTTTCAATTTACCGATTCAGAGGGTATATCTATTGCGTAGAGTTAATTTTGTTGCATAATTTATCGCAAAGATAATAATAATGTCTAGAAACAGTAATTATTCTCCTTTGTTTTAAAGTACATACCTGATCAGAGCGTCTCTTTGCTAAAGAAAACTTATGGTCAATGGCAACTTCTGAATGTTTACGTAATATGATGGTTAAGACAAATAACTGCCTTACCGTCAGAACTTCACTAAGAGCGTAGAGACTGTCGGTCGAGAAACGCCTTGGCTTGGAGTACATAACCTCTAGAACTGCTCTCTGAGCACGTTCTATTCTTAGCATGACATTTTTTACAGCACCTCCCCAGACTGCAATACCGTAGGATGTAACCGTTAAGGATAGAAAGTTTTAAAACTAAAAAAAATAAAATACCCTAAAAAGTCGATGTTTCGAGATAAAGCGATGTACTGGCATTGAGGCACAATATCAGATTATGAATGTAGAGAGCCGTTCCGGTGGTGGCTTCATTCTTTGTCATACAATTTTAATTGTATGAACACCGATTCGCGGTAACATTTAGATATAATTGTCGCGATATCGGGTACTGATCGTATACGACCCACATTCAATATCACAATCGATGAATTCTACAACGATTACGATACAGTAGTTTGATGACCTGACGAATTAACTTCTGAACTTTTCGCTACAGCTTTGATTTTGGTTTTATAGGTTACATAATATAAATAAAAAAAACACCCCAATTCAAAACCTTGGTTTTCTTTTAAATAAAAAATCATCAGACATATTTGATGAAAATCGGTTGACCCGTGTAAAAGTTTGGTGAAAGAGGGGTAGAATAACCGAAAGTGTGCCGAAACCGAAAATACACTCGAGTGGGGCATCAAATGAAAGCGCATCACTATTAGTATTGTGAAATTAAAGTTTTGGATTCGTTTTTTTAATTATTTTGAATTTAGTTGATGTAATAGAACCCCGAAGGAGGAATCCTTCGAATTTCCTGTTGAATGATTGCTCAGGTTATTACTACGGACTTTTAAGAGTTAAAAGAGTCAATAATTCATATTATCTGACTGACGGATGCTTACGTTTTTTCCCTGATTGAAGACCCTCATCAAATAAATAATTAATTCTGATTATGTTAATAGACACTCATAATTTATGTTAAAATAACTAATAGTCCGGTCAATATAGACAATTGAAATAAAGAAAATTCCGACACAGCCAAATCTCCGTAGAGACCTTAGGTTTGCTATAAAAAATAAAGTGTCAAAAGTCCCCATCGATCCCATGTGAGCTAAGGGAGTTATTCGCGCCCAAACGTTAACATTTGGGTTTTTTGGATTTTTCTCAAAAACGGTAATTTTTATTAAAAAGTACCTCAGGGAAAAGCTGTAGATCTCAAAATTCTCTATAAAAATATTACCAATGACTTTTTCTCTAAGACCCACCATTTGCTAGATATTGCGCTTGTAAGAATCACGTTCTACATAATATGCACACATTTCCACCATTAGTGATGGGAGATGAATCATCGTGCATAGTTTATAATACAAGTTACTGATATTTCAAAATGTATTTTATTTCATAGTACAAATTAACATTTAGGTTTACTTACATACTCCTGTAATATACTTGATAAAATAAAATATTAGTAAGTACGTATATAAAATCTAATCTAGTCTGGCTGCTTAGAGATTGCGTTTCTGACAGGTCGTGACCGAATAGGCGATGTAACTTGGAACTGGCGTACAATATACTTAACCCGCCAACGGTGACGTCGATTTGACTTACATCTTCGGTGACCCCGGTTCCACGCACCGGGGTTTTAAATGAAAGATTTTTCAAAATCTTTTGTTTACTGACAATATTTTTTGTTAATTATTAATTATTTGACATTAAAACAACAATATTTCGTTAATTTTCGGCTTCGTATAATGTCTTTTTCTGATAATTATACAACTTCACATAGAACCCTATAAAATTAGTTGGTTTTTACACCACGGTTTTATAAAACTTTGAATACATAACAATCAACTTATATCGATTTTTTTTCAGTCTTTTCTGTTTCTAGACTATATAAACTTACACAAAATAAACAAAAATGACATTCTACAAACAAAAAATAACAAAAAAAAAATCTTAGAAAATAGCTATTTTTCAGTCAAGCAAATCCTGGTAATAAGGCACTACGTGCTCAAGTCACAAATGTTTTTTTAACTTGTGGCAAGTGTAGTGTTGGTCTTTCTATTTTATTTTCATCCACATTCAAAGCAACGGCCATTTCTTGATGGAACAGCCTTTCCAGGAACCTCATCTATCTTCAAAATTGAATCTTCTAAAAGAAGTGTCTCCATTTTCCAAGAGGGTCCTTTTCACTAGATATAGCTCGTTTAGGTCCTGGTAACTGAGTTACTATTTTAAAATTACTAGTACGGACAGATTGGCGTTGGGGTTCCTTGCTCCATTTCGTACTTTTATCCTTTCCTAAATTAAAGGCGCTGTTGTAACTTGAAGCTTCTCGATCACTGAGCTCCTTTTCGCTGTCACAACTCTGTATGTCATCTGGTGAAGGATTCGTTTGTTCGATATGACTTCACAGCTTCACTGTCTGAAGACATTGATGGTCTGTTGTCATCAAGCAGTTCGAGAACAAGCGATTCTAGACGATGCTGTTCCCTTTCGTACGATATGCTGTATCCAAGCTTGTATTTGAAATAAGATAGAACAAATTTGTGATATTTCGATAAAATTGATAAAATTATACAACAAACTTACTGATTATAGTATATTGCAATAAAACAATAATAAAAGTTAGTAAAAAATGTACACAAATAAGTCAAAAACGAATACTAAATAATTAAACTCTGCATATTTTACTTACATATTCGGTGACCCCGGTGTACAGCACCGGGTTGGAGCCAAAACTCAAAAACCTGAGCCCGCACAGATTTTCCGCGGTGAACTAGTGGCGGAGGAAGGGAAATGAGGCAGCTACTCGAAATTTCGACAAAAAACGGCCGCCAGGGAAAAAGTTATTCGAATTTATCAAGTGACCCGGTCCCACAGACATATAAGTCACCGTTCCCGGGTTAATTTAATAAATTATACTTTATTCAATAGAAATACAGATTGTAACTTTGTAACAAAGAATAAATAAAACAATTTTATTATATTAATATTACCTTTATTTGGTTTCTAAATAAATAAATAAATGTTTTGACTTTGACTCAAATATTTGATTTTCCATATTATATTACAGTACGATCGAGACCAAGATGGCAAGATATCATACGTGGAGCTTAAAGGCATCATCGACTCGCGGGAGTATGCCAAAGACCTTCCGGAGAATGTGGTCTCCAAGATCATGGCACTCGCAGACAGTGATAACTCAGGTATGTTTGACCATTTACAGGCTTACTCCAGGAATGCCCTGCGAGTATCGCCGAATAAGATAGGTAGAATATATTCCAAAAATGCCCTGGGCGTCACCTTCGAGCGGCGCAGGGCGGCAGAGCAGGAATATCTGGAGTAAGCCGTTTTAACACACTTATGTATCCAAAGGTTGTATGATCACTTTTAGTAGATAGAGATCACTTTTAGTGATGAGGCCGCCCATTGTGACACTATGCATGTTTTTTTTTTATTGTATGGATTTTTCTGGCGCATCAAACACGAGTGGTGAGTCTTGATATCGCCAGAGGTCTCTGCCTAGTCTGAAATTTTAAGGGACAGAAGATATTTCTTAACTTAGCCAACCGTTATAACGTGGTACTCTTACCTACCTATCATAAATATTTATAACATAGCAGAACTCTTCAGAACAGGATGGTAGAAACCTTTTGGAGAAGTAATTGTTAAGAAATTATTGTTGTAGCAAGCAATGATCGTTGAACGGTCAATACTTTCTTAAAAAAAAATTATTCATATTTTTTTTTAAACCATAGGAAATATTACAATATTATACCAGTTTTTAGGACCAGTTTATCTCCTATGCTATATATATAAATTTATAAAATACGCTTCTAATGTAAAAGATGATAAAAAGAGCCTATAAATATTACCGCGCTTTCCCAAAAGATTCGTATTATAACCACTTAATTATGATATTTAATTAACTATTGTATATTTCTCAGGTTACCTAGACTTCGATGAATTTATAGAAATGATGCACCACCCGGATTTGAAGGCTGTATTCGGACATTTTGTTGGAAGATATGTGCATTCCATCATACCACATAGAAATCCCGTCGACACTACAGGTATGTCTAGAATTATAAGATGTTAAATATAGTAGATATAATAACAAGTAGAGTTAGCAAGGCCCCTAACAATATCACTAAAAATACAATACAAAGGTTAGGTACTATTACTTATCTATATAAATAAAAATGAATTGTTGTTCGTTAATCTGATTAAAACTCGAGAACGGCTGGGACGATTGAGCTGATTTTGGTTTTAAAATGTTTGTCGTAGTCCAGGGTAGGTCTAAACGGTGAGCAAATAAGGAAAAATTGCCGGGAACTTTTTTTACCCGTGCGACGCTGGGGCGGGCCACTAGTATAGAATAAATTTGATATGTATAAGATAGACTCAAACTACTCTTAGGGTTCCATTAAACACATTTTTCAATAAAAAAACACTTTACAAAAATGTTTTGGAGTGCTAAAAGATGCAGTCATTGTGCGAGACCAGTACTGGATGGGTGAACAACAACGTAGCTATCTTCATTAAAATCAGGTTTATTGTATGGTAGCCCTTTCATATATTTATTTTTAATGTGTTTTTATTATTTGTTGTTATAACGGGAAAAAAAGCCGTGTTGACTAAGTGGGAGGACACTCGACTTTCATTCCGAAGGTCGTGTGTTCAAACCACGCCACGCACCTCTGGATTTTTCTTCTTCAAACACGTGCTTTAACGGTGAAGGCAAACATCGTGAGGAAACCGGCATGTTCTGAGAACTTTAAAAGAGTTTGAAGGACATGTGACATTCACCAACCCGTACTTGGCCAGCGTGTTGAATTAAGGCCTAATCTCTCTCGTCAAGAGAGAAGTCCCTGTGTCCCAGCAGTGGGAACGTTAATAGATGATGATGATGATGATGATAACGGGAAAAGAAATACATCATCCCTCAAAATGGTAACACTATTTATCCCGATTCTCGAGATACAGCCTGGTGACAGACCACAAGGCCAACCAAGTCTCAGTAATAGGGTGCTAAAACAGCACTCTATTACTACGGACCCCTACACTTTTTTAGCGTTCCGTAGCCAAAGTGTAGGGTGTATGTACACCCTACACTTTGGCTACGGAACGCTAAAAATTTCGAACTTACCACGGGGCTGGTTCTTGGTGTGCAATATTGCGTTATAATTCTAATGGCTTAAAATTTCTAATTAAAAAGTGACTTTCATGTCGGAAACATTTCAAATACCTTTGGTGGACATTTTGTGACCATTGTTGTCCTAAAATTGTCGTTGTTTGCAGAAACACATTTGTAGTTGAAGTATTTGGAATTTATTGTTTTCCGCCGCCGCTGTTTAAACTGCTATATTTTCATAAATACTACATCACTAAAAATGTCTGTTATTTTGTCATCCATTGTCTTCAAGAGACTGGCCGTAAACTAGTCTCTAAGGACGTTTGGAGATCAAAAGTATAAATTAAATCGTAAAGCTATGGTCAGTTTTCATGGTTCATTAAATTTTTAGTAACGTATAGTTTTCCTGCTATATTTTCTGAAGTTATTTATAGGGTTCCTTAATAATTGAGCAACGTTGCGCGCAGCTAGTACTTGGATTGTTATGCGCACTGACAGCATCTTATTGCACTTAGTAAAAATATTTTTTACTTATAATTTTTTGTGTTTTTTATTTCAAAAACTGTACACGGAAGCCTAGTATGTATATGTATCCAACATACTTAGCAAATTTATTTTGTTTGTATGAGTACTAGGCCTATCTGGAAACTAATAAAATATTTCTATACTAGATGGCCCGTTTCGTACAAAAACCTACCTATTGCTGAAAACTGCATACAGTTCCGTTCAGTCGTTTTTTAGTTTATCGCGAACATAGGGACAGACTGACGCGGCATGAGACTTAAATCTATTCTAAATAAATAAATATTTCCGGACTACTCACATAGCATCACTTAACCCCAAACTAAACAGAGCTTGTACTATGGATGTTAGGTGACTGATATACTACCTACATAGATAGATAGATAGATAACACTTTATTGCACACCACACAAAACACAAAAAAAAACAAACAGACTTAGCATAATGTTGGAGTACAATGGGCGGCCTTATCGCTACATAGATACATTTTTTACTAATGTTATAAAGTTGATGAGGTTGATTGTTTGAACGCGCTAATCTTAGGAACTACTGGTCCGATTTGAAAAATGCTTTCAGCTTTATATAGTCCATTTAAGGACTATATAAAGCTAAATATCCATTTGGAGGAAGGCTATAGGCTACTTTTTACAAAAGAACGGGCAAACCGTGGCTTGTCGAACTAGTCTTATCTATATAAATAAAAATGGATTGTTGTTCGTTAGTCTGATTAAAACTCGAGAACGGCTGAACGGATTTATCTTATCATAGTCTTGAAATGTTCGTGGAGGTCTAGGGAAGGTTTAAAAGTCGAGAAAAAATCGAATAATTGCCGGGGGAAAAAAATGAATAAAAACCCGTGCGAAGCTGGGGCGGGCCACTAGTATATGTATAAAAATGAATTGCCGTTCGTTAGTCTCACTAAAATTCGAGAACGGCTGAACGGATATATCTTTCTTAGTCTTGAAATATTCGTGGAGGTCTAGGGAAGGTTTAAAAGGCGAGAAAAAATCTAATACTTGCCGGGAAATGTTTTTACCCGTGCGAAGCCGGGGCGGGCCGTCAGTTTATAATAAGTATAGAGGTTATATTCAGTCTTTGGTTCAACTTGCTAACTCTACTGAAAATAAATATATATATATTTAGCATAGAGTAAGGGTTGTTTTTCTAGTCTAGCATTGTAGGATTTTACTGCACTGATATTAATAATACAGGACATAGCTTTTTTCAAATTGTAATATCTTATATTGACGACCTCTGTGGCTGTATGAGGCAGGTTCGATTCCCGCCGGGGGAACAGATTTTGTACGATCTACAATTTCTGATTTCGGGTCTGGGTGTTTTCTATGTATCAATTATGTTTGTATTTACAATTAAAACATGTACTTATGTAGTATATCAGACACCCTAACACCCATAGTACAAGCTCTGCTTAGTTTGGGGTTAGGTGATGCTGTGTGAGTAGTCCGGAAATATTTATTTATTTATCGAGATCAGCTTTTAATTTGGTGATGTGATATAATCATGTAAAATTGTACATACTTACCGTTACACTTTTAATTATGTTAAATTTTAACTAAAACTTACTTCAAATTATTTTAGAACAGAAATAGTTATTTTTATCCTTAATTTATTATTTATTTTGGGCGCGGCCTCTGCCCAGAGTGGGACACAACGGGCTTAATAAAAAAAATATTATTCATAACATTTAGTAATATGTATGTATATCAATAATTGATTTTAATAAAACATTTAAAAGAGCAAAATAAAAGTATGTTTCGTATTAATCCGTTTAAAATCCACTGACAAACAGAACAGTGGATTTGAGATGTAATATTCTCTCTTTCTGTCGGCGGTTAAGAAAATTAGGGAAAAAAATCAATATACTTCTAGGCTTAGATTCTGACAAGTGGACTTCTAGAACTATTAAAAGTGTCCCCCGTAAATTAATGTTGCGAACTTCTATTTGAATTAGAGTATAATATTAATTCTAATAATATTAATTGAGTAAAAATATTAATTATTATATTAATTTCGATTCAGATGCATCTAGACAAGTAGAAGAACGAGTACTCTCGGTCGATGGTACGGTTATGAGTGAACGTACATTGTTCGGCACTGGGCAATTTTAATACGTCTGATTATATTAAAAACTAGCTTACCCTTATCTGGCAAATATTGTTTTGTCAGGTATTATATACTATAGGTACATTTTGAAAGAGAATAATAAATAGATATAAAACTCGTCGAATACGCCCTTCAGGCAGGTAAAAGTCTCTTGACCATACAGCCACATTTAGACAAAAACTAAAGACGTGACTGTATGTTTAAGTGACTTTTGCCCGAGGCTGTATGGTAAATTGACTTGCCTGTCCAAAGGGCGCATTAAAAAATATACCTACATCAATACTTCTCATTATAGTCTGTGACCTAAATTAATTAGGAGGATTTATAAAATGCAATTCAAAAAAAATCTTCTATTCGATAATATTAATTATATTTTTCACAAATCTACTGAAATTAACAAACTCACAAAAGAAAGAAATTATCCAATTTGGTGCAGTAGTTCGGAAGTTATGCGCGTATGTTATGTACATACATTTCGGTAATCATTTTATTTAAATATAGTGTTATTTCACTTTGAAAATTATCGTGCATATTTATTTTAAAATCCAAATTAAATCCCGTAAAGAACCGGATTTTAAAAACTAACAGCTATTCGGACTTTAAAGACAAGATATATTCTTCATCTAGTATTTGGTTAATGTCAGGCAGGACCTTCCTAGAATATAGTAACGTTTCTATATAATGTGCATTACCAGATGAAGTACTTTTCATTAAAAAAAATATTAAATCGGGTATATTTTTAAATAGTCAACATAAAAAAAGAACGATATTTATCGATAAATTTATGTCGTGAATCCGCACATTTCGTTTGATCATGGTTCGAGAAAATACACATATTTCATAATATATAGAATACTAGCTGACCCCAGCAAACGTTGTTTTGCAAAATGAAAAATAGGTAATAGCCGATTCTCAGACCTACTAAAGCATATAAAATTTGGTACAAATCGGTAATGCCGTTTCGGAGGAGTACGTAGAAATTTTATATATTAGATATAATATAATATATGTTTATTTTCTTTATCATACTGCGGATCTGTAAAATACAATAACAATTGTGTTTCAATATTTAAGTAATACTTTTCCAGTTAATACAATTTGAACGTAAAGCTGTAATATTATTATGAGTTACGAACACACTAAAGATAATCAGAAGGGCAACTCTTTACACACTTTACTTATCTATACAAGAACCAGATGTTCGCCTTTAATAATAAAACAGTATGATTTATTCTTTAAACATGTTGTGATTGATATGTAAGATCTATATACTTACTGAATTGAAAGCCCGACCACCTGCGGCCATCAATTACAATTACTTTAACAATGTACGAGCACCTACTCACACGTCCCCAGTGTTCGAGGGTAGTTTCGAGGAAAATAGAATATATAAGCCACATGCGGGTGCATCAAGGAATATAAGCTGTCACCGTGATCGAAATCGGTCGGACACACACACATACAAACACACACACACACACACATACAAACACACACACACACACACACATACAAACACACACACAAACACACTTATTGATATTATAAAGCTGTAGAGTGTGTTTGTTTGTACGCGCTAATCTCAGGAACTTCAAGTCCGATTTGAATAATTATTTCACTGTCATTGATCGAGGAAGGCTATAGACTACTTTTTACCTCGGGGAGCTACTTCGTTTCCGCGGGAAAATCCATAAAACACATCGCCGTGGCGTTAAAAGCTTGTTGTTTAATATGGCAAGCCTTGATGTTGACCATAAATCATAAATACATAAAATTGCTCGGCCCGGACAATGTACAAACACCTAAATTATATATTTCTTGTCGTCTTCGCTGTCGTTACTAACAACACGAAAAACTTACTGAAATAAGCCAGAATCAATATCTAACCGTACTCTATCAATACGTTCAACAGCATGATATTTCTACCTCTTAAACAGAGGCTTAATAGACCTGCTGTCAGTGAAACATAGAGAGATTAATCACACCTGCTATCAGTAAACATATTTCTTCTAGCAAGAAAAATTTAAGAACTTAAAGCGTCTAATCACTTCTTACTAGACTTGAACCTCCTGTTGGCCCAATAATATACGCTTTAAGATGGTGTTACTTTAGCGTTGTTCTAACAAACAACCTTGCAATATGCATGATGATAACTACAAAAAAAAAAAGACTTTTTAGTCTGTGAGCCCGTTCTAAAATACTAAACCCCTTTTGTTTTATTTGTATAATAAAAAGTGCAAAGATTCTTTATCTTCAGAGTTCCGGAGTGAGCTTGTGCCTGCGAAATTTCGTACAAATCACTTGAGAGCGTCAAGCAAAACTTAAATGCATTGTAACGTCTTTATTTTTCATTTTCAAGAAATGAGAAAAAACTACTGGTTAATTTTTAAATGTATCTAAGTAAAGGACTAATTATTTGTTTTTAGTCATCGACCCTATTGCTTGTGAGCATTTACTCGTCAAATTTCATTGTACCTTGCGTTCACTCTTTCTAATAACGGGCCTAAAGGCATTCCCGCGCTCGCTCTAAAGCTCGACGAAATCTTAAACCCTCCTTTTATTCTGGGTTTGTTAAATGAAGCTGTAACAAAAAAAAATAGCGACTTATTGTTCTATTAAAAATAAATGTTACACAAGCTAGAATATAGCTACTGTATACCTTTATTTCACTCACGTCATTGTGTCGAACACCAAGCGTTTCAAAATCTTATGAATCCCATCCTATTAAACCTTGACTTCTTTACTAAAACTTCATAACAATTTATAAACAATACCATACTATTTTAAGCATGTTTTGAATAACAATACAGATGTGCTGCGTTATGCTTGTTTATTTTACTAGATTTCTGTATGTACCTCTTTTGTGTATTCTTTGTATTTTATTTATTTTTATGTAACTGTGAGGTAACTAATTATTTTGTTTGTTAGGCACGTGGACTGGGTTCCGGCCGGTCACAAGGGCAGACGGCGGTATTTTATTATTTATATTATCATTTATTTGTGTTGTTCGTTTCATGCAATCGTCATTGGGCTGACGGCTTTTCGAAATTCATATCCCATATTAGCTTTATCAATTGGCTTATAATTATAACACATTTCATCAAAAAATAATCATGCTGTGATTTCAGTTATATTCATAGTTCATAACAGCCACTAATAGTAACATAAACTTTATTATATACAAACCAACTATGTATAACTAAGATGTTGGCAACTTTGACCTTAAATTATGAAATTAATAATTACTGAATAATTAAACATTAATTGGCGTTAGATTCATAATCTCTGTTAAAAACAAAATAACGGATGTTTTTATTTACTCGTAGCAGTAGATCGGAAATATAGTTACTTCTACGACTTTATGAAAAACAGTTAATATAATTGCCTATAAACAATACATATGTCTTAATTAATAGTAAAAGCAAAGGAATGCATAAATATTTATAAACGACAATAGTTGTTTTATCTGACGGACGTGACTGGCCGTATATGATGTCAGAAAGGTATGATCCAAGATTGAAGTCTACACGTGGACTAACCTTGCCCAATTTTGTTGTACCTACTCGTATGCGATTTCGTCTCAATTGGGAAATTTGTCAATTGTATCTAACAATACATGCTGTTTCTAAGCTTAATATATTAATGGTAGAATAGCGTAATTATTTATTATATTTATTATTATTATCTCCGTTACAAAAAACACTATACATATATAATGTATCCTATCTATTATTGATGGTTATACTTATTGACTAATACCGAAACTCCCTAAAATTATCGATTTCTGGTACTGATAAGATATGGATAATACAAGTAAATACAGGGCTGATAAGTCACAAACGTTTATTCATCGCAAGTGATATCGCAAGGTCGAATATTGTATATAAAACCGGTAACATTCTAAAATCTATGATTTTTCTTTTCTTAATACATAGATTTCCTTCAATCGACTGAAACAAGAGTATATTTCAATAAATACTTAAATTTTTCCACGAATATTTTATAAAAGTTGTAACTTAGTTAAATATCTAGTATCCAATGTTTAAATTATAAACTATGAATGTTAAAGGACCCTTTGTTGAACCCTTGGGTACACCCTTACTGTGTCTTAAAGGGACAAGGGCAAGCATAGCCTTTGTTTGTCTTAAGGCTTGGTAGAATCGGAGTGACTCATTTAAAACCTTGCCAAACCTTGTCAGTTACGTTTCACTGATAGATATAAGCCGATCCTAATGATCGCCAACAGTAATGTTTTCCTCAAAGTTCAGGCTTACGGGTTATTTAAATTGTTCTATAGTACTAGACAAAATTTGGCCAAAATTATTTGAATTGTAGGTAAAATATCTTCGCATCTATATTTAAAGAATTGCAACCTTATTTTGGTATTTTGAAGCGTGATAAATATATGGTACCCATACTTATGGCACACCTTCGCGACCACAAGCTAGCCCGCGTTGCTGTGGTTTCGCCGAAGCCTTTATATCTATTAAACAGTTGCTGGAAACGCCAAAACACCACCAATAAACGGTACCGGATGCAACATTTATGACGAAACAAAGAAACATCCTCAAGTCAGCTCAAGAAAAAGTACCAATTTCAATAATATTATAAAACTTTTCATCTTTATATCTCAGGCAGAAATTTTATGAAAATTCGCAGAAGAAACAAGAGACGGTTTAACAGCAGAGTATATTCTATTCAAGTCGCTCAAGCTCCACTGAACGGAATCCGTATTAATAAACAAATACAAACGGATTTCGCCAAAGAATCTACGGCAGTCCAAACAAGACCAATACGTGGGTAAATATTACCGAAAACGAACATGTGAAGTAGCGTACCATCCATATTAAGTAATGTGTTTGTATATACAATCAGGTAGATGTAGATAAGAATCTATGTACCGTATAATACTGGCGAGTTATTTTGAGGTAAAGAACGTAGCACATTTTTTAATTTTTGCCTATTTGATCATTCTGTAGTATAGAGATGAAAATGTAAGGGGCAGATTGTTTATATTAACGTCTTTAAATTAATAATACATCTTCATAGTTAACAATTAAAGCTATTGTTAAATATTTGTTTTTTTATTGCCATATTTATTCATTTAAAAGAAGCAGTAAAGGCTTTACTACCATTACTTTATTTATAGTAAATATGGTTGTTTAGTTCTAGCTAGATGGTTGGTAAATAGAAGCAGTAAGAAAATTATTAAAAAGTATTTTAGGGTATTAATTTATAGTATTGTATGATTATAGTATTCTACGATCTATACCCATTCACGATCCATACGAAATAAAACCTAAAAGAAAATGAGTCAACGAAATGACTCAGAAATTAGGTTCAAGTCGCAACTCTGACTCATTCAAATAATTTCAACAGCAAATGTAAGGATAAGACTCGTTTCGTTTTTGGTATATGGGGATAAACAAAAAATGATAATTTTAATAAGGTTGCGAGTTATATAATGTTATTCATAACATTCAGTCACCGAAATGTGCGACATATTTCAGAAAAACTAATTTTAGTGTTTTTTTTATCTTTATAAGTTTTTTAGCCGGCACGATATCTATGGTGATTTTTGAAATCTTAACGACGCGTGTTTTAATGGTGTACACGAAAGATTCAGCTCAGTAGGAATCATTGAGCAGATAAAACCTAAAATTACTGGACAATAATGTAACTCAGTTGCTTAAAAGGGATCAGTGAATGTAAAGTGTGTGTGAGGAGGATAATACAAAAATAATAGATCTAGTTTTAATGAATACCGAACAAACCCAACCTTTAAGAGATCCATGCAAAGTCTTAAATTACAATAACCCAAAATATTTTTAGGATGTGTTTTATTTATTTTTGCGTATAGTAATTTCGCTAATCACAAAACAAAGTAATTACGGTAATTAGTGTCAACTTTGTCAATTAGAGCTATTCAAACTAAATTAATATTAAAGACCTGAAGACTTTGTTTCGATGAACATGATAATCTCAGGAATTAACTACTGTATCTAGGACCTCATCTTATCAAATACCTCTGCTCTTATTTCCACGGGAAAATCCCAAAATCTATGTCCGCATCAGACGTGAAAACCAGCCGAGATGGTCTTTGTAATAGCTACAAGGAAAATAATATGGCGTAACACGATACTGCTTCATGGCTTTATCAAATAACGGCAAGGACCCTCTTCAAACTATTGTAGAGTTAAATTGGACATGAATAAAATATCTAAATGTCAATTACTCTTGAGCAACATTTCCTACTCATAGTGAACTAAATCGGTGACTAAGAGCTAGGTACACTGGCTACTTTGAGTAAGAGCGAGCGTTTTCTTACAATAGCGTTTTGGCGAATGCAGAATCGCGAGTTTCAAGAGGTAGAATATTCGCAAATCCGGATAATCGATTTCAAAACAAATTAAACAATATTAAATTACTAAATCGTTAATATTTTTACATGCTACTTTTGGATAACAAGAAACACAAAATCGTTAATTATTAATAACATAGTTCCTATGTAAGTAATTTAAATTATAATTTGAAATAACTTATTCTTTTTGACTCAATTAATCAAATCTCTTAGAGATTTTTGTTTTTTAAGACAACACTTTTTTTTCTTTATTAAACAATAACAAACACTATCCCGCAAACAAATGAGAATAGGAGAACAGGGTCAGGGGCCAAAATAAACTTCTCGTAACATGATCGTTGCGCCGTAGAAACAATTTTAAATAATTATGGATTTACAGCCGCTATTTAGTTCGGATAACGAGTCCGGATAATAGAACTTCGGATAATCGTGATTCTACTGTATAACGAAACAGCATCGAGATTCTACTAACACTCGCACTTTTTTTCTACAACTGATCGCGAATAAATTGCATCGTTTGGCTTTTGTAAAGATTTTGGCAACATTTGTGCTCGTAGACAGGATGAGTTTGCCATGTGTTGTTCAGGACGCATGAATCATTAATCATAGTACCTATCGCTTAGGTCGTCTATAGACTCATGCCTTGCACTTGCACCTAAAATTATCAGATTAATTGATCAAGGAAACTTTTACCATTGATACTTCGTTATAAAAGAATATGTTTCCACGAATCCTCGGCAAAAATGAAATATATTCTTGTTAAAGTCTTGATAAAAAAGGCAGTCAATAATTTTAAAAGATTCTCAATGATAAATTTACGTATTGATATTTTAACATAACAAAACTACAAAACTTATTGAAGTTGTACGACTGACAGGAACCTAGGTAAAAGTATTTACCTACCTAAAAGGTTCTAAAAGAATAAAATGCATATCAATTAATTGTTTTTAATATAACCTAATTGACTTTAGGAATGTATTTCATTGAACGAGTTAGATCTACGTCAGAATCATCCAAGCATTGCGCTCGCTCGAGGCTCTATAGCAGGGGTCGGCAAGTAGTTTTAGGTAGGGTCCGGATATTGCTCGAAAATTTTTAAAAGGTCCAGAAAAAAAAACAACTGATAATAATTAAGTACAGCTTTTTATTACCTAAAATTAGTGAGAAAAATTGCAACGGCGGTCTTGAGCCAGGTTTTTATAGTTTGTTTCTCGTGAAGAACAGCTAATTCGAAGAGTGTCTTTTATTCTGGAACGATATTTGTATTTCAAAAAATTCATTTTTGAAAAAGATGTTTCGCATATGTATATCGAGTCAAACATAGTGGCCAAACTGATAGCAAGTTTTTTGCAATTTTCATATTTTTCTGGGACATGTTTGACCCAAAATTCTTCAGTTGACACCTTTTTATATATTTGCAAAGACACATCTTCTTGCAGATCGATTATTTCCATTTGAAGTGATGGCTCGGCGCCGGCGGCGCGGCGGCGCGATGTTTTTGATCGATGTCGATGTTGTAAAACAGATTAATTAGATTAGGTAGGTACTTAGTTAGATTGGTTCAAAAATATTACGTATTTATACCTACATTACAATATTTGGCGGTCCGAGGTTCAACCTTTCGCGGTCCGCAAACGGACCGCGGTCCGCCTGTTGCTGACCGTTGCTCTATAGTGTGTGGAGGTCTGCTAAGCACAATGCTTGTGTTCAAATCAACGTTATTTTAAAACACTAAAAACCACCCGTGAAAAGGGGACAGTGGGTTAATCTGTGAATGTGTTTAAAACTATAATTATTAAAATGTTTGTTGTGATTGTGTGAGAATGTGGACGGATTTGTATAAAAGGAAAATTAAGTGTAAATATAAAGCAATAGAACAATATCAAGGTGTGAAGCTGTATAAAACGTCGAGGGATAAAGTGTTGAATCGTATTAAGCAGATTGTTAAATATTTTGGTATGGGCCATCTAATTCGTATGTTGTATGCATTTGCGCAAAAATTTTCCACGACATTTGTCCCCATATAAAACCAAACACATGGCTGGCTCTTTGCTAGTTGTTTGTTATGAATAATTATTCAACAATTTGTACCAACTTTTGGCAGTTATAATATATGCTTAAATGCGTGCGAAATGTTAGAAGTTATTTCCAGCACATAGTAAAATCACCAGAATGCCTTTTTGGTTTAATTGCAGATTAACTGAGTAATTATTTTGTACTTTTAACAGAGTAATGTTGACCTGATTATGTCGGTTTGTCTTTTGGACGGTCAAAACAACTCGAAACTGTCATATGCCCTTGGTCTTAATTGACTATGATCATGTACCTTCACATAACCTGCATACAGCTAGCTTGTTTTGTTATGTCAAGGCTATGTCATGGTTAATAGTTTTTGTGTGCTTGTTATCAGAATTAAATATTAAGCTCATCAACATCATTCACAGTCACGTCACGAATTTTCGAGTTTCTCCGAGCATTTAGATAAACCTGCAGTAATCCGAGCATATAAGGAAAAGGTTATGAAAAACTATATTTGCAGTACTTTTACTGTCATCATTAGTTGCATGGACAAGCGGGTGATCTTCATGTAGATTGTTAAGGATTGTTGCATACAAATAGGTTACAAAGGCAATCAGTTTATATTGTTTGCCGATTGAAGCCACGACGTCATTCAGTCTCAATAAAATATATTTTCTACTAACAGCTGTATTATGTTTCACATCGACGTCATTCCTTAAATGGTTTATAATCTCTGAATAACTGAACAATGACAGTATTTTTTACTTAACTAGGGTTTTAGGATATTTGTAATAGGTAATCCATTTTCAATCAAACATTTTTTATTTCTCAAAACCATTATGGGTTTATGGTAAAGTTATGTCATGGTGGTGGTATCATGTTTTATATGTAAATATGTTTTTGTTAATACTTTTGTCTCATTGTTATACTAATCTTAAATTAACTAACCTTACTGGCATGTTACTAACTTGGTATTATTTTTTCTTTTTTTGTTTCGTTTACTCCTTTGTTGTGTTTGTAACTCCTTTCCCCTCAATACGAAAAAAAAACTATTTTTTTGAATCTATAAAATACACCAAACTACTTTTTTTAACCTTTTTTATAATAATAAAATAAAACCCTATTTTTATAATAATAAGAAAATACCTTTCATGTCTTCGTGTAAGTGTCATCGCTACCATTAAAGCCGTTTAAATTACCGCCAATTGGTCCTTTTCAATGGCCCGCTCTAATTGGCTAAACGCCTGCGTATGCGCAAAGTAAATGCCTTTCCTGTGCATTCGGGCGGCGCGTGATCTATGTCGATATTTCTTGTCCATTTTTGGATATTCACTTATTTCTACTTTAAAATTTTGGTTAAAAAATCTGAACGGGTCAATCAATATGAAAATTAACTAATAATAATAATATTTGGCATAACAACTAAATTCAATTAATTTTAATTTATATAATGTCTTCATCCAATATTGACTAACAAAAACGAATATTTATCGAAAAAAATACTCCCAAATGCAACAATGGCTTAATTTTACTCCCATTATTCAATAATAAAACTTACCCGACTCTCCTCAATTCGTACCCCACCCACCTTTGCTAATTCGACTACAAAATCCAATATATTCCGATAACTTACCTAACATTTTCTTGATAAAATATAAAATTCGACCAAAAACAAAAAATACAAAACCCACCCCTCCACTATTCGTACCCCCTTTTCCCGTCGTCCTTCCGCAACCAGGCACAACTCAGACACCCCGAAGCAAATGCCTCATCACGTATTCAGACGGGACCTACGAAGAGGAGTACTCCTGCTGGCCGCCTGCCGTGTGCATGATCATCATATCCCTGGTGGAGATCGTGCTGTTCTGCTATGACGCCGCGAAGGGGAGCACGCAGGCGCAAGGACCGATCGCGCAGATATTCATATACAATCCGCATAAGAGACAGGAGGCGTGGCGATTCTTGACCTATATGCTGGTGCATGTTGGGTGAGTGTAATATTTGTCTTCAAGTTATTACTAGCTATGTAACTCACACAAAGAATAATGCTATGGATTAAAAACAGGTTAAACCATGATAACTTAAGTTATATTTGAAAAATACGCGTAAATGGGCTGGCTTACCCTCAGCTTCTCGTGCATAAGGACGACCCTTATTCGTCCAGGAGAATCGCCATTTGCGGTTTTTACTTTTTACTACTGAGCGTTGACGAGCGAGAGCCGAACGACTCTCGTGTCGGTTCGTGAAGAGTGTAAAACGTTGCACCCAATCACCTCTCGTGGGAGTCATGAGATCCGCAAAGGGAAATAGACCAGGAAATGGGTAGCACCTTCGTGGACCTCAACTCCTAATAATGCATTTCTCAACCCAATGTGATCATTAACAATGGAAAAATGCTATTGAATCTATGAGGATCTCTAGAAGATCATGAGGCGTACAACTAGTCTGATAAAATACACTGTCGAAGCTTAAACTATGCTGAACTTGTAATATCTAAGGATGACATACGAATATTATCTGGCAAAGAATACTGAACCGCTGATTTCACTATTCCTTTCTAACGGTGACTTTAAAAATGCTTTCCTTTATTCCAGTGTCGTCCACCTACTAGTAAACCTGTTAGTACAACTATTCCTCGGCGTACCACTGGAGATGGTGCACCGATGGTGGCGCGTCTCCCTGGTCTACCTAGCCGGGGTCGCCGCCGGTTCTTTGGCCACCAGCTTGACAGACCCCAAGGTGTACTTGGCGGGGGCTTCTGGTGGTGTTTACGCGCTCATCACAGCGCATATCGCTACTATTATCATGGTGAGTGCTGTGACTAGATCGCTTGTGACTGTAATCACATGAGTTTTTTAAAAACTATCTATGAAAAAGTAATTACAAAGATTGTCACGCTTCACCTAATTCTAAACAAAGAAACAATACTATAATTGAACGGGTTTTACAAACGCACCCAATGGGATAGGATACACCAAATTATTGAATACTAGCAGCCAGTCCCGGCTTCGCACCGGTAATTATTCAAATGTTTTTTCCGGCAATTATTCGCTTTAAAAACCATCCCTAGACTACTACAAACAATTAAAAAAATATATTTTGATAAATTGGGCTAGGCGTTGTTGAGTTAAACAAAGAAATAAATATTGCCGGACAATCCATACAGCATGATCCGTGGTAAGCTCTAAGCTTGTGTTACAGGTACTAGACATCTGATATACTTAATATAATAAGCATACATATATATAGAATAGTTATGCGCTTACCAACACATTTTGCGATGTATTTTTAGATTATAGATAGGATATAGAGGGCTTCACTTAAAAATTAACTTAATTGGAGTTTACTCCTTAAGAAACGATTTGAGTTATAAGGCCCGGTACGGAAATTTTATGAGGAGTAAAATCAAGTGTAACACGAAAAGTTGAGGCGTTACGTAGAAAGAGACAAACATATATATCTGTAGGATTGAACGTGTAAAAGAATGAGATGGAATACATTACACAGCGTATCTCATTCTCGTGGTCTACCACTTTGCCGTTGAATTGAGACTACGAAGTATCGCGCAAAGAGGTATTGCTGTATTTTATTTATATTTTTTTGTAACATAATTTATGTAATACGCTTTATAGTAGTAATATAAATAATCCGAATAATTACAGATATATGTTTGTTTCTCTTATCATTTTAGCAGATGCGTTCTTTTACCCTTTTTTCTATTCGATATATATCACTTTATTTTTACAACATTTGTATTTGCTTAAACAACGAGTATTCCCGTCTCTTACAGAACTGGTCAGAGATGGAGTTCGCTATCATCCAACTCCTCGTGTTCCTTCTACTCGCAGGAGTGGACGTCGGCACAGCAGTTTACGACCGCTACTGGCGCCACCTGGACCAGAACATAGGCTACGTGGCGCATCTGGCCGGCGCGGTCGCTGGTTAGTAATGAAAATAAAATTAATAAATATTTCCTGACTAATCAGTAATCACACAGCATCTCCTAACCCCAAACTAAGCAGAGCTTGTACTATGGGTGACATGTACATTTTTTTACATATTCATATTCATTTATTTCTTAACAATTATTTTACAAATCGTGTTGAAAATTATTCTTAATTCTAAGTCTTAATCTAAAAATTAAAATAAAATAATAAATATATGCATGCAAAAATATTAAATAACAATAATAATAATAGCATATATTTAAAGGAAGTTCTCAGCCTCATATTCATCTATGGTATAGTAGCAACCTCGCAACAAAACATCCTTCAGTTTCTTTTTGAAGATGTATGGACTATCAATGCATTTTAAATCTCTGGGTAGCTTGTTGACAAGTTTCACGGCCTGATAGCGACAATCATGCTTAGCTATATGTAACCGGGGACAAGCTACAATAGCAGCTATGTTTTTTGTCCTAGTCGTTAGCCGATGCCTACGCTCTTCTGAGGTTTCATACTTAAGAGGATGGCGTATTATATCCATCAGTAACACTAAAATATAAATACTTGGAAGGGTAAGTATATTGAGCATACGAAAGTGTTCCCGACATGATTCCCATGGTGGTATTCTAACTATAGTCCTTATCGCTCTTTTTTGCATAACGAATGCTCTATTAAAGTTATATTTGTAACTATTACCCCAAAATTTAACACTATATCTTATTTTGGATTCTACAAGGGTGAAATATACAATTTTAAGTTGCTCGTAATTTAATTCATCTCTTAAGCTTCTGAGTGCATAACAAGCTGAACCAATGGAATCTTCAAGGTATTCTAATTCGGGTTTCCAGTTTAGGTATTCATCAATATTTACACCTAGGAATTTTACACTCTTTGCAAATTTTAGATCTACAACGTTAGCTGTTATATCCATCGAATCCTGCTTACGCGCAGTCGTCTGAAACAAAATTGCATTGGTTTTTTTTATATTTAGTTTCAAATTGTTAACTGTAAACCAATCGTTAAGAACTTTAAGAGTTTTATTCATTTTGATAGATAGTTATTTTATTCCTGTAGCTGGAATGATAGCATTAGTGTCATCAGCATATATAACCAATCTTATATCAGGTATATGAAGTTTAACAAAATTTATTAGGTCATTTTATCATTATTATAAAAAATATAGGGCCTAGAATGGATCCTTGAGGTACTCCCCGAGATATCAAAATGTTTTTAGATTTGTATGCTAATTCTTTTCCCTCTAATGTGTTTTTAATTTCAATAAACTGACTTCTATTATTGAGGTACGATTTAAAGATGTCTAGTGCTTTTCCTCTTATTCCATAATGGTCAAGCTTAGATATTAGAATATCGTGGTCCACTGTATCAAAAGCAGAAGATAGGTCAATGAACAATCCAGCCACCTTTTGTTTAACGTTAAGGTAATCTAGGACGTCCCCTAAAAGTACCTCTACAGCATCGATTGTACCTACGCCTTTCCTATAGCCAAACTGGCGCTGATCTAGAATTTTGTTAAAATTTAGGTGTGATAAAATTCTGTCTTTTAAGAGTCTCTCAAAATTTTTTGAAAAAGAAGGTAGAAGAGAAATTGGTCTATAATTCTTGGGATCGGTTTTTGTTCCCTTTTTATGAATTGGCAGTACTCTTGCAATTTTAAATTCATCCGGAAAAATACCAGATTCCATACAGTTATTAAAATAATTTGCTATTGGTTCAGCTAGTATGTCAATATTCTGTTTGATGACTATCATAGGAATTTCATCATGTCCAAATGATTTCTTTAATTGCATTTTCTTTATTATTACTTTAATTTCATTCGCATTTGTCTGATTAAAATCTATGTCATTCGTAATTCTATTTGTGCAGTCAGTTAAATATTTTATGGCTACATTTTTTTTGTCAATTGTATTATCGTCAATTATGGTGTAGTCAAAAGTATCAGCAAAAATGTCAGCAATTTTACTAGGTTCATCTACAAATGTATCATTAATTTTAAGCCGGTAGTTGTCATTAGTTTTCAAATTATTTTTATTTCTATGTCTATTGATAATTTTCCACAATTGTTTAGGATTATTACTAGCATTTTGTATTTCTTCCTTTATTGATATTCGTTTGGAAGAAGCAATAACTTTCTTAAATATTTTTAAGTATGTTTTCTTGTATTGACAGATTGATTCATGGTTATTTTGACTCCCATTGTAAATAAACCTTTTCATTTTGCTTGTCATTTTTATACCTTTGGTTATCCAATTAGCTTTATTTATGCTATTAAATCGGATGAGTTTATGCTTTTTAGGAAAATATTCGTCAAATAAAACTTTAAAATTAAGTAAAAACCTGCGGTCATTAGACAAATTACTTTGTTGCAGAATTTGTCTAAAATCTTTACATATTATACATTTAAAACTCCCCAGTCCCGGAACCAGAAATTGTAGATCGTTCGAACCTGCAACCTCCTCCATCCGCGCCTCAGTCGGAAGGTTGTCAATGATGATGATACTTCTGCTTCATTTATTTTAATATTCATCATTGTATCCGTAGGACGTGCACGGGACTTATCCTCATTGATGTCCAGTTACTTCAATTGTCGGTTTTTATAGGTCTGATATGTCTTTATAAGGAATTAAAATGTTTACCAAATTTTGGTCCTAAATAAATGTTTATTATAACAATATAGGTTCAAATAGCCTGACGATCCACCGCGCTCCGCATCGCACCAGTCTTACACAATCCTCCTATTAAAACAGACTAGCTAAAGACTTTAAAAATTTTTTATCATTTAGTAATTCATTTATTATTTTAAAGTCAGCGTATTTTCTTTCAGGCCTCCTAGTCGGCATCGGTGTCCTACGAAACCTAGAGAAGAGGAAATGGGAGAAGCGCCTCTGGTGGGCGGCGGTGGTGCTCTACTTCACGCTCATGGTGGCCGGGATCCTGGCGAACATCTTCTGGACGGAGCGCTTCCAAGTAGCCGCGGTGAAGACCACCTAATTGTGTTAAATTTAGTTATAAGGGTTATTGTGTTCGGTCAGCTATGTGTGATTTTACTGTGACGCTTTTGGTAAGAGTTAGGCCACCAACTTCGCGGATTGGATCGTTGTAAGAGTTAGGCCACAAGCTTCGCGGCTTGGATCGTTGTAAGAGTGAGGCCACAAGCTTCGCGAATTGGGTCGTTACATTGTTAAACGCCGCTATCGTTTCACCACCCATGCTGGCGGGAACGTCACTGTAAAACCTCAGTTATATAGCTCGGTATAGTTCACTACGCTTTTTAAATTAAAGTTTTAAGTAATAACTACTTGTGGAGACTAGAAATGCACTATCGACAGTCAACATTAGTGAAATTTTTACAAAAGTCGGCCGATTTCTACTATTAAAAGTCTGGATTTTTGAATATATCTTGAGAATTCTGGATCTATAATCTAATTTATACTGTTTTAATAAGTAAAAGCTTTATTTTGCGATACATGGGCAAAAATATGTGACAGAGTAAACTATTAAGTAATAAAACTGAAAAAAAAATGTTGTAAAACAATACTACAACTTATCATATAACAAATAAAATAATACCCATCGGTAAAAAAGGTTTTTGATCAAAATCAATTCTAATATGTATTATATTTTAGATTAAAATCATCGAGCGGAATGAAGTATAGAGGTACTATACCTTGTTATTATCTTTATTATGTGAGTAAAGTCCATTTAAAGTATTTTATTGTGAAAGTCCACCGTGTATTTTAAGAATAATTTCTTTTAAAAAAGATTTTGTTTACTAGTTTAAAAATTTAGAAATTGATAATATTAGAGCATTAAGTATATACATACATTTCTTAGATAATTATGGTGTTACCTAGCAACACCATTTGCTGGTAAATACCAGGCTGAATATTGGGGGATATTCTCGTCATGATAATACGATTCGAGTAATAATCGGTTTGTCACATTGAGAGACATATGTATTTGTAAAGGTCATTGAAAGCGATAATAATTGAAAACGATTATAATTGCTGTCTAAAGTAATTGTCGCCCAATTCGGATAGGTATCTAAATAGTTAAATAAATTTGTATTATTACAGTATAATTAATTAAAATTTGTTATTAAGATATTATATATTTAAGTATGTTACTATTTTAAGTTTGGTTTTGGTAACTTGAGTGAGATATTTGCCTCGGGCGAGCACAATTGACAGTATTGCATATAATTATTTATACTAAACACGTTTATAAAATTAGATGAGAAATCTAATATGTAGTTTGTTAATTTATATAGTAAAAATTATGTCTCAATAATATTAAATGTATAATGTTATACATAATATTAAATAGCGAAATGTATTTGAAATCCTTCTTACCTCAAAAAAAGTTTTTTTACATACTTGTGTAAAAATATACCCACATGTATACTGCCGAATTTAATAAAATTTCTAATGTCAAAGTCAAAAGTGAATGTGATGTCTTTTATGTACGTATATGTATTTACATACCTTCAAGCTATCGTGTGCTATATTAACAGCCATAGATGTATAATTCTATGCAATTTGTGAACAAAATAAATGCTCAAATTATGCATGCTTGCTGTGCGTCCATAGTATTGCTATATGCGCACTAAGTGTAAGGCCCGTGTTAATCCAAATCTCAGCCCTAAGTTCGTACTTGAGTGCACAATTCATTTTGAAAACGTGTTTTACTCATAATACTCTGGATATATAGAATATCGTCAGAGTTAACGTAAATATGCCCCGTTTTCAAAATGAATAGTGTAACTCACATTAATCTTGAGTGCACATTTAAATCGTCAAATAGTACGCATTTGACATTGACGTTGTCAAATGCGCACTCAATATGTAACTAAGGGTTGAGTTTGGTTTATGAATACGGGCTTTAGGTTGGAGTATTATTAAGAAGTTTTCTATTATATATCACAAGTAAGGGTTACAAGTGCCTTAATGTTACTATGCTATGCATTTACTGTATAAGCCTTTGCCTATACAGGTAGTACGACTATACAGCGTGGAATTTTGTAAGGAAAACTGTCGAGAAAGGAGTTTTATTATAAAAAAACATTCCTATCATTTAAAATATATACATAGAAAATCACATTAGTATGTAGATTTCCAAGAATTATTTTATTTGCAGGGGATTATAATTGACAAGAAAAATCTACTATCTCTAGTACTATAAATGTTTTATAAAATTCCACCCTGTATGTTACTTTTACGGACTTTGTTACTAGATTTTAGTAATTTATTGTAATTACGCCGTCCAGTGGCTTAAATGGCTTAGAACCTGGGTTATATCTAAATTTAAAAATAATTAAAAAAAACTCGATTCCAAAAACTTAGTTCTCCTAAAAATAAAAATCATATAATTTTGTAATGTGCACTTGATGCGCTTTCATTTGAGACCCCACTCGAGTATGTTTGCACACATTCTTGGTCACTTTTCACTATTCTTCCCCAATTTCACACCCCACAGGGCCAACTTTTAAATGGCTCATCCGATTTTATGAAACATGTTTATGAACACACGCGCGTTAGTCACCTTTAATACAAAAAAAAACTAAATTGAAAACGCTTCAATCATTCATTGCTATGACTCAACATACACTTCAATCTTATAGCATCCCTATTTTTCTTTTGGGGCTTAAAAATAGTCTTAACTCTTCCCTGATATTAAAGTATTACCATTTGATTTCTATACCAAATTGCATCTAAATTTGTGTTGTTGCGTTGAAATAGCAATGGCACACTTTTAAATGGCTCATCCGATTTTATGAAACATGTTTATGAACACACGCGCGTTAGTCACCTTTAATACAAAAAAAAACTAAATTGAAAACGCTTCAATCATTCATTGCTATGACTCAACATACACTTCAATCTTATAGCATCCCTATTTTTCTTTTGGGGCTTAAAAATAGTCCTAACTCTTCCCTGATATTAAAGTATTACCATTTGATTTCTATAGCAAATTGCATCTAAATTTGTGTTGTTGCCTTGAAATAGCAATGGCACCGCGAGATAATTCTCCGCTAGAGGCGCTGGTGTAGCATAAGGTCCGAAATATCCAATTTGATATTTCGTGTCTTTGTTAAAAATTTTCGACATCGCAGTTTATTTTTAAATTGTCAGTATTTTTAAACTTAAAAATCTACTTTTTAATAAGACCACATTTTCATACTAAAGTGATACCTCAAGCCATTAAATAATATTTTATTGTATTGCCATTGTTTTTAATTAGTATAATTTCGCACACTAGCCTAGTATGAATAAGTACCTTGCATAATATTATTGTAATGTTTTGTTTTATTTGTTACATTTTTATTTGAACAATCTTTGAAACAGATTCACATCACCAAATTCTTAAGACTGCTTTGATACCTACATTTTATAATATTAAGAATTTGATCAAATTATTCTTGTATTTCTGGTGCACATAAAATTAAGAACTATTATTTCCATTACTTTTTTGTTAATGGCAACTAAATCTACAATAACATTTTGTACATGGTGGGCCATTTTTAAATTCAATTGGCATAAAAAATAACCCCTTCGGCCGCGTACGAAACTGGAGCTTCGTAACCAGTTGCGATTAAAAACTTTTTTGTGGACTGCCTGAGTGGCGCGGTGGGCGAGAGTCCGCTTGCGGCGCAAGAGGTAGCGGGTTCGATTCCCGCCGAGGGTAAAATTGTTTGTATGTTCTGCAAGCACTTTTTCCTTGGTCTGGGTGTTTAATATGTATAATAAAAAATATGTATGAATGTATGTATAATTATATTAAGTATATCAGATGTCTAGTACCCGTAACACAAGCTAAGAGCTTACCACGGGGCTAGATGTTGTTGTGTGGATTGTCCGGAAATATGTATGTATGTATTTATTTATTTGTACTTGTACGAAACCAGTTGCGATTAAATACTTTTTTGTACTCTTACGAAACCGCGGTTAAGTTTTCGTAACTGGTGATGAGAAGAGAATTTGTATACATTGTACGATACTAATTTCAAACTATTGTATAAAGCGATAGCGATATTCCTTATATATTGGAGGTATTTCTGTTCATGTCCGTAAGTGGTAACCCTCTGAATCCTTACACGTGACCTCTGGGTGGTGCTAAGAACAGTCTCTGGTGGTAGGCTTCGGCCGCGGCTTGTCACCACCCTCCGGGCTGGGCCAGTACGTGAAGAGTTTTTTTCGTGTTTCGTAATATGGCCCTTAGAAGCCATCTTCTAGGTCTTCATGTCACATCTTAGACCACATCGTCACTTTACATCAGGTGAGATTGTAGTCAAATGAAGGCTTATCTAACATAAAAAAAAAAAATAAACTAATCTAATCTCTAGGTCGTGTTTAGCCTCATAACAGTTGATTTACCTTTTTTTGACACATGGAAGAAGTTGTAAAAATTAAATGAAATTTTTAACCCCTGTTTATTTTGTGATTATTTGTTGATACTTTAGTTATTACCTCTCAAGGTATCCAATTAAAATATTTGTTGATGGCTGTCGTTCACGAAAAAATTGGATCAACAGATTTACACTTTAAAGATTTTTTTTGACAAATTCCAAATCAAAAAGTTGTAGAACAAAATATGTTCACCTGGTGCGTGCCCTTCACCCCCTTTTCGGAATATATACCTTATTTGAAACACCTTGTATGTGTATACTTTTTAGCACTCCACATTTTTAGTATTGGCAATTATTAGTAGTAATTATATTAGTTGGAGTAAGTTTTTGTTTTTATTTTAGTAAATTTTGTGTTTCATTTTGCTTACCACCGCCGTCCACAACCTTCCTGAATTAAATTATTTCCATACAACGGTTGTCTGGAAGAAACTTTAAACAATAAGACAGCCCATTACGCATGCTAGGTTTAATTTTACTATTTATAATTTTGTAGTTTTGTTTATTGGTGTTTGTAATAAAGAATTTTCTATGTACATATCTATTTTAAACAGCTTTTGCAGCAAGTGAGGCGAAGTTATTGCATTTTAGATATGTTAATATTTTAATTTCTTTATAAAATAAGAGACTTTAAAATATCCATAACTGCTATAATGTATTTGATTTTCTAATACGAATAGATATGTAAAAATGGAAAAAGGGGATTTCATTTTATTAGGTAACTAATTCTTGATTCATATGAAAAAAAATGGCAGAACTATTTTTCTGGCAGATACTTTCATCGATGGATTAAAAATCTGCCCTTAATTAAAAATACCTACTTATGGCTGAAAATGGAATCAAACAAGTATGAAAAAATTAAAACTGAAAAGCAAATGGAGATATTAATTCTATACAATGCCTAACTGTTATTTGGTTTAAGTACAATAAAATTCTACAATTGATTCATTAACTTCAGCGTCGATTTCTTAGGTACGCATGAGGAAAATAAAGTACCGCCTTGTAATTCATTACGATTTCTTATGTCGAAACCAGTTTCGTGAAAGGAAAAAAACCTATTGCTTCGTAACTAGTATCGTAAAAAGAAGATTTTTTCTTCTACCGTACCTGGTTACGAGACGCCAGTTTCGAACGCGGCCGAAGGCAAAATAACTTCTAATTATTTTATAAGTGTGCTGGTTTTAATAAAAAGCTTGAACTTTACCATTTACAAATGGAACAATTTTAAATGAAACCAGAAATTAAAAAAAAATCTGTGGTTTTTTTTAGCCAATTCTAATTTAAAAAGGCCCAACTTAATTGTTAGAAAGTAGGCACTACTATCTTATAAATATGAAAAAGAATAAAGAAATTAAAATAGATTTGATTTTAAAACATGTTTCTTATTTATACTTCGTAACTTGTAGTCCTGCATCTATTGTAGCATCCAATATTATATGATCATTATCAGTTAAATAACAAAGATTAATTTTATTAATTGACATGGAATATAATGTCACACTGTAGTTTAATTAACTGTAATGTAAGCTTAATTCAATTTAAGTTAATTTTGGTTATTTTGAAGGTAAGCAAAGCACATTTGAACCCACTACCGGCCCGTTCACACATGGGAGTCCGTTTTACTGGTAAATTATTAACAGATACTTCATAAATGTATGCTCTGTTCACACATAGGCACCGTATAACGTTCAACGGATCCGTCATTACTGGATGCGATGTGTGAACAGAAAACTCGCAGTATACCGCCGCTATTCTACAAGGATGGACGCTGTCGTGTTGTATTGGTATTGGTGCTATCGTCGGAGAAGGAAGGTTCGACGTTATTGGCAGCATCCACTTATGGCCCAACCAAAGATCTATAGCGGGTGTTTACAGTTTCATCATCTATCCGTTAAAATTCTACGTATCCGTATATTTTTACTATTCCGTCGTCCAGTATTCGATGACAAAACGGAATGTAATTTTTTTACGTAACGATATTTTTTCCTGCATAAAGAATACTGTGCCATGTGTGAAGTCGCTCATAAAACCACAAACGTCATCGACGAAAAAAAAACGTAAACGATAAAACGGAACAGTGAAACGGAGACCGTGGGCCGTACCACTGAACCACCACTGAAGTCTACATGATGACTATCCTATATTAGAATACAATATGCGCTCATAACCCAAATTAGGTACATAATACAAGATAAGATACAAAGTTACTAGATACATCTCATTATGCCCATTTAAATAACCTCAGTTGAGTTGAGGAACATATTGGATTTCTATACCATCATAATTAAATAACCCGCGCGCTTCTATACAAAATACGATTTATGACATAGGTACATTGCTATGTCATAAATCGTATTTTTAGGTAGGTTCAGCTCACAGGCAGGCCGTACCGTACAGTGGTACGGCCTGCCTGTGAGCGGTCGCCGGTCAGCGCCATAACAGCCACAAAAATATTATAAATGTCAACGTCAAATGCACTGTTAGGTCAGGTAGCACTGCCTGCTGAGCTGTCTGTCCTGTGACAGGACAGACAGCTCAGCTGGCAGTCTGATTCTGACTGACAGGACTCCTGTCAGTCAGAATCAGACTCAGTTTGATGATTCGTCGTTCGTGTGTGGTGGTCTTTTGTGATTTTTGTTAATAATTTGCATAACTGTGATCTCATTTGTTTAGAATGATAAAAGATAAATACGGTGTTTACATTTCTTCATCAACCTAGACATTCTAAATCCTACCGCTCATGCATATCTAACGTCATTCAACGTCGTCAACATGGGTCTGTACTTTCAAACGTGTGTTTTCGCTATAATTTCGCTGTTTATTAGCGAGTGCGCGCTCCGTTCTGTCGAGGAAGATGACGAATCCTTTCTCGAACAGCCAAAGTATACGAAATACGATGATTTAACGAAGTTATTCGGTGAGTTGGAGAAGTCGTATCCGGACTTGGTGAATGTGTACTCGATTGGAAAGTCTGTTGAAGGACGTGAACTCACGGTGATCGAGATAACTGAAGGTGTGAAAAGGCATCATGCGGAGCGCCCGGCGTTCAAGTACGTGGCTAACATGCACGGGGATGAGAGTGTTGGCCGGCAGCTCGTGGTTTACCTAGCTCAGTACTTGCTGCTGAACTATGGGAGGAACGACCGTGTTACGAAGCTAGTGAACACCACTGATATTCACTTGATGCCGTCGCTGAACCCTGATGGATTTGAACACAGTGAGGTAAATAATCATGGACTTCTGACTTTAAACATATAGTTTCAAATTAATTATTATGAACTAGCTCAGGGGATAACACCCAAATTACGAGTAAAGAAACATATTATGCAAACAACTACACTCAGCGGCACAATTAACCGCCCACCCTTTTAAAGTGGCAAATTTTGATGTTATCGCAGTTGTAAGTTATTGGGCATGAATAAGTCAAGTGTGAAAGAAATGTAGCGACGAAAAAATTATAAACTACCCACTTAACTTTGTTTTTTTATATGCATAAGTTGTGAATAGGATAAATATCGAACTTCGTCTCATTATCGTTATCGTTGCCATACTGCTTACATTGCTTCAGTGGCTTTAAAAGTAAACAATTTGAGTTTGTTTCGCGTTTCGTAACCTAAAGCTAGTGTTTGGACATCACAAACATGCCATTTGATGCTTATTCAGTGGCCAGAGCCGTCGCTCTTATCGACGAAGGGTTTAGTCAGCGTTATGTGTCGCGGAAACTTGGTGTCGCACGTACCACCTTAAGGGATGCAGTGAAACGGTTTCGGGAAACTGGCTCTTATGAGCGAAGACCAGGACAAGGCCGAAAAAGATGCACCTCTGCTCGTGACGACCGATTTCTTGTGACCAATATTCTAAGAAATCGGTTCACTACAGCTGTTGAGGCACGAAACCAACTTCGTGAGGTTCGCAATGTTCAAGTGAGTGAAAGAACAGTGAGAAGAAGACTAGTAGAGAATGCCCTTGGAGCTTTTCGACCATCTCGAGTGCCACAACTGTGCGTAGGCCACAGGAGAGAAAGACTTCGTTTTTCCCGAGAGCACGCCGAATGGGATATGGAACAATGGAAGAATGTTATGTTTACTGACGAGACAAGAATATGCTTGTGTATACAGACGCAAGAATGAAAGGTTTGCACCATGTACTGTTGTGGAAACAGTAGGTTACCAAGGTGGCTCTATCATGATTTGGGGCGGCATTACTTACGAAGCACGCACCGACTTGGTTATCTTCGAAAGAGGGGGAATAAATGCTCAGAGGTATGTAACAGAAGTGTTGGAACCTCATGTAATGCCATTTTCTCCTTTTATTGGCGAAGATTTTTTATTAATGCAGGACCACGCTCGCCCCCACGTTGCTAGAGTTGTTACCGCGTTCCTGGATACAGTCGGCATTCGAAAATTACCATGGCCATCCCGGAGTCCAGATTTAAATCCTATTGAACACATATGGGACAATTTAAAAAGACGTGTTCGAAGCCGCATACCAGCTCCAACCATCATAGATGAATTAAAACAATCCGTGCTTGAGGAGTGGCAGAACATTCCGCAACAACAAATCAAAGATGTCATCGACAGCATTCCAAACCGTTTGATGGAAGTCATAAGGGCCAGAGGTGGAAATACGCACTATTAGAATTTATTTATTCAGCTGATTTTTAATTTTTAAGCCATTTCATCACATTTGTTAATTTACGGTCAAAGTGTTTTTCAGACTTCTTTATAAATGAATGTATTATTTAAATACAATATTATCTTTCATTTTACTTCAAAATACCTACATTATAAAATGACATTCAAAAGTAATGCCACAATTATTATTTTTTTACCTAAATCGTAAAAAATCAAGGTGGGCGGTTAATTGTGCCGCTGAGTGTACAATACATAAAAGTGTTGGTATGAATGAGTTATAAAATAGAAATCTATGTAATACTGTTTATGCATAGCTCAAATAACTCCATAATAAATTTTATGTGGGTGTGGATTTAGTACTAATTATATGGTTCCTTATAAGTACATATTGATGGTCCTATATTCATTACTTACTCCAGAAATGGGTAAAACATGTGTGATTATAATTTATACTTTCTTTAGACATATATCCTACTACTATTATAAAGGCGAAAGTTTGTAAGTATGGATGTATGGATGTTTGTTACTCTTTCACGTAAAAACTACTGAATGGATTTGAATGAAATTTGGTACACAGATTCTCTAGAGCCTGAAAAATAACATAGGCTACTTTTTACCGCGGGAAAACGTCATTCCGCGGGAAAATCCATTATAACGCGGGTAACACCGCGGGGCACATCTAGTAGGCTATATAACATCACGCTACGACCAATAGGAGCAAAGATGTAGTGGTAAATGTGTAAAAAACGGGAGAAATTGTTCATCTTTGAAGCCTTCCGTTGCGTGCGCCGTGAAAACGGTTCAAGATACACAAAAAATATGTATTAAAGAATAATAGCTCTTTTAATGATCTAAAAAACAGTCCGCAATAGTATATGTCTATCTTCTAAGATTAACTCACAAAAACCGTTTATATGGTACCTAATTTGGTCGAAATAATTTGTTTAAGTTGTATCAACATAATAATATTAATCTTTATTCAAATAAATATGTTGTTGGTTAAGAGTACTTCATCCATCTATACTAATATTATAAAGCTAAAGAGTTTGTTTGTTTGTTTGTTTGAACGCGCTAATCTCCGAAACTACTGGTTCGAATTGAATAATTCTTTTTGTGTTGGATAGTCCAGTTATCGAGGAAGTCTATAGGCTATATAACATCACGCTATGACCAATAGGAGCAAAGATATAGTGGTAAATGTGTAAAAAACGGGAGAAATTGTTTATCTTTGAATCCTTCCGTTGCGTGCGCCGTGAAAACGGTTCAAGATACACAAAAAATATGTATTAGAGAATAATAGCTCTTTTAATGATCTAAAAAACAGTCCGCGATAGTATATGTCTATCTTTTAAGATTAACTCACAAATCCGTTTTTATGGTACCTAATTTGGTCGAAATAATTTGTTTAAGTTGTATCAACATTAAGTATAATATTAATCTTTATTCAAATAAATATGTTGTTGGTTAAGAGTACTTCATCCATTATAACGCGGGTAGCACCGCAGGGCACAGCTAGTAACACATATACTTAAGTAGAGGGGCAGAAATAATAGAGTAGTAAGGACACATTCTGAAAATGCTCCATAATGGCATAGATATTTTGCTGCAGAAAATCTTTCAATTGTTTAAACAAGGAAAATTACATCTAAGAATTGTGTATTCTACCACTAGTACAGTCAGCACCAAATTGATAGAAGTGTCTAGAGTAGTGAAAATAATCTGAAAAACAATAAACCAAATTGATATTAGCAGTTATAAAACTTTTTTGCCAAAAATTAAACCCACTTCAAAACGAAAACTGAAAAGTAAAAAATAAATTAACTTTACATTTCGACATTATAAGTGATAATTAAAAGAAACATAAACAATTAAATAATTAAGTATTTAATAATTTTGAAGTCTGTTAAAAATCATCATAATATTGTATGCATCCAAAGTGGTCAAAATGTCTTACTTCTATTGTTTCTTATTTATCTAAGGTGACAAGGTAATCAAAATTATCTGTGCAATAATAAAATAAAAAAAAAGATTACTTACCTAATTTGAGAGCTTGTTTGCACAGATCATTTTGAACATTATGCCAACTCAGATAAATATGAAACATTATAATTGAGATATATTAACTTTTGGGCACCAACAACATTTAACAGTTTCCTATGCCAATGTCAATTTAACGCTGACTGTACCTACTAAAGTAAATTTTAAAATTATGTTTATAGTAAAAAGTTCAATACATAAGTATAGAGAGAGCTATAGAGATGTATAAAATATTTATCAGTGGATTTGCGGAAAGCCTTAAGTTTTTTATAATGAGTACAGCTAGTTTTTCTAAACTAACAAGTATAAGTTTAAAATAACAATTCTTTACAGGACCTTGTATTAACTTGTCCAATTATTAATGACAAGTTTTAATTAATAAAACATCCCAAAATTAATCGAACATGCTAAACAACATAAAGTTTTAGCAATAAAGTTGAAATTGAAAATCCAATTTGAAAATATTTACTTACAATATTTGCACTTTTGCATGCATTCGCGAGATTGTTAACATCTCTAGCCATCAGCATTTACTGATAGCTGGGTCACATGCAACAAAGATAAATGACTTTTATATTGATCTACTTGTATCCATAATACAAGCTATCCTCAAGGCTTGATGTTGCAGTGTCCAGAAATATTTATTTTATTATTCCATGCATGAGAGAACCCAAGACCGCTACTGAATCAAAAAAATCTAAATCAAAAATAATTTATTTACATTAAGGTACACAAATATACAAGTTACAAAAAAGAAACGATGAGGGCGCAAAAGTTAAAAACTGCGTAGCGACCACATTGCCCACCTCCATAAGGCAATATTAATTGTCAGTTAAATCTATACTAATATATAAAGCTGAAGAGTTTGTTTGTTTGTTTGTTTGTTTGAACGCGCTAATCTCCGAAACTACTGGTTCGAATTGAATAATTCTTTTTGTGTTGGATAGTCGAGTTATCGAGGAAGGCTATAGGCTATATAACATCACGCTACGACCAATAGGAGCAAAGATATAGTGGTAAATGTGTAAAAAACGGGAGAAATTGTTCATCTTTGAAGCCTTCCGTTGCGTGCGCCGTGAAAACGGTTCAAGATACACAAAAAATATGTATTAAAGAATAATAGCTCTTTTAATGATCTAAAAAACAGTCCGTGATAGTATATGTCTATCTTTTAAGATTAACTCACAAAAACCGTTTTTATGGTACCTAATTTGGTCGAAATAATTTGTTTAAGTTGTATCAACATAATAATATTAATCTTTATTCAAATAAATATGTTGTTGGATAAGAGTACTTCACTTCATCCATTATAACGCGGGTAGCACCGCAGGGCACAGCTAGTAATTTTATAAAATTAGTAATAACAATAGGTAGGTATAGTGGAATACTTTGAAGGAAATGCTATTTTGTTTTATAATGGGATATTTACCATGATTGATTGTTAATTCTATCATGGTAAATATCCCGTTATACAATCTAAATAGTATTGATAACCATGATAGTTTCAAAAGTTATATTGAAGGAAATGGTGTTGGATATGCCATGTTTTGAGTCGACCAGACAGTCACCTATTTAAGCAAGGCCTGAGACGTGGCAAGCTCCCGGGAAAAGAAAACTAGGTTCTCCTAGCACTACCTGGAGGCAGTTTGACTGTGTAAGTCACGTTACGTTATTAAATAAATTAAAACATTACGGCATTTGCAGTAAAGCATTAGACCTTCTCCAGTCATATCTGACAAATAGAATTCAAATAGTACAAGTTGGAACTGAAAGATCCACGGGCTCAAAAATAGAATTAGGCGTGCCGCAAGGATCGATTCTAGGACCGTTCTTATTTTTAGTGTATGTAAATGATCTTCCTTTTTTTGCCAAGGACCTTTGTGACATAGTTTTATTTGCGGATGACACCTCTCTAATTTTTAAGGTAGATAGAAATAAAGATAACTATGACGACGTAAATAATTCTTTGTCTCGCGTACTGAATTGGTTTACTGTTAATAATCTGTTACTAAACGCGAAAAAAACTAAATGTATTAATTTTAAATTACCAACTGTCAGAGAACGTCCTATAAAAATAATATAAGATAATGAAAAGCTTGATCTTGTTGACTCAACAGTGTTTCTAGGGCTACATATTGACTCAAAACTTCAATGGAAACCTCAAATTAATGCTCTTGCGAGTCGACTTAGTTCAGCAGCTTATGCAGTTCGGACTATGCGGCATATTACTGATGAGGCCACCGCGAGACTTGTTTATTTTAGTTACTTCCATAGTGTCATGTCATACGGTATCTTGCTATGGGGAACGGCAGCTGATATTCAAACTATTTTTGTTCTTCAGAAAAGAGCGGTGCGTTCAATCTATAAAATGAAACCACGCGACTCCTTACGAGATAAATTTAAGGAAATAAATATTATGACTGTTGCTTCACAATATATTTACGAGAATTTGCTATACACACACAAAACTAAGCAAGATTTTCTAAAAAAGAGTGATTTTCATAATGTTAATACTAGAAATAAGAATAAACTACATATCCCTACATTTAGATTACGTAAGGTAGGGAAATCTTTTATGGGCAATTGTGTCCGTTTTTATAATAAACTTCCGCAGTTTATAACTGACCTACCCATTCGAAAGTTTAAGTTTTTAATTAAAAAATGTCTTTTGAAAAATGCCTATTATTCTACAGAGGACTATATCAAAGACGATAATGCTTGGACAGATGTAGCTCGGTTCCACTAGGATGGACAAAATAGCTGAATTTAGTTTTTTTTCTGTTATGTGCATGTTTGACTAGCATTTGTTTGTAAATGTTAAATTTATAAGTGATAACCATGTTGTACACCGATATTTTTCTAATAACAACATAAGAGATGGAAGCTGAGTTGTTCTATTCGCTTCTCAACTCAGTGTAAAAAATTGAAGCGAACTGTCAAGACTATGTTATTTCCTTGATTATTCTTAGTTTATATTTAAATTAGATTTAAGTTGACCTGTCCATGTAAGCATAGGCTTCTAAAGAAATAAACGTTTTGACTTTGACTTTGACTTTGAGACAGTTGATAAGAAAGGCTGGAAGGAGCTAGACTCACAGCACAAGACTCCAGTGGAGAATCCTTCAAAGAGCCCTATGAAGGGTTTTAGCAGGGTCTTGTTAGGTTAGCTAGGGCTAATTGGATAACAGAAAATCATCACCAATTTATGTGTAATATGTTGTATATTTGTAGCAAAATAAACATTTTTAGATTTATTATTATTTATTTTCTATTATTATTATTATGATGTGTGAGAGAAGGAGATCCCAGATCAATTGGTGCCTTAAAGGTAATGGTTGTTTAATTTGGTATAGGTAGATGATATTGTTAGTTTAGTCCAAAAATATAATTAATCCTATCTGTATCTAGATCTAGCAAATTCCGGAAAATTTACTAACTGCAAAAGAAACTGTTGTTAAGAAGCCATTTCTTTAAATCTTAGACCGTGATTACGTCATAGCTTACGTGCGGTTTATTACTTTTTTTTAAACACTGAAGTGTTATTTGGTTAGTTTTTAATTGAACAACTAAAGGAATGTATCTTTAATTATGGTGTAGTTATAACAATGAATAGTATATTCATTAATTTGCGTAAAAAATTCTGCATTATTTACATTAAATTAATCTAACATATTTGCATAATCTACACATATTAACGCGGGAGTTTTTTGTATGACATAAATAATGAACTAGTTTGTTAAAGGAAGTAGAAACCCCTTTTGTTTATTGACTGCTAATATTTATATTTACTTAATATGTTTATTTAGGAAGGTATATTTGTATCCTTGCTATTGCTGCGAAATAATAGGTACCTACCTACTTACAGATCAGTTTTTGTTAGCACAGGTGTCGCTATTTTAAAATTTGCTATTTAAGTGTAATATAGAACGAAGTTGAACTTCCGATCTCAGGGTCAATAGCATCGTTAAGACAATCAAAATAATCAAATTGATAATCCATAATAGATATGGTTAAAATATATGGTTATCCGTAAAAAACACTACTTTCAATCTTCTTCCTATACCTAGGTAGAGTCAGTTGGTTCGAAAAGTACATGTTCCAGAAGTTTTTAATTTTTAACCCCCGACCAAAAAAGAGGGGTGTTATAAGTTTGACGTGTCTGTCTGTCTGTCTGTGGCACCATAGCTCCCGAATGGATGGAGTTGCATTCGAGACAAGCGGTAACAACACTAGTTATATTCGCACTCGTAATATAAGACTTAGAAAGGGACCAATTTTACTCACAAACGCTTGCAACAGCGTCTAAGTACATATTATAGGAAAATCCAAAGTCGGTCAAATCTTTGTATGTCGTCTAAGATATTGCATGGTATGGGTACGGCCGTTAACAGAATTCCAAGAGACATTATTGACGCCGCATCCTTAAAATTTTATAATGGGACATAAAAAAAAATCTCTGCTGTCTCAATCTCTTTACAAACAAACAAACAAACAAAATACATTTATTTCCTAACAAATAACAAAAAACTTATATCTATTATTACATTTTGAATACATTCACTTTTAAAAAAGATTAAATAAATAACCTCACAAAATAGGAAGAAAAACAAAAAAAAAATAACATTCGACAATTTCGATTCTTTAAGACATTCATTAATGAATACTTCAAAATGTGTTGATTTATTTATTTTATTGTTTTAACTTATTTTGTTGATAATGACAAACCTTATTATATTTTATTCTATAATGATTATTATTGCCCACAAGTCAAGGTACATGTACCTTGACTTGTTATTAATAAATGAACTTAATTGAACTGAGAACTGGAGTCGATAAACCTTCATTCAACATTCAAACTTCAAAGTCAAAAGAATCTTCGTCTCCTTTCGTCCAGTTCACGATTTAAATAAATAAAGAACTTCCTAAATATTCGAAATTGACGATACCTACATAATATACTTACCTATATCCTAATCCTAATATAATTATTATAATATTATAAATGCGAATGTAAGTTTGTTTGTTACGCTTTCACGCGAAAACTACTGAACCGATTTAAATGAAATTTGGTACACAGAATCTCTAGAGCCTCAGAAAGGACATAGGCTACTTTAAACCGCGGGAAAGTGTACATTCCGCGGGCAAATTAATTAAAACGCGGGTAACACCGCAGGGCACTACTAGTACTTAATAAACTGAATAAATATTTTTCTTTCTTTCTTTCTTCTTTCTATACATACATCATATGTATGATATGATAACATTTTGTCAACAGGAAGGCAGCTGCGAATCCCTCCCAGACTTCGTCGGCCGCAACAACGCGAACGGCGTAGACCTGAACCGTGACTTCCCGGACCAGTTCGACAAGCACAAGTCCCGGGAAGGCTACCTGTTCGGGCACCGGCAGCCGGAGACGGAGGCGCTGATGCGCTGGCTCATGAAGAGGCAGTTCGTGCTGTCCGGGAACCTGCATGGGGGCGCTATCGTCGCCAGCTATCCTTACGATGATCTCAAGTGAGTCACCTCCAGGTTCCTCCTAATTTATCCAGGTTTCCAACCTACACGAAAAATAACCAGAAACGATCGCGATGTAAAAAAAAATGCGCAGTGTTGCTTTATGTGAGGAAAATGGCGGAAATTTTGAACAATCAATAAATTAATTGATAGCAATAACTAAACATTTTGTTTTACTTTATCTTATCTTGATCCACCGTTACTATCCCACTGTTGGGCATAGGCCTCGTTCCGTTTCATTTTATCTTGTCTTGTTTTATTACATAATTTGTTGCCTGTTCATCTTTGTATAAGACAGAAAGTACATATTTTTTGGGGGATTTGTAAAATAAATTATGAAGATTAATACAACATGCAAAAAATTACACCTTAATGATCTAGTTTAAAAGTTTTAGATGAAAAATAAAATATAAATCGATTTGTTAAATTTCTATAAAATAAATATATTTTTGGCTTATGTACCGTAATTGTATTTTTATTTTATTTTCTTGGTAAGGTAAACTATCTAGCTTTCAAATGAGACTACTTTGAAAAAAATACACCGTTTACTCAAACAGAAACGAAGACAAACCAGATGAAGTAGTTTTCATAAAAAGAAATATAAAATCGGCTTTTTAAAAAATTTACACTTAAACCTTTTTCTCTTCCAGAGACGAAAAGAAGGAATGCTGTGAAGATAGCCCTACACCCGACAACGCGTTATTCAAAGTACTTGCGAACGGCTACGCGTCAAAACACGCTGACATGCGCGCGGGCGACAAGTGCCCCCCCGAGAACTTCGATAAAGGGGTCACGAACGGGGCGCATTGGTACTCCGTTAAAGGTACGATAACTCATAATAGTATCCAATTATAACAAGACATCAAAAAAAAAACTCCGTCATTTAGATTATTGAGATAACACTCAGTAACAGCAAAATTAAAGATACATTCCTATTCCTTTAGACTTTCAATTTCAAAACTAACCAAATAACACTGGACAAAAGGAGACGGAGATTCTTTTGACTTTGAAGTTTAAACGTTGAAGGTTTATCAACTCTAGTTCTCTGTTTAATTCAGTTCATTTATTAACCCCCGACCAAAAAAGAGGGGTGTTATAAGTTTGACGTGTCTGTCTGTCTGTCTGTCTGTCTGTCTGTCTGTCTGTCTGTCTGTCTGTGTGTCTGTCTGTCTGTCTGTGTCACCATAGCTCCCGACTGGATGGAGCGATTTCAATTTAGTTTTTTTTGTATAAAAGGTGAGTTTTGCGCGAGTGTTCTTAGACATGTTTCATGAAAATCGGTTGGGCCGTTTAAAAGTTATGGGGGTGAGAGTGGGTAAGGAAAACCGAAAATCTGCAAATATACTAGTGTGGGGTATCAAATGAAATCGCATCGCGTCCACATTACAAAATATTATGTTGTTTTACGTTTAAGGAAATTAAGGCATGGGAATCGGGGGTTTTTCTTAAATTTTAAATTTAGATTTATTAATATTCCGGTCAATTTATACCAAAAAATGAGAGTGAAGTTACATAAAGTCCCAACAAGCTGAATTTCAGTGAAATTGTTTAAAACATAATTATAAACAATGTCTAGAAGTTCCCCATCATTCCCATGTAAGGAACATTTTTTATTCAAGGTTAAAGGTTACAATAATGAGTTTATCGCGATTTTCAGCAAAACGGTAAGTTTTATCATAAAAGTACCTGAGACAAAATTATAGATCATAAAATGATCTATAAAAAATGTATAAATACTTTTTTTCTTACGAGCCACCGTTTTTGTGAGATAATAACGATTCAATAAGTATAAATCTAAATTTAAAATTTTAGAAAATCCCCCGTTTTTTATTTTTTTATTTTTATTTTTTTTTTTTTATTTTTCTTTATTCGGAGCAACAAACAATTATACTCTAGACTAGTTAAATAATCTTAAAATAACATCCTTATACACTAAGCATAACCAGCACCGTTGCCCGCAGATTACTATATGCGAATATCGGCGTAGCTATAGTAAGTAATACAAAAATTAAATTTATGATAAGTACAAAAATGTTAACACTAATTAACAACTACAAAAATTTTATTTTTATTCTATATAGATACATATTATTGTAGGTATGAAGTTATACAAATCAATTGATTGCTAATATTTATGTTGTAGTTACAAAAGACTCAGACATAATAGTCTGTATGATCGATTTCTTGAAAGAAAAAGGTGTGGTAGCAAAAATGTCCGCATTAAGAAAATAATCATTGTATTCTTTAGTAAGTCTATGGAACGGGGCACGCTTACCAGCGTTAGTCTTACAAGCAGGTGGTACAAATAGATTCAGATTACGTGTCTCTCGAACTCTGTATGCACGAAAGGGTACACGAATACAAATTTGGTTAACTAATTTACAACAATCGAATTTGTTATGACAGATATTATAAAGAAGAAGTTGGTCTAAAAGAAGCCTTCTAACTCTAAGCGTTGGAAGTGATAATTTACACAATAGCGATTCGTACGAAGATTTTGAACGATAACAACGGTAATTTGTACTACGAAGAAACTTACGTTGAACATCCTCAATTTGGTTGTGGTATTTTTTGTATAATGGATTCCACACAGGAGTAGCATATTCCAGTTGAGACCTAACGAGTGATGTATATAATAAGATATATGACTGGTGCTTTCGAAATGGAACAGAAGTGCGCATAACAAGTCCAAACATTTGGTATGCCTTATTAACAATTTGGTTAATGTGAGCATTAAAGTGAAGTCCGGAGTCAAAAACAACACCCAAATCCCTGATCAAAGATACCTTTTCTAGAGTAGTATCAGAAAGGGAGTATGAAAAGTTTATATTTTGATGTTTTTTTGAAAAAGTTATAGTTTTACATTTACTTAGACTCAGATGTAGTTTGTTATCTTTACAATAATTCGTAAGCCTATTAAGATCCTCTTGTAGTTTTATGCAATCGTTAACGGAAGTGATTTGACGATATATTTTAAGATCATCTGCGTATAAGAGAAAGTGAGAATGTTTGAAGCAATCATCGATGTCATTGACGAAAATAACAAACAACAAAGGACCAAGAATAGAACCTTGCGCTACTCCAGAAGTAACATTGATGTTACCAGAGAAATACCTACCCATTTACAACCACTCGTTGGGTTCTATTTAATATGTACGAAGAAAACCATCTTAAGAGGTTACCTCGGATTCCATTGAATGCTAGCTTTTGTAGAAGTTTTTATGTTTTATTTTCCTTAAAAGTAAAACACCATAATATTTAGTAATGTTCACGCGATCTCTTTCATTTGATACCCCACTCGAGTATATTTGCAGATTTTCGGTTTTCCTTCCCCACTCTCACCCCCATAACTTTTAAACGGCTCAACCGATTTTCATAAAACATGTCTAAGAAGACCCAGGCCAAACTCACCTTTCATACAAAAAAATTGAAATCGCTCCATCCGTTGAAAATCGGTTGAGCCGTTTAAAAGTTATATGTTTTAAACAATTTCACTGAAATTCAGCTTGTTGGGACTTTATGTAACTTCGAATGTCTAAATTGACCGGACTATAACAAGTCAAGGAATATAATCATTATCTATAGAATAAAATACAATAAGGTTTGTCATTTTGATTATTGAGATAAAATGTTATCAGTATGACAACGAATCATACTACACCTAGGGTTCCGTTTACAGTTTATACACATTTTGACTATAAATTAAAACACAAAAAAAATGATTGAAAAAAGATGCAACGTCGCTTAACCTCATGAAAACAACGTTTGTTACTTGGTAGCTAACTACATATTTATTTGTGTTTATGTGTTTTTAGTAGGTACTTGTCGTTATAGCGGCCACAGAAATACATCATCGCTCAAAATGAGAGACTGAGAGAATGAGAGAATGAGAGACTGAGACTGAGAGAATGAGAGACTGACTTGGGTCTGTATCTCAAGAACCTTGACAGATAGACGACGAAGTCTCATTATTAGGACCCCGTTTTACCCTTTGGCTACGGAAACATAAAAAGAGCATCGAACTTTGTTGGCAGACCTACTCAACCGCCATTTTGAAAAAAATGTGATTCGGCGGCCATTGATGGAACTCATGTCAATCGACAGAGTAAATACACAAAAACAAAAAGTGTTCTATAATCAAGTCTCCTAAGTGATACGGTTTCTGAGATATTTAGGTCTAAAAACTATAGAAAAAATCTGTCCCCTGAGCTATGTTCTACTTTACTTTTTTGTTCTTTTTTCTGACCCTAATATCTCAGAAACCGTATCACTTAGGAGACTTGATCATAGAACACTTTTTGTTTGTAATCATTTACTCTGTCGATTGACATGAGTTTCATCGCTGGCCGCCGAATCACATTTTCTTCAAAAAGGCGGTCTAGTAGGTATGCCATGCTCCATACAAACATGTTTGAACCCTTTTGTACTCCTATATTTACTTTTTTCCTGAAAACGAAAACTTACGGCGGAAACGCAGGCATAGACTCTCCTAACCTTAAATATGAATAATCAATTTGTTTTTTAGCAACTACTCAATTAGTGTACGTTTTCTGCAGCCGAATTTGAGACTATTCAGCTTAGAAAATTATAATATAAAAAATAATTAAATGGATTTACATTTAACAAATTTTGTAGTTGGTTGCTCGACAAATGTTTTTTTTATAATGTTAATGAATATTTGAATTATAGTGTCATAATATCTTAATTTTCAATTAAAAAAACCCCTATTCCATATAAATATAAAAAAATAAAATAAACAATAATTTACAAGATACATTTATTTGTTTCCATTGTTTGATTTTACAAAGATATGAATCTATCTCGCAAATAAACAAAATAATTTCATTAGAATGTCTGGTTCAAACCAGTTCTTTGTGAGACAAAAGAATAAGACGTCTTGTCATGTCAAAGACACATTAAAATACAATATCCATAAATTTCCATTATATGATTGGACATACTTTCTCCATCGACTTGTATGATATAATCCTAAATTTACGATTGTGTTGGTCCCGATAAAACCCATTATAAAACTGTACGTTTAACGGATACGGATTAATTAGTGCTCACGTGATGGTGTTAGGTAACTTTGGTAATTGTTGTTTAAAGTATTTAATTACAACATTCATAATATTATGGTATAGATTTTATTTATTTTATATAGGTGGATCTATATATAGGTGGAATAAAACCGATGGGCCAAAGCCTAGTAAATAAAATATACATTAAATAAAACCAAAAATCTTAGAAACCTTACATTTTAGAAATTTGATACATAAACACTATTCACTTGTAATCTTCTCTTTCGATTGCCATAGGTCTTTTCCAGCTGTAATTTTTTTGATTATTTTCAATGTTTGATTCCCGGATTAGTCAATTATTTTTCGAAAATCTTTGATTCCAGTTTTGTTTCTTTTAAATAATCCTTCTGCACACTTATAATAAAGGAATATTTATTAAAGAATAAATCTAAATTTAAGATCAATTTAAGAAAAACCCCTGTTTCCAATGCCTTAATTTCCTTAAAAGTAAAACACCATAATATTTAGTAATGTGCACGCGATACTCTTTCATTTGATACCTCACTCGAGTATATTTGCCGATTTTCGGTTTTCCTTCCCTACTTTCACCCCTATAACTTTTAAACGGCTCAACCGATTTCCATGAACCACCGGGCCAAACTCACCTTTCATACAAAAAAAACTAAATTGAAATCGCTCCATCCGTTAAGGAGCTATGATGTCCCAGACAGACAGACAGATACGTCAAACTTAAAACACCCCTCTTTTTTGGTCAGGGGTTAAAAATTAGGATAAAAGGAATAAACGGGAAGGATTTAAAGTAGTTACCCTCCAGAGCCCAGTGTTGCTCTTTCGCGCAAAAACTACTAAACGGATTTAAAAAAAAAACTTCTTAATAATATAGCCCCATTATATCAGAATAACACATAGGCTACTTTTTGCCGCGTTAAAATCCTACTACTATTATAAAGGCGAAAGTTTGTAAGTATGGATGTATGGATGTTTGTTACTCTTTAACGTAAAAACTACTGAATGGATTTGAATGAAATTTGGTACACAGATTCTCTAGAGCCTGAAAAATAACATAGGCTACTTTTTACCGCGGGAAAACGTCATTCCGCGGGAAAATCCATTACAACGCGGGTAACACCGCGGGGCACAGCTAGTACTATATATTGCGGGAAAATTTCGAGCAAAGCCTGATTTTAATGAAATTTGGCACGGACATAACTGTTTCCCCAGTATATGATTAAAGCTACTTATATAGGAAAAAAAACTAAGGAATTCTTGATATTTACTTGCGACAATTGTATTTGAATACGTGTCGCAATACTTCTACTTCTTATACTTACTATCTTACTTACTACTTCTATAGGTGGCATGCAAGACTTCAACTACCTCCACTCCAACTGCTTCGAAGTGACCTTCGAGCTGTCTTGCTGCAAGTACCCCGCGGCCTCCGAGCTGCCGCGCCACTGGGGGCTGAACCGCGGAGCCCTGCTGGGCTTCATGGAGGACACGCACCGCGGAGTCGCCGGCGCAGTTGTGGGCGAGGACGGGAAGCCTGTGCACGTGAGAAATCTTGCGAAAATGATTCCAGAGCCCGAGATAATTAAATAAATAAATAAATAAAAATAAATAAATATTTCCAGACATTTCACACAACAACATCCAGCCCCGTGGTAGGCTCTAAGCTTGTGTTACGGGTACTAGATATCTGATATACTTAATATAATAGTCATACATATATACCTAGATTTTTTTATTATACATATTAAACACCCAGACCAAGGAGATCGTGCTTGCAGAATATACAGGAACATTTTGGAGGTTTTGTCTGTTCACGTCCGTAAGTGGTAACCCTCTGAATCCTTACACGTGACCTCCGGGTGGTGCTAAGAACAGTCTCTGGTGGGAGGCTTCGGCCGCGGCTTGTCACCACCCTCCGGGCTGGGCCAGTGCGTGAAGCGATTTTTTCGTGTTTCGTAATGTGGCCCGGAGAAGCCATCTTCTAGGCCTTCATGCTCCATCTTAGACCACATCGTCACTTTACATCAGGTGAGATTGTGGTCAAATGAAGGCTTATCAATAATAAAAAGAAAAAAAAAAAAAAAAATACAACACTTTCACCCTCGGCGGGAATCGAACCCGCTACCTCTTGTGCCGCAAGCGGACCCTCGCCCACCGCGCCACTGAAGCAGTCAAATTCGCGCTGTAATGGTAAAAAGGAAAAAAAAATCCTCTGGTTTTTTTCCTTCTTGTAAAATGTATGTGCGTTTTAAACCCGTGCTTTTTACGGAAATACTTTTAGATTTTTTTAATTGAAAACTGTTGTACAAAGGTTTTATAACTAAAGGGTACAAGTTTCTACAGCTTATCCTCGAGAGGATGTACAATAATAGATCTTAAGAACGAACTAGGTATCATAATATAATTTATAAACTGATATCTTATATATAAAATTCTCGTGTCACGGGGTGCGTAATCGAACTCCTCCGAAACGGCTTGACCGATTTTGATGAAATTTTTTGTGCTTATCCGGTATCTATGAGAATCGGCCAACATCTATTTTTCATCCCTCTAAATGTTAGGGGTAGTCCAGCCCTAATTTTTTTTTTATTTTTAGACTAAAATTTTAATTTCTATTTTTTTATCATACAGCATACAAAAATACATAACAATCCTCAATTTTAACCCTTCTTCGATCAACCCTTATTTTTTAATAGCCATTTTAGTAATTTAATAATTTTTCCTCTCCGGTCGAAAACTTAATATGGCAAAACAACGTTTGCCGGGTCAGCTAGTATTATTATAATTTTAACGATGAAGGTAAACTTCGTGACGAAACCGGCAATTTGAGAACTTTAAAGTTCGAAGAACATGTGACATTCACTTTATCCGCACCTGGCCAGCGTGGTGGATTATGGCCTAATCTTTCTCGTCAAGAGAGAAGTCCCTGTGTCGCAGCAGTGGGAAAATAAAATAGGTGTACCACGAAACGGTGTGGTTAGTTAACCACATGATATAATTTCACGGTCACACAATTTTCATGATTTTATCAACTTTTAATGGCAACACCTGTATCCAAAACGAGATATAGTTAATTTGTGAAACAATTGCGCATTACCTCATACATTTAGTACATACATAGGGGCGATTGTAATCAATCTAGTTTGCCATGCACGCGATGTTGAATAGCATTGTATGTTTTTGTATACAATTTGATTGTGTTATAAATGTATTTCTGCATATTGCTTCCTTTTCGTGGCAATTTTGGTATGTATGTGAAATCATGAAACTCTATGTTTAATAAGATATAATCTTCAACAGATTACACTGAAATTTGTGTTTCTTATGTTCAGCTTGGACGACAACACTTGGTTAACAGTGTGACGTCATTTTTAATCAAATATGGCGGAACATACAAGATGGTGGATTAGTTATTTTTAATTCATGCTTAGATTATGAGTATCAAATTAAATGGCTCGCTGAGAGTAACTAGGCTAAATTAGATAAATATGAGATAGACTTAAACTAGTACACGATGGTTTCCGTATACTTTAACAGTTTATAAACTTATTGTGAAACAAATACATATACCTACATAAGAAAAACTTAAAAAAAAAAAAAAAAAAATTTGTGAAAAAGGCTATTATATCCCGTTGTTAATATTCTATTAAGAATAACAACAGGATAAATACTTAAACTGTCATGGTTTTTAACAATATTATAACTTAAAACGGGTAACATACCATGATTTAACGGTTTTGAGTTTACTGTTATACAAATCCCGTTGTTAATAAATAAATAAATATTTCCAGACAATGCACACAACAACATCTAGCCCCGTGGTAAGCTATAAGCTTGTGTTACGGGTACTAGATATCTGATATACTTAATATAATAGTCATACATATATAGATATTTTTTATTATAAATATTAAACACCCAGACCAAGGAGAAAGTGCTTGCAGAACATACAAACACTTTCACCCTCGGCGGGAATTGAACCCGCTACCTCTTGCGCCGCAAGCGGACCCTCGCCCACCTTTAATCTTAAAAATGTTAAAAATAATAACCATGATAGTTTTAAAATACATACCTATATTATGTCTTTACTTTATGTTTATTTCAGAATGCGGAAATCGTTGTGATGAACAACAACCACACAGTGCGCACGACCCAAGACGGTTACTACTGGAGGCTGCTGCTACCCGGCCAATACAACATCACCGCTCATGCAAAGGGGTAAGGTCCATATTACTGTATCAAGATATTTCAAGATAGATTCACATCATCATCATTCTCTTGCCCTTATCCCACATTACGTGGGGTCGGCACAACATGTTTTTTTTCTTCCATTTTCGTCTGTCATTCATCATCTCAATACTCATAGATTCACTTCATTAGGGTTTAATTAGGTATTTCATAAATTGTTTAAATTCTTTATTGTACACAAAAAGGATACATTAAGGTTTAGTAACAATGGTCATGGTACAAAGGCGAGCTTAACCCTATTAGAGTTTTCTCACAGCAAACCTGTGGTGATGAAGAAATTTGAAGTTATTTATTTCAGTTTCCAAGTTAGATGCACTATTTATTTTAAAAGGAAATATATTTTTTTAATTTAAGACTTCCAGAATATATTAATGAATCGCAAAATGTGTGTAAGCGCATAACTCAAAAACGCCTGGACCTATTGGCCAATTCTTTTTTTAAGTGTTCGTAAAAATCTAAGGATGGTTTTTACGGCGAGAATAATTCAATATGATATTTGAAAAATTACCTTGCGAAGCCGAAGCGGGCCGGTAGTTTCTGCTAAAACATTCCCAATACATTTACATGAATTGGTGTATTATTATTATTATTTATCTGCATATATCTGCAAATGAGGCTGCACCCGTATCGTTCTCAAAGATATTACTGATTTTAAATGCATTGACATAGCGGTTGCTTCAGTGCATTGTATCTGTACTAATCCGGACCAACAGCTGTGTCCGTGATAAATTTGATCCAAATCGGGTTTTGCTCGCAATAATGATATTTTTTTTTGTGACAGGAAGTATTTTGCCGTAAAAAGTTAAAAGTTAGAAGTTATTCTGACATGTAAGCTATTTTAAATTAATTAACGTAAAATTCTGATAGGTATGCTAAGGTATGGTAGGAAAACAAGAATTAAAACTCAAGGAAAATAACAATCTGTTTGTATATTTTTTTCTTCCAGTCTCAAATCAGAAACTGTCGCCGTGACGATCCCCGCTTCCCAAACGTCAGCTGTCACTGTCAATTTGACATTGTCACGTCCCGCGCGCGCCATCTTGCCTGGTAAGTCGCTCCGTCTGCACGACAACGCCGCCGTACAAACGCTAACCCACTTCTCACTGTTGGCTTTGAACCTGATAATGGTGCTTTTGGTGGAAGCCTAGCAATTTTTTGTTATACTATATGTATCTATGCTCATCCGTTTGGATGAACGGGAACTCTGGACTTATTTCTTGTTGTGATTTAAAAAATGCACCGTTACTATAATATAACAATAGAATATATGTACAAGAAACTGCGCTAGGTGATCCAATGGGGTTCGATTTTAATAACTTGGTGTATTGGAGGGAATTTATCGCTGGTGATATAATATCATAATCCATATCGAATTGACTTAACAACTAGTTATCGACCATAGATATATGATAGTTATACCTGCTCACGTTCGAATAAAAATATTAAAATAATAACAATTTACTGCCATAATGTGTACCTTTAGCACGAATAAATATACTCGTAGATGTAGAATAATCAAATGGCAAATTCCTGTCCCGCCATATATAGATCATCTAGTGCAGTTTCGTCATTTAATTTTAAATTAATTAGAGATTTGTTTAACTTGGACAGTGTGTTGTAAATTTGTCTGAATTTGTCAGACTGATGCAAGGTCAATCTTCGACCAAGTTTTACAGCAATAAATTGTATTAAACACAGCAATTTGAAAACCCAGTGATAAATATAGCGGTTGTGTAAAGGTCCTAATTAGAAGTTCAGCATAATAAATCGAAACCAACTAATTAATTGATAATAAATAAAAAGTTAAGTCACAGTCTTATAAATTTGTAATCATACTTAGTGGCTTGGGTGTAATGCTAGTAATACCACAGTTGTTTATAAAAAATAACCGAGAAATATATCTGTATTTACACCTCTGGTAGACCTATTATTTTATGTCGCATTCGAGATATCACATAATCGTCAAACTCGTTTTCGAATTCGACATAAAAGTAAAGACGCGAATTGGCACTCCTGTTGATATAATTATTTATAAATTATAGAAACTTATAATCTAACTAGACCATCGAAATTGTTTGTTTATATTTATATAAGATTTGATAAACCCAAAATAGGTATTATGTTAGTAACATGAAGTATTGATGATTTGATCTCAAAATTATTCTTGAAGTATTTATTCAAAATTTTGTATCAAACGAAGAAGTGCTCATTTACGTCTTAATTATATAAAACGTATAAGGAGAATTTGTTGAAATATCTCATAGATTTTATTCTATGTCTTAGTAATAAAATGATTGCAGCGCACAAAAGAAGTAATTGTGTTATCCTTGTGATTAATGAAATTTAAACCTTCTTTTATCATACTACGAGCATTTAGAGGCACTGTAGATAACAACATGTATACATTGTTATGTGGTACCATTTATATTATAGTATAACATTTGATAACATAGTAATTAATAATAAATGTTTTTATTTTTTCTGTCTAACAAATATTACTTGAATGTAGTAAACACAGCGACGCATCTGAATAGCAGCTGACTGAATGTTTCTGGCTCGGGCTACCCCAGCCTTTCACCTTACAGCGTCACGCATGAGCCCCACTCACAGCCAACCAAAGCTGTGTGCGGTGCGTTTACGATTTTCTTAGTAACAACTTTTAGAAATATGTTAAGTTCCAAGTTGAATTAGCAGAAGAAGCGAGAGGAAATAATGCTTTCAAACTTCAAACCCACTACATGCTACTGCCAAATTTGTATTATTCTTTGGTTTTCTATACTCCTTTTGATGTTTGATAATATGGCTTAGTTAAGTAAATAAAAATTACAATGTAAGTTGTTTTTGTACTGCCATGTCTTCTTCTTGTCCTGTCCCACGCTATGTGGGGACGGCACAATATGTATACTTCTTCCAAGCAACCATTATAAGAACTAAATACCTTAATAACGATTAACAAAAATAAATACATAATTAGTTTTTATTAAAGGTACATAGCAATAAAATTCAAACTTAAGAATGTTTGTGATACTCGTAGATTTTGTGCCAAAATAGATGGTATATTAATAATTATTGTTTATAATAATTGAGTTGTTTTTTGCTCATTTATAAGTGTAATTTCTGAATTGATAAATAGATTTGACATATACGTAATATTTTAGAATAAAAGAATTCTCCGAATTTACTTTTAAGTTTAATATTTGTAAACGTAAAGTTTTCTGTGATGAGTAGTTATTAGTAACACCTACTGCCATAGATATAGAATAAAGTTATGATTCTTAAAAGAAAAAAAAAATATTCTTATTCTCTGATATGCATTGTAGTATCTTGTAGATTTAAGCAATGTCAATAAAAATAATAGAAAACAGAAAAAAAAACAGTTATAACTAGATATTCTTTTGCATTAATATATTAATCTGGGTAGGAAGTAATGAGGGTTAAATGGGCGCTATCGTAGCGAGAGGTCCAAAATGACAAAATATTGAATAAACACTCGTAGTCACACGACACAAGTCGAGAGATTTCTGAGTAGGAATTTTATAAATCAGTCATTGACATAATAGTCTGAGGACCTCACTGTGCAGTGACGCCCTCTACCGGGTTAAAAAACACTGACCTCTTTTGCTTTCGCTAATTGACGCTATTAAAATTAAAACCAAAAAACCTTACAGAAAAAATGCAATATGCAGTCTTTCCATCATTAAAAAAACGTTCATGTCAGTAAATCACAATTTTTATCCTTTTATCACTTAAACTGTCATTCACTAGAGAGAAAAAGACTACCGTCATTACTGCTACCTTTCTCGCTCTATTCGATGACGGTTATCAGAGATAGAAAAGGAGAGAGCATAAAGAGTGCGTTTCAATACTGCAAATGTCAACGTGTATACATTTATTGTGATAGTATTTTTACCTTGAGATGATTAGTAGCGTAAAATAGCTCTTCCAATATTGTAAGTCATACATATGTTTATTTAGAATCTAATTTGTAAAATGCACTGGTCGCAATAAATTTTCACCAATTCTTGTAACGGCTTTGTCAATAACAATTTATAAATAAATTATTAACCTTTGTGTAATTGCTCATTTTATTAAAATCCTTCCATTAAATGTCACTTTTTTATTTAATTAAGCGCTTTTTTATTTTTGTTTGCTTTTTTTTTTGGTGTTGGTCTTTATATGTCTGTTCTCTTAGCCTGTTGATTTGCCCGTTCTGTTCTTTTCTTAATTTTTCTCCTTTTCTTTATTTATGTTTATTAACATAATCACTGTTTTAGGAGTTCTGTATCTTTGTAGGTATTCGATCAAATCATCATAAAATATTGATAATATTTCTATATACAGCTCATAACATAGAATATATTAAAAGAGGTGGCCATTTACAGCCCAGATACTCAGTTCCATGCTTCTATCCTTTTCTATCACACATATTCGTCAGTTATAAGAATGAGAAAAAATAAAACAGATGCTTTGTAGAAACGATACGGCAATGAACTCTCGCGGTCTTTATCCTTAAACAAAAGATTCTGCGAGATAGCAAAGGACGAACATAGTAAAGTGCGATTGCCGTGCATACTGTCAGATGTAGGACACCTTGTTTTGGTCTTTTATTTAGAGTAATAAAAAAAAACAATCTTTGTGCACAGTCTCAAGTTTGTCAAAATGTGGTCAATACAAGATGATTCTAATTATTGTTTTTGAGCCTTGATGTTTCCCCACGTTTAAGTAAATGATTAGTAATTATAATTGTATAATCAAGACAAATAGTTTTATGCAGAAAAAGATTAAGAGGGAAAATATAGCTTAACGTAAAAAGTTATGAAAAATCATTAAGCTTTATTTAGAATTTTATTCAAATATATCTCTGAATTTACTTTTAAAAATAATCTGATCGAAACTCTTCAGTTAAGTATTCGGTCGCAGGTTAGATTTTCGTGTACGGTATTGAAACTTAGTTTGAATATGTAAATGTATAAAAAATGTATTACATGAAACACTGATATACCTACTTATGATATACATGAAATACTTATATGTATTATCTATATATATTTGTTATGAACTTACCGGGCAAATCTTCAGAGCTAGTCAGGCTTCCGCGTCACGACATCGACGGTCTCTCCGCAGCCGACTTCCACCACCACAACTATACCATGATGGAGAGCTTCCTGCGAGAACTTCACCAGCAGTTCCCTGAGATAACGAAGCTGAGCAGCATCGGCCAGTCTGTCGAGGGACGGAACCTGTACGTGCTGGAGGTGACGAGGAACCCGGGAGTACATGAGCCTGGTGAGTAGTATTGTCTCATGATGGAGAGCTTCTTGCTAGATCTTCGTGAGCAATTCGGACGGAACATATAATTAAATTGATATAGCTGGGCAACCCACACAGCAAATTCTTGCGCCCGTGGTAAGCTTTAAGCTTTTATTAGGGGGGGAATTTTATTGGAGGTTTTTTCTGTTCTCGTCCGTAAGGGTAAACCCTCTGAATCCTTAGACGTGACCTCCGGGTGGTGCTAAGAACAGTCTCGGGTGGTAGGCTTCGGCCGCACCTTCCGGGCTGGGCCAGTGCGTCTAACGATTTTTTCGTGTTTTGTAATGTGATCCGAGAAGCCTCTCCTTCTAGGTCTTCATACCCCATCTTAGACCACATCATCACTTTACATTAGGTGCTATCTTGGTCAAATGAAGGCTTAACTAGCAAAAAAAAAACCACTCACGAGTCACGAAACTAAAGAGCTAATAGAGACAAGACAAGTATTTTATTTTTTATTTCTAGTAATTGTTTTATTAGGATGAAAGGTTAAGCCTATATCCTCCGTACTCAACTACATATTATTTTTTATACATCTATACTAATATTATATACCTAAAGAGAGGTAGCTAAAGAGTTTGTTGGTTTGCTTGAACGCGATAATTTGAAGAAGTATTTTTCCAAGTGTTTGTTTTAAACAAAGTGTTGGTAGACCTTTTATTTGGGAAGGCATCAAATCACGCAAGAACAATATATATATATATATATTTATATATATATATTTCCGGACAATCCACACAACAACATCTAGCCCCGTGGTAAGCTCTTAGCTTGTGTTACGGGTACTAGACATCTGATATACTTAATATAATAGTCATACATATATAGATATTTTTTATTATACATATTAAATACCCAGACCAAGGAGAAAGTGTTTGCAGAACATACAAACACTTGACCCTCGGCGGGAATCGAACCCGCTACCTCTTGCGCCGCAAGCGGACCCTCGCCCACCGCGCCACTGAGGCAGTCAAATGCAAAAATTACATGATAAAGCTTTTGTCGTAGATAGCTTAAAGCTTATACGCCTCTTAACTATACCCGGTGTAACTGCAAGGATGGATCTATGGATAGACAGAATGTCTATCGATTAATCCCCTGTGTATGTTCTGAGATTTTCAGTCGTTCAAAAGTTATATAGATTTTTACGAAATTTGGTCTCTAAAGATAGGATAAAGTCTTTTTACCGTGGGGAAATCGATTATAACGCGTGTAACACCGCTGGCCACTGCTACTCATATATGTATATACTAATTTTATCAAGCTGAGGAGTTTGTTTATTTTTACGCGCTTATCACAGAAACTACTAGTCCGATTATAAAAATTATTTCTGCGTTAGATAGCCCATTTATCGAAGAAGGCTATATAGGCTATATATATTAAGCTAGTATTCTTATATTTTGCAGGCAAACCCGAGTTCAAATACGTAGCGAACATGCACGGCAACGAGGTTGTAGGGCGAGAGTTGCTTTTACTCCTCGCCAAATATCTTTGCACGGAGTATTACAAGGGTGATCACAGGGTTCAGACAATACTGAACTCTACGCGAGTGCATCTCCTGCCCAGTATGAATCCAGATGGATACGAGATGAGCAATGAAGGTAGGTCTTTCTAAACTAGTATAATAATAATAAATCATTTATTTCAGGTATCTCAGACCCATGTAAATATATACCTTGCAGACTAACACACATACCAATATAAATCGTATATACTAAAATGTCATCGGTTCAGTTTCATGGTATCATTGTGGCCACTTTGCTGAACAGACGTGCCTTTCAACAAATATCATTATAAATTAATTTTGCTGAATTGTGACCTCGAAAGCTATCTGTGATCTACTTTGATTTTTATTCTACTGAGTGCATTAGTTTGTGGAAATGCTTCAACTGTAAAAAAAACTGTTATAATAACGAAAATGAACAGCCCCTTTGATAGGAGTAGTAGGACGGCTCGCACGCAGAAACATCTGCTCTGAGTCCTTCTACTTTTGCCGACATGGTTAAAAAGGACTCAAAAAGTTTTGTTAAGCCGTTGAACTTAAGCTCTGTAGACATTTACCCCAATGACAAACAGAAAACCAGTGACGAAACAAAATCCATAGGCCAACAAATAATTCGGCCTCAAGAGATGAAACTACAAGTTAGAGCTCTGAGAAAAACAAGGAACGGTGGAGTTATTATAAGCACAGAGACCCGGGACGATATTGAGAAGTTGAGGAATCTTACGCAGATCAAGAACTCTGGCCTCTCAGTTGACGAGCCTTACAAGCGTAGACCTCGACTAGTCGTCTTAGGGGTGCCCACATCTATGCAGGATAAAGACTTTTTCATATTCTACCACAGCCTCGGAGTTATACCCAAACACATACTTGGAGAGTATTTGGACAAGTTTGCTTTTTGCTTCAAATAGTTTTTTTAAGAATAGGTGCCAATTCGCGGATTATAACACGAATAACACAATTCAGTTAAAAATATATATTAAAAACCCGTTTTCAAAAGTCTACATCGACACTTACCATCAAAAAAACATCTATCTTCCACTTAAAAAAAAATGAGAAGATGTTTATGAGGTTGGAGCAGAAAAGTTCTTCCTATTCACTCTTGACTTGAAAATACTCTGATTGTATTTATCGGGAATCGCAGCTACAGCACAGCAGTTTTTTAAATATGTTAAGTGCGCATGTTTTTTGAGGAGTTCGGACAAAATAACAAACCTCTAAGCCCATCTTTGATCTTACCCATCGACACAACAATACACGCATAATTTCTAATAAATCAATAAATATTTCACGACAAACAACAACATCTAGCCCTTTAGTAAGCTCTAAGCTTGTGTTACGAGTACTAGACATCTGATATACTTAATATAATAAACATACACGTATAGATATTTTTTATTATTCATTTTTAACCTCTGAAATATTATGTTATTTATTTTAGGGGACTACAGCAGCTTGAATGGCCGACCGAATGCTCACCACGTCGATCTCAATCGAAACTTCCCAGACCAATACGGACCCACTAAGGTACTATGATTATTAGTTATTTGGGTTTCATCGTGTGCTATAATGTACTCTATATTTTATTCCCGCCCTGAATCGGTAATTTACATTGGTACTATTTAAATTTTAAGAATTTTAATGTACATTTAATTTACATACACAAAAAATAGTTTGCGCTGGTTATAAAAGTTGTATAGTAGAGAGTGAGATAGATTCTGAGCCGCGTATTAAATTATTTTGTACTATTTTTTGCGCTTGACATCGTCCGTAGAATGTTTGAGCTTGAGTTTTACACAGTAATAATAGCTACCAGTATTCTAACTTCATACAAACGGTCGAAACGCGAGCTAAGCGCCTCGATTGAAGGTTACTCGCGGGATACTGACAGTCGCGACTGATTTCTTATTGCCATACTATGAATTTTATGGAGGGCTCTTTGTTTTTTGTTTCATTTGTTATTTACTATATTCGATTTTTTGATAAACATTTTTGTTATTAAATCTGTAAATCAAAAAACTGAATTTTCATTGCACCCTTCAATGATGAGCTCTTCCAGGGAACCAGGTATATTATATTTAATTATTATTATTAGTTATTGATATTCACCAAAATAATAGGGGTGTTTCTGATGTTTGATATTGTTTTTGTAATAATCCATATTTTTCTCTCTTCCAGGATAATAAAGTACAGGAGCCTGAGACGCTAGCCGTGATGAACTGGTCTCTGTCCACGCCGTTCGTCCTCTCCGCCAACCTGCACGGGGGCGCGCTGGTGGCCAACTACCCCTACGACGGGAACGACGACATGGAGAGCGGGGGCGAGAACCTGACCCCGGACAACGATGTGTTCGTTCATCTCGCGCATGTTTATTCTGATGTACGTATTAGCTTTGACTTTAATTTTTTTTTTTTTTAGATGGCTAAGCCTTCATTTGACCACAATCTCACCTGATGTAAAGTGACGATGTGGCATGAAGACCTAGAAGGTAGATGGCTTCTCCGGACCACATTACGAAACACGAAAAATCGCTTCACGCACTGGCCCAGCCCGGAAGGCGGTGACAAGCCGCGGCCGAAGCCTCCCAGAAGAACCAGAGTCTGTTCTTAGCACCACCCGGAGGTCACGTGTAAGGATTCAGAGGGTTACCACTTACGGACGTGAACAGACAAAACCTCCAAATAATTATTAATAGACTTAATAGACTTTTATATAGGAACATGACAATGTCTTAATAACTATTGGAATACGATAATGTCCGCAGTAGTTTAAAATCTGTGTCGCGGACATAATCGCCCGCCTCTTTTAACAATGTTTCGTATCAAATGCTCCTTTTGAAGCTTTAACGTCCTAATAAATACCCGACTGTGCAACGCAAAGGAGTGGTAATGTGTTTACAGTCTATGTTTATATGTTCCTTGCCGTGTTGGCTAAGTGGCAGCACAGTCGATTTTTAATCCGAAGGTCGTGGATTCAAACTGCGCCGAACACGTTTTTATTTCTCGTCTTGAAAAATGTATGTGCGCTTTAAACACGTTCTTTAATAGTGAAGGAAACCTGCATGTTTTGAGAACTTTAAAGAGTTTGGAGGAAATGTGACATTTACCAACGCGCCCTTGAATTAAGGTCTAATTTCTCTCGCCAAGAGAGAAGTCCCTGTGTCCCAGCAGTGGGAACGTTAATAGGGTGATGATGATGATGTAAGTTCCTATGTCCCACTATACAGACCAAACGCCTGGGCCGATTTCTATTATTGACACGTCAAACGTTAGTGAAAATTCAACGTGACGACCACTAGAAGCCATAATGTGAAAATAAAAAAAAATCAAAGTAGACTAGTAGTTCTTGAGATTACCATAAAACTATATATACAGTTTCGGCTGACGTGTCTCCAGCCGCCTCTTCTCTCCCTTACAGTATAAACATGTAATAATTCGTACACAATAAATATGGAGTCTCGTTGATTATTCAAAATCTGAACACGCATATCAACAAAACAAAAAAAAAATTTCAGTTGTATAATATTATAGATAGTATATAAATATATATTAAATATAAATAAATAAATAAATATTGCCGAACAATCCACACAACAACATCTAGCCCCGTGGTAAGCTATAAGCTTGTGTTACGGGTACTAGACATTTGATATATGTACTTAATATAATAGACATACTTAGATAGATATTTTTTATTATACATACTAAACACCCAGACCAAGGAGAAAATGCTTGCAGAACATACAAACACTTGACCCCTCGGCGGGAATCGAACCCGCTACCTCTTGCACCGCAAGCGGACCTCCGCCCACCGCGCCACTGAGGCAGTCAAATATAGATATTTATTTCACCATTTTTACCAATTTCTGAATACCTGCTGCCCTGAAAGCCCGTAGCTTATGTATGTGTAATTTTGAGGATGGAGTGCCTCAAGGTTGCATACTTGGGTAAGGTCTGTTTATATGGTACAGTTTTTTATGCTAAAAAACTAATTTATATTTTTCCTGCACATGCCGCCGTCCACAGGACCAGAGATGGTAATATCGATGACGTTTTAAGAGCATCAAGTAAGGAGTGTGTTTTAAACGTGTGTGTGTGTGTGTGTGTGTAAGTGTGAGACAATGAGGAAAATAGAGAAGAATTTTTAATTTAAAAGTTTAAATTTTATGAATTAATCTATTTTCGAGTTTTAATTCCTGCTGTTTTTGTGAGTGTGTGTTGTAACATGTGTGACCGTTTTTTTTGTCGATAGTTCTTTCTTTTTTCATTATCTCACCTAAGATAATAAGTGTCGATGTGGACGAGGAGGGATCATAAAGATCTTGAAGAAACTTATTCACTCGTGACTTAGAAACCCGGGTTGAAGGTATTTTTTCAAAAAGTGTGGTAAATGCTAGGCTATTTGTCTCAGGATTGATATCAATATAATTGCAATGATTTATTCTAGGCTCATCTGAAAATGCACCTGGGTCTGCCTTGCAAGAACTATCCGAAAGAGAAATTTCCTGAGGGCATCACGAACGGTGCCAAGTGGTAAGTATCGAATCGTAAATAAAATATGAGTTATAATTATAACCGTTATAACTAGTATTATTTTTCCATATTTTAAGTCAAAGTCAAAACGTTTATTTCCTTAGACGCTTATGCATACATGGACAGGTTAAATTAAAGCTAATTTAAATAAAAACTAAGAATAATCAAGGAAATAACATTGTCTTGACAGTTCGCATCAATTTTTTATACTGAGTTGAGAAGCGAATAGAACAACCCAGCTTTCATCTCTTACAAAGTAAATATTGAGAATTATTGATTGCTTTAATATTATTTATTTATCCTATTATTATTAAAATTTGTTTAATGTTACTATGTTAAAGCACCATAGGTATATAAAGAAAAATTGAGCGGTTATAAGCTGTACCCATTTCAAGGTTATCCATTCATTACCGAACATCCTGTATAAGAAGGCTGATATAATTTTCTTTATTATTAATATTATTATCCTCATAGGTACGTGCTAGCAGGCGGTATGCAGGACTGGAACTATCTCCACACCAGCGACATGGAGCTAACCTTAGAACTCGGCTGCTTCAAGTTCCCACCCAAAGCCGACATGCCGACCTACTGGGCCGACAACAAGGGGGCGCTGCTGGACTTCATGGAACAGGTTTGGATATTCTCAACTTCGTATTCATAAAAATATTTCAAAGTCAAAAGATTTATTTCCTTATAAGCACTTCGACAGGTCAACTTAAAATTAATAAAATTAAATTGTTTAAACAAAAAATATCAAGGTAATAACATTGTCTTGACAGTTCGCTTCAATGTTTCATACTTTTTAGTTATAGGTTACTATTATAAAATAAGCAATTACAAAAAGAAACTTGTCATGTTAAGGAGCTAATATAACATGAGCATATCAGTCTTGGTCAACCAGAATTATTAGAGCCTGTTACCCTGTCAACCATTGCACTTTTTAAATCAGACTTAAGAAGGTTAATAGAAAGTTTTGAGATTTAGGTTTTATCAACCTTCACCTTGATTTAGATAATCGATCCTTTTATTCAGGTACACAAAGGCGTACACGGATTCGTACGCAGCCACATCGGCAACCCCATCATGAACGCGACCATATCTGTGGGCCGCAAGCACCACGGCGTGCGCTCGGCGCGGGACGGGGATTACTGGCGCATCCTGCTGCCCGGGAAGTACAATGTCACTGCTAGCAAATACGGGTGAGTACTGCTCCTGTTAACACCGCGTGCGCTCGGCGCGGGACGGGGATTACTGGCGCATCCTGCTGCCCGGGAAGTACAATGTCACTGCTAGCAAATACGGGTGAGTACTGCTCCTGTTAACACCGCGTGCGCTCGGCGCGGGACGGGGATTACTGGCGCATCCTGCTGCCCGGGAAGTACAATGTCACTGCTAGCAAATACGGGTGAGTACTGCTCCTGTTAACACCGCGTGCGCTCGGCGCGGGACGGGGATTACTGGCGCATCCTGCTGCCCGGGAAGTACAATGTCACTGCTAGCAAATACGGGTGAGTACTGCTCCTGTTAACACCGCGTGCGCTCGGCGCGGGACGGGGATTACTGGCGCATCCTGCTGCCCGGGAAGTACAATGTCACTGCTGCTAGCAAATACGGGTGAGTACTGCTCCTGTTAACACCGCGTGCGCTCGGCGCGGGACGGGGATTACTGGCGCATCCTGCTGCCCGGGAAGTACAATGTCACTGCTGCTAGCAAATACGGGTGAGTACTGCTCCTGTTAACACCGCGTGCGCTCGGCGCGGGACGGGGATTACTGGCGCATCCTGCTGCCCGGGAAGTACAATGTCACTGCTAGCAAATACGGGTGAGTACTGCTCCTGTTAACACCGCGTGCGCTCGGCGCGGGACGGGGATTACTGGCGCATCCTGCTGCCCGGGAAGTACAATGTCACTGCTAGCAAATACGGGTGAGTACTGCTCCTGTTAACACCGCGTGCGCTCGGCGCGGGACGGGGATTACTGGCGCATCCTGCTGCCCGGGAAGTACAATGTCACTGCTAGCAAATACGGGTGAGTACTGCTCCTGTTAACACCGCGTGCGCTCGGCGCGGGACGGGGATTACTGGCGCATCCTGCTGCCCGGGAAGTACAATGTCACTGCTAGCAAATACGGGTGAGTACTGCTCCTGTTAACACCGCGTGCGCTCGGCGCGGGACGGGGATTACTGGCGCATCCTGCTGCCCGGGAAGTACAATGTCACTGCTAGCAAATACGGGTGAGTACTGCTCCTGTTAACACCGCGTGCGCTCGGCGCGGGACGGGGATTACTGGCGCATCCTGCTGCCCGGGAAGTACAATGTCACTGCTAGCAAATACGGGTGAGTACTGCTCCTGTTAACACCGCGTGCGCTCGGCGCGGGACGGGGATTACTGGCGCATCCTGCTGCCCGGGAAGTACAATGTCACTGCTAGCAAATACGGGTGAGTACTGCTCCTGTTAACGCCGCGTGCGCTCGGCGCGGGACGGGGATTACTGGCGCATCATTCTGCCCGGGACGTACAATGTCACTGCCAGCAAATACGGGTGAGTACTGCTCCTGTTAACACCGCGTGCGCTCGGCGCGGGACGGGGATTACTGGCGCATCCTGCTGCCCGGGAAGTACAATGTCACTGCTAGCAAATACGGGTGAGTACTGCTCCTGTTAACACCGCGTGCGCTCGGCGAGGGTCGGGGACTTAGAGTATCTATAGTAAACAGAGCGCGCGTATCACTAAATCTTCATTGTGCAGAACGTGGACAGCTATCATAGACAAACGAAAAAAATTTAATGACAGGTAGAGATGGGGCGTGCCGATGGGGAAAAAGCTATCGATAAATTACATTAATAAGGTTCCCTGTTAGGTAATTAGTTACACACTCATTATGTTATTTACTTGTTCTCTGGTTCATTATATAAAACATCTAGTAATTTACCCAATTATAATGATAGTTCTATCATTTACATAATCATTTTCTGGTTGTTTCAAGTGGCTACATTTATTATTATTATGAATACTTTGTTGCACAAGAATATAAATAATTGTACTGTACGGTACGAAGGTACGAAAGGTGTGCTTAATTTAGGTGTTACATAGTAGTAAGTTTCTGACATTACCGATAAAAATAAGAAGATAAAAATGTGCCGGTATTTTTTTTTATCTTATATAAATTATCGAAGAAAAACCCTACTCCCAACTAACATATATTGTTTTTAAAACATCGACTACAATCGATCGCATCCCATCACTATACTTTTGACAGTCGGAGCGGTGCGCTTGATCCACGACTGCGAATGCTCGCTGCGCAAACGTCATGGTGTTCTTAGACGTGTCTAATGTTCGCAATTCAATAGGCTCACTCTATTCTTACCATAGATAGATACTCTAAGGTCGGGGATTACTGGCGCACCATTCTGCCCGGGACGTATAATGTCACTGCTAGCAAATACGGGTGAGTACTGCTCCTGTTAACACCGCGTGCGCTCGGCGCGGGACGGGGATTACTGGCGCATCCTGCTGCCCGGGAAGTACAATGTCACTGCTAGCAAATACGGGTGAGTACTGCTCCTGTTAACACCGCGTGCGCTCGGCGCGGGACGGGGATTACTGGCGCATCCTGCTGCCCGGGAAGTACAATGTCACTGCTAGCAAATACGGGTGAGTACTGCTCCTGTTAACACCGCGTGCGCTCGGCGCGGGACGGGGATTACTGGCGCATCCTGCTGCCCGGGAAGTACAATGTCACTGCTAGCAAATACGGGTGAGTACTGCTCCTGTTAACACCGCGTGCGCTCGGCGCGGGACGGGGATTACTGGCGCATCCTGCTGCCCGGGAAGTACAATGTCACTGCTAGCAAATACGGGTGAGTACTGCTCCTGTTAACGCCGCGTGCGCTCGGCGCGGGACGGGGATTACTGGCGCATCATTCTGCCCGGGACGTACAATGTCACTGCCAGCAAATACGGGTGAGTACTGCTCCTGTTAACACCGCGTGCGCTCGGCGCGGGACGGGGATTACTGGCGCATCCTGCTGCCCGGGAAGTACAATGTCACTGCTAGCAAATACGGGTGAGTACTGCTCCTGTTAACACCGCGTGCGCTCGGCGAGGGTCGGGGACTTAGAGTATCTATAGTAAACAGAGCGCGCGTATCACTAAATCTTCATTGTGCAGAACGTGGACAGCTATCATAGACAAACGAAAAAAATTTAATGACAGGTAGAGATGGGGCGTGCCGATGGGGAAAAAGCTATCGATAAATTACATTAATAAGGTTCCCTGTTAGGTAATTAGTTACACACTCATTATGTTATTTACTTGTTCTCTGGTTCATTATATAAAACATCTAGTAATTTACCCAATTATAATGATAGTTCTATCATTTACATAATCATTTTCTGGTTGTTTCAAGTGGCTACATTTATTATTATTATGAATACTTTGTTGCACAAGAATATAAATAATTGTACTGTACGGTACGAAGGTACGAAAGGTGTGCTTAATTTAGGTGTTACATAGTAGTAAGTTTCTGACATTACCGATAAAAATAAGAAGATAAAAATGTGCCGGTATTTTTTTTTATCTTATATAAATTATCGAAGAAAAACCCTACTCCCAACTAACATATATTGTTTTTAAAACATCGACTACAATCGATCGCATCCCATCACTATACTTTTGACAGTCGGAGCGGTGCGCTTGATCCACGACTGCGAATGCTCGCTGCGCAAACGTCATGGTGTTCTTAGACGTGTCTAATGTTCGCAATTCAATAGGCTCACTCTATTCTTACCATAGATAGATACTCTAAGGTCGGGGATTACTGGCGCACCATTCTGCCCGGGACGTATAATGTCACTGCCAGCAAATACGGGTGAGTACTGCTCCTGTTAACACCGCGTGCGCTCGGCGCGGCGCGGGACGGGGATTACTGGCGCATCCAGTCCAGGTCGTACAATGTCACTGCCAGCTTGCTTTACTGGTGAACTTTGGAGATAATTAAGAGGATAATAAATAAATAAATAGTCTCGTTAACTTTACATACTTGTTCAACAGATACGAAAGTATAACTGAAGAGGTGACAGTGCCGGAGTCTGGTTCGGTCAGTGTGAACTTCACGCTGATGCCCAACGACCCACAGCATTGGTCGTCCGCCTACGATTTCCGGTGAGTGAATCTCGAACTGGGTGCTTTTTGTACAGCTTGTGTTGTGATTTACGCTTTCTCTTCTATGCTATTATCGTTTACATTGGTTAAAGGCTAAACGCTGCGTTACGCGGGCGCGGACGCGTTTTTATGTATGACACGAACAAAAATAGTACACACGCCCGCGCCTACGTATCGCGGTGGCTGGTTTAAGGGGTCGGTTGAATTAACCAAAACGGAACTAACATAAATTGTTTGAGTTTATTTTATTCAATATATTTTATTTCAAAGACTTACTGAGAATTACATAGTTCTGGACTTCTTATGACCTTATATCCTGATCAATACTTATTATGTATGTACTTAACTTTTTAAGTCATATAATGGAATAGTGACAATTTGTTTTATAAGGCTAGATTAAAAAATAACAATAAATTAGGAACAGTCGTCCTCATTTACAAACAGTTGTATTATATATTGGTTTTCTGCTCATACTGAGAATTAATCTGACTGACACTTAACTGTATTTTTTTAATAAGAAGAGCTTCTGAAAACTCAATTTCTTATTTCTTCATATTTTTATGTTTAAAGTTTTATTTAGTACAAGAGGTTTTCGTTTGTAATTTTACCCTTAAGTTTTTATTTTGTTTAGTTTGTATTAATGCTTACTGTGCTTTCTATTTAATTTATCAAATATTTCCTAATAATTTACCGGGATTTGTGAAAATTTATAATATTTTTATGTAGGTAGTGTTTTTAAAAGTTGTTTGTGTTTTCAATCTTTGGTATCTTTTTATGTCATGCATGTTTTTATCTGGTCTTTAAGTAATAAATATATTGCGAGTCTCAATATTTGTCTTTTTTAAAGTAGGTGATGTTAAAGAAGGTAATTCAGATGCTCTGTTGACTTTACACTCTCATGCCTATGATTGAAATAACTAACAAAATATTAAAATAAACTATATTAAAAAATCTCATTTCATCTAGTCACCTTACCAATAATATACCACTTCTAATTTCTATAAATCACCATTTCTTATAAATTTCGATAAAATCTTACTTGAGGTAGCCATAGCCATTGTCCATGTCGGTTGGTAGGAAGAGATCGCTGACAGCTTTAAGGCCGCCCTTTGTACTCCGATGTTTTGTCTTATCTTCATAAATAGTATCTAACGTATTTAAAAGTCAAAGTCAATATATTTATTTTTCTTAGCAAAACAGGGCATACCTATATAGATGGACAGGTCAACTTAAAGTTAACTAAAATATATCTAATGTATAAAATTTTCTTGTCACAGTTTTCGTTGCCATACTCCTCCGAAACGGCTTGACCGATTCTCATGAAATTTTGTGAGCATATTGAGTAGGTCTGAGAAACAGCCAACATCTATTTTTCATTTTGCAAAACAACGTTTGCTGGGGTCAGCTAGTTTTTTATAAATATTATCACGGAAATGGATAATGTAAATGGAAACTTGTCAACTACATTATCTTGACAGATCGCTTAAATTTTTTACACTAAGATTATACAAGTTTTAAAATGGCAAGTGCTATGCTTTTACTTTGGTGCTCATACTGCTTCCACATTTTTTTAATGTGTTGACGGAAATGTGTATCATCCATCATTGTTAACATTTCCTAGGAATTATATGCAATTCCTGGTTTTCATATATTTCCGTTTACTTAATTATATTGCTTATACCACTTATACCTAATATTAATATAAACATAATAAACACAGTATCTACAAAAACTAATAAACCAAATCACAGTGTTCTAGAGAACATAGTCGCGACGCGGTACCACAAGTCGCTGGAATTGTATGCAGCTTTAGCGGATATTGAGAACAAGCACTCTGACATAGCGGAGTTCCGCTCAGAGGCCGCTGTGACCGCCGCTTTCAGGCAGTTGAAGATGACGGACCAGGTATGTTATTAATACAAAGATTACCTTATGTCATTTATATTTACAGCTACACTTATAAGCACAATAAAGTTCAATTTGTTGTGTTAATCTAATCTAAAGTTTCCTTAAAAGTAAAAAATCATATTATTTTGTAATGTGCATTGATTTGAGACACCATTCGAGTACATTTGCAGATATTCGGTTCATCTTCCACACACCGATATTCATATTTTTTTTCAAAAAACACTCAAGCAAATGTCACTTTTCATACAAATAAAAACTAAATTGAATTCGCCTGATCCGTTCGGCAGCTATGATACCACAGACAGGCCCGTAAAACTTCAAAAACCCCTTTTTTTCGGTCGGGGATAAAAATACATAAACCTGAACCTCAAAGTAAAGTAAAGTAATTATTTATTGCATTTACATGTACATAAAAGATCTTAAATATATAAATTAGTATCAGTGTAAATTACCCATTGAGCATGCAATTTCATTTGTTACATAATGTCATCTTATCATAAAATTATTTAAATTAAATTAATCAATAAATCATATTTCATTTCATCACACATATAATTAAAATTGTACCTAATGTCAAGTTTGGTCAATAGACTTGTCATTTAAAAATTCTCTAATATCATAATAACATTTATCTAGTAAAATTGCTCTCAGCCTTCTCTGAAACATTCCGGTTCTGTACTCAGGTGTTTAGTAGTTGCTTAAACACGCTAAAGTATTCCTCAAGTTTTTGTCGCGATTTGACTGTCGCGCGCGCTGTCAGTAAAAACTACCTTACAGAGTTGTTATAAGTTTCGAGTTCAATTATTAACCCCCGACCAAAAAAGAGGGGTGTTATAAGTTTGACGTGTCTGTCTGTCTGTCTGTCTGTCTGTCTGTCTGTGTGTCTGTCTGTCTGTCTGTCTGTGTCACCATAGCTCCCGAACGGATGGAGCGATTTCAATTTAGTTTTTTTTGTATGAAAGGTGAGTCTTGCGCGAGTGTTCTTAGACATGTTTCATGAAAATCGGTTGGGTAGTTTAAAAGTTATGGGGGTGAGAGTGGGGAAGCAAAACCGAAAATCTGCAAATATACTAGTGTGGGGTATCAAATGAAAACGCATCGCGTCCACATTACATAATATAATGTTGTTTTACATTTAAGGAAATTAAGGCATTGGAATCGGGGGTTTTTCTTAAATTTTAAATTTAGGTTTATTTGTTCTTCCTTTCTAGTTCCCAAGTAACACAATCTTAGCTCTCACAGCGTCTGCTGCTGTACGGTACTGTGTGGATTGTTACCATCATTTATTTATTCTGATGACAATAGGGTATGTGTCTTAAAAAGTATGATATCTTTTGCTAAACAAAAATCAAGACTTTACAGTGCATTAAGGTTCGCATTACAAGTCCCCTCTCTGGAACTTTGATGCTCTATATCTTTGCTCTTTCTGTTAAATAGATAAATAAAAAATAGGAGTCCTGTATTTTTGGACGTGCTAACAGACGGATTGAACAAAATACCAATTATTTTATGTAGTCATCATGCCATGGTACACCTGTAACACAGCTTACCATCGGGTAAGAAGTTGCTCAACATAATATCCAGCAATTAAATATTTAACCCCCGACCAAAAAGAGGGGTGTTATAAGTTTGACGTGTCTGTCTGTCTGTCTGTGGCATCGTAGCTCCCGATCGCATGGAGCGATTTCAATTTAGTTTTTGTATGAAAGGTGAGTTTGGCCCGGGTGTTCTTAGACATTTTTCATGAAAATCGGTTGAGCCGTTCAAAAGTTATGGGGGTGAGAGTGGGGAAGAAAAACCAAGCATCTGCAAATTTACTCGAGTAGGTTATCAAATGAAAGAGCATCGCGTCCCGTAACTACTAAATATTATGGTGTTTTACTTATAAGGAAATTAAGGCATTGGAATCGGGGGTTTTTCTTAAATTTTATTATTTTTATACCTTCCAGCTGGGATCCCCAGAAGAGACCAAAGCGCACATCGCTATAATCGGCTCACTATACGGCTCTCAACCCCTCGGTTCAGAAATGATCATAAACTTCGCTCGGCACATCGCAACAGCATATTCCATCGGCGAGCCAATCCACATCAAACTATTAAAAAACACCGTAATCCACTTCATACCAAACGTAGACCCTATCTACGCGAGGATCCTACCATCATACGATGGGACCAACAAATGTGATATTGATCCTTTGGAAGAAGAATTCGGAGATAGTTTATACAGCTATTTGACCAAAAAGGATGTGAACCCAATGTCGAATTATACTAGAGAGAAAATGTTCGTTAGTTTATTAGAAGCTGAGAAATATGACTTGGTATTAGAGTTGTCGAGTGGGACGGAGGATGCGTTGTATCCGGAGTTGTCGAGGAGGGTGTATGGAGCTTTTGCGCAGAAGTATCAAGATTATAGGACGGTTAGTGACGAGTATACCTGCAAGGAGGATGATAGTAGTACCGTGCACGGGAACCTTATTGATCTGCTGTATGAGAGGTCAGTTTTACTTTTGTTTAAAACATACAGATAAATATATAGATATACTAGCGGCCCGCCCCGGCGTCGCACGGGTATAAAATTTTCCCGGAAATTATTAGAATTTTTCTCGCCGTAAAAACCATCCTATCTCTCAAGTTGGATCGAACTGCACATGGTGTGCGAATTTTATTATAATCGGTTAAGTGGTTTAGGAGTCCATTGAGGACAAACATTGTGACACGAGATTTATATATATTAAGATATACAGTTGTTGGCTGCAGGCTTCAACCGGTATGTTATACGCGTGAAGCGATAAGAAATCCGAACTCTCTGTTGCGCTAATTAGATTAAATAAGGTTAAGTTAATTTAATAAATAGCAGGTAAAATTTTAATAAGAAGTAGATTTTAGTATGTACGTACTATGAGTATTTAGATGCGTGAATTGTAGTTGAGAACCTCTTGATAAACCAGACACAGGCTTGAAGACACAACATATCCATTGTGAAAGTGTATTTTATGAATAAATAAATATTAATTATTATTGTTATTAATTATTTGATGAAATAAACATGAGTCGCGATGCTACAAAAAAAATTTTGGTTTTGATGACAGGTTCAACATCCCAGTGGTGTCAGTCGGGGTCAGTTGCTGCAAGATGCCGGTGGAAGAGGAAATCGGCATGGTCTGGAGGAACAACCTGGGAGGACTCATGAAGTTCCTTGAACAGGCCAATACTGGTGCGTATTCATCTATAGAGAAACTTGCGTACCGCCGCCGTGGGGGTTATTATATTGTTATCTACTTAGTAAAATGCTTTGGTAATATCTAGAAGAAATTGAATATTATTATAAATAGAATAGAAAATTAATTATTTAGTACACATAACTAAATTAATGGTTAATGAATATTTATTTTATCGGAAACCAAACTGCATATCAAACATTTCACGCAAAACTCACCCTTACTTTAACTTAACTCGTTTCCCATTATTTTATATAATTGATTGAAAATCATATCAAATTGTTATTGTGTCGTCCAAATACACGGAAGTTGGCTAATGACGGTGAAATATCCAGTTACAATTGTCATAAATCATAAAAGTATTTACACTTATATATATATATATATTTCAGGTGTTGTCGGCTTCGTGAACAACGAGGTAAACGCGCCTATCCGAGACGCGGTGGTAGCGATCACCGGCGTGGACAGACAGTACAAGGTGACCAAGAACAGCGCGCACTTCCACGTGCTGCTACCGCCCGGCGAGTACAAGGTGATCGTGCGCGCCCATGGATACGACGACCAGGTTAGTGCAATCAATATGTATACAGGGTGTAACATAAGTTTCGGTCAGTATGGGAAGGTCTGAAAACAATAAGACATAGGAAGATTTGTTTTTAGGAATCTTGTCATCGAGTTTAGCAAAATGAAAAAAAAGGATTTACATATTTAAAAAAACCTTGTTGCTTAGAATCGAACCCGGACTTCACCAATACAACCTTATAAAGAAACATAATATCTAAAATATTTACCACTGGCATTATATAGTATTCCGTAGGTATTAACCTAAATGGCAAACAACGGAACTCTTATGCTTTTAATATAAGACTTGTTTATGAGTGTGTAATGTTTATCATTTATGTTGTAGTTTCATCATCATCATTTCATACTCTTAATTGCTACGACTATATTCATGCCGCAATCCTAAAGTAACATAATCTTAGACGACTCAAGTGTCCAACTTAATAAACTAACATAATATTTTGAATATATATCGGTTATCGGTTATTTAGCATAATATTGTATTAAATTTATACATTGCTTGATATGTATTTATAATAATAGGTATTTATATGTTATATTTATGTATTTATGATAACATATTTGGATATTATTTGTTGTTCTTGTATTATTATTATTACTAATTATAATATATATATATAAATATATTTTATGTCACCGCACCGTCCAGTTATTTGCTGTGCATTATCCTCTCCATCCAAAGGTTGTCTGGAAGAAATTGCTCTAAGCAATACGGCCGCCCATTACGCATTTTTGTATTTAGCTTTAAGTCCCTTTTTGTATTGTGATATCCTGGTGTGTAATAAAGAGTTTTTTTATTATTATTATTATATAACAGTTGCATAATATACTATTCCGTAGGTATTAACCTGGCTGGTGGTGGACGGCGTGCTGAAACGCAAGGACATAGTGCTTCGGAGGACAAACGCGGACGCCTTGCCCGGCGGACACTTCCAGGACTTCGCGGTCAGCGAGGACTCCAACCATGTCTATGTCACTGGTAAGTCGGAGTTTTTAAACTAGTGATAAACCACGTAAATGTTCCCACCGCTGGGACACAGGGACTTCTTTCTTAAGCTTATAGTCTCTCAAACTATGAAGAGGACTTTATTATGAGTTTTGGCGCCGCCTCACCAGATTACCATTTGTCGAAGAATATATTAATATGTATAATAAAAAATATCTATGTATGTATGTATATTATATTAAGTATATCAGATGTCTAGTACCCGTAACACAAGCTAAGAGCTTACCACGGGGCTAGATTTTGTTGTGTGGATTGTCCGGAAATATTTATTATTTATTTATTATTTATATATTTAAGTACAGCATCGACTTTTAGAAATCTATAAACGCTCAAGTAATGTAGTGGGCATTGTATGGCTTTAGATGAGAGACAGTTGATTAGAGTTTCTTTAAAAGTTTTTATTATGTTATAGATTTTAAAGTTTATTTTAAAATTTGAAATGAGGAGACCTGTTGACGCGGGTAACACACACGGATAGGTTCTGCATTTTCAGCAAAATATTAAAAAAATATATTATTAGTTAATCATATCCTAGATTGGAATTTGTTAGGCAACCCATTAGTAATATAATTATTGACATATTAAATTGAATATAAAACTGGATTGTGTGTGTGGAGGGAGAGTGGTACTTTGCGAGTTCATTTACCGCTACCTTTTTAACCCCCGAACAAAAAAGAGGGGTGTTATAAGTTTGACGTGTCTGTCTGTCTGTGTGTCTGTCTGTGGCACCATAGCTCCCGAACGGATGGAGCGATTTCAATTTAGTTTTTTGTTTGTATGAAAGGTGAGTCTGGCGCGAGTGTTCTTAGACATGTTTCATGAATATTATGATGTTTTACGTTTAAGAAAATTAAGGCATGAGAATCGGGGGTTTTTCTTAAATTTTAAATTTAGATTTATTATAAAAAGTTTGGAGTACTAAATATTTTGCTTTACAAGTATTGAGAATATATTTCCGCAAATTAGAGGTATCATCAATGAGGAGGATATACATCAATGTATTATCTTATCAGGTGTAACACTAACGGTGTCTAGCGACCCCCTGCCTCGGGCCAAGATTACCGCTCGTCTGCTCAACTCGCCCTCCACCATCGCGCTCAACTCTAGCGACATGGCGGGCCGGTTCCTGCTCTCTCTACCGGAGGATCTTAAAGGGAAGAAAGTCGTGCTTAACGCGAGTTTGCCCGGCTATTTGGATATAGAGAAACGTGTTGTGGTGAGTATATTTATTTCCTTCACCAACTACGCTAGACTGATAAGTCGAAGAGTTAAGAATATGCAATAGACTTTTAAATTGACTGTTTTTTTCTTCTTGTTATCTTTGTTGTTTCAAAAACATACATATTTCTTTTATTTATCGTCATTTCATAGTGAAAGTTATTCATCAAGATACTAGATTATTTATTTTCGTTGTTTGGGTTTAAAAATCTTAGAAACGTCAAACATAAAATACAAAAAACATAGGTTCAAAAGGTAATGTAAAGTGACTATTTTTATAATCCCTCGCAAATTACCAAAACAAATCGCTTGGCCATGTGACGTCAAATCTATAGGTCATAAACTGAATTATGTATTCTGTATTCTGAAAAAAAAACACGAGCATATCTCACACAAGAAATTTTGGTTTTTATCAACAGCTAACCGGAGTGGTGAATCCAAACGTGCTGTTAAAATTGGCGAAGGACGATTTGGTGATTGGCATGCCGAGATTGGTCTTCGTTATGGTTGCAGGTAATTGAATAAAATTAATATTTTATTATATTAACCGCAAATAATTATAACATTATATAAATTCTTTTTAACTTTAATATAATACCTACGCTGCAGGCTTTAGTAAGCTGCTATTCATTTACTCCCGTGCGCGCCGTAGAAGAAGTCCCGGCCAGGAGAAACTCACCAGTAGATGGGAATCGCATAAACAAGAAAACAAATTTTTCTGTAGACTCTTAGTCTTTACATAAGGGACCTATTTCAACATCTCCGAGTAAAATCCCAAGTATATAATCAGTGGTTATAATATAGCGCTTTCTTGAATTACTTAAATTTAATTATTTTTTATGTAGTCTTATCATAATAGTAAAAAAATATTACAGGTCATTATTGTATATGACGGCGTGACGTCCTGGTTCTTCATTGTAGTGCGTTAGTACCGAGTGGAAGTAGCATAGAATCAAATCTTAAAATGTCCTATGGCGTGAGCGCTGCGCTCACGCAAACGCTGTCGGAGTTACTAGTTGACTTTATCTATATCCCTGTTAAACTGAGCCTCAGATTATTTGTGTGATTGATATTGTTCGATTAATCCCGTAATGAATTACTATTCAATGATATAATCTGTTTAAATCTCTATGTCAAACCTTTCACCTACATATACATAAGTATTCTTAAGGCTTAATGTATAACAAAAAAACGCAACACACGCTTAAAAAAATAATAATAACTACTGTAATTAGGTTTAGTCAATTATTTTCAATTGGTCTTATATTAGGTCCTTACATATGAAATTGGCGTTTTGTATGGGAGGAACAAAAAGTCGAATATTTTTTAATATAATATATTTAATTAATCAAAGTATGAACCATTATTTTCTATGCACTTTTGCCATCTTATAGGTAGTTCATTGATCCCTTTACTAAAAAAAACCAGTCGGACGGGAATCAATAAAATCTTTGAAGGCGATTTGGACTGCCCCATCGGAGTTGAATTTTTTCCCTTGCAAGAAGTTATCCAAATTTCGAAAAAAATGGTAATCTGTTGGAGCAAGGTCCGGGGAGTACGGAGGATGTCTTAGACTTTCCAATTGAAGCTCTTCTAATTTAGTAGCCGTCTGTTGCGCAGTGTGTGGTCTAGCGTTGTCGTGAAGCAGCAGTGGCGTGGAGCGATTGACCAGCCTAGGTTGTTTAGCCGCTAGCTTTTCCATCATGGTTTGCAATTGCTGACAATAGACATCAGCCGTAATAGTCTGGCCAGATTTGAGAAAACTGTAATGAACAATACCGGCACTAGTCCACCAAACGCTTACAAGTAACTTTTTTGGGGTTAATTTTCGCTTGGGGCAGGATTTGGCTGGCTGGCCATCCAACCATTGCGCTGAGCGCTTCCGATTATCGTAAAGAACCCATTTTTCATCACAGGTAATGATTCGGTTTAAAATACCTTCATTATTGTGCCGGTTTAGTAATGTAACGCAGCAGTCGACGCGCGTTTGCCGGTTTGCTTCAGTCAATTCGTGAGGTACCCACCTTTCAAGCTTTTTAATCTTCCCAATTTGCTTCAAGTGAATTAAAACAGTTTTATCACTAACACCGCAGCCTACAGCTAACTCGGACGTGGTTTGCGATGGATCCGCTTCCACAATAGCCTTCAACTCTTCATTATCAACTTGAGTCTCAGGCCGTCCACGGGGCTTGTTCTGCAAGTCGAAATTTCCAGAACGAAAACGTTGGAACCAAAAACGAACTGTGTTTTCTTTTGCAACACGACCGCCATACACATCATTCACCCTTCGAGTTGTTTCCGCAGCACTAGTGCCACGGCGGAACTCGTACTCGTAAATAATGCGATATTTTAAGTTTTCCATTTTGTAAAATGAGTGACGCAAACAGAAAAAAACAGAAGAAAAAAAACAAATGAATGACGATCATCGAAGCACAAATACATGAGTCTATAGCTGTACAAATTTGAATTTGGAATTCCTTACCAAAGAGGAGAAATTTGTGATTAAAGTGGCCAGTACGAAAAACGCCAATTTCATATGTAAGGACCTAATATAATACTTTTATGTTAAAAATTCTTTATAGCTAAAGAACATCCGCTCAACGAGCCAGCACTTTAATACGCTTAAATTCTGGTAGACTGTGGGCTTCCTTCACATTACTGGGAAGCTTGTTGTACACAGCTGGGCCTATAATATAGGTCAGCTGCTTGGAAGACTTCCGCAGAGAGCGAGACGGCGCGGCGAGCTCATCTCGGCTGCGTCATTTTCGACCTTAGCGACTGCGATAATAATTTGTGTGAATCAGGTGTGGTCGGAGTGTGCGTGGTGGTGATGGCGGCGTGGTGCTTCAGCTGCCGCGAGCGCGTGCGCGAGTCGCGCCGGGAGTACCTCTTCACGCAGATACCTTCCGACGACAAGCGCCCGCTGTGCCAGGACCAGGGATACGGTGAGTGCCACAACACAGAAAAAATATATATATCGCATCGGGGGGTAATTCAGGATTGGATGGCTCGGAATCCATGATTTTTGTTTGAAATAAAACCGTCACTTGATTCGTTGATATTTAATCTTACACACGGAATCACAAAATCGCAAGAAACACTTCAAATATGGCGGATTCAAATGGATTACGAAATGCGGTAGACGCGAACGTGCTGATGGCTTCGTGGTCAATCAACAAGTGAGCAGCCGCCATTCCGAGGGGAGCTTTAACTTCAAATAAGAACGAACGATTGACATTATTTTAAGTATAACAACATAAGAGATAAAAGCTGGACTGTTCTATTCGCTTCACAACTCAGTGTAAAATATTGAAGCGAACTGTCAAGACAATGTTATTTCCTTGATTATTCTTAGTTTTTATTTAAATTACCTTTAAGTTTACCTGTCCATGTATGCCATGTGCGTATATGGAAATAAACGTTTTGACTTTGACATGCTTAGAGCTTACCACGGGGCTAGATATTGCTGTGTGGATTGTCCGGAAATATTTAATTTACCTATTTTCTCAACTGCCAGGCTGTGCAAAAAGGGTACCTTGGGTACCCTTTTATGTATTAAATGCGCCCAAAGTTGTCTTAATATCTCACTTTTGTGCAAACTAAGCTTTCAAATTCAACGTCTTAAACAAGATGCATACTACCTTTGATAGCTGATACTGACATAGCCAAACGCATTAGTTTTTTTGTCACTTTACCTAAATAATGTGTGGCTTTGTAGCACATAGAACAGACAGCCGTTTGAGTTTCTAATCTAATAGAGAAAGAGCGCGGTGTTTTACGCCGTTAAGCTGGAGGGACAGATGCCTTGTCCTCATGTCTTGTCATGCTTTTATATAAATAAATATTTTGTTACGTACAATGCACACAACAACTTCTAGCCCCGTAATAATTTGATTTTATTTTATTCGGAAAAGAAACAGTTTTATTTACTTACTAAAGCACAATACAAATACTACTATAACCAACTTATAAAATGTTTCCACATAGCGTGATTAAACAAAAAACAACTCAAATCACCTACTTATAGCTCAATTTGGAAATATCTAGAGCACTAAGCTCGAATCCATTTATTTTTACCTTTGTTTACTATTTCTACACAGACAGTATAAATAATAAATAAATAAATATTGCCGGACAATCCACACAACAACATCTAGCCCCGTGGTAAGCTATTAAGCTTGTGTTACGGGTACTAGACATCTGATAAACTTAATATAATAGACATACATAGATAGATATTTTTTATTAAACATACTAAACACCCAGACCAAGGAGAAAATGCTTGCAGAACATACAAACACTTGACCCCTCGGCGGGAATTGAACCCGCTACCTCTAGAACCGCAATAATATTATCTAATCTACCTTTTCACGACAAGGTTGTCGCTATAATGTTTCATGTTATTAACGGACTTTCAACGAAAAGAGGATTTATTTTGTTTCGTTTGCTGATAACATCGTTGGTTATGAACCGATTTTAATGTTTTTTATAATGAAAGCTGTTGATTCCAAGATTGTCCCATTTAAATTTAATAAAAACCGGTAAAGTAGTTCTCGAGTTAAATTGAAAAATGGTCCTTGTTATATGCCGGGGCCTGAGACCAAGTTATACTGAATCATTTATATTTTCCTAACTAAATGTCGGTTGTTTTTGTTTTAACAAATTTTTTTATTTACTTTTTTTGAAATAGAAATCGTGGCCAAGCCTTACTTTGACGACGAAGAGATACCACCTTCGGAAACGGACTCCGAAGACGAGGTAGTTCTCCTAAGAAACGATCGAGATTGGAAGAATGTAGCGCAAGAATGATAAACTAATAATGAACTACACTATTAAGAAAATATTATTATCATCTTATTGATCATGTAAAATCATAATACTATCACGAAAATCATAACATACTTATATGAAATCAGAATCGTGATAGCTGCCCGAAGAGTTTAATTATTTGGCCCAACCGGATAAGATTTCCAATCGGGAAGAAAAAGACAATTCATTTATGAGAGTTACAAGTTCGTTATCAGTTCGATGTCGATATTTATCTATCCTTGTATTCATAAAAACTCAAATTTATGGCTTAAATAACTGAATTAGCTTAACCACACAATAATTCTGCCTTATTTTGCGACTATTATAGAGAGAGAGACAACAAGGTGAAAAGCTTTTATTGAACTGTTATTAAATAGATTGTACAATAATTTTTGGTTTATGAATAACGTTTTTTTTTATAAAACGTTCTATTACCCGGCTATAAGCCGAAAAAGTAATTTTTCGGTATTTTTATGAATACGGGGCTAATATATTGGCTATAGCTTGTTTTAAAGGAACTTCGGTGCTAAACGTCTCGGCTATTTGTTATGAACCACTATTGTGTGGTCAAATAAGTAAAATATTAAAGCGAAAATGTATATTTATTCATATTTTAACATTACTGGTGTAAGGGCAAGTTCCTATCGCGTGTTTATTAACTTTACGTTGCTATGTTAATCAATAAGTTATTTGTATAGATAGTGCCTTACAATGTTATAAGTAAAACCACTGGAGATTAGGATCATGGAGAAAATACAGCGAATAATGTTTAGAGACTATAATTTACATATAATTTTGATTAAGACACAGCAGTAAATAGTGTGTTTCCATGAATCACCACTTTGAATCTTAATATTTTAATAGGATAATATCAATCACCAATTAAGTAATGCACAGGTTAAACACTCACAGGATTCGAATTAGTTATAAGAATAGTTAATAATAAATAGTCTGATATAAGTTTTATTAATTGTACCTACGATATTTTGTAAGTAGTGCCACAAACTTAATGAATCTTATATTTATAGTAAGTAACACTATTTGCAAATAGTTACTAAGGCCGATATATTTTTGATGGCGCTGAATAAAATTGTTTAACAGAGATTTTCGTAACATGACTTACGCTTTTAACATATTTGTTAAATAAAAGTATTAAGTTTGTTGCACTACAATGTAAGCATATTACTGTAATGTGCTCGCGCCCTAGTGTAGCACTAGCGTAGACAGTAAACATTTTTATCTATAGCGAGTCCTTTAAAGCGAAAAAAGAGCTTCTTGATCATAGAGGTCACAAATGCCATAAACCCTAAATAAAAGGAAATGTTTTTTGTCTGTGCTAGTGGTGCCATCTGCGCTGAGTTTCGGGTAATAACCCCTATTGGCTATATGCCCAGTATTACCTATGATACATTCTATTTATTCGAACTTTTGCCTACAAATTACATTCCTTGCATTTTCTAGACTTTTGAAACTAGCGCATTTTTATGTGCATCTGATTTTTCTATTTAAGTTAAATTAGACAGCAGTATGATATCCGTCTTTTACATGTGTGGTTAAATAGGGCAGATGACTAAAAATAATAATAAGTCCGTTATTTAGATACGTAAAAAATTGTATTTTTTTTTCTTGTAAAGGTAAAATCAAGACGAGACCGTGCAGTAGAGCTTCGCGTGACGTAACGCTTTCGTGCGATTTTTACAACATTTCGCAGCCACAACCCACTTCGGAACTTTGATGCTATCAAAAAATATGTGTCTTATATTTTTGGACGGGCTAACGACGGACTAAACAGTAAAACAATTTTTTTATGAAGTCATCATGCCTTTTTGCCTTCTTTGTTGTTTTTCTAGCCCAGACACACAGCTGTGCCACTTGCGACGCCAAAATAATGCAATCAGTTAATTTTATACTTTTTACATTTATATTATAAGGGCTATACAAAATAATATAATATGATCACGTACATTCTGACAATTTTCCTGAAACCCTGTGATATAATTATTTCGGAACCGTATCACTAAGAGATTACTACTGACTACACTATAACTAAGACTTCGTTATCTGACTGCCTGTATCTCCGGGTTGTACCTCAAGAGCTGTTATAGATAGGGATTACAAATTTTGAGGGTAGATGTGAATAATGGCGTTCAACTGATGACATTTTTTTCACTTTATATTTTTATTGAACTCGACACTGGCAAATTGTCGCTTCAAGCGCAAAGTCCAATTACAATAAACTGAAACTGAGGGTAGATGTATTTCTGGTGCAGTTATTACAACAAATACTAAAACACGCTTATAAATAAATAGAGCTACGCGTGGTCACGGCAGTGCGGTTGGGCTCATTTATTGTCTACTACGAGATTTCGTTTTTCATGAATCTCTTTGAAAGTTATTTATATAGATAGTTTGATAATTGGTGCTAAATATTCAGCAATGTCCTTTTATATGTTGTGATTTACATTGATATTGAAATATAATTATTGTTTCCTATTCAATTTGTTTTATTTTCAAACCTCATCATGAACATCTCATCCTCGTCGACACCTAAGTATAATTATCAGTCATTTTAGCCATATGACGTCATCATAATAAGCATATGGCCTGGTACATTACTCGGGCGCGAGAACGTGCTCATACAAATGTACTACGTAGCGGTCTTTTGTACGTATTAGCATAGACTAATTACATTTAGTCTATGGTATTAGTCATAATAGCGCGCCCGCGCTTGCTCAACGTAAAGACAAGCCATAGACAAAGTTTGAATTAGGACCACTAAGTGTAATAATAATAGTGTGTGTTATTATAAAGAGGAAGATGTAAATAAAATGTTATTCCCCTTTTTCAGCCCTAACTAAAACTTTAAGCAATAATAAGACTAACTGTGAAAAAATTGTGTTGATATCTCAAAAATTTAATTATTTATAAGGAAATCAATATGGGAACGCGCGAAAACTGATTGCGCCCGTCGAGTAATGGCTGTGACGTCACGTCGCCGGTTGTGTTGTCGCGGACGAACGGCGCCGGCGCGCGGGCGGTTGCTTAGCTCTGTAAACTTACTTTTGTTCATTTCGATACATTTGTAATTTTTTAATGAATGGTATACCAACCAACTACCCAACATGGAACCAGGATTTTCACGTGGACAATCAAATAATCTTCCGAAAGTCGATTTACCTAAGGTTGCGGATTATTTCACAAACCATGCTAAGTAGGTATATTATTGCAGAAATCCAAGGGCAAAAACTTGCAAGGTAAGCAAATTTACCTACATATAACGAGATATTAATCTAAGTATTTACCTCTGCATTACGTTATTTGTTGGAGGTAGGTTAATAATATTATAAAAGTGAGAAGGGATCTAGGTAAAGTAGGTACCTACCTACCTAAGGGCCTTTATTTCATTTGAGACCAAATGGTACTTATTTCTTAAGTAATTACTTAGGTATTCGTAAGTATCGTTACAAGTTTTGGTTTTATAATAATGGAGTGATAGGACTTATGGCAATCGTTAAGTATAAGTTTTGGTTTTATAATAATGGAGTGATAGGACTTATAGCAATGAAATACACGTAAGTACGAGTAGGACTTATCAAAAAACCTGGTTTAGTCTAGGATAAGGTTACGTGTATATTGATATTTTCACAGTCAGTTTAGTCAGTGTCAGTTCCTACTAGTCTATTAGTGCTGTCAGATTGTTGTGGGTTATCGATAAAAAATAATACCCATAATAAATCGGGGGCTCTATATCTCTGAATGAAGTTACGAATAAAATTTAAAATGGAATGTGAAGGTTGTGCAGTAAGTAAAGGAGGATGCAAACATACAATGGCGTTGGTTAGGTGGTTACATCTATGTAACCTACTACCTATGTACTTCTGTACAAGCGGGCACCTCACTACGTCTACGTAGTGAGGTGCCCGCTTGTACAGAAGTAGCGTGTTCCTGTTCTTGGATGAAACCAAAACTATCGCAAGTTGGATCGCAGCAAAAATTTATTAAAGCCAAAGATATGAGAGATACGACGCAGCCCCGTTCCTCAACAGCACCTTTGACGCCTAATGACATAATCTACCCAACGAACGTTTTCTACAGTCAGTAATAAAAAAACAATGGAGCTGGGTATAGAATCTCAGATTATGACCTTCTTTCGTCCAACTGCAGATGTAGATAAAAATATAAATTAAGTAGATTTAAACTGAAAAGTGCCATAATTTTGGATTTTTTAAATTTCTATTTCTTTATTCTTGAAAAAAGTTGATTATATAAGCACGTTATTTTATTGCTAAATGACATAACTTTAATATTAAATCAGTTTAAAAGCGATCTTATATCAAAATCCCAAAAAAAATGTTTGTGCCTAAAGAAGCCTGTGAGACTCCACGTCCACAGTGTAGTGTTATGAAAAAATGACGTCCATACCTACTTAAAGGTTAATTCATTTTTGACATACTCTATAAACTAAACATTTATTAATGTAAAAAAATATATAGGTAGGTATTTCATATTTAGGTACTCGCATTAAAATGATCTTCATCAACAATGTCGACTGGTTTTTGCAGAACACTTTCCCCCTTCTCATCAGTTTACAACACTTATTTCTCAGCTTTTTGTCGTTGGGCACATGATAAAAGTATTTTTCTGGAGTGCTAACCGTTGTATTCGTACATAAGGGTACTATACAATATCTGTATGGTATTTTTTTCTCCATAATTCCAAAAATATCAATGAAATCTCAAAATTACTGCACGATTCGTTAGCGCGCGGCGGACATAACCGGCGATGTGACGTCACGCGCTGAGCGGTCGAGTTCGCGCGGATTTTAATAACATCCAACTTTGAATATTCATAGAAAATTCAGTTTTTAAGATATCAAAAAAATTCTTACACTTATATTTTTGAGATGTTATTTTTGATTTTTTTACATTATAAAATAATCACACTCATCTAGCTCATGTGTGGAAACATGCAGCGAGGGCCCGGCTTTAAATAAGTCCATCTTTTTAAACATTTTGTATTAAACTTGTAGAGTCGGGGTGCTACCTGCGTTATGATGTATTTTCCCGCGGTAGCCGCAAGTAGCATAATTAGGTCATAAACATAATCCAATTTAAAACCTATCATAATTTATACCATAGAAACCATAATAGAAACATACCAAATTTCAGGCTAATCGGTACAGTCAGTGAAAGACGCATAAACAAAATATACGATACCCTATTTGTAATGAGAATCTTTAAGTTGGTGTATACCTAATGATGATTTAATATACACCAACACAAATCACAAAGATTCTCAATTAATGAACTCTATAGGAAAGGTATTGGTTTTGCCATTGTTTTGCTATCATTTTGCAATAACGTTTATGTTATCTTTATCTCATCTTATCTTATTTAAGAGTATCTATAGTAGTAGATACTCTAACTAAGTTACTTATATCCATCTTATTTAGAATATTTTGCATAGACGTCGTTTTCTAAAAAAAAGAAGAAGACAAAGATTGACAATTTACACTGACATTCATTCAATTTCCGAATTGGTGTCAGCTGATTTTGATTTATAGTTTTCTGAGCAATTTGTTATTTCATTTCGTTGTTTGTTCGCTATAATTTACGAAATAAAGTTAATAGGCAACATGTGATTTCTGTAACAAAAATAATGAAACTACGTTCTGCCGCTCTCAAATATTGACTATTGATACAAAGTTATTTTCAATGGAAAGAGTACAATCAAACGCCATGGAAATGAGTCGCCGAGCCTGGGACAAACTGAGACGGATGAACCGCTTCTTTGACGGGCCCCTGACGAGGAAGAAGCTGGTCCTACTCGTTCTGATCATCATCTTCCTAATCCTGTACATCGGGCCGAGTCTTATGAGCTGGCTTTATAACGACAGAGGCTCCAGCCGTCAGGATGTATGCCAAAACAACTTCCTGAGACCTTTCACAGTAGCTATAGACGAGTACGATGCCTATCTCAGATACGAGAATTCTGAAAAATCCAAAGTTTCCTTACGACACAACTATGTGCCTTACGTGGGCAACGGACTGTTTGGTTTAACTTTAGAACATGATGCTCACTTGAACATAAAGCATGGACGTACTTTATCTATACCTGTCAAATACTTCCCGCTGTATATTGTAGATGATCCACTCATGAGAGAGTTTACCGTCACAGATTACAGGAATGGAATAGTCAACAGATATCAGTGCTCCGACAGTGGCTTGCAAATATCTTACCAATATTATGCTCATAGAACCATACCCTCTCTGTTTATTCAAGAAATTCAAATTAATAATCCTACTACTACACCTAAGACACTAAAACTCGAACAAATGCAATCTGAGTTAAGAGGTACAAGGATTATGAAACTTCACCAAGGAGCTGATGCAAAGGAGTACGAAGTTGCAGAAGGTATGATTAATATTTCAGACAGTGACAATGTGATCGCTGTATCTGTTGTATGCCGGAAACTTCCTGGATCTCTCCAACTTGATGCTAGAGAAAGCGTAGACTTACTCATTCTTACAACTATTCAGTATAGTGAGCCTATTAATCAAAAGGATTATATGAAACATAAAGGTCTTGTTAAAAATAAAGCAATCAATGAAATGGAAAAGGCAATAGCTTTGACCACTGACAGGCAAGCCATCCAGCAGCTGAAAGACAAACACACTAGAGTCTGGCAAGGGCTATGGTATACAGGCTTTTACATTTCTGACTCAAAGGCTGAGGGCATTATAAATGGTGATAGAATAAATGCTACAATATACACAATACTATCTCAAACTAGAAGCTATGAGTATGAAGAAGATGTAAAAACTACCACAAAGGCTGAATTACAAAGAACATTGACATATTCTGAAGGCTGTTATGAAGGTCATTCAACTTTAGATGCATTTTTATTATGGAAACCACTGCATACACTTCAAGACATTGATGATGTCGCTAGTGTTTGGCTTTTGACATTAGAAAAACAAGGTTGTCATAACCTCTTAAAAGCGGGAGCAAGTGGAGTTAATCAAGCAATGATCCTAAGCTTTGGAGCATTCCGTTTCAGTAATCAACATTTGGAGTACAACATTCACCCATCAAAACTTCACAGAGATTTCCTGTTCCGTCGCATTAACTATGGAAATATGACGCACGTCAACATAAGTGTTATTGTGCAAGAAGATAACAAAGCAGCTATTTTTGTAGCTTTGGATCGGTCTGATAAGAATTATTATGCTTGCGATGGTGGATGTTTGGACTCACCTGTACAACTAGGTCCATATAGAAAATACTTTCCAGTAAAGTTGACTGACCCTTTGACAGCTATTTTATATGTAACAGCTGATAAGCAGCATATGGAAGACCTAAGGCATGCGATACATGTGCAGGAGGTAATTGAGGCTCCAGCCCATGAGAACCATGTCATTGCATTGCATAAGCACGGGCACAGCCTGGGAGGGCTTAACCCTCTATTTTGGGTATCAATTATATGTCTTATAGTTGTCTTCCACTTATTCCTGTGTAGGATTATTATGAACGAGTTCTGTGACACTGGAGTTAACTATAAAAGGTTGTATAATAAGCCTTGAACTTTTGAGGTTTAAGATGGTTGCCTTATTAAAGTGCTTTGATTAGTCAGATATATCCACTAAGGATTGTTGAGTCATTAGAAACGCACAAATGGTTCTTAGTGTTTATTAAATGATCTCTTTGAATTTGATTTTGCTTAGTTTGTTTGGTTTTCTTTGAATAATTATTTTGTAACTCAGTATTTTTTAAAGACCTAACAATTCGGTACTAAGACAGACCAAAAGTTGTGGTCTTAAATGACACTGTAATTTATCAAAAGGGCATTTATATTGTAACTCACTATCTTAAATATTTCCTGATTTTTCTCTGTAACATTGATGATTTAGCTGACAGCAAGTGTGCGTCACTAAGATGAAATGCAGCTAATCTTATCAAAATATACCTACCATGATATGCCTGTGTTATCATAAACTCTGTATATTGGATATTGTCAGTGTAACAATATTCAATATGACCTATTGTACTGAATATTATTCTTCTTTTCTTTTAAGCATAAAACTTAATTGTTAACTGGAGTAGAGACCCTGTTACATAATCCTTGACGAGAAGATAATTTTTTATCAGCTGGGAGTTATAACACTACAAAAGTATTATTAATTTAATTAAAAAATCTGTCTGTTGTCTTCATGTTAATTCTTAATCTATTAATAACCAACCTACCTTTAAAGAAAATGTTATGAGTGTTTAATCTAAGGAGAAATTTAGAGCCCCAGTCCAGGAAATATTCTTAAAACATTCCAATTGGAATATCTATAATATTTGCCCACCAAGGCAAGCTTTCGAATACATAATACCTATTGTATATTTAATATTGTCGTATTTATGTACCTATTAAAATATATATTCTTAAATACCTGCAATACTTAATTTATTAATAATTTAATCTACTTGTAAATAGAAAATTAACAATGTATGTTATATGGTTATGAAATACTTGAAGATATTTGAGTACTACGTTATAAGATTGTGGTGTATATTTTTTAAATAAATGGTAAGTTCTATTGTTATCAAGTATATTTTTTTACCCACATTTTTATATTTTCTTTGACTTTTTTAGTTTATTTTTTTTTGTATTGCTAGATATGCCTTCATTTGACCACAATCTCACCTGATGTAAATGACGACGTGTTCTAAGATGGGGCATGAAGACCTAGAAGGTAGATGGATTCTCCGGACCACATTACGAAACCTACCACCATAGACTGTTCTTAGCACCACCCGGAGGTCACGTGTAAGGATTCATAGGGTTACAAGAAGAGAGGACTTTGTAGAATTAATTCAACATTAAGCCTTATTTCACATTTGGCTATAAACGAGATCAGATCAGGCTAAACTCGTTTTAAAAAGGCTGAACTGAGATCAAATTGTTCGTTGAACTAGGTAGGCTTTGTGGCTTAGCGAAATTCACATGAAAACAGTTTTTAGCTAGCTTTACAGCACTTTTAGTCACAAAAATATTGATAATTTTGAATAATTTGTAATGCACTGAGAAATTTTATTTTTTTTTTTTAATAAAGGAAAAATTATGACACATCCGTAATTCAGGATTCGAACCTGCAACTCTAGGAATGCGCCCTGACGTGCTAGAACCAATTACATCAACGCGTCATCACGTGATATTTTTCTGCACTTTGTATTATCGAGTGAAGCCCCGAGTATTTAAATACCTAATAATAGTTTAACCTGCAAAGTGAGGTTTATCACTTATTAAAAGCACTGAGAAATATCTGACATGTTATAGATAAAATAAGAAAGAGGCACAAAAACTAAAGTGCGATAGAATATATGCCGCCATATACAGTGCTAAACGCGAACAACTTTTAAATTGTTACTGGTTCCGTGAGACTGCTATCATTCGATCTGAGAACATCGCCTTAAACAGTGGCCCAAATTATACGTGCTTCGCGAGCATGTCATAATACTAGCATCAGCGTGCCCTTGCATGTTTTTACCAAATCTTAATTGTCATAAGTTACCACAAAAAAATATAGTATTGTCTACCTGGGAAAACATTTTTACTTAAATTAAACCAAGTATCTACTACTAGGGACACTCATCTGATCTTCTCAGTCATATTTATTTATTTATTGTCATACGAATCAAAAAGATAAAAAAATGTGTTAATAAGTCAAAATATTTATTTGTGATATTTTAGTTTGGTTTATTTTTTTTGGAATATGTTTGATTGTACACAATATTTTATAGGTATGTTTGGGACAATCTAAATATCAATCCAAGATTAAAATTGATTGCTATGATTTCAAACGGAACTGTTGAGTCGACATTAATTCGCTTTGAGGATAAGAATGTTTTAGGTCTGCTAAACTTAGCTGTTTTTGTGGTTTCATACGGGCAATCTGAATCATCAACATGGACACTTGTTGATTGTATGTATAGTCGTAGTAATTCACTATTCAGTGGTATAGTTTACCAAACTTTTCGTCTAAGACACATGGTAGATAAATTAAACCTGGTAATGGCAAAACCATTGCAAACCCACTTGCTACATGAGTATTTCCATAGAAATGTCTAATTCCTAAGGACTCTGAAGTAATTTTCTTGTGAATTAGTGAAGATAAGTATTCCTAATGGTTGCATCGAAGTAGGCGAAATACTTTAAAACATTATACTTATACACTTTTTGAGACTTTTAATAAGCACATCAGTTCTGGTGATAGTCCTGAAAGCGGCCCAGGTGCTCAGAGCTTAGACCTCGGCTTTTACAACCTACCAAGGTTGTAAAAGCCGTGAGTCAATTATCCTAGTACGTAACAATTTTTATTTACGTATTTCTATAATACGGATCTAAAAAATTTAGCCTCATGTTAATAAAATATGTTTTCTACATTGTTCCAGGAATGTAGTGATTTAAGCAATCGTATTCTAGCAAAAGCATGATATTGCTATACAAGTTGCATAGAAATTATCGCTCTTTATATATACAAAAATTATGTAACTATTGTTGTTTTGTTGTGGGAACAATAGTGTTGTATGTTTTTATTGTCTTGAAAGCCATTGCTCTTTGAAACTCCTAGTTTTTCCAAGACATCACGATTGTCTGAGAGGTCCTTTTATTATATTTTGACAAAGAAATTTATTTCACGTGTCGCGTCATACCGCGACACTTATTTTGCTTTACTCGGGAATATACCGTGGTAGCATTCGTGATTTGACGCTTCTTACTATAGACTAGCTGTGCCCTGCGGTGCTACCCGCGTTATAATGGATGAAGTACTCATAACCAACAACATATTTATTTGAATAAAGATTAATATTATTATGTTGATACAACTTAAACAAATTATTTCGACCAAATTAGGTACCATAAAAACGGTTTTTGTGAGTTAATCTTAAAAGATAGACATATACTATTGCGGACTGTTTTTTAGATCATTAAAAGAGCTTTTATTCTTTAATACATATTTTTTGTGTATCTTGAACCGTTTTCACGGCGCACGCAACGGAAGGCTTCAAAGATGAACAATTTCTCCCGTTTTTTACACATTTACCACTATATCTTTGCTCCTATTGGTCGTAGCGTGATGATAGCCAATAGCCTTCCTCGATAACTGGACTATCCAACACAAAAAGAATTATTCACTTCGAACCAGTAGTTTCGGAGATTAGCGCGTTCATACAAACAAACAAACAAACTCTTCAGCTTTATAATATTAGTATAGATTGAGATCATCAGATATGCACTCTCATTATAAAAGCTTCTAGTGAGGCATACGTGATGTATGTAAATGCGTTTTATTAAGTTAAAACCCTGCTAATATACGCATTGATGTGTATAATCGGAGACCAGGGTTCGAGTCCCCAGCGAGGATTCAGTTATGAAATGCGTTTTAACATCTATGACACGAAAAAATTTAATAGTTGAACTAAGGAGATTTATCACTTTAAAAATCATATGGATTTTGTAGGTTTATGGTTATCTATTTATATAAAAATGATTTGTTGTTCGTTAGTCTGATTAAAACTCGAGAACGGCTGAACGGATTTACCTTATCTTAGTCTTGAAATGTTCGTGGAGGTCTAGGGAAGGTTTAAAGGCGAGAAAAAATCGAATAATTGCCGGGAACTTTTTTTACCCATGCGACGCCGGGGCGGGCCGCTAGTTAGGAATAAAAAACAATTCTGAAATATAATTGATTTATTTACAAAATAAAACTATAAAATGTATTAAAAATACAAGGCACAATACGGTAAATATTTAATAGCATATAAGCGTTACATAAGGCGTTATCCTAATTAGGCACTGAGCGAATAGAAAAAGGATTCTTGATTGCAATTCGATTATTGAAAGGTGCTTAGATTTTAAAGAACGGTCCTAATACACTGATTATCAAAATGGTTGTGGTATATTGAAACTAACATTTTACCCATTTATTTATATAAAAAAAAAGAAAACAATATAAAAAACAAACAAATATACAACGTTAACTACGTTTACAAGATAAAATAAAACAAATAAATTAGCCACAAATAAAATATTGTCTACTAAAATATACTATACCTAGTAGTGTGACCAAATTGTCAATACCAACCAGAGAGTATATAATCACTACGTATACCAACATGAATAAAAAAAGACTTCGAAAATAGATTGACATAACTGCCAAGACTGCATGCAATTTGCTCAATTGATTTTTTTTTTTATTACGATGATCGCTCAATGGAACTCAATTCGAACAACGCCTATCACAGTTGAAACAACATTGTATGCGCTATCGAGGACAGCCGTCTGTGGGTACGTAAACCGAGAAACATTATGTAAAAATTCGAGCTTCATCTCATCCCAACACGGGTATATTTGTAAATATTAGATTTATCCACTTTAACATCTAAATAGTATATCATTGAAAAGGGTAACCCGATTTTAATGAAACAAGCTAAGAACAATCTCCGTTAATATAATCTAAATTTAAAATAAAAAGTCATACTATTAAGTAATGTGCATGTGATGCGCTTTCATTTGATACTCTAACCCTCATAACTTTTAAACGGGTCAACTGATTTCCACCAAACATTATCTAAGAACACTTGCGCGAAACTAATCTCAATCAAAAATTCGGGGGACACACGTTGAACTTATAACAGCCCGTTTGCGTCGGTGGTTGTTTTAGTGTCCAACTTTTTAAACTCGCATCCAAATTTCAATGTTACATAATATCTCGTCGGTTATGTACCCTTCTAAACTAGTCTATGATCACAAATTATTACATCAGGCACTTTCTTCTAGTTACAACTTACACCTATAGTTATTACATTGATTAATAGAGGATTCATTAACTAAAATACAAAGGTACATTATAGAATGGTTCGGTATTACATTTGAACTATGGATGTTATAACCTCCTTATGCGAAATAGTCAACTTAACCTATTTAGACAAATTGCCGCTAGCATTCGTTTGTCCTTGTCAATCACATTGACATTTGTGTTTGTTAGAAAGAGACAACATACATGCTAAATTTAAAACATTTGCTATCTATTTTGCATAAGAAGGTATGTTTATATCTTATCTAGCTTTTCAACGTATTTCCCCGCGGTAAAAAGAAACCTATATTATTTTTAAATAGGAAATCTAACAGTGAAATAATTTTTCAAATCCACCCAGAAATTACTGAGATTAAAGCGTTCAAACAAACAAACTCTTCAGCTTTATAATATTAGTATTAATTATTATTATTTATTTATTTAATTTATTTATTTATTATAGATAACACATACCTTTAACTAACAACTTATTCTACAACAATTTCAAACAAAGATATCCTATCGCAAAGAAGGTCACCATTTTCATTCACCAGTGGGCGCCACTGTAGAGTGAGGTTCTCACACATAGTTGTCACTGACATTTAGGACCTCACGCTGCCCCAGCGCCCCTGGCGGCCAATCCACTCGCATTGTCCCATAACTTTGAAGTATTTTGGAAAGTAAATCTAGATTATGTAATTTTAACACAAACATCTTAGAAGGTATTTTTTGCCATTCATATTTAGTTTCTTAAGATAAAACACAGCGTGGTTTCAGTTAGCCTTAGTTTCATTACGTTGCAAAAGCAAAACTATACAGAGAGAACTGTAATTAATTTCTCGCTCCACGGATTTTATTTGTTTTTGATAAGAAACCTAAAAATTATAACATGTAAGGATTTAAACTGTAGTATTTATGAATAAAATGTCTAAAGGTCGATTTTAAAACTTTAAGATCTATCTGGTTGTTTTTTTTTTTTTAAGATTTGTAAAAACAAACAAATAAATAAAATAATGTTGTATCTTGTTTGAAGTTAACGTCCATCTAGCGATAAAAAATTGGCTCCTAGTTAAAAATATGTTAAAGTATTTATTTATTCTAACTGTAATTGTAATAAACATATCAAATTATCATAGTTTTATAACAATAATAAGATATAAATGGGCATTAAACTCATGAACCGTCAAATTCGTAGTACAGACACAAAATATATACCTATCTAATTATACATTAGAAAAATAGGTTATCTACAACAAAACGCAGATCTTATGTTAGATTAATAATTAATTAAATAAGGGCAATAGAAACATCACTTTCAGTCAATTTACTACATAAAATAAATACTTTTTTCTAACATTTTTTTTGGTAGAAATTCCCTAATCTTGGGACTAGTTTTAACATTATTTTTTTTACTTTATCTAAAGAAAACAATAATTAAAACGGGCTATTTTGTATAAATAACGTTGTTTTGTTATTTATGTAAAGTATCTATTATATTATGCATTGTTTATGATATTTTTATATATAGCTTATTATTTCCAATACTAGTAGCCCCAATACTAGTAGTTATATGGAAATATAAATAACAAAGTTAGAGACTAATACAGTTTGAAAATGACAAAATCATAGGCAAGCTATATAGCATAGATTATTATTAATTTATAATTTAATGCAAGGGGCGTATACGTTTATGAGAGATCCTAGTACAAAAAAAAAAAAAAAACATACCAATAAAAGGTATGGAAAGATAGAATTTTGTCACAGGCAATAGATAGAGAAACCATAGACAAACTATATTAGTCAATGGTTATTAAAATGTTATCTTCTTGATGCTTGACCCAAGTCAAATGTAATTGACCTTAGTAAAGTATTTTTATAGGCGAATATATAGTTAATATATTGATTCATACATACTTATAATAAGTACTGTCATTTTGTTTGTGCATGTGAGAATGTCCAGTACCGGAGGGTAATTATAATTAGGTACCTGCAAAAAAATATTAAGTTAATTACTTTTTAAACACAATAAATAATCATAAATTTTACTGTTGTCATAGTGGGGGTTCTAGAACTGTGCTTCAGTCAAGTTTTAAAATCTTATTGAATTAATATGATTTTAAAATAATTTTCATAACAAATCACAGACAACTTCCTCTAGTTCACTACGAAACCAATCGTTTTGTTGAGTATATATTTTATGGGAAAAAGTGTTTTTCAATATTTATTCTGGTATTCTGGACTGGGACTGTCCCAAATCGTCAAATGCGTCAATTGATATAAGCGTTGTGTGTACGGATCATTTTGTACACCTTCTCAACTAAGATAAATATGAAACTAGACCGCCGGGCGCATACAATTTTGTGATGATTCTAACTGCTTACATCAATTTGGTTTCATGTGTTTCACCACGCATATTTTTATTATATGATATTTTTTCTTGTTACTTGCAAACGAAAAATGAAGACGAACGCGAAACGTCAATGCACTATGCATATAATTTACTAAATGTATACGTCACAAGTCTCCGCAACTTGGCACTTTCTTGTTATGTTGATAAAGTAAAAAGTCCAGTATTTGACTGCCTCAGTGGCGCGGTGGGCGAGAGCCCGCTTGCGGCGCAAGAGGTAGCGGGTTCGATTCCCGCCGAGGGGTCAAGTGTTTGGTTGTTCTGCAAGGACTTTCTCCTTGGTCTGGGTGTTTAATATGTATAATAAAAAATATCTATGTATGTATGTATATTATATTAGGTATATCAGATGTCTAGTACCCGTAACACAAACTAAGAGCTTACCACGGGGCTAGATGTTGTTGTGTGGATTGTCCGGAAATATTTATTTATTTATTTTGGACGGACTATCAGTCGGACCTATTTTTTATATAGTCATCAAGTCTATTACATATTTATTACTCACATCACAGCTCCTCGTAAAACGCGAGCCGCGTTTTGGTGGAGCCCTGCTTCAGTTTCCTCAGCGTCGAATACTTGTTGTCGCCAGTCTGTGTCTAAAACATTCGTATATATTACCAAGAATCATTCTCTACGGCATCGTAAAAATCGTATATTACTGGGATTAGGCTGTTCAAAATGATCTGGGCAAACAAAGTAAGAAAACTAATCTAGTTTGCATGCTACACTTGATAGCTATGTTCGTATAGACTATAGATCATAATTATTGAACACTATCAACTTAGATAGATCACACATCATAGAGCTGAGATATTTTGACCACTTTGGGCTGTTACAATATTCATCATCATCACCCTATTAACGTTCCCACTGCTGGTAGACAGGGACTTCTCTCTTGGCGAGGGAGATTAGGCCTTAATTCACCACGCTGGCCATGTGCGGGTTGGTGAATGTCTCATGTCCTTCAAACTCTTTAAAGTTCTCAGAACATGCCGGTTTCCTCACGATAATTGCCTTCAACGTTAAAGCACGTGTTTAAAGCGCACATACATTACTCAAGAAGAAAAATCCAGAGGTGCGTGGCGGGGTTTGAACCCACGACCTTCGGAATGAAAGTCGAGTGTCACTTAGCCAACACGGCGTAACAATATAATGATGATTCAAATTGCATTATATGTCGATTTCGCTTCGTATTTTTCAGATTATTTTGACTACTCTAGATGGGTTTATCAATTAGTCGCTGATTGTAGAGTATTTTGTCTGCTCTAGATGGGTTTATGAGTTAGCCGCTGACTGTAGCAAGTGCCGCCCTGACCTGCGCCTCGTGCAGCCGGTCCAGGGTGGCGGCGCCGGCGTCCACGCGCAGCACGGAGAACTCACAGCGCAGCTCGTCCAACTGCTGCTGGAGATGCTTGGACTTCGCGAGGTACTCCACTCTGTTAACAATAATTGTTAACTGTATGTATATAACTATTATGTTAGTGTATATCGCATAGATTTCAAAAATAATAACACAGCTACTTTTGAAGTATAACATCCTGTACCTTCTAGGTCTTCATGCCCCATCTTAGACCACATCGTCACTTCACATCAGGTGAGATTGCGGTCAAATGAAAGCTTATCTAACATAAAAAATAAAAAAAGTGTGTGTGCGATTCACAGACGATAGAAGTGAAACTTCAGTAAATCGACAAAAGAAGAAGATAATACTGTGCAAAAAGATTTTGTTCGGGCGGTCACCCATCCAAGTGCTGGCGTCGCGCAAAGTTGCTTAACCTTGTTAGCGTTTCAAAGTCAAAGTCAAAAGTCAAAGTCAAAACGTTTATTTCCTTAGAAGAACATAGCCTACATGGACAGGTCAACTTAAAATTAATAAAACTAAATTGAAGTTTAAGATTGGCTTACCTGTCGCTTTTTCCGTTGCATCCGGTTTGAAATCACAACTATTTTTATAATTGTATTTTTATTTTTGATAAACCTTTATTTGACCACAATCTCACCTGATGTAAAGTGACGATGTGGTCTAAGATGGAGCATGAAGGCCTAGAAGATGGCTTCTCCGGACCACATTTTACGAAACAAGAAAAAATCGCTACACGCACTGGCCCAGCCCGGACTAAATTCCCGGATTCTAAAGAAGTTTCACTTCAATAATAAGTATAACGGGGGAATCAGTGTGTAGAGGTATAATAATAATAATAAATCATTTATTTCAGGCATCTAAGGCCCATATAAACATATACCTTATAGACTAACATACATAAAAATATAAATCTTATAAACTAAACTAAAGTGTCATCATCGTGGATCATCTGTTACGGCGGTGTCGCCTTGCAGTGTAGGCGACCGATGAACCGTCGAAACTTGACCCCTTGCGGCCAAAACTGCTCACTCAGGAACGTCGACAGATGTATAGATTGTACCTCTCCTTCTCGATCTCCACGGAGAGGCGGTGTATGTGCGGGTCGTCGTCGGGCACCAGCTGGTAGGAGTCGCGCTCTTCGCCCGCGCAGGCGCCCTCGCCGCCCAGCTCCGCCGGCAGCGAGCACGTGGACGGGAACAGCGGGGGCACTGCGCTACACTGAAACAGAAACAAAACAGGATTCTTCTTTTTATGCTCGATAAGCCTCCATTTGACCACAATCTCACCTGATGTACAGTGACGATGTGGTCTAAGATGGGACATGAAGACCTAGAAGGTAGATGGCTTCTCCGGGCCACATTACGAAACACGAAAAAATCGCTTCACGCACTGGCCCAGCCGGAGGGTGGTGACAAGCCGCGGCCGAAGCCTACCACCGGAGACTGTTCTTAGCACCACCCGGAGGTCACGTGTAAGGATTCAGAGGGTTACCGCTTACGGACGTGAACAGACAAAACCTCCAAAACCCCTCCTCCTCGTCATCATCATCCTGCCCTTGTCCCACACTACGTGGGGTCGGCGCAACATGTGTTTTTCTTCCATTTCCCTCTATCACCCGTCATCTCAGCACTCAATCCTTTCTTACACATATCTTCTTTCACACAGTCCATCCATCTTTTCTTTGAAAACAGGATTCTCCTAGTTCAGGCAAAATAAATACATCATAGCTGTGATAACATTTTAAGAATTTTTGACAACTTTAGCTTTAAGTGATTTTCTGAATAAATATTATTACATATTATTATATAAAAAAGATTTATTTCGTACAATACAACTTCACTGTCTTTTCGTTCCTTTTATTTCCTGTCCACCCCAAGTTGCCTGGAAGAGATCGGTGTACAAAGTGTTTTCTATTCTTTATTAGTATATACAGTACTAGCGCCACGCCCCGGCTTTGCACGGGTAATTATTCAAAATTGTTTCAAAATTATTCGATTTTTCTCTCCTTAAAAACCATCCTTAAACTCCAACAAACATTTAAAAAAATAAATTGGCTAAATTGGTATAGGCGTTGTTGAGTTATGCGCTTAGCAACACATTTAGCGATTCATTTTTAACCCCCGACAAAAAAAGAGGGGTGTCATATGTTTGATGTGTATCTGTCTGGGACATTATATCTCCCGAACGGATGAAGCGATTTCAACTTAGTTTTTTTTTGTTTAAAAGGTGAGTCTGGCGCGAGTGCTCTTAGACATGTCTCATGAAAATCGGTTGTGCCGTTTAAAAATTGTGGGGGTTAGAGTGGGGAAGGAAAACCGAAAATCTGTAAAAATCTCGAGTGGGGTATCAAAGGAAATTGAAGGATTCGAATCGGGGGTTTTTGTTATATTTAAAATTTAGATTTATTATTTTTAAGAAGATTAAGGTAAGAGAAAACATACTATTGATTGCAATGCTCAAATTGATGTAACCGACAACAAACATAAACTTGGTTCGGGTCAATTGGTGTAACGTTAGTTTTTTAAAGAAAGTTGGTTTTATATTGGTGTATGTGTGGTTATAATTTTTCGTTCAAGCTAAGAATTAGTGTAAGAGCAATGCTGGCTTGCCAAGATACATACACAAACTTAACCTTCTTTGGTCAAAGGATAGGAATACAACAATTCGACTTATGTAAATGGATCACATACCTACTCAGTTACAACATAATTTCGACAGAAGTCTGCAAATTCACAGTTAAAATGTGTAGCGTAACTGTATTTTTTTAAAGATAGTATTCTATTATTATGCTATTCGAAAGAGCAGAAAAAAACTTAAAAAAACTGTACTGTTTTGGTGGTTAACCCAATTGAACGTTCATGTTGTAAGCGCTAATTAATTTTAAGACCAAAATTGTACACATGAATGCAATAAACGATTTTGAATTTGAATTTGAACCTGCAACCGACGATAATGTACAATATCTATGCTATGCTAGGGTTTAGTTCTGAAAATAACTTTTTGAATGGGATTAGTTACCTGTTAACGAATTATTAACTACTAACTAAGCGACAAAATATTATCAAGCGACAATTTTTTTATTTCCGCACACGACCATTCAGTAGAGAGCCGACCGACCGCCGCCGCGGTTATTTAAAAAAAAATTTACTCGTGATATCTTTTGAATGGAATGTCAGAATCTAATAATTCAAAAAGTTATATAAAGGTTTTAAAGCAATCTTACATAATAAATTATTTTGTTAAGGATTAATACCAAGATACAAATAAAGAGCCTTTTCAAACAGTGGTATTATAATTTATAATATAAAAAATCGCTTATTGTCACAAAACTATAATAGTTAGAGATATGATGTAACGACGTTTTTTGTAGATAATGATAAGTTCTATAAAGTTGTAATACATCACTTTGTTATATATTCAATAGTTTTCGCAGCATTCGCGATTAACGAAAAAATTAGGTTTTTTTTAAAAAAAAATCGCTTACTATCACAAAACTATAATAGTTAGAGATATTATGTAACGACGTTTTTTGTAGATAATGATAAGTTCTACAAAGTTGTGATACATCACTTTGTTATATATTCAATAGTTTTCGCAGCATTCGTGATTAAAGAAAGATTTTGGGTTCTTTTTTTTCACCATGGGTTACATTATCGGAGTTTGGTAAGAAATCATATTATTTTTGTAAACTAAATATAGCCTATGTCACTCGGGGATAGTGTAGCTTTCGAATGGTGAAAGAATTTTTTAAATCGGTGCAGTAGTTTCAGAGCCTATTCGAGACAAACAAACAAACAAACAAACAAACAAACAAAAAATCAAACCTTTCCTCTTTATAATATTAGTATAGATAGTATAGATAAGAGGAACCTTGAAAGTAGCACCAATGACAGAGAAGTTGTGAGGAAATCGGTTGGCATGGTATGGACATATTATGAGAAGGGATGAATGTCATGTTACGAAAAGAGTGTTTGATATGTGTGTTGATGGATATGTGGGAAGAGGTAGGCCAAAGAAAATATGGATGGACTGTGTAAAGGATGACATGTGTAAGAAAGGAGTGAGTGTTCAGATGACGAGTGACAGAGGAAGGTGGAAGGAAAAAAAAAGTTGTGCCGACCCCACGTAATGTGGGATAGGGGCAAGAGAATGATGATTAGTATATACAGTATATTAAATACTAGCGGCACGCCCCGGCTTTGCACGGGTAATTATTCAAAATTGTTTCAAAATTATTCGAATTTTTCTCTCCGTAAAAACCATCCTTAAGCTCCAACAAACATTTAAAAAAATAAATTGGCTAAATTGGTTGAGTTATGCGCTTAGCAACACATTTTGCGATTCATTTTTAACCCCCGACAAAAAAAGAGGGGTGTCATATTATGTTTGACGTGTCTATCTGTCTGGGACATCATAGCTCCCGAACGGATGAAGCGATTTCAACTTAGTTTTTTTTTGTTTAAAAGGTGAGTCTGGCGTGAGTGCTCCTAGACATGTTTCATGAAAATCGGTTGTGCCGTTTAAAAATTGTGGGGGTTAGAGTGGGGAAGAAAAACCGAAAATCTGCAAAAATCTCGAGTGGGGTATCAAATAAGAGCACATTGCGTGCACATTACACATTATTATGGTGTTTTACTTTTAAGGAAATTGAAGGATTCGAATCGGGGGTTTTTCTTATATTTTAAATTTAGATTTATTAGTTTTAAGAAGATTAAGGTAAGAGAAAACATACCATTGATTGCAATGCTCAAATTGGTGTAACCGACAACAAACATAAATTCGGGTCAATTGGTGTAACGTTAGTTTTTTGAAGAAAGTTGGTTTTATATTGGTATATGTGTGGTTATAATTTTTCGTTCAAGCTAAGAATTAGTGTAAGAGCAATGCTGGTTTGCCAAGATACATACACCTACTTAACCTTCTTTGGTCATAGAATAGGAATACAACAAAATTCGACTTATGTAAATGGATCACATACCTACTCAGTTACAACATAATTTCGACGGATTGAGTCTGCAAATTCACAGTTAAAATGTGTAGCGAAACTGTATTTTTTTAAAGCTAGAATTCTATTATTATGCTATTCGAAAGAGCAGAAAAAAAAACTGTTTAATCAACTTATTTTACGTGTTTTGATGGTTAACCCAATTGAACCTGCAACCGACGATAATGTACAATATCTATGCTATATGCTAGGGTTTAGTTCTGAAAATATATTTTTGAATAGGATTAGTTACCTGTTAACGAATGTTGTTAACTACTAATTATGCGACAAAATATTATCAAGCGACAATTTTTTTATTTCCGCACACGACCATTCAGTAGGGAGCCGACCCCGCGCGGCTGATTATTTCGTGGTCTTAACCCCCCCCCCCCCCTCCCGTACCTCCGTGCCCGAGTGACGCCTGCCACTCCACAACGCATAGTTTAACAAAAATTAACTCGTGATATCTTTTGAATGGAATGTCAGAATCTAATAATTCAAAAAGTTATATAAATGTTTTAAAGCAATCTTACATAATAAATTATTTATTTTGTTAAGGATTAATACCAAGATACAAATAAAGAGCCTTTTCAAACAGTGGTATTTTAATTTTTTAATATAAAAAATCGCTTATTTACACATAACTATAATAGTTAGAGATATAATGTAACGACGTTTTTTGTAGATTATGATAAGTTGTACAAAGTTGTACTACATCACTTTGTTATATATTCAATAGTTTTCGCAGCATTCGCGATTATAGAAAGATTTTAGGTTTATTTTTTCACCATGGGTTACATTATCGGAGTTTGGTAAGAAATCATATTATTTTTGAAAACTAAATATAGCCTATGTCACTCAGGGATAGTGTAGCTTTCGAATGGTGAAAGAATTTTTTAAATCGGTGCAGTAGTTTCAGAGCCTATTCGAGACAAACAAACAAACAAACAAAAAATCAAACCTTTCCTCTTTATAATATTAGTATAGATACAGTATAGTTGTGTTGTATTAGTACAAGAATTCCACGTCAATTACATTTATTTAATTAATGAAATGAAAATGAAATGAAATGAAATACATTTATTTTGGTACAAATTAAAGTTTTACTTAAGTATCTGCTAATGATTGATTCATAAATGAATAATATGTCAAAATATAATTAAATGATTTTTCACGTTGGTTGAGGGGAAAACAGGAGACTACGCTAGACTGAAACAGATATACACTCTGTTATCCTTAATTCAATTTTCTCCTCGGTCTGGGTGTTTAATATGTATAATAAAAGAATATCTATATATGTATGTCTATTATTTTAAGTACATATATCAGATGTCTTATACTCGTAACAAAAGCTAAGAGCTTACCACGGGGCTATTTCTTGTTGTTTGGATTGTCCGGATATATTTATTTATTTATAGGCTTCTTTTAAACGCCGTTAAATATGTACAGCAGGTAGTAAATCTATAAAAAATGATGTTATTTTTATTATTATTTATAAGCCTTCATTTGACCACAATCTCACCTGATGTAAAGTGACGATGTGGTCTAAGATGGAGCATGAAGGCCTAGAAGGATACTCACACTAACGGACGACGTGGTCTGGTATCCGTTAGTAATGCCGTTGGACATTCCGTTGCTGACGCCGTTGGACATGCCGTTGGATATCGTCAGGTAGTTCATCAGCTGGTCCTTGCTGCTGCTCTGTTAGGAGAACACAAACTATTAAACATGGCTAGTGGATAACATTCAACAACAAATATCTGTAAAAAACTAATAACTATAGTCATAATTAATAAAAATAAATATTAAAAATAAAAAGTATCTTTATTCAGACAGGTTGTCCACATGCATACAAATTACAAAATTTTAAAAAATAATAAAGTAAAAAAATAAGACCTTAAATTGAAATTAGATTTACAGCATTCAACAGACTCCAACCCATGGAGCCTTAATTTAGTATTTATAATATACCCTATGATACCGTCAAGTAACGAAAATAGGGTTGCTTATAATAAGAATAAGAATGATTTATTTTGTCACAAATAATAATAATAATGATGATGAAATACCCCATTGTACCGTTGATGTTGGCTAGTGACGTATTTTAAATAGCCTAAATAGATCCACAAATTACTTTATTTTCATCTAATCTTTTAAATTAAATAAAAAGAAAGATAAGGAAGATAAGGTAGCGGGTTCGATTCCCGCCGAGGGGTCAAGTGTTTGTATGTTCTGCAAGCACTTTCTCCTTGGTCTGGGTGTTTAATATGTATAATAAAAAATATCTATGTGAGTATGTATATATTATATTAAGTATATCAGATGTCTAGTACCCGTAACACAAGCTAAGAGCTTACTTACCACGGGGCTAGATGTTGTTGTGTGGATTGTCCGGAAATATTTATTTATTTTATCGCCTTCTCTTCTTCCAGATAAGATAAGATAATCTATCGCCTTATCTTTATTTTTACAGGTACCACCGCGCACAGTGCCTTGCCGTCAAGTGACTTACATTAGGCGACATGGGAGGCAGGGATCCATTGGTGCGGCTGAGGAAGTTGAGCAGTTTCTCCTTGGCCTGCTTCTCTGCGGAGCGCGCCGCCATCAGCTCGCCTCGCAGGCGCTCCGCTTCGGCCGCTCGCTTCTCTGACTCCTCCACTAGTCGCGCGGTTAGGTATTCCGCCTCGCGAGTCTTGCGTTCTAAGTGAACCTGGAATAAAGACGATATATTGAAACTACTTTGGAGGTTTTGTCTGTTCACTTCCGTAAGTGGTAACCCTCTGAATCCTTACACGTGACCTCCGGGTGGTGCTAAGAACAGTCTCTGGTGGTAGGCTTCGGCCGCGGCTTGTCACCACCCTCCGGGCTGGGCCAGTGCGTGAAGCTATTTTTTCGTGTTTCGTAATGTGGCCCGGAGAAGCCATCTACCTTCTAGGTCTTCATGTCCCATCTTAGACCACATCGTCACTTTAGATCAGGTGAGATTGTGGTCAAATGAAGGCTTACAGATCATAAAAAAATATCTCTCAATATCTTGGTTATCAACATTATTTTGGGTATGTTAATATATTGCGGTGTTGCAATAAAGAATTGTTGTATTGCATTAGGTTTATAAGTAGACGTTTTCAAGCTTCGTAAAAGAAACTAAAAATTAGTAGTATCGTGATTAACGTAGAGTAGTGCGTCGATTCGTCATAAACTATCATTATAGACAAATTAATGGTTCACCGCTTTGTAAATAAAACTGTTACCCAACTCGGTGCAGCTGTGTCAGAAGTAAGCCTTTTTTCAAGGTAGATTACTTACCTTCTCCTCCTCAGTCCTGATGTTAGAAAGGCGTAGGCGCGCGTTTTCTCGCTCCGCGTCTGAGGCTTTCTGCGCCAGTAATGAGGCTTCTTCCTCCGCGACCCGCCCTTTCTCCGCGAGGAGTTCCGCCGTTTCCTCTGAACGCCGCTGAAGAGATATTACACATTAATATAAACATTTTAGGTTAAATAATAATAATAATAAAACTCTTTATTACACACCAGGATATCACAATACAAAAAGGGACTTAAAGCTAAATACAAAGATGCGTAATGGGCGGCCTTATTGCTTAGAGCAATTTCTTCCAACCTTTGTTTTTTTTTTTTACTGCAGAACAACTGAGTTGCGCGACTTGGTTTTTTTGACAAGTATTGTTTTTGATGGGATCTCATTTCTTTTTGTATTTTGTAGACAGTTCTACTTTTTCCTTTTCGGTACCTTCTACTTATTGTATATATGTCCATATAATTTTCTTTTTGCCGGTCTAGATTGGATTTATTTATATTTCGCATTGTTATTTCTTTAGTACATATTATTTCGTATATACGTGGCGTTGCGACAGCGCCCTCTATACCGGTTTTTTCTAGATTTTTTAGTTTTTCCTTGATTCATACACCAAACACTACTTATATTCCAAATTTGAAGCTTCTAGGTCTGCTAGAAGTGCCTTAGAATTTTGATGATCGGTCAGTCAGTGAGTGACAAAATTACGAAATTTGACCCGTTATAATTCTTAAAATACTGGTTCAAATTGAATGAAATTTGAAATATACTGTGTCTTTACAATCCTGCATGGTTACTGAAAATTTCAGTCTTCTAGTTTTATCCACAACGAAGTTACAGGGGGTCGAAAATGGCCTGAATTGCTTCGAGAAAAGGATGGTACGGCCGTGCCGCTTTTTTGCTCGACTTGGTGGGGGCACTGCCCCCAGATAAGTGAGGCATATCCACTTTATTCATTCGCTATATAAAATCAGTTAACTTAAATAAATATAGTTAGTTAGTTTTTAATTACCAAGGCCTCATTAGCTAGTCTTATCTCCTCTTGGTACTGCAATAACCGTTGCTCCATAGCCGCCCTTTCTCTCTCCGCAGCCTCCCGTAACTGTTTCTCTCTGGACAGCTTGTTTCTCTCTATCTGTCGCCGCTGTTTCTCTTCTTTGGCTTGCGCTTTCATCTGCTGGACTTCCATGGTGTCGGGCTTCCGTCTTCGCATGTAGAGATCGTGGTTGCCTATACATAGGTCTAATATCTGGGGAATAAGAGTCTAAATTAAGTCGCTTATAGGCTTGGAGTGAATACACTGCCAGGGGGAGTTGGTGCAGCGTGAGGTAAAACCAAAATAGATGATTAAATAAATTTAAATTTAAGAAAAACCCCCGATTCCAATGCCTTAATTCCCTTAAAAGTAAAACACCATAATATTTTGTAATGTGCACGCGATGCGCTTTCATTTGATACCCCACTCGAGTATATTTGCAGATTTTCGGATATCCTTCAACACTCTCACTCTCATAAAATTTAAAAATCACAACCGATTCTCATGAAACATGTCTAAGAACACTCGCGCCAAACTCACATTTCATACAAATAAAACTTGAAATAGCTTCATCCGTTCGGGAGCTATGTCCCAGACAGACAGACAGACACACAGACAGACACATCAAACTTATAACACCCCTCTTTTGTTGGTCGGGAAAATAAGAATTAAAAGAATTAAATTCTTTAAAATAAGAATTAGTCCCAACACGTAACGCTTTCGTGCGGTTGGTACTCAATTTAAGTGTCACAAGTTCATCATAATTCCGAAACTTTGATGCTCTTTATCTTGTCACTTTCTTATTTTTTGTACAGACTAAACAGAATTCCTTAATTCTTTATGTAGTCATCATGCTTATTAATAACGAAACTCGCGTAACCCATACCGTAGAAACAATTACATAAAATGAAATTAAATGAGATTAGTTTATTGCTTGAAATATGGTATGCATAGGTGTCAGGTTATTCATACAGTTCTACATACTTGAATATTTTCATAATGGTATTCTCGACTGTTTTTCGATACAACTTGAGGTTTGTAGCATTAACACACATTTCTAAGATACATTCCGTCATTTAAAAAAAAATACTACATATCGTCACCTATTTTCATTAGGATCGAAATAAAAACAATACAAATAATAATGTACAAACACACGAAATATATATTCATAATCGTTTTGCTCAGTTAAATACCTCTACAAGTGCATTTTAAATTCTTACCAGTTTATTCATTCCTTTCGGCGAGAAGAATATAAAATTGGTGACGCTCTTATCCACGAATTTGATGACAAACTTCTTGTCGTCGAAGGAGATGTGTTTGATCTCCGACCAGGGGAACGTCGTTTTAGGGGTCAGCTTGTTGTCCTTCTCGTAAATGTTGAGCCCTAACGCCGTAACTCCTAGGTATAGCTCTGTGTCCTTCTTATTCTGGAACAGAAGATAAAGTACATATTACCACACACACATTGTTATTAGTCGTTAATTATTATGTCGATCAAATCTTAAATACCATTATTGGATAATCTTATATATAAAATTCTCGTGTCACAGTGTTCGTTTCCGTACTCCACCGAAAGGGCTTGACCGATTCTCATGAAATTTTGTGAGCATATTGAGGAGGTCTATTTTTTAACATTAATTTTTTATTTTGCAAAAGAACTTTAGCTGGGTTCAGCTAGTTATGTATAAAAAAAAACTAGGAGTGGGCGTTAATATACGCGATACAGTTTCCGAACTAATGCGTATTATTATCGTGCTATAGTTATAATATAAGAAACCTGATGTTCATGTTTTCCAATAAAGATATATATTTTTTTAATATTACATTTATTATGGAAGCTGGCGTCGCCCCGTCGCCATTTAATCGGCGTGTGCGGCGAACTCACCCTGTGGCCCTCATTATAACACTAAGTTACGACATATCAATCAAATTTTCTGTATATCCTGAAAAATACTTAAAACGTATTATTACCGTGGGGACGATTATCTATATTGATATTAAAAAGCTGGAGAATTTGCTTGCTTCTTTGAACGCGCTAGTCTTAGGAACTTCTGGTAAACTCACCGAAGGTTTTGCCTAAAAACCAGCGTTGCCACGCATCTTGCATCGTAGCAGTATAAAGCTGAGGCAAAATATTTTGGTCCACACACACGTAATGTAATTAATTGTGTTAACAGGCTCATGTGTGGATTTTTAAATGGGTTCTTTCTTTAATTAGAAAAAAAATAACAATATATCACCTGCTGTAAAATTCAATTTCATTCTTGTAATTTTAATCACTATTTTTAACCACCGACAAAATAGAGGGGTGTTATAAGTTTGACGTGTCTGTCTTTCTGTCTGGGACATCATAGCTCCCGAACGGATGACGCGATTTCGATTTAGTTTTATTTGTATGAAAGGTGAGTTTGGCGCGAGTATTCTTAGACATGCTTGAAAAGCCGTTTAAAAGTTATAGGGGTTAGAGTGGGGAAGGAAAACCGAAAATCTGCAAATATACTCGAGTAGGGTATCAAATGAAAGCGCATCGCGTGCACATTACACAATATTATGGTGTTTTACTTTTAAGGAAATTAAGGCATTGGATTCCGAGGTATTTCTTAAATTTTAAATTTAGATTTATATATAACTAGCTGACCCCAGCAAACGTTGTTTTGCAAAATGAAAAATAGATGTTGGCCGATTCTCAGACCTACTCAATATGCTCACAAAATTTCATAAGTATCGGTCAAGCAGTTTCGGAGGAGTACGGGAACGAAAACCGTGACACAAGAATTTTACATATAAGATAGAACCCTACAAGTACCTACCTTAATAGCGAAGTAGTTGACTCCGTACATATCGAGGTCCTGCGCTATCTTCAGGTACTCCATCTCCGCCTCGTCGCGTGACATGCCTTTGTGGTCTGCGTACCTAAAATAATGCTTTAACTACATCTTTCATGTATGATAATTTACGGTAGTCCATTTAATATTTTTTTATGATCTTCTGCTCCTATAGTGTCTTACTGCAGGGCAAAGGTCTCTCCCTTTTCCCGATATCGTCTCGGCCGATGTATTAAAATTCTTAACTTTAAAAAACTGTCGCTAACAGTTGCGAAAACATTAATAAACTTACAGCCTACCCCTGACCCTATGTTTTACACTAATCATAATCGTCAAGTGCGGGACGAACTTGATTATGAGTAGTGATTCGTCTTAGATTAGCCAAAATAATACTTTGTTATGTCTTTTTTTCAAAAATACTTCTGTTTCTCAAGACAAAAGTCTTCAATCAGAGTTTTATGTATGATATGGAGAAGCTTAGTAGCTGAGAGCTAATAAGCTCAAGGTATCACTTCTGGATAAGACGAATGAAACTTGTAGAAAAAAAGAAGTTATTGACCATATCTTATCTTCTCCCACATTTACCCAACAAGTTAGGTAAGTTACTGACCACATCTCATCCAACGAGTCCAGTTACTGACCACATCTCACCGTTCGAGTCCAGCTACTGACCATATATCACCGTGCGAGTCCAGTTACTGACCACATCTCACCGTTCGAGTCCAGCTACTGACCATATCTCACCGTGAGAGTTCAGTTACTGACCATATCTCAACGTGCGAGTACATTATACTGACCATATCTCATCGTTCGAGTCCAGCTACTGACCATATCTCACCGTGAGAGTTCAGTGACTGACCATATATCACCGTGCAAGTACGGATACTGACCATATCTTGATCCTCTCCTCCCACATCTCCGCCGTCATCTGGTACTGGTCGATGACTCGCTGCGGCAGCAGGTCCTCGCTCGCCAACATGCCCGGCTTGTACGCGCTCTCGTCGTAGTCACCGTACTGGAAAAACATTAGCGACACTGTAGTCATTGAAAACCGGTATCTTTATTCAGGCGAATGTTCAATTTTAGACTTGAGCATCACTGATATAAGCCGTTTTGGCTAAGTGGGAGGACACTCGACTTTCATTCCGAAGGTCGTGGGTTCAAACCCCGCCACGCACCTCTGGATTTTTCTTCTTGAGAGATCTATGTGCGCTTTAAACACGTGCTTTAACGGTGAAGGCAAACATCGTGAGGAAACTGGCATGTTCTGAGAACTTTAAAAGAGTTTGAAAAGACATGTGACATTCACCAACCCGCACTTGGCCAGCGTGGTGAATTACGGCCTAATCTCTCTCGTCAAGAGAGAAGTCCCTGTGTCCCAGCAGTGGGAACGTTAATAGGGTGATGATATCACTGATAACATCATACTGTAATGAAAAAAAAAATGAAAATGTTTTTTATTCAGTAATAATAGGTACATAGTTTTTAATCATAGTGATGAACAACCTTTTAAGGGTTAAAGAACACTTGTGCTAGGCATTCATGCTCTTCCCAGATTGTCTTAATTAAGTTTTATATATAGGGATTAACAATTAAAAAACATTTTATCTAAACAAAATTAAAAGGGTAGTTACAAAAAAATTGGAATTTGTAATGTATACTTGAAGTGGTGTCGCTTGCCAGGCGGGTTGTTTGATAAGACACTGCTAGATAGCTAGCAGTTATGGTTTCTTCGTTTTAAGGTGTCCACGGGTAGATAGTACGACGGTAGACAAGAGGAAAACTGGTATACGCGTATCTCTTGTTAATTCGTATAATTAATATAATTTCTGTTTTATTCAAAAGGAACTCATTAAGTCATCATCTCCAGGCGTCAACAACATGTGTTGGTTTTAAAATGCATAGTTTGTCTCGCGTTAATTTTTAAACTTTTGGCCTATTTGTCCTTTAAAGGTCACCCAAGATACCAAAGAAACATACCTTGGCCTGCACAGCATAGCTCGCCAGCAGCACGCTGGCCTCGGGCGGGCAGTAGATGTCCATGCTGAGGATGGCCTGCTTCACCTGCAGGAACAGCAGGTGCTGCGTCACCTCCTGGATCAGCTCCTCGGACACGTCTTCTGGGTATAACTTGCAGAGCACCATGAAGGGGGTTCCGGGCATTTGCGACACGCATTGTTCTTGTACTGGAAAGAGTGATGTGGTTCGAGTGATGGTGGAAAAAGGCGCGAGTTATAAGTTTGACCGCTATGCGTCACTTCTTTTTATCAGGCATCCCAAAATGTTTACGGGTTTATTTCATGTCTTCATGTCCCATCTTAGACCACATCGTCACTTTATATCAGGTGATATTGTGGTCAAATGAAGGCTTATCAAGAAAAAAAAAACAGAAGGTCTGCAGAATTATACGTATAAATATATACATTATACGAGGCTTGGCATCGAGGCGTTTTAAGCGGGCGTCCTCAAAAAGGGCGCATGATTTGTGCTCAGTGTTGCGCAAAACACTTTACCTCTTTTATCTAGTTTAAGCCAGCTGATAAAGTGCTTGGTATCCTCGAACTGTAGGCCGAAGAACCACGTCTCCCGAAGTCCGATAGTTCTGCAGACCAGGTCGAACAGCTCCCGGCCAGTTGCCCGCCACTGCAAACAACAATTGAAATGTTGGTCTATTTTATAACACATTTTTAAGGTTGGGAACAATCTGCATAGTGTTTTTTTCTGTATATTATCTCCATACATCTATACTAATATTTAATAGCTGAAGAGTTTGTTTATTTGAACGCGCTAATCTTCAGAACTTAATGGTCCAATTTGAAAAATTATTTCAGTGTGTGAAGCCCATTAATTGAGGAAGGCTAGAGGGAGGTAGGTTACTTTCTACCGCGGGAAAATAAATAGATCTCGCGTGAAAATCCAAAAACTATCTATGAGTAAAGCAAGTAAAATATAAATTCCACGACTCTAAAATTTGTATGCAAAGATTGGTAATCTGATTTTAACCGGGTCATATATTTCCAGTCCATTGAGTAATTGAAGTACCCTTAAATTTTCTGGTACATTAAACAATCTTGCATAATCTGGCATGGGCTATGCATATTCAATTGTAATTCTTAATGATGATAGTTATTCCCATTATGAAATACCCCACCAACATAATTAGGCATTATAGTCCGGGAGTCAACAACAAAAACCCTTCATGATAGAAAAATTTTAAATGCCTACTCTTAAGAGAGCATTTTCTAATTTTTTTCTCAAATAGGGTTTTCTTCAGATCCCAGCCTATTACACATATACCCAAGCCTTGATTTATTTGAGTTAATTTATTTACCTAGTTTTTAACCAAATAATAAAAAGTACCATATCAGGGCTATGCATATCTTTTACACCTTGGTTAATTTGAGTTAATTTAATTTGTTTTTAATCTAATAATATCCAGCAAACAGCTCTGGGAAGGACTTTGCCCAGCTGTGGGACAAATAAAGATAAACAAAAAAAAAAAAAAAATATGTTAATAAAAGCTGACTTTAACTAACTAATAAATAATAATTGACATGTCAATCAGAAATGGTTTTACAATTCATCTCGCATGCTGTATGTTTGATATCTAAAATTATTTATTTAGTTACCATAAAGTGTAAAAACTTAAAGTAAGGTTTAACAGTCCCCAGTGCTTCATTTATCAATAATATGTTACATTGTAAAATATTTTACCAACATAATGTACACATACTAGGTACCTAGCCTTATCAATTTAACAACATTCCACACAATCAGACCTCATTGAGTCAACGCAGAATTATCTATGCATAAATTCACAACTTCCTTTGTGCTTTCTATAGCCGAGTTTATGTTCTTATTTGATGATAGTATTAAACTGAAGATTGTTCCGCTATCTTTCTGGTCATACAGACTAGGTATGTAAGCAATATATGTGGTGTTTAGTAATCAGTGATCCAAGAGGAATATGTACTTTTAAATCCATAAAACTTAGGTATGACGCAGGGCTTTGTTGGTAAGTTATTAGCAAACAAAAAAGTAAATATGTTTGAATTTTTGGAGTTTAATTTTTACAGTAAAAAATTGAGACAATACTTATTTAATATTGTCTCTACATTGTGGCTTTTTACTGAGATATCAATGTAAGCCATTGTTGATATAAAATTATAAAAACAAGGAATAAAAATTTAAATAATGAGTAAGTAAGAAAGAGTTAAAATATTTTTAATATATTTTTTAAAATAAGCTTGTAAATGTAGCAGCTGGTTAGAAAGAAAACAAAATATTAAAATTATTTATGTTAAGACATTTATTATATGTTAAACAATGAATCAAATGCAACTTTCTGTGTAACTCTTGCTAATTCAAGTAATTATCCAGTTAGCGTATTGGCCCCTATGACCTATGAGTCACGCATTACAGGAATCTGTACAAGACTCACCACAATACTCCCTTCACAAGACAACAATAACAAACTTCCTAAGAATATTTATAGCTTTTTACCTCAAGGTTGAACTCTAACTCGGCGTCCAAAGTGCACACTTTTACAGGGAACGACTTCGTCGCCTTTTTCCTCAGGAACGGAGGCATTTTTAAATATCATAATTCCATTACATTGAAAGTTCACAACGACACTGAATTGGTTAGGTTATGAAATTACTACTACCGTTTAACTAATTAATTGGTGTGTAACGTTTACGTAATGTGCGATCGATTGAGGAATGCGAGTATTTTCACATTGCGTACTATTTCCAGCAGTTTTTATTTACAAACAACAAAAACGTCAATGAAACTACAGCTATGGATTGAATGAAGAAGAAAAGTTCGGAGATTACGTTTCGTTTTGTAAGTATCTTAGAAATAATGTGAGGGACTTTATATTATTAAGAAGTGAAATGAAACGTAAAGTACAGTTCACCCAGCAAGTTTGAGTGTGTTTTTTTTATGCAATATTTTTTCTTATGTTGGTAGAACCGAATAAACGTCAAGTTTGAGTTGACTGCTAACTAACTTCATGTTTAACTTTACTTTGAAAGTTTAAACCACGTGTGGTGTGTTTTTCTGAAAATAATTGTGTTATGTTCTAATAAAAATGGGTAAATTCAGATCTAAACTCAAAGGCAAAGCCAAGGGCAAAAGATGGCAGAAAGGACAATCCTCCAATTCCAACCCAAAGGTTCAAAAATACAGAGAAATGGCGAAATCCCGGTTCTTTCAAGAAAACCTAGGTTTGTTTTGATTTTGTTACTATTCTCACTAGCTATGTATGCTCTAATTCTCCCTGAAATCCTTACAACCTACCCCAAATTATTAAGGCATCTTCCTTAATCTTTCAAATTAAATAAGACATTTCTGCTACCTCATAAAATTGTTTTATTTTGATGACACAGGAAATACTGGTTTAACCCAACAAGCTATATCAAAACACGATGCTATGATGACCTACAGCCACCACAAGCAGAAGGAAGCTGAAAATGAAATAACTATATCTAAAGAATTTGAAAATATGTCTGTCAAAACCATGGACGAGGGATCAGAGTCAGAATACACTGCAACCATGCGATCCGGAACCTATAAAACCTTTCAGACATTTGCTTCTGATTGGAGCCAATGCTCGAATATTAGTTTTAGCAAGTAAGTTACAGTAGGTTTTAATATTTCATCTACCCTCTTCCGCCTCAATGTTTCAAACTGATAAACGGCCAGTCCAAAATTTTTAATGTTTTTAATAAGTGATAAACCACACTTTGCAGGTTAAACCATTTTTTAAAATTTTATGCAGAAAAAATTGTGCTGTGCGCGAAGATTACGGATGCGTCTTAATTTTTTCTACATAAAATTAAAAAAAATGGCCAGTCCAAAGACCACAATTCCAAATAAAAGCATTTGTGCTCTTTAAAATAATTAATTACATGTAAATGTAATTTGATGATGATGATATGCTGCCATACCTCAGCAGGGACAAAGACATTCAAGAAATAAGTTTCAAAATATATTTTTTAAGATTGATGGCATCTTAACATTCTGATCTGGACTTACTCTAGTGTCCATTGTATTCTTTAAGATATTAAAACTTTTATGATATTGATTCTTAAAATATTCAATCATATTTTAAAGATGTAGATGTAGTATTAAAAGATTAAAGTTTTGGTATCAACATAATTTTCCTTTGATGGGAGTAGAGCCGCCGAGTAGACCTTACACAATGAGCTATAATTTTAAATAAAGTTATAAAAAAAAAAAAATATGATAATTTTTCAGATTACTAAATAGATTTGACTCTAACAATGCTGTACACAAAGAGATGTTGGCAGTTTTAGCAGCTGTTACAGAGGTTATCAAGGAACAAGGAGGGAAAGAATCAACTACAGAGTATTTCGCAGCCCTGGTAATTAATTATATGTTTTGACTAGCGGCCTGCCCTGGCTTTGCACAGAAAAAAGGCTGTTTTTAGAGTTTTCCCGGAAATTATTCGAATTTTTCTCGCCATAATAATCATTCTTGGACTATAACTAACATTAAAAAAAAAAGTGTGTCAGCTATGACGCACGATTGGAGTTTACTCCTTACGAACTATAATTATGATATATATCAAATAGAAAAAAAGGGTAAATGAACACATCTGCTAAAATGATAAGAGAAACAAACATATATCTGTAATTATTCGGATTATTTATATTACTTCAATAAAGCGTATTACATAAAGTATGTTACAAAATAATATAAATAAAATACAGCAATACCTCTTTAGAGGAGACCCCGAGAATGAGATACGCTGTGTAATGTATTCCATCTCATTCTTTTACACGTTCAATCCTACAGATATATATGTTTGTCTCTTTCTACGTAACGCCTCAACTTTTCGTGTTACACTTTTTGATTTTACTCCTCATAAAATTTCCGTACCGGGCCTTATAACTCAAATCGTTGCTTAAGGAGTAAACTCCAAAAAAAAGAATTGATTAAATTGGTCCAGGTGTTTTTGAATTATGCCCTGGTAGGGCATCACATTTTACTATTTATTTTTATATTATAGATTAACTTACCATAATTATATGAATGTTGGAACAGACTTTGTTCTTGGTATCTATAAAACATGTTCTAATTAGGTAGGTGGTTATTTTCAACAAATTTATTTTATTTTTATAGACACATTCTTAAAAAATCAACAAGTTTTCTCATAAATCAACAAGAAAAAATCTAAATTCTCTAGTTATAAGTGTACTGCAACGCACACAACTTTGTTTTATATATATAGGTAAATGTTTGTTATTATTTTAGATGGAAACTCTGAGAGCCGCTGAGAATGAAGAGAGTGTTGTTGCAACACTGACTTTACTCTCAATGGGAATTAAAGCCGTACCACAGGCAGTACTTAGAAAACAAGTAAGTTTTATTTTCTATGTTATATTAATTGGGATCTTTACGTCTGTGCACTGAAACACCTTGATTGTTTTTAAGCAAAAAAAAATGTAAAGAATTTTTAAAGTATTAAAAAAATATATATTTTAATATTCTACCCAATTTTTTAAGCACAAAATAGCGATAAGCGGAGCATTTGACATATGTCGCTTAAATTGGAATTAGGTCTTAAAATTTACACAAAATTCTCAAAAATTACCATGTAGAAAGATCTTTTCTTATGGTAGGGTGACCAGTTTTTTTAAATATTCCTTTTTTTTTAATAGCCATATTGGTTATACAAAAAAAACTAAAATCTTAAAAATCTCCAAAACAAAAATCATTGAACATCCATGGGGTGCAGTCAATGCACAAACCATTTCATTTTGGACTATATGAATAGTATCAGCCTGTCTATAAAAGAGTTACGCCTTGAAATTTGGCCGATAGATTCCTTATAGGGTGTAGATATCGGCATGTTGACACCTGTAGGCGCATTCTGTAAACTCATTTCGATCCTTACTAAGCTGAATCCGCGGTGAGTTTAAAGTTTTGTATTCTGTAAAACTCGATAGCGCCTGTAGCGCCTCAGTGACGAGCGTTCGAAGTGAGCTCGGTCACTTGAGTGATTTCGAGTTCGGATTCGATTTTTTACAGAATGCGTCTGCTGAGGGGGTAAAATGGTGGTTGGACGTTTGTGTGAAATTCTCATGTTTTAAAGTAAAAGACAGAGACTTGAATTTTAAAATCGATTTGTATAAATCAACCCCTACTGGCTGAGTTTAAAACGTGGGTTACTTGTTTATATGAAAGTCCTATGTTTTTTTTCAGTGAGAAACATGAAATTTAAAATTTGTAGATGGCGTGGAGCTTTACTAATTATGTACTTAATATATACCTATTTGTTTACCATAGTATGCACATAATTTTTATTAAATACTATTTATCTTTATAGCAAACTCCACGCGTATCTATATATAGATCTGCGTTCTTAATAATATAATTCTATTACAGTTCTCAGACTCTGCCACAGTATTCACAGAGCTGCTAGAGAAACACGCGCAGTCGGAGAACGGGGCACTCCTACGGAGCACTATTGGCTGTCTGTCTGTCTTGCTGCGTGCTCAGGAATATGCGCTGTGGGGTCAGTCGTCTACTATGAGGGTGTTTGATCTGGTCCTGGCGTTTGCTTTACACGCAAAGCCTAAGGTAATTTTTTTATTGTCATTTAGCTAGGGACATAGTTTGTTATTTTTGTCTACCATAACTTTTTCAGTTATAAAGACTTAACGGGGAAAATAAAAGCAAAGGTAGTCACACTAATGATATCCAAACGCAATTGTTTTTGTTATTAAAATTTCTTTCTTGTATCATAACTTAAATAAAATATTGTATAACTATTGTAATTTGTTTACCTAAGTATGTAGTTTTACAAACAATGTAAAGAACTTACTATAATCTAAAGACATTTCGTCACATAATGAAGTTTTAGCAAAAATAACACAAATATTATAACAAAACTTGGGTAAATATGTCTATAATCTATGTGAGCTTTAGTTAAGCTTCAACGTTTGTAGCTAATGCAAAAAAGGTAACTAGTCCAAAAAAAAAAAAAACGCTTGGTTTTAAGCTTGCGTCTGACTATTATAGGGAGCATACACATCGACGGTGCTGATAACTGGTGCCATCAATTTGAGTATTTAACCATATTGGCGTAACATTAGGCATTTTGACTGTCGCATAGTACTGCCTCCTATAGTTTATGCACGGTCCCTATGTTAACAATGTTATTTGACTTTAGGACCCTTCGTTACACCAGCGCCTCTGGCGGCTAATTTAATGCCATTTGGCAAAACCGTGCACATGTAGGGAGTGCGGCACTTAATACTTTTAGAATTATTTTTTATGATGACTACATAAAAAATTGGTATTCTGTATAGTGTCTGTTGAACCGTTCAAAAATACTGTACTCTTAATTTTTGCTTTATCAATTTAATAAGAAAGTGCCAAGTGCCAGTTTTCCGGAGTAGGCTTGTGTCATATACATTTATACATTTTGCTTGAAAGCATTACGTCACGCGAAACTTCTACTCACTGTATCGTCTTGATTTCGTTTGCAATAAATAGAAAAAAATTGTACCTATACATTTTTTTGTAATCTAAATATCGGACTAATTATTATTGTTTAGTCATTAACCCTATTATTACACTGATGCTTATGGTGATACGATGGGAAATCTAAAATTTAAAAGTACATATTTTAAAGTGTATTTTATGTTATTCGTTATAGGTGCGTAAAGCTGGCCAACACGCAGTGAAATTAATTATACTGGGGAGTTGCTTCATGATCCCATCGGAGGACCAAAAGACAAAGGTAAAAATAATTATATATTTATTATTAGCCCATTCCCACCATACAAGTCTTTCACTGTGCAATTAAAATTCTATTTGGCAATAATTAAGCTCGTAGGTTCATCATCATCATCATCACCCTATTAATGTTCCCACTACTGGGACACAGGGACTTCTCTCTTGAAGAGAGATATTAGTCCTTAATTCACCACGCTGGCCAAGTGCGGGTTGGTGCATGACTCATGTCCAACAAACTCTTTAAAGTTCTCAGAACATGCCGGTTTCCACAAGATGTTGCCTTCACCGTTAAAGCACATGTTTATGTTTGCGCACATAAATTTTGCAGGAAAAAAAATCCAGAGGTGCGTGGCGGGGTTTGAACCCACGCACCTCGAGTGTGCTCCCACTTAGTCAACGCACGGCTTGTTGGTACCTCAATATTTTTTTTTGTTCAAAACAGTATTGAAAAATTCTTGAATCTCATGTGAAATCTGTTACTAGCATGTTGGTCATTATATAAATTTGATAATCAGTCCAGGACTCTAATCACTACACAAGTCACTTCAATAATCATTTCTTCCTAGATATCAGCTGATTTTTATTTAAAGCAACTTAAATTCTTAATTGTTATATACAAAGTTCTTCAATTAAAAAACCTTCTTATTACCTATTCTTATACCTATTAAAAGCCTTCTTACGGCATGAGTAGAAATATATCGATCTTGAAAATAATAGGGGCATCCTTATAATATACAATCTTACTTACAGGTCCCAAAACTGCACCCTGCCTCAAACCGCGTAGCCGAGTACTGTCTATCTCAGATCAAAGCCGAGGCTCTACTCTCAGGCCACCGGACTGTTCTACACACGTTGACGATGCTTCGAGACGTACTGCCGGTCTTCAGCAAAGAGTATATTAAGGTATGTAAAGCTATGCAATGACATTAAATCCATTACTTAGCTTATTTAGTCCACATCGACACTAGAGATCGCTTACCATCTTTAGAGATCGCTCACAGCGATAAGGCCGCCCTTTGTACTCCGATGTATTGTCTTGTTACTTTTTATTTATTTATTTGCTCACATGTATTTTTAAACAGATATAGGTATAGTTGTCGGCGAGCGAGAGAGATGTGCTTATGCCTGACATTTCAACAAAGTGTGAACGCATTAAAATGCTTACTCGCAGTTGTTAGCATTACACCAAACAGAGCAACGAGCGATCACCACGTTGGTGTTATACCACCGAATTTGGGCTCGTGTGTTTCGCCTCACGTTTATAATGTCTTAATATGCATTAAAGAAAAAAAAATGTAATAACAAAGATGACATAAAAATCTATTTTAAAATATTTAAAATATATCTATCTTAAAATATTTTTGCCTTATTTAGACTTGTCAAATTTATTTTCCAGTCAATCTGCGAAGCAATCCTCTCCCTAATGACGCACAACAACGTATACATAAAGACGTGCTGCCTGCACACGCTGCACGCGCTGTTCCTGGCGCCGGCGGGCGGCAGCAGCCTGCCCGCGGCGCTGGGCGTGCAGCTGGCGCGCGCGCTGCTGGCCGCGCGCCCGCCCGGCTCCGACGCCGAGCAGGTGCTGGCCTGGAGCGCGGTGCTGCAGCAGGGATACGCTTGTATCGCGCAGTAAGTTGCTTTTTAAATGATAACTTGCTTTTGAAATGATAACTTCCTTTTGAAATGATAACTTCCTTTTGAAATGGTAACTTCTTTTTGAAACGGTAACATCGTTTGGAAATGATAACTTACTTGAAATAGAGAATGCTCTTTTTAAAATGATAACTTTATTTCGAAATAATAACTTCCTTTTGAAATGATTAATATTTGGGATGAAAGCTTCTTTTTGAAATTATATTAAAACTGCTACGTATACGCGTTATGGCGCCAGTCGATTTGGTTCCCCTTTATCGCACACATACGGCAGATTAATATATTCACGTTAGAGAATGAACAATATTTTTTGTTTATATCTGTCTCTTGTAAATAAATTTTGTATTTTATTTGCTTTATAATAAGCTGACCCGGTAAACATTGTTTTTTCATATTTACATAAACCCAATCCAATCCCTCAACTCCTAAATTAAATGATTATTAGATTTGTCTTTTACGATATTAAATATTATGTCTGCGATTGGCCTTCCAGGGGATATTCTCGTGGCGTATTTCCATTCTGTACAAGTTCAGAACGCAAGGGTATGAAACTAATCACGTATAGATTGGAAATAACTTTTTTACTAAGTTCTTCCAATCCATACAAGAGCAGTACGCAAATACTCGCGTATACTAAGTAATGACGTAGAAGTATTTCTTGTTCCAAAATGTACAGTGCCAGTATGCATAAGGACTCATCGTGTATGTATCGGACTAAGCGTGCTAAACTCTAGAATACAATGTGAAGGTACGCGAGCAGTAGTATGCTCGCCATTTTGATTTATTGACCTCTCTTTCTATTTCATGGTAATTTACATCTTCGGGTCTATTTTAAATATTGCATCATCTTTTGGCACGTGCCATTTTGATTGACGGTTTTTTGTTGTTTCTGCATAATTAAATTATAAAAAGTGGTAAAAACAATAGAATACTTAATTAAAATATGAAAAATGGTTACCAAGGACAGCTTAGAAGAGATTTAAAAACCATATATATATTTTGAATAATTCTCTGAAACATGTCACTACAGACCAACAGGCTCAAAATATCATTTTCAACAAGTTTAAAAAAGGACTGTCTCGCAAGATACATGTACAACCGACATCGACCTTTAGCATCCACCGCATCAAAAAATAGAAAAAGAAAACACGACCTAGCATTTAACGTCTCGAATAATGTTAATAATGCTCGTTGAAAAGTACTTTTTTTAATAAAAAATAATACTCCATATTTTACTGAATCAAAAATGTAGACTTTTAACACTCTTACTTTCAAGTGTAGGTAAGTGTGTAGTATAGTTGAGAATGAATGCGCGAGGATCTACGATACAAACTATACACGATCTGTACGCAAAATTCGTGTATGCATTGTAAAAACAGCATTTCAATATATACGCGAGCAATTTCCTATGGCTGCGTTCTGGCCTTGTATAGAATGGAAAGACGCATTCTCGTGCTAATGATTGTAAAGACTTCGTAATAAAACCGAAAAAAATTACGGACTTTATGTTATTTATCAAATTCGTTATAATAGGCGGAGAATTGCGCTCCTGATCTGTCAAAGGCTTTCGAAATTACCTAACAAATTTCGTTATAAAGTACCCCATCGGAATGATTCGACTCGATAATTTTACTGTCTTTATACGTTAAAAAGAACCTGATAAAAGCTATAACTTTTTAAATTATCATGGTTTTTAACAATATTATGATTTAAAACGGGTATATCATACCATGATTTGACTTTTTTTGAAACAACTGATCTGTCTGACTGTCTGTTGTTTCCGTGATCATCGCGCTTGCAACAGCGTCAAAATATCGGAAAACTCAAAAACCGTTAAATCATGGTACCCGTTTTAAATCCTAATAAAAGCCTATTTAAATAGGTATTTTTTATAATTTCGACTTGTTCTCTTTTCAGACTGGACATAGATCTGTGTATTCCGAACTTGCCTCAGTTTGTCAACATCTGTGTGACTGAACTTTGGCTGTCGGATGTGGCGGACATAACTAGTGCAGCAACTAACGCGTTAAAAGTAAGTACAAACTATTTTTAATTCATTTGTTCGATTTAGGAAGTAATATAAGGGCCTGTTTCACCATATGGGAGTAAAATAAACAATGGTTAAACTATGGAGAGTACCTGGCGCAGGCCAACGGAGTCCCAAGATCATCGGTAACGGAGGTTATTTTAGTGGGTCGCCATGTCATGGCAACCCCACATAAGCATAACTATGTACCATAACCTTCATGTAGTATGGTATCTGGACGCAGATTAATCCCCGACAAAAAGAAAAACAATAGAGCTATATAGCTGAGTCACCTGTGACAATAACTTGACATTGACAGTTATTATTGACAAAACTAACCTTATATAACTCGGATTTTTTTAAATAAGCCCTGAATATCACAATTTAGACCTTATCGTATTTTTAATTATATTTCTTATGATTGGACTCTGCGCTTGAAGCGTCGTTTTCCAGTGTCAAGTTAAATAAAATTATTAAGTGAAAAAGTTTGTGTTACTCCGTTGAACGCCATTTTGCGTATTTTATCTCTTGTTTGGATGTTATCTATTAAAAAATTACAGCCTAAAAACTATAATTGAGATTAAAATAATATCAAGAAGCTGCCCTCAAAGTTTTAACAATAAACAATGCCATCTAAACAATCAGTACTTAATATATTTCTGTGAGACTGTCATAGTTAAAAAAACTCAATCCACAAATAAAAAAAAATCTAAACAATCTGTTCATAGATTGTGTTTTAAAAATGTATGCCCATAACAGGCATTCATGAACATTATGATCTATTGTTTTTTTTTAATAATTTTTCTCAATAAATATCTAACATACTTAAATCTTTCTAAACATTTACTTCCCAGACAATTAGCTTTATTAATTTTAATCATGATTTTAACACCAGGTAGTGCTAATGGACTGCATCAAACTAGCCATAGACAATGAAGAAACCTTCGCTAGACATAAATCACACATAGAGAATATATTCAAGAGCATCGGGACCGGCCTGGACAACCCTTTCAACAAGGCGATACGGCATGTTATAATGACTATTGCTGTCTGTTTTGAGGTAACTATAACATGGTACAGAATATTACCCCGCCGCGGAGGCGAGTGTTTGTATGTTCTGCAAGCACTTTCTCCTTGATCTGGGTGTTTAATATGTATAATAAAAAATATCTATAAATGTATGTCTATTACATTAAGTACATCAGATGTCTAGTACTGTAAATCCAGCCTTACCACGGGGCTAGATGTTGATGTGTGGAATGTCCGTAAATATTTATTTATTTTATTACTTAAAAGCTTATTTTGCCTGTTTTATGCCGATTTGCCTTGGGTTTGTTTTCCGCGGTTATAGTAATAAATGCCAAAGCAACTTTGTCTGTCCGTTCCTGTTCTTTCACGCAAAAACTTCTGAACCGTGTTAGAATCTGAGAGCTTGAGAAAGGACAGAGGCTACTTATTACATCGAAAATCCATTATATCGCGGGCAGCAGGACTACTAGGTTTTAATAAGTGTTTTTTTGCAGATTGCAAATGACCGGGTAGCGTATATCCTCGCTCCGCTGCTGAACAAACTGAACGACCGTCGCGAGTCTGCCAACTTCCATCACGAGAAAGAGGTTGAGCACACAACAGGTAATAATCATATATTTATGGCATTTTTATGGCGAACTAGTGACGCTTTTAATAAGCTATGCAGACATCCTGATCCATCCATTGCTGGCTTGGATCTGTTTACTTCGGGAGTCAACTCGATCATGCAGCGACTAGCTAATAGTTATTTTATTGATAGTATACAGGTAGTTTTATAGGTTTTTGTTTTTTTTGTATGTTATAATATTGTAATGTTCATTGTGTCCATCTAGGTGTGTTCACTTTTTAATGTTTAATATGTGACCATCCGTGAAGATCTGTAATTAGCTTTCTGTTACTACTAGGTTAGTTATAGTGATAATATTGGCTGTTGATTTTCCTTACAAATAAATAAATATATTGAAGAATATAAATTGCTTATCAAAAAATGTGAAATGAATAAATAAATATAAATTTATTCGTTATGTAAAGCTTACATGCTAAATTATTACTATAACAATACAGATCTGTATGTAAACTAAACACAACGAAATGGTCACCGATTCAGCATTCTGTCGATTACCAGCAGGCTAGTAACCAACGCTGATCTTCCGTCAGCTCTATTTTCTGACAATACGGACTCAACGAAACACTAATAAAAATAAAAGAGATACACGTTAAACTAAAAATAAACTAACTAGAACACTTAGTAAACTAAAAATAAACTAAACTACAGTAATAAAATTACATTAGTAAGCAATAAATCTAAAAACTAAACAATAATAGTATCGCCGCTCTCAGATTACGTTCCTGACAGCTGTCAGTTAAATCACGGATGAAGTCCTGAATTTCATATATAATAGTACAGACAATAGCTGTCATTGTAATAGTTAATGGGCAAGCCTACCTACTAAGTGATGGGAGATGAATCATTTTACATAGTTTATAAGCACCTGTTAATTAAAAAAACGTATTTTATTTTATAGAAGGATAACATACTTGATCTAAAATAATAGTAAGTAACTAAATAAAACCTAATCTATATATATATATAATCTAAGAAATCAAAATAACGTTGTCTTGAAAATACTCGCGATCACGTTTAACTCCTCTTCCTTTTACTCATCTATCTATAGTATAAAAAGCCGTTGCCCTTTTACTGCTGTAGCAGACACGTACCTACTCACTTTGAGTTTTTATATGTAACATATAAGTTTTGTAATTAAAAAAAATATATGTTGATTTGTATCATTTTTGTGTGTTTCTGTGGTAAATAAAATTATGTCTATGTTTAAAAATTATACGCAAAATGTGTTAGTATCGCATAACTTAACAACGCCTAGATTATATTGGCCAATTATTTTTTTGAATGGTCGTAGAAGTCCAAATTAAAGTCGAATAATAGTGGGAATAGTATTTTAATAATAATAATTACCCAGAGCGAGCCGCTATAAAAAAATATAAAAAAAAATGCCTATTATATTAAGTATATCAGATATCTAGTACCCGTAACACAAGCTCAGAGCTTACCACGGGGCTAGATGTTGTTGTTTGAATTGTCTGGAAATATTTATATTTATACTAGCTGACCCCAGCAAACGTTGTTTTGCAAAATGAAAAATAGATGTTGGCCGATTGTCATAGATACCGGATAAGCTTAAAAAAATCATCAAATTCGGTCAAACCGTTTCGGAGGAGTATGTCAACGGAAACTGTGACATGAGAATTTTATATATTAGATTTTTTTTTTTTTTTTTTTTTTTATCATTGATAAGCCTTCATTTGACCACAATCTCACCTGATGTAAAGTGAAGATGTGGTCTAAGATGGAGCATGAAGGCCTAGAAGATAGATATATTAGATTTTTATCTATATTAAGTATATCAGATACCTATCTACCTAGTACCCGTAACACAAGCTCAGAGCTTACTTAGGGTTAGATGTTGTTGCGTGAATTGTCTGGAAATATTTATTTATTTATTTTTATCCAACTCTTACAGTTTCATGCTTAACCCTAAGTAGAGCATAATTGAGACTAATTATTTTTAAGACCTTTGTTATCTACATTATGCTGATGCAAATAAGTATTCTTATTCTTATTCATGAATATCTTTTCTCATCCCACAGGCTGCGCCATTAAATCCCTAGGCCCGGAGTTCGTGCTGAGAGTGATACCGCTCCGCTCTGGGCCGGAGTCCATCAACCTGGAGCGGAGCTGGCTGCTGCCCGTGCTGAAGGAGCGCACCGTGCACGCGCGGCTGAGGCTCTTCGCGACCGAGATACTGGAGATGGCGACCTTCTGCAGGAAGAAGGCCAGGGAGATGAACGCTGAGAAGAATGTCTCAGGTATCCCTATTATACGGGCCCTGGCTGAAAACCAGCGCTCTGTCATAGTGCTCCTACGGGCCCTGTGGCAGATGCATTATGCTGAGCCAGGGACCCTTTATTACACAAATTTTAGTTTTAAGGTTTAACCTATATTTAAGTTGTTATAAGATTAAGTTTGTTGTTATTGTTTTAGTAATTGTATTGTGTAATAATAAATATTTTTCTTTCTTTCTTTCTTTCTTTTTTATATAGAACTAGCGGCCCGCCCCGGCTTCGCACGGGAGTTTACACATTTACCACTATATCTTTGCTCATATTGGTCGTAGCGTGATGTTATATAGCCTTCCTCGATAACTGGACTATCCAACACAAAAATAATTATTCAATTCGAACCAGTAGTTTCGGAGATTAGCGCGTTCAAACAAACAAACAAAGAAACTCTTCAGCTTTATAATATTAGTATAGATAGAATAGAATATACTTTATTACACACCAAATGAACAATACAATATGAAATTAAAACTAAGCCTAGAATGCGTAATGGACGGTCTTATTGCTAAAAGCAATTTCTTCCAGACAACCGGGGATGGAGAGAAAAAAGATTACGTATTTTATGGACGGTGGCTTAAACAATATAAATACCTAATATCTAATGCTAAACCTAAAACTAGCCTATACTAAATTAAATTTATCCTTATGCTAACATAAATAAATGACCAAAATTATTATGTTTTTTTTTATTAAAATAAAATTAGATTATAAATGAAAGACTGCGTGAATCATACTTCATACTTAATATTATAAATGCGAATGTAAGTCTGTTTGTTACGCTTTCACGCAAAAACTACTTAACCGATCATCATGAAACTTTGCACATATACTCTTGAAGGTATTAGAAATAACATAGGTTAATTTTATAAAAAAAAAAAAATACGAAAAAAATAATTACCCGTGCGAAGCCGGGGCGTGCCGCTAGTTATTAATAATTAATAAATGATGAGAAATTTACAAGTAATTTTACCATAAACAAACAAATATCTCAGCGACCGTATATGTTAGAGAATTGATTCCTTTACACTTATTGTTTGTAAGCATTTACGTTGTCGATTGACATGGGTGACATCACTGGCAAAATCGCTTTTTCAAAATGGCGAACTTGTTCTTATGCCAGGCATGATACAAAAATATAGGAATACAATTAATTGAAACACTAACGAGGAAAATATAACACAGAAATGTGCATAGTACAGAGTGAAACAATGGGCGGCCTTATCACTAAAAGCGATCTCTTTATTCGTTAAGATACAAGATACAAAATCATTTATTTCTATTGTCTGGTTTTACAAAACTTAGACACCTCACCAGAAGTAAATATCTAAATATTTTCTTTTTCCTATTTCTTAAGTCAATAAAATAATAATACACAATCAAACTAGTTGAACTACACTATGGCGATTCTCAATTTCAATATCCTAGCTCTATCCAGATCCGAGTTATGACTTTCGGAAAAAAAGTTATCCACTGTTAACCACTTGACCCTATATCAGATGCCTAGCGTAACACAAGCTGAGAGCTTACCAAGGGGCTAGATTCTGTGTGGATTGTCCGGATTATTATTTTTAAATGTATTTCCGGCCAGGTTCACACACATACGAGCTGCTCTGCAACCAGCTTTGGGCGCTGCTGCCTAGCTTCTGCAACTGCCCTAAGGATATTAAGGATAACTTCAAGTCCCTGGCGCGAGTGCTCGGAACCGTGCTGAAGGACAACCCCGAATTCAGAATGTCTATTATGCAAGGTTTGAGGTATGTGGTAGAAAATTTAGAAAAAAAAAAGGTGTGTGTGCGATTCACACATGATAGAAGTGAAACTTCAGTAAAAAGAACAAGAAGAATAAAAAAAAACAAAAAAAAAATACTATGCAAAAAGATTTTGTTCGGGCGGTCACCCATCTAAGTACCGGCGTCGCGCAAAGTTGCTTAACCTTGTTAGCGTTTAAGATTGGCTTACCCGACAGGTAAGCCAATCTTATTTCCATTTCCGTTGCATCTGATTTCAAACAAAAAAAAAAATTTCACAACGATTCTAAAGAAGTTTCACTTCAATAAAATTGAGTTTTTTCTGTACACGTACACAACAGAGAAAAAAAATGTTGCACCCTGACTTTATTCTTACAATATCATCATCATGATCATCATCATCATCCGCAGCCTGACTTCACCCACTGCTGGGTATGCTATAGGCTGCTATAGGCCTCGTCTTGCTCTTGCCACTCATTACGGTTTGGCACAGGTGCCAATTGCATCCAGGTGCGTCCTGCGATATATATATGATACTATGCTTACAATATAATTAACTCTTAATATAGGAAAAATATTTTAAACTTCTAAGATTTCTTGTTATATTTAAAGGCTTTTGTACAAATAGTGGTTATTTTAAACTACAAAAAACCACAGAGGTTTAAACTAGTGTTATCTATAAAAACCCAGTTGCAAATTCTCACTTTGCCTGTAACGTTATACAGAAAAATTAATTATATTAGTAACTTTTAAAACAACCATTTTAATATGGTGGGCTTTCAAATGGTCCCATATGATAAGAAACAATCCAACAGTCACTGTACAATATAATCCTTATTATAACACTTGATAATAATAATAATAGATTCTTTATTGTACACAAAAACACAGTAATACAAAATGGTCATACAATTAACAAAATGTACAAAAAGGCGAGCTTAACCCTAAAAAAGTTTTCTGACAGCAAAACTCGTCATTGTGATAAGTGCAATGTCAACCCTAGTGTGTGATTTAATAAATAAATAAATAAATATTGCCGGACAATCCACACAACAACATCTAGCCCCGCGGTAAGCTATAAGCTTGTGTTACGGGTACTAGACATCTGATATACTTAATATAATAGACATACATAGGTAGATATTTTTATAATAAACATATTAAACACCCAGACCAAGAAGAAAATGCTTGCAGAACATACAAACACTTGACTCCTCGGCGGGGATCGAACCCGCTACCTCTTGCACCGCAAGCGGACCTTCGCCCACCGCGCCACTGAGGCAGTCGGTTAATGTCGGTTAATATACGTTAAAATGATTGTAGAAAATTAATAACCTGCGCGGTCAACGATGAAGACAAGGCGGAACTAGCCAGATTCGCTAAGAACTACCTGCCCATCCTGCTGAACATCTACATGTCGCCCGGCAAGGGCAGCACCGTGACCGGACAAAGGTTGGCGGCTCTGGAAACTATTCAGGTAATAAATAAATAAATAAATATTTCCAGACAATTCACACAACAACATCTAGCCCCGTGGTAAGCTCTAAGCTTGTGTTACGGGTACTAGATATCTGATATACTTAATATAATAGTCATACATAAATAGATATTTTTTATTATACATATTAAACACCCAGACCGAGGAAAAAGTGCTTGCAGAACATACAAACACTTTCACCCTCGGCGGGAATCGAACCCGCTACCTCTTGCGCCGCAAGCGGACCCTCGCCCACCGCGCCACTGAAGCAGTCAGTAGCGCAGCAGGTAATAATACAATACAATACTCTTTATTGATCACAAAATAATAACACACACAAAAAGATAAAAATGTACAGAAATTGTGAATCAATGGGCGGCCTTATCGCTGATAGCGATCTATTCCAGGCAACCTTGGGATGGACACAAATCAAAAAGCACGAATAAGACGGGAGTAGCAAAATAAAATGGAGATACGAGTATTAATAAATTAAGTACAGATTAATTACAATATTACAGGATTTTAGCTATATGATACATACATGAAAACTATAAATAAATATAAAACACTTAACACACACATAATATATATCTTTTTTACGTTACGCCACTGTCTATGTCGTTCTATTTCTTTCCTGTCCATCCAAAGGTTGCCTGGAACAGATCGCTCACAGCGATAAGGCCGCCCTTTGTACTCCAATGTATTGTCTTGCAGTTTATATTTTACTTGTGGTGTACAATAAAGGGTTATCTATCTATCTATCTACTAATATAATAACCGCGAAAGTTAGTAAGGATGTAAGTAAGTCACGTGGTCGCTGTCCAATGAGGTGGTCGGACCTCATCTCAAATCTGGCTCAGTCCACCATGACCGCAACACCGCTAACAGGAAAGATGGCGGCGCATTGCATCAGCTACTCAACAAAATGACCCCCAATAACCACGACCAATCTGTCAAGAGTGACCGACTAAGAAGAGAGAAGTGTGATTGTTGGAAAAACTACTGGATGGATTTCGATGAAAGTTAACAAAATTGTAGCTTATCACATATCAGAATAACGTAGGCTACTTTTTAAGTAAGTACTAAAATACTGCTTTTCGCTGGAAAATACAATTGCGAGCGAAGCCCGATTTGAGTCAAATTAGGCATGGACTGTTTTCCTAGTGAACGACAAAAGCTACTTATAACCGCGGGCAGGCAGCTTGTTTAATCATAATCCTACAAATTTCTGGGCTTTAGGCGTTTTGCACGGTCGAGCTGTATTGATGGACCGATAAATTTCATCGCGGTTGGTAGCTTGAAGGGAATATTGTACATTCTATGCCAATTTATTAATATATTCAGGTATATTTGTGCCAAAAATCACGTTCCCTTTTTTTTCGATATATCAGATGTCAGACCCAAGTCAGTAATACAAAAATAACTTTAAAAATTGTAATATCTCGAGAACCAACCAATATCATGGAGGTTTAATCGATAGGTATTGAGCCTTCCATCGCCCACTTCCGTTGATCCTTGCCTCGCGATAATACTCTGTATAATGAACCTATCTATTTGTATTAGTATGTTTTTTCTACCCATAACACTAGCTTAAAGTTAATTAATTAATCACCAGGTATACCTATCAATATCCGAAGAAACGCTTGTCGAGGAGCTCTTCACGAACGCGTTACAACAACTGGAAACCTCAAAAGACAACCACTTCCAGCGCGAAGCGATATTAGACGTCGTCAGACTGCTAGTGTTGTACCAGAAGAGTGCTGAAATCGAGAAGTTATTCGATGAATGGGTGTACCCTCTATGTGAGACGGTGTTGGAAGATCCCAGGAAGTTTAAGAAGGCTAAGAAAGAGGCTATGGAGACTGAAGGGGAGGATAAAAAGGTATGTACGGGGTACGGGCTGGGCCAGTGCGTGAAGCGATTTTTTCGTGTTTCGTAATGTGGTCCGGAGAAGCCATCTACCTTCTAGGTCTTCATGCTCCATCTTAGACCACATCGTCACTTTACATCAGGTGAGATAGTGGTCAAATGAAGGCCTATCTAACATATTTTTTTTTTTTTAAATGTATAAATATAATTCAAAAAATTTTTGGAGTATTAGATATATCAACCCTTTAATTAGTTAAATCTCCATTAATAAAATTAAAAAAAAATGGCGGAAAATTATATTTATACTCCAAATAAATAAAATTTTAGGATATCTTTATTAACCCCCGACGCAAAAAAGAGGAGTCTGGCTGTCTGTCTGTGGCATTATAGCTCCCGAACGAATGAAGCGATTTCAATTATGTTTTTTTGTATGAAAAGTGAGTTGTGCGAGTTTTCTTAGAAATGTTTGATGAAAATCGGTTGACCCGTTTAAAAGTAATGAGGGTCAGAGTGGGGAAGAAAAAGTGAAAATCAGCAAATATGGGTTCTCAAATAAAAGCGCATCCCATCCACATTACAAAGAAGTATGTAAGAAAATGTACTTTTTACTTTTGAGGGAAATTAATTATTGGAATTGGGGGTTTTAGATTATGTTACCATTCTAATGACACGTCTCGTAATAACGTTTTAAGTATATCAGATGTCTAGTACCCGTAACACATGTCTAACAGCTTACCATGGGGCTAGATGTTGTTTGGATTGTCCGGATATATTAATTTTATTTATAACCTCATGTTTTTTTTGTCTTACCCTGCAGCAACTCAAATACAAAGAAAAGGCGAAACTCCTAGAAATGGAACACAAGAAAGCATACAGGATCTTAGAAGAAATATTCAAAAGCGAAAACGAAAACTGCAAAGAATTTATTAAAAATAACTTTAAGAAGATTAAGAAATTGTTAATGACTAGTTTGAATAAGGTCGCTGATAGCAGTAAGGCAGCTAGATTAAGGTAAATTTCATATTATTTGGCTGAAAAATTATGAAGTTAGCATGAATTTTGTCTCTTTCTTACATACAAAGATGTCAGTGTGCAACAGAGACAAACGAATATTAACAACATTTAATATATTATAGGTTTATTTCACTATTTCGCTTAAAATAAACGGCATAGTTACTACATAAAAAATAGATAGTTTAGTCCGCCTCTCCAAAGACACTGGATTTTATAAGAAAATGCCAAGACATGGAGCATTCAACGTCTGGAGTGCGGGTTTGTGATGTTCAAATTTAGTAATTATTTTAGTGTAGTACGGCGTAATGTACTAGAGACTGAGTTAATTATGTAAAATTTTCCTTGGTTTTAAATAAATGATTGATTGATTGAGTACAAATTGCGTTACGTCACGTGAAACTTCGATTCATCTTGATTTTTCGTCTGCGAGAAGAAATTAGAAAAAGTACACAAAGTTAATTTTTTTTATGAACTAAATAAGATGCTAATTATTTTATAAAAGTCTTCTACTCTCTCCACAACTCACTCACTCGCCCACTCTTAACTTTAAAAATGTTAATCAATTTTTTTATCGGTACAGTAGTTCCTGAAATAACGCCCCACATTAACTCAAACACAAATCTTATTATTCTCACTTGAAATTTAATTTATAATACATCCTGCCACAACCTCATTAAATTGATATTTAATTAATTTATACAAAATTGGAGATTAATCAGCTTATGAACCGTTTCGTTTATGATATTATATTTAAATTGTAGTATATTTGAATTCCTTTTGCCAGGTGCATAGAACATTTAATAAACGCCACACCGTTCCTGATTCCGGAGAGCAAGCTGCTGAAGAGCGCCATAGCCGAGTCCGTCATTTGCACTCGCGACATCAACTCCAAGTGTCGCCAGTGCGCGTTCAACCTTATCAACACAGTGGGCGAGAAGCTTAAAGATAAGGATGGTGGTAAGTTCTTAAGAAGTCTTACAACCTATATAGGTTGTAAGACTAAATATATACTAAATATAGACTGCATAAATATTATGTCCATATGGACATAATATTTATGCACAGTTTTAATTAAAACTAGTCGACCCGACAGACGTTGTCCTGTCCCACGTCTCAAAAAACAATATACAGTTGACCGTATTGTGAATCTAAACCATACCCAGATCCCCTTGAACACACACAAAAAAATTCATCAAATTCGGTCCAGTCGTTTGAGAGAAGTTCAGTGACATACACACTCACAGAAGAATTATATATATAAAGATAATAGCGGCCCGCCCCGGCGTCGCACGGGTATAAAATTTTACCGGAAATTATTCGAATTTTTCTCGCCGTAAAACCATCCTATCTCTCAAGTTGGATCGAACTGCACATGGTGTGCAAATTTTATTATAATCGGTTAAGTGGTTTAGGAGTCCATTGAGGACAAACATTGTGACACGAGATTTATATATATTAAGATAGTTCAACGGACCGTCGTAGTAATAACCTACAAATCGGAAAAAGAAAATTGCATCCACGGAGAAATGCTAAATAGGGCCCCGAAATGTAAAATTTCATTGAACTATTAGCAGTGTACTGTCTTTGTACTTGCGACATCAACTCCAAGTGTCGCCAGTGCGCGTTCGACCTTATTAACGTAAAAAGTTCAAGAATTGATCAAATGAGTTTTTGATTTGAGAGCTTTTCAAACCAGGCATATATTATACATATATCATTAATCAATCGATAATTTATAAAAAAATGGATTGATTGGTATGCCGTTTTACTATTCAATGGAATATTACGGTATTATCTATGCATTGTTTTAACAGTACGTAGGTAAAACGATCCGTCATTTATTGTAACCGGACGATATTTACGAATTTAGATGGTGTAACGATCATTTTCTGTCGAGATTAAGAATGCTGAGTATTTTCCTAAATTCAAGCACATTAGCTAGCATAGAACAATAAATGTGTCTAGTTTTCTCCACATCTATAATTCTTTAAATTAATTTAGAAAGAGTATAATCATAATTAGGGTCAGGGTCGCTCAAAGATATATAGACGGGTCAGTTATTAGGGTAGGCTCCGAAATCGCGCTATAGCAGAGTCCGTCATTTGTACTCGCGACAGCAACTTCCAGTGTCGCCGGTGCGCGTTTGACTTTACACTGTGGGACATATAAAGGCTTAATAGTGGTAAGTAAAGTACATAAGAGATTTACTTACCTATATGATATATCTATATAGTAGGTTATTTTAGTATACAATAAAGAATTTATAAAGGAAAAGGGAGTATTCCAAATTATTTTTTACCCTAAGTTTCTATGACAATTAGTGCAAGTAGTCAATTATTGCCCGGGACCACTGGGCACTGTCGTCGTCAAGATAGTCGGGTAACTTTGCAGGATCATTGTGGAAGCCAACTTCCATCCGAAAGACAAAGGTTTTGTCTGTTCACGTCCGTAAGTGAATCCTTACTCTCTCTGAATCCATACACGTGACCTCCGGGTGGTGCTAAGAACAGTCTCTGGTGGTAGGCTTCGGCCGCGGCTTGTCACCACCCTCCGGGCTGGGCCAGTGCGTGAAACAATTCTTTCGTGTTTCGTAATGTGGCCCGGAGTAGCTATCTACCTTCTAGGTCTTCATGCTCCATCTTAGACCACATTGTCACTTAACATCAGGTGAGATTGTGGTCAAATGAAGGCTTATTTAGCATTAAAATTATCAAAAAAAAAAGACTGACATATCTTTATATATATAATTCTTTTGTGAGTGTGTATGTCACTGAACTCACTCAAACGACTGGACCGATTTTGATTAAAAATTTTTTGTGTGTGTTCAAGGGGATCTGGGAATGGTTTAGATTCACAATACGGTCAACTGGATATTGTTTTTTGAGACGTGGGACAGGACAACGTCTGTCGGGTCGACTAGAACTATGTATAAAGAATATAATTGTACACTTTGTTGCAGGCATGGACGCGTACATAACCATGCTATCCTCCGGCTTGTCGTCTGGAGTGCCGCGGGTGGTGAGCGCGTCCCTGCGCGCGCTGTCCGCCGCGCTGTTCAACCACTCGGAGGAGATGGGCCTGGCCAGAGTGCAGGCGCTGCTGGAGGCGCTGCAGCCCTACATCGTCACCAGCAACAGGGAGGTCGTGCAGGCCGCCATGAGCTTCCTCAAGGTAGATCGATAGATAAAACATTTATTTGTCACCACAACACAGAACGTAGGTAAATAAAAATAGAACACACAATACATTGGTAATTAAAGAAAGACAATACAGATAAAAAATTTACAAAATAATTAAATAGAGAACAAAGATTAAAATGGAATAACAAATTAAAAATGAACATATAATAACAGTACTCAAAGATTAATAGACCTATGTGTGTGCTGCAGCGTGACAAAAAGGCAATACTCAGCGCATATTTTGCTCTCAGAGCAAACACTGATTTTCAGTATTGCCCGTTGTGACGAGCCAAACAAATCACCAACGCAACAATTTGCTACGGTTAGGTACGGTAGACTTCACGAATAAAAATCTTAATAAATCTAAATTTAAAATTTAAGAAACACTATTTCACAATGCCCTTATTTCCTTAAAAGTAAAACACCATAATGTTTTGTAATGAGAGTATATTTGGAGATTTTCGATTTTCTTTCCCCACTCTCACCCCCATAACTTTTAAACGGCACAATTGATTTTCATGAAACGTGTCTAAGAACACTCGCGCCAAACTCACCTTTATAAAAAAAAACTAATTTGAAATCGCTCCATCCGTTCGGGAGCTATGGTGTCCCAGGCAGACAGACACGTCAAACTTATAACACCCCTCTTTTTTGGTCGGGGGTTAAAAAGAAGAATAATATTAAAAGAAATGTAGCTTTTTTATCTTTCCCACATACAAGAAATAAAAATCGCGGTGCCGAGCTGGTGGCAGTCAACTCTTTCTTCTGTCAACTTCTTCTCTTTTTAACACCCGACCGAAAAAGAGGGCTGTTTTACGTGTCTGTCTGTCTTAATCGAGTTATGGGGGGTGAAAGTAGGGAAGAATAAGAATAAGAAAAATACTCGAGTGGGGTATCAAATGACCGCGTGCGCATTACCAAATAATATGATATTTTTTAGGGAATATAATTTTGGATACGGGTTATTTTAATTTTAATTATAGTTTATCTCTCTATCATAGGTGTGGCAGCTCCTCATCTTTATACAATTAGTATCAATTTTGTTTCATCTTACATAAATCAATATCTCAAAGTCAAAACGTTTATTTTCTTAGAAGCACATAGCCTACATGGACAGGTCAACCTCAAATTAAATTAATAAAACTAAATTGCTTAAACAAAAAATATCAAGGAAATAAATCTTTCTAAGTCTGTCTAATATATTAAGAATATCAGATGTCTAGTACCCGTAACAAGCATTGGAGCTTACCACAGTGCTAATTATTGTTGTCTGGATTGTCAGGAAATAAATATAAAATAAAATAAAAAATAAATATTTCCTGACAATCTACACAACAACATCTAGCCCCGTGGTAAGCTCTAAGCTTGTGTTACGAGCACTAGATATCTGATATACCTAATATATTAGACATACATATATAGATATTTTTATTCTACATATAACACACCCAGACCAAGGAGAATATTTATTTATTTACCCACAGGTATATACCAAGGTCCTGCCAACCGAGGTACTATCTGGCAGTCTAACTCTAATCTTCAATTCCCTCGCCGCGATGAACGAGGACTGCAAGCGCCACGCCCGCCTCGAGATCGGGTACTTCCTCACGCGCATGCTGAGGAAGTTCGGCGCTGATACCGTGGAGAAGCTCATACCCAGCTCGGACGAGGTTATGCTGCGGAGACTGAGGAATCTGAGGAAGTTGGAGAATAGGAAGAAGAGGCAGAGGGATGGACAGAAGTGAGTGGTTTGCTATATTAACAATGAACGTTATTTGTAACCGAAGTCCATTCGATGAGTATGAGATGGACTCATTCTACAAAATTAATTATATAAACATATTGCAAAAAAAAATATTTTTAGTTGCATATAGATGCAGTTAGAGCGGTCACCCACCAAGTACTGGCCTCGCGCAACGTCACTTAACTAGATTAAGACACGTTTGTTGTATGGGACCACTTATATAGATAATTGTGTTTTGTATCCTGCTCGCGGCGCAAGGGGTAGCGGGTTCGATTCCCACCGAGTATTTGTATGTTTTGCAATTACATTTTTCTTGGTCTGGGTGTTAAATAAAATATATGTATCTAGTATGTCAATTGTATTAAATACTAGCGGCCCGCCCCGGCGTCGCACGGGTAAAAAAAGTTCCCGGCAATTTTTCCTTATTTGCTCATCGTTTAGACCTACCCTGGACTACGACAAACATTTTAAAACCAAAATCAGTTCAATCGGCCCAGCCGTTCTCGAGTTTTAAACAGACTAACGAACAACAATTCATTTTTATTTATATAGACGGGTCTAGATGTTGTTATGTGTATTTTTTGCAAATATTTATTTATTTATTATTTATTGCGCTGCCTTGGCAGACATTTCCTATTTAACATTTTATTTAATATCAACAGGGGAGGCCAACAAGACTCAGATTCCGAACAAGAAATCAAAGGCACCTCCAAGACCCTGGAGGAGATCCTCGCAGACTCCGACAGCGAGATGGAGTTCATGGACGAAGACCAGGGCAAGAAGAAGCCGAAAGTCAAGCGCGCTCGCACCCAGGCTTGGATCCAGGACGACGCTGAGGATATTGTGGATCTGGCCGATGTGTCTGCTGCGAGGAAGATCACAGGTAAGAAGACCAAGATGGAGACACCTTCTGACCCTGGATGAAGACCAGAGCACGTGTCTGCTAGGTACCAAAGCTTATAAAAGATCACAATTTTTATGATTAATGCAAGGCCCCTTACTAATCGATTTTATTGAAGATGAATCGAGAAACACTACATCAACGGTCCTTATTCGATTTTTAGATAGATAATAAATTGGAACCCATTTTCAGGTAATAATAACTAAATTGGTTTATAAATCATAAATAACAAACAAAAATAGTGAAAAATCAAACGAAATGTATGATTATTAATTATTGGAGAAAACTCGAGTAACAAAATATAAATGCTTTGTTTTCGTTTAGAAGTTGTATAATAATATATGTGAAGAATTTAAAACTGTTCTATTTTCCAAAAACTTTATCCTATAAAAAATACCGTTATTTAACTAAATACTCTTTTCCAGCAACGGATCCGTCGCAGAAGCAGAGGGCACAGGAGGTATCCCAGAAGAAGAAGGACGGCGGGTTCAGGACCGCGGCGGACGGCAGGCTCATCATCAGCGAGGAGATATTCGGCGATGATGATGACGACGAGCCGCGCCCCAGCGGGGACATCGACACCGACACTGATGACACAGGTTCGTTGATGTCACTGGGTTATATAGGTTCAAAGATATTTATTTCTCATAAAAACTATTAACTGTTCATTTATAATGAGATTACATATTTTTACTTATTCTATAGAGTTTAGCCTCTGGACTTATAAAATTATATCTAATCCTTAAATATGTGTATGTACTTATGCTAATCTTATAATTAAAATTTTAATATTAAACTTTAAAGAGCGATATTATAAATCTAAATTTAAAATTTAAGAATAACCCCCGATTCCATTCCTTTATTAAAATTATTTAAGAGTAAAACACCATAATATGTAGTAATGTGCAAGCGATGCTCTTTCATTTGATACCCCACTCGAGTCTAATTCTAATTCTAAGTGGAGGAACTGAGATCTGCACTGACATCTCGCCTGGGAGTGTTTTGTGCATTATCCCCCTGCCTAACCAGGCCCCAACCAGCCCAACTCCCTGATGTAGCAGAGTAGATTCTCCACTCCACCCCACTCGAGTATATTGACTCTCACCCCCATAACTATTAAACGTCACAACCGATTTTCATCAAACATGTCTAAGAACACTCGCACAACTCACCTTTATAATAATATAAAACAATATTGAAATAGGTACCTTCATCCATTCAGAAGCTATGTTGCCACAAACAGACATAAACGTCAAACATACATAGATAGATAGATAGATAGAACATTCTTTATTACACACACCAATAACTAAAATACAAAATTATTAATAGTAAAATTCAACCTAGCATGCGTAATGGGCGGTCTTATTGCTCACATTACCCCTCATTTTCGGTCGAGGGTTAAAAATACATGTTCCCGCGGGCATTCTAACAATAGCACACACTACTATTTAATTTTGACTGCCTCAGAGAGTCCGCTTGTGGCGCAAGAGGTAGCGGGTTCGATTCCCGCTGAGGGGTCAAGTGTTTGTATGTTCTGCAAGCACTTTCTCCTTGGTCGGGGTGTTTAATATGCATAATAAAAATTATCTATGTACGTATGTATATTATATTAAGTATATCAGATGTCTAGTACCCGTAACACAAGCTAAGAGCTTACTACGGGGCTAGATGTTGTTGTGTGGATTGTCAGGAAATATTTAAATATTTAATTTAATTGTTTCAGATGACGAAGCTAAAGACAGCAAGCCGTCCAAGCTACTGAAGAGTGGCGCTAAACGTCGCTACGACGACATCCTCAGCGTGAAGAGTGGTAAATCCTCGCGCAGCAGAGCTTCCACAGTCACTGTCAACTCTAAGTACAAGGCTGGCGGCAAGGGTATTCACAGGTAACAACATATCATAGAACTAGATTTTTGGAACGAAGTTCCTTATTGCGCGTTGTGAAAGGGGCTAGACGGAAAAAATCTTACGAAAAGTTGTCACGACACGCGACACGACACTTTTTGAATCACAACATCTTTTGATAAGCTGTTGCTTAATTTCGCGCGGTAACGGTAGCGCGTCTGACTCCAGATCAGAAGGTTGCGAGTTCAAATCACGTCGGGGTCAATTCTTTTTGTGTTTCCAAAATTTAGTTTTGGGTAAAATTCAGTTTATATTGTAAGTTATTTTTAGTTCAAATTACATTCGAAAAAAAAAATCACATTATTTTCACTTTATAATTTTATTTAACTCGACACTGGCAAATTGTCGCAAAAATGGGTAACGTCATTAGGGGTCTATTTAACCATCTCCAAATAAATTTGTCATTAATTAAAATATAGAGAAATCTTGGTCCATCACTCACTGACAGTTGTCAGTTGACTTAAATAGACAAATTTTATTCGCAGACTGTAAATACTGCCCTAAAATTTTTGATTTAACTTTCAATTAATGTTTGGTATTTGGGAGACTACTTCTTTTTTGTACATAACAATGGGAAATACAGCTATTTTGTACAGTATTTGTTGATTATTTATCTTCATATTAAAATGTTCGTGTATTTTTAAAATAATGTGTGATTTTCACTGTGTTGTATCTAATGTATCAATTAAATGTATATTCTATTCTATACACATTTTTTGTTTAGACCGCTCGGCTCAGCTGCCTCTGTGGCGTCAATAGTGGGCACAGAATACAAGTCTAAGAAGGCGAAGGGAGACATCAAGAAGAAGGGCAAACACGATCCCTACGCCTACCTACCTCTGTCGAGGACGAATCTAAACAAGAGGTGAGTGGAATAAAGTATTATTATAAAGAAACTAGCTGAACCCAGCAAACGTTGTTTTGCAAAATGAAAAATAGTAGCCGATTCTCAGTCCTATGGGCCTTATTTTATGATATGAATAGATAATACCCAAACACGACTATTGAATGTGCTCGCAAGGCAAGGTGAAGTGCACAAAAGACATAATCAAATGACGTTTACGCTTCGGACCTCTCGCTTCACCAGAGCCTCTGGGAAAATAGCTATGTCCATGCCAAATTTGACTCAAATCGGGCTCTGCTCGCATTAATTGTATTTTCCCGAAAAACGCTTTATTTAACGCGGTAAAAAAGAAGTATATGTGTTATTCTGATTTGTAAGCTAGTTTTTGAGTTAAAGAGCTATAAAATACTTACTTAGGTATAGGTAGGTACTTAGTAAGAATGGCGATTACTCCGCGTTTAAGAAGAGAGAAAATATTATATTAATTTATTGAAGAAATATAATTTGTTCACAGGAAAAAGGCAACAAATGCGAACCAGTTCAAAGGAATAGTCAAGTCGAAGACGAAGGGCGGCAAAGTTAAAAATAAGAAGAATAATAAATAGTCCTTTATAATAATTATGATTATTTTAAGTAGAAAGCGTGACTATTATTAATAATAGAGCTTTGTATTATAGAAGTTGTTTTCACAGTCATCTTCGCCACTTTTAATTAATTTAGGATCAACTCAACACTGATGATCTAGGGATATTTCATATTCACTTGCCAGACTTAGGTTTCGGCGAAACCTACGCGTCAGCGTCAGCCGCGTCCCGCGGCGCGGGAACTAATTTGTCTAAACAAGTCCCGCTTTCTGATCGCGTAGGTGTGCAAAGAGTATCGCAGTCGCTTTGGTCGGGTAGGTTTGGTCGAAGCTTTATCGTGCTAATACTTCTACTTTGTATTTATGTATAGTTTATTTAAATAAATGAATTATAAAATTATATTGATTTATTTCATTTATAGTTGCCTATTAACGCCCGACCAAAAAAGAGGGGTGTTATAAGTTTGACGTGTCTTGTCTGTCTGTCTGGGGCATCATAATCAGAATGTCCGCGGTTTAAAGACAAAGCTTTCCATGTGGCGTAACAATCTTGCCCTACTTGAGCATAACTTAGTGGCTGTGACGGAATCATTCCTGGACACCTCTGTAGAGGACTCCGAATTAGTATGTGGCGACTGGTGTATCTTGCGGCGGGATAGAGGAACACCATGCGGAGGAGTGCTGCTGGCCGCGCGCGCGCCCATCTCCCTCTCTCGGCGGCTGGCCCTCGAGACGGACGTCGGCGAGGATCTGTGGGCGAGTTTCAACTGGGGCGGTCGCGCTTTTCACGTATGTGTTGTCTATTTAAAACCTAGTTCTACCGACCAAGACTTTATGCGGTGGTTTTGTAAGACTGAGACTTTTATTAATAATTTAAAGGGATATGTAATAATCATGGGTGATATTAATTTAAATAGTGCTTCTGTAAATATTCAAAATTATTATTGTTATTTTTTATCTTTTACTGAGGCTTTTGCTAGTTTCTTCGGTAGTATTTTTTTAAATGATATTCCAGCGCTAGATGCTGAAAATATTAATCGCTGTGATCAGAGCTGTAACAGTAACTATATTAATATAATTGAATTTACGCCAGCAGATGTGCTCTATGGAATTAAAAAGTTAAAAGCTAAAAGCTCTATAGGGCCAGATGCCGTACCCTCAGCTTTTATAAAATCATGTTGGAGAAGCTTCGTGACACCACTGTGTCACATTTTTAATTTAGCATTACGGACAGGTAGGTATCCAGCACAGTGGAAAGTGTCAAGGGTAACACCTATCCCAAAAAGCTCGAATAAACTAGCCGTTGAGGAGTATCGTCCGATCGCTATATTGTCTTCGCCTGCTAAAATACTTGAAAGCGTCTTAAAGAGAATCATATACGCACAAGTCAAAACCTTTTTATGCAATGCCCAGCATGGTTTTAGAGATAAGCGATCGGTCAACTCAAATCTTTTGACTCTAGTGGAGTACATTTCAAGTAATTTAGACCTTGGCTGTCAGGTGGACGTGCTCTACTTCGATATCCAAAAAGCGTTTGATAGGGTCAATAACGACATACTGCTGGCCAAATTAAGCGCCATAGGCTTCGCGCCTCATCTCCTCAAACTTCTTGCCGACTATCTGCGCGATCGCCAGCAGTATGTTAAACTTGGAATCTATGAGTCTGCGCCCTATCACACGCGGTCAGGGGTAAGTCAGGGTTCTATTTTGGGTCCCTTGCTTTTTATTTTAATGATAAATGACTTACCGGACGTTGTAGAGCGCGCAGAATGTCTATTGTACGCCGACGACTTGAAACTCTACACTGTCATACGCTCTCCATCAGATTGTGAGGCTTCAAGCAGACGTGAATGCGGTATGCCAATGGTGTCTTACCAACAAGATGGATTTCAATCCTTCTAAATGCTCCGTGATGACTTTCGGTCGAAAGAAAAACCCATTATCCTTTAATTACTCGATTCATGGCAACATGATCTCTAGGGTAACAATAATGAAGGATTTAGGAGTAACGTTTGACCGAAAGCTCACATTTCACGACCACATCATCAGCATCGCCAAACAATCTTTTCAAAGACTTGGTTTTGTTCTGAGAAACGCCCGAGACTTTCGCAGTGACAGTGTTGTGCGGCTTCTGTTTGGAGCTCTAGTGCGGAGCAAGCTGGAGTCCAGCAGCTCCGTCTGGAGCCCGTACGAAGTAACATACGTGCTGTTACTAGAGAAGGTACAGAAGGCGTTTCTCAGGTCTCAATACAAGCGGGAATTTGGATATTACCCTTATATGTACCCAACCAGATTTCTTCAAGGGTGTCTTGGTTACAATTCTCTACAGACCAGAAGGAAGAGCGTACGATCAGATAGCAACAATGTGCAAGGTGCTTCGTAGTATGATCGACGTTCCTGATCTGCACAACCTTCTGCTCCGGCTCTACCTTCCCGATAATTACGTTCGCAGTAGAAGTCATAGGCTGTTCTCTGTGCCCTACTGTAAAACTGTCTCTCGTGCAAACTCTCCACTGCCTCGCACTCTCGCCGGGCTTAACAGACTGATCGACCAGAACCCAGACTGCGATATCTTCGCAGATGAATGGAAGAGCGTAATGTTGGTATGTCTGAAGTTTTGCGAGAGTGATGAATGAATGGAAGGATGTCTGCTTAATTTGTTTTTAGTTTGTAATCATTTAATTCATAATGTCCCAAATCTTTGTAATAGTAATAATTAATTCTATTTCATTTTATATATAACTTGTTACCTAATTATTTTTGTGTGTATCATTATATTGTTATTTTGTGTACTAATGTAATTGGTTTCGTAATCGTGTTAGTATACTTAAATAAATAAATAAAATAAAATAAAAATCATAGCTCCCGTACGGATGGAGCGATTTCAGTTTTTTTGTATGAAAGGTGAGTTTGGCCCGGGTGTTCTTAGACATGTTTTATGAAAATCGGTTGAGGCGTTTAAAAGTTATGGGGGTCAGAGTGAGGAAGGAAAACAGAAAATCTGCAAATAACTAGTGGTGGGTATCAAATGAAAGCGCATCGCGTCCACATTACATAATATTATGTTGTTTTACTTTTAAGGAAATGAAAGCATTGGAATCAGGGTTTTTCCTAAATTTTAAAAATAGATTTATGTTCCATCGATATATAAATTATATTACGTTACTCGTACTGTTTGACTGAGTGGATAGACGTTCAACTGTTCTGCATTGCTTAGGGGCCGTCTCCACGAGCGGGGTGATGTTATCGTCGTGTCACGTATTAACTAATCGGAGTGTCTGTTCATGCTATTAATAGCCTTTATGATTTCTTTATATATTAAATATAAAAGAAAAAAAGAATTCACTTGTTGGAATTTGAAACATAAATTTTTCGAAGTCTCTATTGTGCCCCCCCCCCCCCCCCCCCCCCCCCGTTTGTGGAGGCCCCGGGGCTTCCGCCCTGGTTTCCCTCCACTAAATCCGGCCCTGGGGGCATTGCAATACAAATACACGCTGCTTTTAGCAGACGGTTTGATGACAAAATTACCCTTCTATTAAAGTAGCAAATAGCAGGCCATAGCTCGTTTAAGAGTAGCCGTTGCCGTTGGGACCGAAAAGTTCTAGAATTGAGACCGCGAATCAACAAGCGCAGCGTAGGACGTCCACCACCTACTTACATGGACCGACGGATTACTAAAGGCTGCGGGTTCACGTTGGATGCAAATGCCTTTCTGTAAAATGATAATCTTAGAATTATTATATTTCATTAACTTTCTTACAATTTAATTACAAGAAACAATTGTATATTGCCACTAAAATAATTATTAAAATAGATTTTTTACGGTATTTATAGGTAGGGTTAAAAAAAAATTTACCAACAAACCAACGAAAACATCCAGAATTATAAGCTGCAAGCTATCTTAACTTCGACTTAAAAACTTTGAAGGTCCTCATATTTTGCTTAATCAACTTCTTTTAGGACCGGCTCGGCCGGCTCTAAATCATAAAAAAACATAATCATTTCAACGGTGAAGGAAGGAACTATGTCTTTATATAAATAAAATAAAAATAGCCTTTTACTGATTAAATAAAATTGCCTATTACTTTTCACTATTTTAACTATAATACAATAAATATTCAATACAAATTTATTTAATTACAAATTTCATGTACTTTACATTTTTAATAATAATAGTCTTGAATCTGATAGATAATACTAAACTTCGAAATCGGTACAGTATCAACTTGCCGTTTGGCATAGGCCTTCCCTAGGCTTTGAAATGTATCTCTCTGTTTGCGGCTTTTCTATACCATATTGTTCCAGCTACGTTTCTTATAACGTCCTTCCATCTAGTTTTATGACGACCTTTTTTTTATTAAAAATATATCTGATTGTTCATAATCTCACCTGATGGTAAGTGTCGATTTGTTCGAAGATGGATCACATAGAAGGTATCTCTATTCACCCTTGTCTTGAAGACACTCAGATTGTAGGTTGAAGTTATTATTAATACAGCAGCACGGAGCGAATTCCAGACCTTTGCAGACTTATAAAACTGAATAAGAGTCGCTTTTTTTAAAGAAATTGATTTTTTTAAATCGGCTTGGGATAGAGCGCAAAATACTATCGGCGTGTTCTGTGATCTCTCCAAGGCTTTTGATTGTGTCTGCCATGCAACACTTATAAATAAATTAAAGCATTACGGCATACACAACAAAGCCCTTGAGCTACTACATTCCTACTTGACCGATAGAATTCAAATGGTTCAAGTAGGTAATGAAAGATCCTCAGGATCAAAAATCGAATTAGGGGTTCCACAAGGATCAATACTTGGGCCTTTTTTGTTTTTAGTATATGTAAATGATCTCCCGTATTTTGCTAAAGACCTTTGTGACATAGTCTTATTTGCTGATGATACTTCTTTATTATTTAAAGTTGATAGGAATAAAAATAATTTTGACGATGTAAATAACTCACTGTCACTAGTACTAAATTGGTTTACGGTTAATAACTTACTGCTAAACGCAAAAAAAACTAAATGTATTAAATTCAAACTCCCTAATGTTAAAGAATTTCCTACAAAAATCATATTAAACGATGAAATTCTCGAGCTCGTTGACTCAACAGTGTTCCTAGGTTTACATATTGATTCTCGTCTACAATGGAAACCCCAAATTACAAACCTTGCAGGTAGACTTAGTTCAGCCGCTTAAGCAGTGCGAACAATGAGATATATTACAGATGAGGGTACAGCTAGACTGGTTTATTTTAGTTACTTTCATAGTATTATGTCATATGGTATCCTACTCTGGGGTGCTGCAGCCGATATTCAAACTATATTCGTGCTGCAAAAAAGGGCTGTACGTGCAATATATAAAATGAAACCACGTGACTCCCTCAAAGAAAAATTCAAAGAGATTAACATTCTAACTGTAATCTCACAGTACATTTTTGAGAACTTGATGTTCACCCACAAGAATAGGCACTTGTTTTTAAGAAAAAGTGACGTACATAGTATTAACACGAGAAGTAAAGAAAAATTACTAATTCCTACTTACAGACTAAAAAAACTAGGCAAATCATTTATGGGTAACTCTGTACGTTTTTATAATAAGCTTCCTCATAATGTAACAGAGCTTCCTATTAGAAAATTTAAATCATTTATTAAGAGAAGTCTAATGAAAAAAGCGTATTACTCTATAAATGATTATATAAAGGATGATGCAGCTTGGATAGATGTTGCTTAGTTCCACAGTAACAGGCTCTAATAATTCTGGTTGACCAGGACTGATATGCTCATGTTATAATAGCTTCCTTATATGACAAACATTTTTTTTTATTGTAAATGTTAAACTTATAATAGTTACCTATAAATAAGAACTCCAAAATTGTAATAACTACAAAATTGTAATAACTGATATAGCTGTGTTGTTCTATTCGCTTCTCAACTCAGTATAAAACATTGAAGCGAACTGTCAAGACAATGTTATTTCCTTGATATTTGTTATTTAAGCAATTTAGTTTTATTAATTTTAAGTTGACCTGTCCATGTAGGCTATGTGCTTCTAAGGAAATAAACGTTTTGACTTTGACTTTGACTTTGGTACGAGTGTCTATTTATTTATTTATTTATATATTTAAATGTTTATTAGACACAAACTAAGAACAATAACAACATGCAAAATAATCCAATTATATTAAAAATATAATAAAATTAAGTACCTATTGCTATTATTAAATCAATTGAAGAATCTATAAAAAAAATATAAATATCATAAAAATAATCAATTAAAATTAAATTAAAATAGGTAAAATTACAGAATGTCACATTAAAAAAAAATCTAAATTTAAAATATAAAACTAGAAAAGGTTAAAAAGATAAATAAGAAATACAGTTAACAAATTTATCAGGTCAAAATTGAATCTATATTAAATTTGAATTGATACAGGCGTCCGGAGAATATATCTATTTCATTACCAGAAGCTGAGTGTTTTTTGTGGGTGTCGCTCGTGTCGGAGTTGTGTATACCATTATAAAATTTAAAAATTCTGTTCATGGGAGAAAAGTGACCAATTTTAGTACGTGAGGTATACCTGACAAAAGGATTGTATCTATTCCTTCTAGGTAAAGTTCTAGGTACAGAAATGTTAATTTGTGACAAGAGGTAGGCCGCATCAGTTAAGCCATTAATTAGTTTAAAAAGAAACATGCTGTCCAGCAGTGATATACGATAACGAAGCGATTTCAAGTGGAAATGCGAAAGGCGATCATCGTAAGATGGTAGTTTCTTTGCCAAGTTGAAGCCAAACGAGACAGAATATCTACTAAGGATGGTAATTCGCCGTGCGTCTGCTTGTCCTGCAGTGGAAGGGAGATTTATTTATTTATTTAAAGGAAAATCAACAGCCAGGATTATCACTAGAAACTAACCTAGTAGCAACAGAAAGCTAATTACAGATTTTCACGGATGGTCACAAATTAAACATCAAAAAGTGAACACCACTCGATGGACATTATTAACAATACAATAAAATAACATACCTAGTACAAAAGATGAGATGGTGGAATCAGGTCATGCATTTCCTTCTTTTTACCTGTAGATACATACCCTTTCGCAAATCTCCACTACGGAAAGTGCATGATGATGCTGATGACGATGACTGATTATAAGATTGATGATATTTCCACATTTTCCACGGGTAAAAGATAACAAAAATAATAAATTACTCTTTGCGTAATTTTTCGGTGCAAATTTGCAATATGAGACTTAACCCATCATCATACCTTGTTATAATATCAATCAGGTCGATCATAAATCTGTTTTAGTTGTATACCTACTTAAATATAGCCCAGCTGAGAAACATCGCTTCCCAAGAAATTGCAGGTACTTAAAACTTTGAACGAGCACAGACTCACAGACCTAAGTAGAGGGCATGTTTTGATAAAGTACTATCATGTCAAGAATCTGTATGAGCGTGGCCTAAGCTGAGGTTTGCCGAACAAAGGAAGAGGCACTGGCACTTCCACGAGCCAGCGTGATAGCAGCAATAGGTCACATGGTCGAAATGATGTACCTAAATAGGTACGAGAAATCAGTATCAAGTTGATGTCTAGAGTAGTATAAATAATCTGAAAAACACAAAACCAAATTGATAGGCAGATAGAATCATCATGCTATGCGCCCAAAGTGGTCAAATTCACTTCTTTAATTTCATATTTATCTAAGTTGACGAAGTATTCAAAATTATCTGTGCTGACGATGTAAATTTTTTTTATGCTGAATACGTCTTCATTTGACCACAATCTCACCTAATGTAAAGTGACGATGTGGTCTAAGGTGGGACATGAAGACCTAGACTCTAGGTCCTAGAGGGTAGATGGCGTCTCCGGACCACATTACGAAACACGAAAAAATCGTCTTAAGAAGTTTGCATGCCACCTTTGATAGCTTTATTTTGACCAATTTTGGCCGTATTTTTTTATTGGTTTAATAGTTAATGGTTTTATGTTTGTCAGACTATTTTGATTACTCTAGCTAGACTCTAAAATCAATTTGGCGCTAACTGTACTTACTTGCTATATTATAAGTAGAAAAACATTAAGGTCGCATTCAATAAATCTTGGGAAATCCGAATATCTGTAAACGTCATCCTGGCCACTCAATAACGTAACGATCTAACAAAGAGGTTACAATTTACTAGGTCCTAAAATTGGTATTAGATCCAAATGTGTACATACTTATACAGAACTCATATTGTCATGCCCCGTCAGGGCTCATTGAGTAATTAATTTACAGAACAAAATTGTACCTACAAAAATAAACGATTTTGAATTTTGGGGTTCGGATCCACGGTGCAACTCCATGATCAAAGTCCAAACTGTTAAACTTTCGCCATGTTTTCCCACCAACTTTGGCAAGCTACAAAACTTATAGCTAAAAAAACACAATCACGTAGTTACTAAGGTGCCTAGTTGCAACAATAAAATCATTGTAAGACCATGTGAACTATAATAGCAAACAAGGCAGACACTTTGTTCTTTTTGGCGTAGAGAATCAGTGCTAAAGTTCAAGTAGAGTAGGAAATGAAATGAAATAAAGTAGGTACAGTCAGCATATAAACAAAAAAAAATAGTATGATTTTCCCAGATGTTTTATTAATTGAACAGTAAAATTACGCTACCTACCTATCAAATACCGGTAACACTTTTAAGACTTTCTTAAACTCGTTATAGGTTTAGTGTGGTCAAATGTGTCAAAAACGTTAAAGTAGGTCAGAAATAGTTGTTGATCGTACAATTTTCTACCAAAGTTGTGGTTTTACGAACGACTTTTTATGGCTGCCTATTATTAGCTTGTAACCAAGGCATGTGGTCATTGCCAAGGGAGGCCTATATCCGGGATTGGTCATCCTAAGACTGCAATGATGATGACTATGAATTAATAGCTTCAGCCATTTTCAACCAAACAGGAATAAATGCATGTATCGTTGATATTTAACACAATCGCGCCTTAAGTTGTGCTTATGTGTGCAAACGTACATATTTACTACAAGTACTATTAGTAAAATGAAGCTTTCGTTGTCTTAAACTAGATATTATAAACTTTTTAAACTTTAAAGAATTAAATGCAGTTTTCAGTTATAGATAGAGAAACTTAAGAGAACTATTAATAGACATAATTTGTACCATGTTGCTAGATTACACAAAAAGTATGTAAGTTAGGAATGTAACAGAAACATTATGATTCCTATGCTGTAAAAAACAATACAACTCACAGCTATATTAACTTTAAGCTTAAAAAAAAATGTTTTTGTAAATTTAATGCAGTTAGTTATCAATATTAGTTTCAATAAAAACAATTTTTTAGTAAAACATTGTGGATGCTGACTGTACTAAATGCTAGGTGCTAATTAAAACAATTTGATTAGTTATTGAGGTATTTGCCTTTATTTTGAAAGGAGGCGATTTACTATTACGGATATACTTACTTTAATAGTTTTTATTTTTACATGGAAATTTTTCATCACATTTAACCATTGTTTATAATCCTAGGCCATTTAAAAGTGTTCAATTCAGTAACAGATTAATGTCAATTCAAAAAAATACAACCATTTTGTAATCTATTTTAATTCTTCATTGACACATCCGACTCAGCATCGGAGAACGATTTAAAAAAATCTTATAAATAATATACAAAATAATACAAACATTAGTTCGCTCTGAGGAAAAAAAATTGAGATTTAACATTATCATAACATTTAATTCCTTGCGGGAAAATTCGTGATTAATTTACATTTTACAATTAGTGAGTCCAATTCGATTCTTTACAGAAAAATAAATATACAATTATGTGACTACACAACCGGTGATTGCTTCAACTCAGCACTTCTCGTCTGCGAGCAACGGGTCTAAAGAGAATCCTAGGTCGAGGTGGGGCGCCCCGGCGTGCTTGGCGTGCTTGAGCGGCGCGCGCGCCTTGCTCAGCGCCGCCAGCCCCGGCAGCGCCAGTTCCACGTGCCCGTTCAGCGGCCGCGGCTCGCCCAGGAACGCCTCGGCCAGGCGCGGCGCCGGCTCCTTGCGCACCGCCGACCCCGCGCCACTACACACTATTAGTCTACGCACTTCGGGCTTGTTAGTCTTACTAGCGTTCATATGCACACTTTTCGATAACGATAACGCACTTTGTCCATAATAGAAATTGTTCGTCGCACCCGTGGATTTGCACTGAGATCGCGTGAGGGAGGATTTTATGTTCGATCGGACGGTGGCGAATTTCTTTCCTAGGGTTATAGCGCCGCCGGCGTGCGCCGCGTTGAAGGTGCAGACGGCGAGCGGCCGCGGGCAGGAGGCGTACCAGCACACGTCGCCCGCCGCGGCCGGCTCCTCGCGCCGCGTCGTCCGCTCGGGCCGCTCCGTCCGCTCGCTCCGCTCCGGCGGCCGCTCCGTCCGCTCCGGCGCCGGCGCCGTCTCCTCCGGCAGCGCGAAGGCGCCGTCCAGCGGCTGCGCCAGCAGCGACGAGATCGCCGCCGGGTCCGCCAGCAGCGAGGCGGGGTCGTCGCCGCCCAGCAGGCTGTAGATGTCGTTGACCTGCTGCTCCGCCGTGAGCCCGTTGAAGGCGCTCAGGTCGATGGAGTTGTTGGCGAGCAGCGGCGGGAGGTCGAGCAGCACGGGCGCGGGCGCCGGCGCGTCCTTGGCGGCGCGGTGCTCGGCCAGCAGCGCGTCGAAGGGCTTGGCGCGGCCCTCCACGAGCCGCCGCAGCGACAGCGCGTGCGCCTTGCACGTCAGCGACCGCGTGCACGGCTTGCCCTCGGCCGTTAGCACTCCGCAGTGCTTGTTCGCGTCGTATTCTCGGAGGTTGAACTTCGTCTTGCCGGTCTTCGATCTCTGCGACTTGGGCGTGCTCGGGGTCGCGGGAGGTTTTAAAGCTTGAGGCGTATGCGGCGCGAGGTGGTCCGAGACCGCGGGCGAGGTGAGCAGGGGCGACGCGTTCGTGAACTGCATCCCGGAGAGATCCTCGGATATCGCGTATGTCGGCGTCTGCATCGCCGGCGCGAATAAGTCTTGACTCTGAACAGTATCGGTGGTCTGGGAGAAGTTTATATCTTGTAAATTACCTATATCTCTAATAATATTTTTCCAGTCTGTAGCGTTAGCTATGTCGTCCGCACTCTGGATCCCCTCCGAATTCATGATCGCGAAGATATCATCGGTGAGGTTCTCCCCGAGCGGCAGGTCCTCCGTGTCCTGTATGCTGACGACGGGCAGCTCGCCGCTCTCGACGCAGACCTGCACCTCGCCGGAGGCGGCCGAGGACGGGCCAGGCTCCTGCAAGTACTGCAGCTCCTGCTGCGGTAGCTGCAGGCGCGAGAGAGGTGCAGCGGCGGTGTGCACGGGCGAGGACAGCTTGCCGGGCGGTGGCGCCGGCTCCTTGCGCCGTGCGCGCGGCCGCAGCGCGGTGGGCGGCGGCGGCGGCGGCAGCTCGGCGCCGGCGTGAGACTCGGCCAGGTGGCGCGCCGCCGCCAGGCAGTGCAGCACCTGGCCGCAGAGATGGCACACGGCGGCGTTGAGCGAGTCCTGCTGAGGGAACAGGCCGTGCAGCGACATACTGTCGGCGCGCAGGCGGTGCAGGCCCGCGCGCCGGTAGCGCCGAGCGCCCTTGGCGACGGACAGCCGGCGGGAGGCGCCGCCCTTGGGCTCGGCAGGTGCGGGCGCGGCGAAGGCATCATCCGGCCGCGGGGAACTGTGGCCCAGCTCGCTGGCCCACAGGTCCCACGGTCGTTCCATGCACTTCGCCGGGCTGATGAACTTCGCGAAGGGGTGGTCCCCGGCCATGGTGACCGGCGACCTGGTGCTCCGGTGCGAGTCAGGCGCGAGCCCTCACGGGAGCCCCGCCATCGCGTGAACGGCCTCGCTCCTCTGTTAGGTTATTACCCCATATCTGCTGTGAGAGCCCGTGAGAGCTTTAGGGGTCACATCGTCCGCCGGTTGTTTACCTCATGATCTGCGCGTACGGTACTGAAACGTGTTGTGATCGTCTTAGCTTTTATATTTACAGGGACAGATGATCTCTCACTGACAGCTGATTATGCAGATTGTAAGTTTTTCTCGACCACGGAACACTTCCATCTGTCGACTACAGTTTTTAACTTTCTTTCTGAGTCTTCTTATAAGTAGTTCTGTGTTTATTCAGTTTTATTTCATTGATATAATTTCCGTTTTGCACAAATAAATTGTCTAAAATTCTGTTTGGTTGTAATTTACTAGAAAGCATCAACACTTTTTTGAGTATTTGTAGGGACCGGATTAAGTCTGTGGTCGTTCGTAATGAATGAATGTGAACGAATGTACTCCAACTTGACGGCATTCTCGATGTTAGTAAAAATTTCCTGTCGGAAAGCCAACTGAAGCATGCCAAGCAAGATGGCGCAACATTACTTTAAAACGTCAATCTCGATTTGACATTTTATATTTAAATGTCAAGTCAAAGTCAAACAAAACAACAAATTAAATAAATGTCCGGTTTGTAGTATGTTTATCAAAATTTTTCAAAAATGATAAAACTCAATAAGTGAACAATGCTATAAACTGACTATGCTAAGCTAAACACTCCCTGCAGTACAAACCGGCTTATTCATGTTCATGTTGCTCAAAAGTGTGGGTAGGTCGATCATCTTTGGTGTACCTATCGGAGTGACCTTTCTTGATACAGTTGGATATGTAGCCAGAGTTGAAGGAATTTCTATGCAACCGGTACTCAACCCAGAAGCAACTAACACCGACTATGTGTTTTTGTCACGGTGGGCTGTCAGAGACTACTCGTTGAAGAGAGGAGAAGTTATTTCCTTGGTGTCGCCTAAAGATCCGAACCAGAAGATCATCAAAAGGGTTGTAGGCCTGCAAGGAGACGTCGTGAGCACCTTGGGCTACAAGACCCAGTATGTTAAAGTTCCTGAAGGTCATTGCTGGGTAGAAGGTGATCATACTGGTCATACTCTAGACAGCAACACTTTTGGGCCTGTATCATTAGGCCTAGTCAATGCCAAAGCAGTCTACATTGTTTGGCCACCTGCAAGATGGCAGCTACTTGAATCTAAGCTACCAAGTAATAGAAGACCCATTGGTGCATTATAGTACAATGACTTAGCTGTAATTTATCTATAGTTAAGATTATGTAATAAAAGATTTAGGTTAACAACTGCTAGAATCCTCAAATTTCTGCCTTATTTACATATATCAATAAGAGTCTATTATTATACATGTAAATAGCTTGTATATGTTAACTCCTTGACCCTTACTTCAGGTAATAAGGTCAGGTAAGCGGTAACCGGCTACCGCTTGGGGATTAACGAGTTAATGTTCTCACTACCAATATCTCTCTATCTAGTCTTTAACTGTACTTAAACAACAGTACATAGCTTATAAAGGGTTTGCAAAATTGTTGTTACTAAATTTTAACTGCCAAATTATAATTTCTAAGGGTCAATGTGTGTTCCTTTTGTCATTTCAATAGATAATAAACATATGCTCCAGCTTATAACTTGTATTACTTAACATGAACAAAAACAATAAAATACTAAAATGTAATAAATTAAAATGTTATTTATTTGAGTCAACACTACATCATGTATTCAAAACTAAAACTTAACTAACACTTTTCAAGCCATAGCTCTCAACCACACCTTTAACCTTCTCAAATGAAATTCCTTTGCGAATAATGCTATAGCACCCGACTTTCGATAAATCTATTACAGTGGACCCAGTTCTATTCTTATCTAACCCTTGGTTCAGTAAGCCTCCATCAAATACTGCCCCAAGGTGTACAAACAAATGTTCAAATTCTTTAACGGACAATGTAGAAGGCTCATTGCTAAAATTAGCGCTAGTCAGAGCCACAGGCATGTTGAATATTCTAGTTACTGTATTCATGAACTCATGCTTAGGGATTCTGATCCCTATTTTCCTAGTAGTTGGGTTCAGAAATGGATTATCTAACAGCTTGGTTCTTTCTAATACAATAGTAACAGGGCCTGGTAGGACGTTGTCAAGTAAGCTGTCTTCCAAATGATCGGCTTCACCCCATTTTCTAACATCTGATGTATGAGAGACACAAATTGCCACAGGTTTTCCAGAATCTCTACCTTTAATTGTATACAGCTTCTTGATAGCTTCCGGGCAGTTGGCACTGCAAGCAAGCCCATAGATTGTATCAGTCGGAACTGCAATAACTTGTCCTTTTGCTAAGTATTCTGCTGCTTTAGTGGCTGCCAGATTTTCCAAGCAAGGTACAATAGGTGTCATGTCAACTTTCATTTTTAGTACACTCCTATAACGAACAGCACTTTTATTACACACTACAAGTTTTCTCAGATTATTCATAATCATATGAATGAAGTCTAATCACGCCAATTATGAGCACACTTATGGTTACAGCAGCGGTAAAACGTAGTCATAGGTTCATCAGCTGATCGGGTCTGCAGTTGCATAAAGTAGGCTTTCCCGTGACTGCATTTAGGACAAACAGCATCTGTGGAGTCAACGTTTTCCCAGGCAGCTGCTCCGCCCATAATATAGTCAAGTTCCTGCAAAGAGAAGTATGTTATTTAAGAAATACTACAATCAATTACTTTCTTGTTCAATGAAGCAATATGCTAATTTTTGGTTACCTTCAATTTAGGGAATGTTCTTGAAGATACTGTTTTCTTGATATTATACATATATGGACAGGTATTGCAAGAGTACCGGAGCCCTGATTCAGGACCTTCGTCTACCATAAGAATATTCGCACACGTTGGACAAAACAACATTATATTATTTCTGTTTTGAACTAATGAACTCAAATAAAAATTACGTGGACTTGTACCTCACGCTGTGGTTATGTCCAGTGTGTATTAAATATTATTTATCATTATCAGTTCCTTTTCAAACTATCTTAACAAAATAATTAAACAATGCAGAGGCAGAGAGGTGTTTGTTGACATATTTATTTTTAGGTTATTTAAACTTCTCTACTTTTCAGTACTTCATTTACTGAAAACCTTTCAGTAAATGAATGAACGATAAACGATTTTATGACATATCGACACTTAAGACAACATATCAAATCTAATAACCGGTATTATACATGTGCATCCGGGTACCGGTTGATCGGTGTAAATGCGGCCAACAACAAATTGAGACTTCTCGGAAATATCCGATTTGCTTGTCTATGTTCGATTAAATATTTTGCCGCAGTGATTTCGTCTGTGGGAAATTCAAAATTCTGTCATGTCGATATCGCGACGGACGTGCTATTATTTTTCGGGTGTGTTTTTTGCGATAAAATCGTAATTTAAGTTCGTTTAGATTTAAGTAGGTTGGTAAAAATTAGAGAATAAAATGTTAAGTTTTACGAATATATTTTGGGATGAGAGAGTGTGGTTGCCGCCGAATACGACGTGGGAACAAATTACACCGGGTCCGGATAAAAATATTGTTTACACAGATCACAGGCATTTGTTGTTTCCCTTGCCGCTAGCATTGGTGCTGGTGTGCGTAAGGTTTCTTCTGGAAAAGTAAGTGAATCTACTTGGCTTTAAAACTGCATCCTAGACCATCTCGAATTGTTTCTCGCGCCTCGTTAGATAGCGCACTCAAGCATACGGTGACTCACTTTTTATCTATTTCAGTTAGGCATGCAGACAAATAACTACTCGAAAAATATAATTATTTATTGTGATCAAAACTTCCATCAGTTTATCATATTAAAATAATTTATCATTACTAAAAACCTCTTAAGTATTTAAAAACTAGAATTTACTAAACCTTCCTTTAGAAAATATCCTACGACTTTGCTAACTTTAAAATAATTTTCCCTGAGGTAGATGTAGGCAATATATATTTTTTTTAATCGTTTTAGCTATTGCTCAAACATTATGTATTAACATAAAAAAACCATCTCAAGATAAATGTCTTAAATTTTGACCTAATTGAAATTAACTATTGCAGATACTGTTTTGCACCAATAGGAAGATACCTTGGAATTAAAAACACAAGAACAAAGAAAGCTCAAAATATCCCGAAACTGGAGGCCGTGTACTTGCTGTCTCCTAAAATAAAGCATAAACAGGTATGTTTTATGCCTTAGGGTGCCTTTTATTTTTTTTTACACTGTGATAACCACTGATTGGTTGACACTAATATTCTAAATGTGTGTAGAAAAAATTAAGACGAAGTGACGTGGCTTACCTACTAGCGAGATGCGGGACTCGAAACGCAAATTTAAATTTAGAATATTAGGTATGATTATATAAAAATTTACTTACCTACAATTTTTTTAATTTGTACTAACAGTTGTAATAAGAACTTTTATAACCTACTACAAGATAATGCACAATATATTTTTTCGTCAAACATTATTTATAAGTACCATGTTTATTATAGGATTATTATTTATGTCGGTTAATATTTTTTATAAAACACTACCGTTGTTCATCACGGTGTTGTCCTAGTTTAAGTTGCGAAAACCATAAGCGCGGGAACAACGAACTTTTTCGCGGTAAGACTAGATTATATTATAATAATAGGGAAAGTTTGTTGGCAATATTATTGCCTTCCTCGATAAATAAGCTATTAAACACTGATAGAATTTTTAAGATTAGTTCAGTAGGTAGGTTCTTTCTGAGGTTAGCGAGCGTGCTCCAGGAAACGAACTAACAAACTTTTAGTAAAAATTATTTTTACTTTCATTACCTGGTTGTGTTAAGAAAATGTGTTTAATATAGGGCTCCTCATGACTTTCGAATATATTTTTGAACCTATAACTAATGGCCACTAAATATAATATTTTAGTGCTTGCAGAAATTTGTTTACACATAAAACGAATGATATCGAAAGATATTTTTGTAACCTACATATGTTTTGAATAGTTCGCGTACCAACCTAGGCTTACAGAACGTACCTACAAAGTAGTTTGAAATTGCGACCTTGCATAATTTTTCGGTAAAATACCGTAATTTTGTCAAACAATGTAGTTTTTCGGCCGCCGGCCCGTAAGGTCATCTCCGCCTCAGCGGGTCGGCCTTCGATTCTGTTTCGACTAATTTGTTATTATTGGTCTTCGGTACGTCTAGTGCAGACGCGAAAATTATGGGAAATTATAAACAGGTCACTATTCAGCCTTCGTAGAAATAATGGACAATTCTTAACGGATCATTGGAATTAAGCTGTATTTTTACCCGGATGTAAAAAGAAGGGTGTTTTAACTTCTGACCGCTATGCGTGTGGGCGGGCGAACTAATTAATGATGAGATTAAAAACAATGGCCAAAAGTTTCGACATTCGCAAAGGTAAAATCGAAATTTTATGAATGTGAAAATAAAATAATAAATAAGTCCAGTACAGCAAAAAGGTGCTACTTATATCTGAAATTATAATACCGTAAGGTCTGGGTACTTCAGCGCTAGGGTTTAACTTTGGTCCAAAACCGAAAGTAAATCTTCTCGGCGCGAGCTAACTATGTAATTCGCGCGATACATCAATAGATAGGGTTTGGGCGGGTGGATACAATTGTTTATCTTTTAAAAATCTGATTGTGTAATTCATCTTCTCGGTCTTCAATTTGCTACGTGTTATTATAACTAAGCGAAGTAATAATGTGCAAACTTTTTCAATAACAAATGGGGCATAAAAGTTAGTGTTTAATTGTTGTTTATTGTAACAGATATGTATCTGGGATTCGAATGTGAAATAAATCAGGGTATAAGACATTGAGGTGAGAAAAATATGATTATTGAAATCACAGTATTCTTTGACTATCGTATTCGGGTCTTAACCCACCCTTTGAATCTCATGTTTACCCAGTTAAAATATATCCATGTCCGACAAAACAGTGGTATTAATGAAGTTGCATAAATACAGGAACATTTTGGAAATAGTCAACGAAAATTGTCTTATTAATCATAACAGATATTAATAATGTTTAGTTAAGTCCATGTTAAATATGAATTAATAGGTACGCATTAATCTGAAATTAAATTAGTAACAGTTGACTGTTACAAAATGTTGATCTAGTTGAATCATTTGATAGGAAATCTATGTATTTTTATTATGTTCAATATAGTTACTTGATTCTAATTCTAATGACTAATATAGGTATACCTACGCTTAAAGAAAAAACGTTCGTTTCAACAAGGTATAAATTAAAAAAAATTATATTCGTCATATTATTACTTTGTGCAATAATCTGATTAAAATAATAAAATTAAATTAATTTATTTTGATTTTGTGTAATTTTTTAAAGCCAAATTAATCATGGTACCTACTACACATGCTATTTCATGATACATGCAATGAAATTTATAATGTTTCTTTGTCCTTTCACTACATATTGTTATATTTTACTAAATAAAAAACCCAGAGCCGAAGAAACTCGAAAAAAAAACAACATTTCAATAATTTTTACCACCAAAGACATTTTACCACTCTGGGCGTGCCTCTCGCGCAAACCATTTAGTTTTGAAAAAATATGTATTAGAATCCTCAGTATCACCTATCCATAGATAAGATACGCCACACGAACGGGTTTGATAACAATCAAGGAGTTTCAGTTCTAAGTAGGTATCCCCTAAAAATTATTGTTCATTTTATATTTTTCTGTAATAATCTTAATGCGCTTCACAGAATACACCTACTTACCAAGAAATAACTAGTTTCAGAAAAAAGTAGGACGGACATACAATCAGACATTACTAAATCGATTTATTAATGTTTCACGTCAACTAAACTCTGGGGTAGAAACATGTTATCGAGTTGTTATAAATGGTCTGTCCGTTAAAACCATTAAGTTACGTGAATAATTAAATAAACTATAATAAAATAAGGGTGTTTGGCACATGGACCGACATGATTTTTTCCCCGGTAGACCCTATGTCCTAAGTGTCACGGTAATCTAGATATGGTTACGTTTTAGTTTTTTTTGAAAAGTACCCGAAATCTTACCTTTAAATCGTCATAACTTTTACCACAAAATAGATTATAATTGTATTCTGCAATGTATTCTCATTCTAAAATAAATTATTACTTAGTACTTGTTAAAGTTCATATGAAATTTACAAAAAAAATAATTGTAAATACATTCTTCATTTAAGTGATAAATCTCACCATAGGGTGGAACTACTTAAATTTGTTTACCTACAACAAATAAATTCCTTTGAAAAATATAAGTTTAAAAATAAATAAAGCTCTTTCTTTATTTTAAACTTTCAAGTTTTTCGGTAGATATTGTTTTTTTAATTGGCTCTACGGATTCGATATTTGTAATTCGTTGGATTTCCCAACGTTTTCGATACAAAGAGAGATATTGAAGTTCGCGAAAAAAAATACATACTTCACTCAGAATGGGTATTTCTTATTTAAACCGACTTCAAAAAAGTAGGAGGCTTTTTTTGCGCGAATCACGAGAACTAAAAATACAAGTCAAATTGGTATGAGAATCTTCTCCTTATTTTGGTCGTTTGAAAAATCAGGCCTTGATTCAATTGCGGAATGCTTCATATTATTTTTTACACATTAAATAGATTAAAGTAACAATTAATGTCACAAAACAAGCTGAAATTAAAAAAAAATATATCCGGACTGCGAATTTACTTAGGTTTTTTTTACTATCAAAAGCCTTTCTGTGAGAATTGTTGGAACGCAACTTTAAATCGTCATAGATACTGTCAGTAGCATTAAAAAATGTCGAAAGAAAACTAAAAAATATTTTTAAATACCTATTCAACGATACCTAACAGGACATAGTTTGTAGTCTTTTATTGAAGTGAAACTTCTTTAGAATCGTTGTGATTTCAAACCGGATGCAACGGGAATGCGACAGGTAAGCCAATCTTAAACGGCCAGCACTTGGATGGGTGACCGCCCGAACAAAATCTTTTTGCACAGTATTTTTTGTTTTGTATTTTGTTTTTTTTTTTAATTATCTAATTTTTTGTCGATTTACTGAAGTTTCACATCTATCGTGTGTGAATCGCACACACACCTTTTTTTTAATTGTATTTTATTTTACAAAATGGCGTCCAGTAGTCGCCATGTTGAATTTACACTAACGTCAAGTCTACTCGCCATTGATACTCGCCGGTACTAAGAGGAATCGATTGACGTGTGAATCATAGAAATCGGCCCAAGCGTTTGGTCCGTACCATAGAATAATAAATTACTACGTAAGTCCGTACAGTGGGACAAAGGAACATACATACCTACATAGACTGCTAAACACATTGCCACTCCTTTGGGTAATTACAATAAAGCAATTACAAATTCTAACAATACTATGAAACCTATTAGTAATTACCATTATCTTTGAAATGTGGAGCAGTCTTTATCAGTCTATCTTAATCCTGACAATTTTGCTGTTAAGATTAAAAGTAATCTTTCGCTGGTGACCTCGCGTCAATTTACTCGGAGATCTAAGCCTGATGCTCAACACACGTGACCCAAAAACACTTGGAAACAAAGGTTGGTTTCGTTCGAGGTGGAAGAATTAGGGCGCCTCTGACGGCACCATCGCTACGACGAGGGATGACGCTTGACGTATAAGTCATTTCTGTGAAAAATTTAGTAAAAGTTGAAAGTAAATTTGTCCCTGTTTATCAATATGAAGGAAGCCTATATCCGACTATGGATGACCAATCAGACTAACTAGTAATGCCCCGCGGTGTTACCCGCGTTTTAATGGATTTTGCCGCAGTAGTAAGTAGCCTATGTCCTTTCTCAGGCTCTAGAGAATCTGTGAAATTTCATTGAAATTGGTTCAGTACTTTTTGCGTAAAAAGGAACAGACTACTGGAGTTACTTTCGCTTTTAAGGTATAATATTAGTATGGATTATAATTTAATTTCATCATTTTATAATGTACATCTTATATATAAAATTTCCATGTCACAATGTTAGTTGTCGTACTCCTCCGAAACGGCTTAACCGAATATTATGAAATTTTATATATGCATATCAGTAGGTCTGAGAATCGCTACTATCTATTTTTCATTTTGCAAAACAACGTTTGCTGGGGTCAGCTAGTAAAATGCTATATGCGGTATAATGTAAATAATGTATAGGTGGAAATAACGGCTTTCTTTTAAATCAAATTTAAACGAGTAATATCTTTGATTTTGAGTTTTCCAATATTATGATGCTGTTGCTAGCGCCGATGATCACGGCTAAAAAGTAACTGACGAGACATGATTTTAAAATCGAATATAATCAGAATAATCATAAATTATCAATTATGGTATGCTACCTACTATTTTAAGTCTTAATCTTGTTAAAAATCGTGATAATTTTGTAAGTCGACATTTATTAGATTGGAAATCTAGTGAAATACCTACTTGTCATTTCCACTTATTTATACATTTATTCATTGTATAAATGTATAAATAAATAAATATCTCCGGACTACTCACACAGCATCACCTAACCCCAAACTAAGCAGAGCTTGTACTATGGGTGAGGTGACGGATATACTACATAGATACATTTTTTTTTTGTAAATACATACATATGATACAATGTATAGTTAAGATTTAAGAAAAACCCCCGATTCCAATGCTTTAAAAGTAAAAGTATTTTTCCTTAAAAGTAAAACACCACAATATTAAGTAATGTGCACGCAATGCGCTTTCATTTGATACCCCACTCGAGATTTCAGTTTACCTTCCCCACTCTCATCCCCAAAACTTTTAATCGGCTCAAACGATTTTCATAAAACATGTTTAAAAACACCCGCGCCAAACTCACCTTTCATACAAAACAAACTAAATTGAAATCGCTGCATCCGTTTGGGAGCTATGATGTCCCAGACAGACAGACACACACACAGACAGACAGACATACACGTCAAGCTTATAACACCCCTCTTTTTTGGTCGGAGGCTTAAAATGTTAAGCTTAAGGCCAAGTTTAAGGAAAAGTACATTTTTATTAGATAGGTAATTATAACTAATTATAACAAATACGATAGTTTCTATCGAGTAGTTACGTATATTTTAACCCGAAAAGTATAATTTACATGTTTTAATTGATCTCACCGTGTAGATTTATGGGAAAACCAAACCAACCACTAAATTAATCCATTTCAAGCTAGATAATTAGGTACTACTACGACTATTTTATTGAGATATCCGTACCTAAAGGGTAAAACGGGACTCTATTACTGAGACCTCGTCGTCTGTCTGTCTGTCTGTCACCAGGCTTCATCTCAAGAACCGTGAAAGAGAGAGAGTTGAAATTTTGCGAAATGATGTATTTCTCCTGCCGCTATACCAAATACTAACAAACGTGAGGAGGTTGTGGGTTCGATTCCTGTTGGCTGACCTGGTTTTGTACGATCTACAATTCTGGTTTCAGGTGTGGGTGCGTGCTATGTATCATAATGTATTTACAAAAAAAAGTATCTAATCTAAATATCTATAATGGAATGCACGTATTAAGTTAGGATATACGAACGCATTGACCAAAACTCCTTTCTTGTGTAGAAAGGAGTTTTATGCCCGCTTTCCACTGCGCAAGTGAAATGAGCGAGAAATAGCCAACCGGAACGTATGTAGTTTGAAATGTTATATAGTTTTGCCCTTCCACTAAGAAATAGTTTTAAAAGATAATTTATTTTGCCTTCCACTGAAAACGCGGTCAACTAGGCTGAGCGGGAACTAAGCGGGAAATGAACGACTACTCCGTTAATTTTCTGCAATAGCGTGGCGTTACGCCGAAAACTGACCGGCACGCAAGAGACGAACGAAGGAGAGGGGTCTGGAAGGGGTGGCGGGACGTTACGAGTCCGTTCAAAACTAGTTTTCAAGAGCATACGCAGCGGACTCCGCTTTACTCGCTTGCTCCGCTCTGCTTTACTCTTTTGCAGTGGAAGTAATTGTAAGAAATATAATAAAACTAGTTCAGAGGGTTTCGTACGGAGCCGTGGGAAACTAGCTCAATGCGTGGGAAACTCGCTCAACTCGCTAACCTCTTATGTGACTCTTTCAACTCGCTCACTCCGCTCCGCTTTGGTGGAAGCACATGTATGAAAATCATCGTTACGAGTATAGCGGAGTCCGTAATGGGTCCGTTCCGCTCGCAGTGGAAAGCGGGCATTAGTCTAGTTATTGAAAACCTCATTAGTATCATCGTAAGATCACGACTACACGTGACCGTGTCATTAGTACCCTTCAGTACTGGACCATCCACCGATATGTTACGATTTCTCGACTTTGATTGGAGCTAAATAGTGTTTGTTCCCGGTAGAATGCATAAATTAAAAATTAATTTGAACTTATTGTACTAGTGAACACTTAAAATTACCTATCGGTGGTTCTTGAATGTAACTATGAAATATAACTATTTTTTTGTATTTCTTTTTCGATATTAAATTTTGACTGTGATTTTTCAATAACAGGGTAGATTAAGATGACTAAGAAGATGAAAAATTATTCAGTAGGTAATTAGGATTCTAAAAAAAATGTACATTTTTTATTTTTTTGCAAAGGAAAAATCAATACCTTACAGTGCATTATATCGTCTTGATTTCTCATTTGCAAGAAAAAATAAAAATATAAGTACAATTTTTTTAAGTTCTCTAAATGACGGGCTTTTAAATTTTTTTTGTCAGTCTTCCTCGGGTGATTATTATAAAATGTTAATGGGATTTACTTCTTAGTTACATAATTGACATTGATGACCTCTGGGGCTGGGTGGGCCAAGATCAACCTGAGGTTGCGGGTTCGATACCCGCCGGGGTTTGCAGATTTTGTACGATCTACAATTTCTGGTTTCGGGTCTGGGTGTTTTCTATGTATCATAAATCTGTATTTAGAAATAAAAATGTATCTATGTAGTATAACAATCACCCATATTACAAGCTCTGCTTTGTTAAGGGTTAAGAAGTAATTTATTATTCTATGGTTTAGAGTTACCTAGGTGATGCTGTGTGATTGGTCCGGAAATATTTATTTATTTTATTTATAATGTCTTTGCTACAGTTTATTGCATTGAAATAGTAAACCTTTGATTTTGAATCAACAACAAAAAATCCGATTCCGGTTTATTTAAAATTGGTTCAAAATTTATTGCTGATCTTTATTCGCAGGAAAAACTGAGGTAGGTAGGAAACCAAACATAACACTTTCAATGGTTATCTCATACAACCCAAAACTATGCACAGACATGTTGGAACGAAAAATAATTATTTTGCTTACTTCGCATTAGCTTTTAATTTTGATAGGTAATTATTATCAACACTATATTTTAGCAACAGGATACTATGTAGGTACTTATTCACTTATTCACAGTGATAAATAAATGCAAGTGAACGTAGTCCTTATCTATTAGGTCCTTACATATGAAATTGGCGTTTTGTATGGGAGGAACAAAAAGTCGAATATTTTTTAATATAATATATTTAATTAATCAAAGTATGAACCATTATTTTCTATGCACTTTTGCCATCTTATAGGTAGTTCATTGATCCCTTTACTAAAAAAACCAGTCGGACGGGAATCAATAAAATCTTTGAAGGCGATTTGGACTGCCCCATCGGAGTTGAATTTTTTCCCTTGCAAGAAGTTATCCAAATTTCGAAAAAAATGGTAATCTGTTGGAGCAAGGTCCGGGGAGTACGGAGGATGTCTTAGACTTTCCAATTGAAGCTCTTCTAATTTAGTAGCCGTCTGTTGCGCAGTGTGTGGTCTAGCGTTGTCGTGAAGCAGCAGTGGCGTGGAGCGATTGACCAGCCTAGGTTGTTTAGCCGCTAGCTTTTCCATCATGGTTTGCAATTGCTGACAATAGACATCAGCCGTAATAGTCTGGCCAGATTTGAGAAAACTGTAATGAACAATACCGGCACTAGTCCACCAAACGCTTACAAGTAACTTTTTTGGGGTTAATTTTCGCTTGGGGTAGGATTTGGCTGGCTGGCCAGGATCCAACCATTGCGCTGAGCGCTTCCGATTATCGTAAAGAACCCATTTTTCATCACAGGTAATGATTCGGTTTAAAATACCTTCATTATTGTGCCGGTTTAGTAATGTAACGCAGCAGTCGACGCGCGTTTGCCGGTTTGCTTCAGTCAATTCGTGAGGTACCCACCTTTCAAGCTTTTTAATCTTCCCAATTTGCTTCAAGTGAATTAAAACAGTTTTATCACTAACACCGCAGCCTGCAGCTAACTCGGACGTGGTTTGCGATGGATCCGCTTCCACAATAGCCTTCAACTCTTCATTATCAACTTGAGTCTCAGGCCGTCCACGGGGCTTGTTCTGCAAGTCGAAATTTCCAGAACGAAAACGTTGGAACCAAAAACGAACTGTGTTTTCTTTTGCAACACGACCGCCATACACATCATTCACCCTTCGAGTTGTTTCCGCAGCACTAGTGCCACGGCGGAACTCGTACTCGTAAATAATGCGATATTTTAAGTTTTCCATTTTGTAAAATGAGTGACGCAAACAGAAAAAAACAGAAGAAAAAAAACAAATGAATGACGATCATCAAAGCACAAATACATGAGTCTATAGCTGTACAAATTTGAATTTGGAATTCCTTACCAAAGAGGAGAAATTTGTGATTAAAGTGGCCAGTACGAAAAACGCCAATTTCATATGTAAGGACCTAATATTATCATTATCAGGTATCAATAGTAATATTTTTGTATGAGCGGAACTACTAACATGTTTTATCTTATCAAATATCATTATTTGATTTAAAGGTGTGTAATAAAACTGTGATGATAACGGACGAAATATTCAATGTATTTTCTAATAATAAAATTTAATAGATTATTAATGTAAAGAATTAATTATACAAAATAAAGAGAATGAAAACAGAGTCATCGAAGAAGGAAGAAAATTAATGCTAAATCTCGCGCTGCTCCTCCCTTGCCCACAAACAATTCCACTCTCATTACTACTCCCACTCTTTTCAACTACTAGTCCTACTCTCATTTCCCTCTCCAATCCCTAGCCTCACTTCCACTCCGACCTTTACTTCCACATATACCTTCCCTGGACTTCCACAAATAATCTATATAAATAAAAATGAATTGTTGTTCGTTAGTCTGATTAAAACTCGAGAACGGCAGGGACGTTTGAGCTGATTTTGGTTTTAAAATGTTTGTCGTAGTCCAGGGTAGATCTAAACGGTGAGCAAATAAGGAAAAATGGCCGGGAACTTTTTTTACCCGTGCGACGCCGGGGCGGGCCGCTAGTTTAAAACTAAAATTAGCTAAATCAGTCCAGCCATTCCCGAGTTTTAGCAAGACTACCATACAGCTATTTATTTTTAACATGATATAAATAGATATAAAAGAATTCGCTCTTTAAGCAGGCAAAAGTCATTTGAACATACAGCCTCGTTCAGATGAAAACTTTTGTCCGAGGTTGTATGGTAAATTGACTTTTGCCTGACTACAGGGCTGATTAAAAATATACTTTCTATTATTACAAAATATCTTATATCTGATATTATTTTATTTTATACAAACTTTATTGAAGAAGTTTGAAAGTGACGCGCATACATACATTTCGGCGATCCATTCTGCATACATTATTACAGTTATTTTCATAATAAGCGTCGTAATTATTATTTTTTTATAATATGCGCAGTACATATTTTTAGCGCCAAATAAAGGTCATTTAGTTTATTAAATTATTTATCCCCACTGTCAGAACATGCCAAACGATTACTCATACATGTTTCAAATAACATAGCCCTCCTTGTGAAGTTGGGTAGAAATACGGCCATACTTTATAAACGGTTTAAAACGGGAGGTTCTATCATTCGGTATTTTTTTGGTTTCGTCGATAGGTAATATATTAATTAAACCCACTTGAGTAAACATATTTACTTTTAACGAGACAACGATCCTGCATTTTTTTAACTGCATAATTTTATACAAAACAACATGGAACACAAAATAAATGAATAATGCTTAAGGTGCGAATTATTCCACGTTTCCCCACCAAGACGCCCCACCAGTGCTAGTTTACTACTTATTTTACTACCGTGTATTCTGCCCCACTATTTTATAATACACGGTATATAGTACCGTACATTATCCAAACTTTAAATTTTAAAAAAAAACAGATATCAAAACCTTAGTTCCTTCAAAATAAGAAGTCATTCTATTTTGATCTATGACTCCAGTCGAGTATATTAGCAGATATACTATTTTGTGTCCCCACTTTCACCCCTCATAACTTTTCAACGGGACAACCGATATTCATCAAATATGTCAAAGAACACTCGCTCGAAACTCACCTTTCATACTAAACAAACTAAATTGAAATCACTTCATCCGTTTGGGAGCTATAATGTCCCAGACAGACAGACAGACAGACAAGTCAAACTTATAACACCACTCTTTTTTGTGGGGGGTTAAAAAATGAAGCGAACTGTCAATACAATGTTATTTCACTGATAATTTCTGTTTAAAATATTTAGTTTTATTAATTTTAAGTTGACCTGTCTATGCATGCCCTGTGCTTCTAAGGAAATATACGTTTTTGACTTTAACTCCACTGGTGGGGATTACATTCCTTTATTTATATTTATAACTAGCGGCCCGCCCCGGCGTCGCACGGGTAAAAAAATAGTTCCCGGCAATTTTTCCTCATTTGCTCACCGTTTAGACCTACCCTGGACTACGACAAACATTTTAAAACCAAAATCAGCTCAATCGGCCCAGCCGTTCTCGAGTTTTAATCAGGCTAACGAACAACAATTCATTTTTATTTATATAGAAGATAAGGTAGATAGATTCCGAGGTACGGGTCTTGTATAACAGACCTCTAGGATATCAGATCTCGTCAGCACCACTCCCTGCAATCATGTTAATGAAAATCTGACATGGTATTTGGCACCGGCCGTTGTATGATGTGCTAATGGACGCGAGCTTTTGTAATCTCTTTTGTATTCATGTTATAGATCAATTAGGATTGAATTATCGACTAGAAACCCGCCCTACTTACTGGTACAAATCTGTACAAATACATTGCTCTGTTTGTCTGTTTGTAATATTGAGATAACCGCTTTGAACTAAATGAAATATAAAAATAAATGTTGTCTGTTTTAATGTTCCCGATAATCTCTAATGAAAATGAGAAGGATTTTGACGAAACTTTCATATAATTTCTAGGATTTTTACGGGAGGGGTCAATGTCATATTTTCACGGGAAATAATAAGAACGCCCCGAAGTCATGTAAACTTTTCTCCTGAATCTTATGATTAAAATCGGTAAAGTTAATACATATAGTAGTAGATCTTGTATTTTGATTATTTATTTCGTGACGGATAGATAAACTAGTGAACTGATTATAACGTACCGTACAGCAGCTGCATTCCAGCGTTACTGGTTATGGATAAGCTATAGATAACTTCAAACAGGCGATTGATAAGGGAGTGTATGTAAATCCTTCGATAAAATAGTCGCTGAGGCAAAAAAGTCACCAAGGGCTTGTTTCACCATTGCCCGAGTAAAAAATCTAAATATAAAATTTAAGAAAAACCTCCGATTCTAATGCCTTAATTTTCTTAAAAGTAAAACACCATGATATTCAGTAATGTGCACGCGATGCGCTTTCATTTGATACCCCACTCGAGTATATTTGCAGATTTTCGGTTTTCCTTCCCCACTCTAACTTTAAAACGGCTCAACCGATTTTCATGAAACATCTAAGAACACCCGCGCCAAACTCACCTTTCATACAAAAAAAAACTAAATTGAAATCGCTCCATCCGTTCGGGAGCTATGATGTCCCAGACAGACAGACAGACACTCAGACAGACAGACACGTCAAACTTATAACACCCCTGTTTTTTGATCGGTGGTTAATAAAAATAGTCAATAAATCTATATAAATAAAAATGAATTGTTGTTCGTTAGTCTGATTAAAACTCGAGAACGGCTGAACGGATTTATCTTATCATAGTCTTGAAATGTTCGTGGAGGTCTAGGGAAGGTTTAAAAGGCGAGAAAAATCGAATAATAACCGGGAAAAAAAATTGAATAAAAACCCGTGCGAAACCGGGGCGGGCCACTAGTAAATAATAAATTTCTCCGGACTAATCACATAGCATATCACCTAAACCCAAACTCAGCAGAGCTTATAATATGGGTATATTAGCTGACTGATAATAAGATAGATACATTTTTTTTTGTCAATACATATGTACATATCAATGGTTTAAATATAGAGCAATCTCTGTCTGTAACTCAATCAATCAATCATTTATTAAAAACCAAGGAAAGTATCGCATAATTAACGCAGTCTTTATGACTTGACCTCTTGTGTTAGTAACTGACAGTTTCAGTTCACTTGATAGCTCTCTATATTTTTACTATTGTCTAGTTTACCCGGCGATTGTGAAACAGGACTTTGACTTGACCTCTTGTGTTAGTAACTGACAGTTTCAGTTCACTTGATAGCTCTCTATATTTTTACTATTGTCTAGTTTACCCGGCGATTGTGAAACAGGACTTTATTGAGTTGAATTTTATGTTTAGAATTATTTTTTTATGTCGAGGAAATAAATCTCTATATAAATTCTACCCTTACACTGAAATTTAATAGATTTAAAAAGTCTGAGATAGACTACACCGATGGTTCCGTGTACAGATAATACACATTTTGTAATAAAAAAACACAAGAAAATTATTACAATAATATATAATTTGGGTGCAAACAGATGCACTCAGAGCGATCACCCATCCAAGTACTGCCATCGCGCAACGTTGCTTAACCTCATAAAAATCACGTTTGTTTTACGGGATTATTTATTTATTTATACTTTGTGCACAAAAAACAATGTACAGAGGAGGACTTAATTCATTAATGATTATATATTTATTATGTGTTTTTAGTATATTTTGTTATATCGGCAACAGACATACATAATTCCTCAATATTTCAACTCTCTATCTATCACGGCTCTTAATATACCGCCTGGTGACAGACAGACAGTTAGACGACGAAGTCTCAGTAAAAGGATCCCGTTTTACCCTTTGGGTACGAGACCCTAAAACGATTATAAACTGTTGGAACCCTACGCTAAATGACTCCATCTGCCCCACTTATCAGTTTATTTTATATCATTTAAATTCCTTACTGTGTCTTGTAGTGTACTATGGATTGTGTCACCAAATTAATTAGATACAATTACTAGCAATGTGCTCGACCTACTCCTGGCCCGCCCAAAAATATTTAGGCCAATAGCTTGGTTAATGCATCTCATCTCTTAAATAGAATAATTGGAGGTTTTGTCTGTTCACGTCCGTAAGTGGTAACCCTCTGAATCCTTACACGTGACCTCCGGGTGGTGCTAAGAACAGTCTCTGGTGGTAGGCTTCGGCCGCGGCTTGTCACTCACCACCCTCCAGGCTGGGCCAGTGCGTGAAGCGATTTTTTCGTGTTTCGTAATGTGGCCCGGAGAAGCCATCTATCTAGGTCTTCATGCTCCATCTTAGACCACATCGTCACTTTACATCAGGTGAGATTGTGGTCAAATGAAGGCTTATTGAGCATTAAAAAAAAATTATAATAATTTAAATGTATTTATGTGTACTCCTTAATCTTTACAAAGTATGAAGTCGCTTCCGCGGTTTGTTCGGTGAAATATTTTAAAGTAAATTATATCCAAATAATTTATTAAAACCTACCTAAAGATACCTACATTAAAGAACACTTAAAGTAATGAAACAAAAACATCAAAGCAAGAGGCTGTTTATCGGCCTTGTCATATTGTTTAATTAACAATAATAAAAAAAAAAATATACAATTAAGATGAAATTATGTGACTTTACGGAAAATATGCCATTTTGGTATATGTCCCGTCTTCTTATACAATCATTCGTGAAATTACATACGCAGCTTAATGCATATTTCACATAACCCGAGTATACTAACCAATGGTTAGTTAAGTCAAGAAGAGACTGAGCGAATAGCTCTATATTTTTAACCCCAGACCAAAAAAGAGGGGTGTTATAAGTTTGACGTGTCTGTCTGTCTGTCTGTCTGGGACATCATAGCTCCCGAACGGATGGAGAGATTTTAATTTAGTTTTTTTTTGTATGAAAGGGCTGGCGCGAGTGTTCTTAGACATGTTTCATGAAAATCGGTTATGCCGTTTAAAAGTTATGGGGGTTAAGAGTGGGGAAAGAATACCGAAAATCTGCAAATATACTCGAGTGAGGTATCAAATGAAAGCGCATCGCGTGCACATTACTAAATATTATGGTGTTTCACTTTTAAGGAAATTAAGGCATTAGAATCGGAAGTTTTTCTTAAATTTTAACTATTGTCTACACACTCACTAACTTAATTCGGAGATATTGAACAGGTCCTCTCTGTTATATTCCGATATTTTGGTTATTGGTAACATTTTTACACAGCATTTAAAACAGTTCTTAGAAGCCCATTGAAGACATGAGACAGTACACTCATTGAAACAGCCGCACTGATTGTACAAAGTACTCACCCTGACCTGTTTTTGGTTTGGTTAAATTAAGATCGTTAATAGACGCGGCCAGCCACTTACCACTATGAGAGCTATCTGTAGAATCGGAGATTTATCGATGTATGTACGGTTGAATGAAGCCTTTTTTTTATTAATGTACCCATAGAAACATTTTCGATACATTTTTGAATGGACACACACACATTTTTATTATAAAAATACTAATATAACTCTTTATTACACACCAAGATAAAACGATACAAAATGCTTTATAAAAAATGAGTAATGGACGGCCTTAAAAGCTATTTCTTCCAGACAACCTTAGGATGGAGAGGAAATAGCTGGACCACCATTTGCACCATGAGTTTTTGATTTTACCATTTTGAAAGTGTCTCACGCGCAAACAATTAAGTTGATACAAAATATAATCATTCATTAATATCATTTTTGGAAAACCTATCCAAAGATAGCTTACGGGTTTTATGAAAAATAGAAACAATAAATTTAAATTAATTTATTGTTTCTATTTTTCTGCATAATAATCTTACTGAGGTTAACAGAATACATCTACTTGACAAGCTTAAGGGATATATAATTCTTATTTTTTCGTAAAATAGTGGCTGTGACATACGGACAGACAGACAGGCAGACATGACGAATCCATAAGGGTTTAGTTTTCGCCATTTGGCTACGGAATCCCAAAAATCGCGCTGAATTGAGAGCTTTTTTCTTTACCTTTTAAATAGTCGGTTAACAACCAATTGAGTCACAATTACCTTAAAGCAACCATCGATTGCACAATTAAATATCATTAACCTTTGGAATTTCCATGCGGGTTCGACTAAAAGATCACCCCTAGATTGATCCCTTCACTTCCAATTAAGCCACAAACAGCCGTAACATTAGGGCTGGGTAACGAAACAATTTGTACGTTAATCGATTGATATGAGACACCAAATGAGATTTTGATTCGAGCTTATCGTGTCTAGTGAGGGTCGCATATCGATCTTTTGATAACGTGGCCTCGATTTACGTTTTAACTTTAGATTTTGGAATTGGACATGATTAGGATCTATGTTGAAAGAAGCAGCTAATAGATTTATAATTATTTATTTTCCATTAAGCTTTTAAACAAAAAATCTGATAAATATTAAAAATCATACAATTAATTTAACAACGCATCTTGAACATTGGAAATACTTGATTTTGTACCTTATTTGGACGGGAACAAAAAAATGTCAGTTAAATTTTAGCTCAAGCGATTTGATTGACTTTATCGGAATAGGTGCAAATCTATAAAAACCTACGAAATCTATATAATAGGTACTAGCTGGCCCCAGCAAACATACGTTTTGCAAAATTAAAAAAAGATAGTAACCAAATCTCAGACCGTGATGACTCAGATTATGTGTATATGAATATAAAATTTGGTAATTCTTTTTGTAGCATTAAATGGTAAAATTGGGGATTAGAGTTAACGTTTAATTAATTTCCCGAGAATTTTACGAACGTAAATTCCGCTAGCAATGGCGGATAGTAATCAAAAGTCATGTTTATTTAACTTTACTTTATTGCCTCTTTAAAATTATCTTCTCCTCCGCTAAGCAGGTACTGTGTTAATGACATAACGACCTTCTGCATAATTATGACTGGATATTCCTACATTAAACATTGACAGTATGTATTTTATAAGTGCCTAGATATCTAATAAATTATTTTATTTTCTTATTTTTATCCCACATGACGTGGGGTCAATTCAATTTAAGTAATTTTTTGTAACACAACATGTATTTTGTTTTCATTTTCCTCTGTCACCCGTCAACTCAACACTCAATCTTTTCTTACACATGTCATCCTTCATACATAGATTAGATACCTACTCATTCTTACATTTTATAATATAAATAAATCTAAAATTAAAATTTAAGAAAATTCCAATGCCATAATTTCCTTAAAAGTAAAACACCATAATATTATGTAATGTGCACGCGATGCGCTTTCTTTTGATACCCTACTCGAGTATATTTGCAGATTTTCGGGTATCCTTCCCCACTCTAACCCCCATAACTTTTAAACGGCACAACGGATTTTCACTGTCTGTCTGGGACATCATAGCTCCCAGCATAACTTTACAGCGCTTGGACCAATTTGGCGAATTATTTTCTTTAACGTTCGTAGAAGTCCAGGGATGGTTTTTACTGTGAAAGAAAATGGACATTTAGCCGGAAAACCGATTTTGATAAATTACCCGACAAAGCCGGGTCGGGCTCTCGGCTTATTGATAAGATTTTACATGTTGCAGTATATAATTCCAATTCTTAGTAAAAAAAGGTTATGAAATTTATCAAAAGCCGATAAATGACTGACTTGACCCGTTGTTTACATTTCGTCAATTCGTCAATATGTATATTGACGAACCAACACAATTCTCTAAATCAACCATTTTAAAATATAATACCAATTTTTTATCTAAGCCACCTTGATTCACTACCTATCCATCATTAAAACTTTATAAATCGATAGTATTACAAAGTTCCCCTACATTTGTTATTTCGCACGAGCTATACCGTACGGTGTTTTACATTGTGAACATAAATAACCTCTCACCGGTACGCGTGCACTCAAACTAAGTGCACGCGCACTCACCGCTCTATGGACCTGAAATAAGGCAATATACAGACAATAAGCGTGCATGCGTTTATGGCACGTTTATGGTCTGCAATTAGCGACCAGGCCTCAACTGAAATCTAACCTTGCTTTCCTGACCTAGTTTCCTGTATATTCACCCTGAGAGCCCGTGGTGATGATATTACGTCATTTGGATCTCAGTTTTTTGAGGAAGACCTTGACAAAATTCGTAATTATTAGTTAGTTTATATCTATTTATTTAATCATTAATAATTATTATTTATTATTTATTATTAGTGGGTTGTTTGATTTTAAATAAGACAAGTCTTGAACTATCGCCAGCCGTTCTGTTATAGCAGGTTATATTTAGGATGCAATTACGATCATTTCTCTATGCAAATTGTGCAATCCGATATACTAGTAATGCCCCGCAGTAAAAAGTAGCCTATGTCCTTTCACAGGCTCTAAAGAATCTGTGCACTAAATTTCATTTAAATTGGTTCAGTAGTTTTTGCCTGAAAGAGGAACAGACAGACAGTTACTTTCACATTTATGTATAATATTATAATAATATGTATGGATTTTATCGTTATACGTCGGGTGTATCGCGAGGCATGGATCAACGGTGGCAGGGCGATGGGGGACCTCAATTCCTATCGATCTAACCCCCATTTTTGTTCCGCGATCATTGATAGATTTAAAGATTTTTTTTTATCATCTGCTTGTATCACTAAGTTATTTTTTGAAATAAAAAAACTGGAAATACTATTAATTTTTTTGCCCAAATTTAGTTTTTAGTGGCTGATACCATAACAAAATATATAGTATTTTGTTCAAATTTTTAAAATAAAATAAACCTTTTCTCCCCTTTCTTACTGTTGCAAAAACTGTATTTATAGCAGTTATTTTATTAGCTTAATTTATTTTGCATAGTTTACGCGCTGACTGGTAATATCGATATTTATAAGAAAACAAGTTATAGCTACATTATTTGAACAAATTGGCAAACCTGCTATTTGTAAAGCTTTTTTGCTATTTCGGTGTGTAAATCATGAATTTACATTATATATCTACAATTCATAATTATGGAATGGACTATAGTAATCTAGCTAATCACCTACATAATTTTACTTAGAACGAGCGGTTCACATTAAAATAACCTTTTAAGTTGAACTTTATCTTAGATTCTAAAAACTTGCGCATGCATGCAAGTTTTCAGAATCTGATATTAAGTTCATCATACTTAAATAGGATTTTTTTATGGTAACGTAATTTACAATAAATTAACTTTTATCAATTTTGTAAAGAAAATGAATTTCTACAAAATATTTTTGCTTGCCGTAACAATCTACTACTGATGGATTCCATTCTAAAGCTTAAACCAGGAGTCCACAACCCGCGGTCTATACATACGAATATAATTCGATTTTCCGAGTTACCCAAAGCTTTTAATAATATATTGAACCGATCAAATAAACCTCTTAGTGAAAATACCTATATAACACCCGCCTCGTTCCTTGTGGTTGCCTTCGTAAAGGTTGGCGACCGCTGCCATATAATCTATATTTTTCGTTCGATATTGCTTTATGGACAGAAAATGGGCACGGCAAGGGAAGTGGGTTTGAATACATGCCATTTTCCTTACAATACTAGCATGCGTTGCTATGATTGAAAAATAGAGGGATAGGGAGTTGTCGTTTACGTAGAATATAATTGGCGGGTAAAATGGCACAGGATTATGCGGAAAACCAATATTGTTTAACCGCTTCCTTCCTTATGGTATGGTACTTATCTACCTCTATAATCGGCATCTATAACGGATTCGTCCGGAAATATTATTATTATATTATTAATTGACAGTTTAGTACCTACTTAAGTGTTACGGGTACTCAACATCAGATCTGATACATAATACTATGCATTTCTTCCTAAACTCACATGCCACACCGAAACCAAGAAAATAAAGCAGTGCTTACACAACATGCAATCACTAATCTTACGCGGGGAATCGAACCCGCTACCCCTTATGCCGCAAACGGACCATCACCCACCGCTAGTGCAGCATTCATAGTATTGACCAGGAAATTATAATGCAGGTAATTGTAGCATTGTCTGCATAATACATCACGTGACGATAAAGCAGACATGTATAAATGCTGTGAGTAGCTTCTTACTAACACTGGAGATAAAGTACTACAGACTGCGTTCATTATGTTATTCTTTTTTTGGTATTAAATATTTTTTAAAGATTTCATTCTAGTATGAAAGGTGAGTCTGTTGCGAGTGTTCTTAGACATGTTTCATGAAAATCGGTTGTGCTGTTTAAAAGTTATGGGGGTTAGAGTGGGGAAGGAAAACCGAAAATATGCAAATATACTCGATTGGGGTATCACGTGAAAGCGCATCGTGTGCACATAACAAAATATTATGGTGGTTAACTTTTAAGGAAATTAAGGCATTGGAATCGGGGATTTTCTAAAATTTTAAATTTAGATATATTATCAATATATTTACTATCTATCAAGATAACGGACGAATGAATCCTATTATGATCCATCTTCGCCCACATCGACACTACCATCAGGCGAGATTGTGGACAAACACAGATCTATCTCCCATAAAAAAAAGAATCACTGGCGAGCAATAACTTATAGATTTCTTACATACATTAACGCTCGTTAACATAATTTTTCATTACGAATCCTCATTCTTATCAATATTAATGTGTTGATTGTTTGCACTGATTCCCTTTGCGATCGGTGCATTGTTGTCTAGCAGTGTTTTATTTGAATTGAATGCTTTTGCGGCGATGCCGTGGTGTGAATGTGCCGTACCGTTGTATTCACATTAACTGCATCGATTCTAATGTTACGATTTATGATTAATGAATGATTAATTGAAACGAGTAGTCGATAAAATAACGATTTAGGGCTGATTTTCCGTCATAAGGACGTAGAAGTCGACGCGTGGTCAATTATCATACAATTAATTATTTAAAATAATGGAAAATGGTGTGCAAAATTATGAACTTATCCGCGCAGCTTTTTTTTAAACTATCAGGTGGGGTATAGCTGAATAAGTATTTAATTAATTATTTTTACTTATATCAACATTTTGTGGGTCCGGTTGACCGTTTAGAGTCTACATAAATATCTAATTGAAGTTGGGTAACAACCATTCTCACTTAATAGGCTGTAAAAAATCCCAAGAAAGTATAAATAATGATATGAAATTTCGCATTGCTGAAGCCATTTTAGTTGAAATTTGCTCTAAACTTTAACTTCCACCACGCTCCAACTAGCCTGTGTTTGGCGCATTAGTCTACAGATATACTATAGTACTTCACATCGGTTTCGATGGCCGCAAACTTTGCATTAAACTCACCAAACTCACTCAAATGTAGTATAGGTCACAACATATATTAAATTTGGTTGTAAAAACTCCGGCATGTGTTTCAAAAGCTGCCCTGCGGAGATAAATCCTTTGATATAGAAATAAAGAAAAATATTTATTACTAGACAAACAACAAAAACACAATTAATCATTTATAAAAAACAAAATCTAAAACTAATAAATAAATATATCTTGAACGTACGTGAAATTAAAACAATGTGTAATAAAGGGTTGCTGGCTCAGCATAATGCATCTGCTATAGGCAGTGGTGGATTTACCAGCAGGCTGAGTAGGCTCGAGCCTAGGGCGGCAGATTTTGGGGGCGGCAAATTTGGGGAACGATTTTTTTTTACCTCATAGAAATCAAAGAGATTTTTCTATGACGGTTTTCTGATATCTTACAGATAGAAGTCGCAACAAATTTTGTCGATGACTTTTCCTCTCACTTGTCATTGCACATTCCGAGAGTAGCAAACTTATACCGATTAGCTCAAAAATATAAAAAATACTAGTAGTGCACCGCGGTGTTACCCGGGTTTTAATTAAATTGCCCGCGGAATGTACACTTTCCCGCGGTTTAAAGTAGCTTTCTGAGGCTCTAGAGATTCTGTGTACCAAATTTCATTTAAATCGGTTCAGTAGTTTTCGCGTGAAAGCGTAACAAACAAACTTACATTCACTTTTATAATATTATTACTAGCTGAGACCTGCGGTGTTACCCGCGTTTAAATGGATTTTCCCGCGGAATAACAAATTTTCCCGCGATAAAAAGTATCCTATGTTACTTTTAATACCTCCAAGAATATGTGTACAAAGTTTCATGATGATCGGTTGAGTAGTTTTCGCGTGAAAGCGTAACAAACAAACTTACATTTACATTTATAATAATTATATATATATATATATTAGGATATTAGGATTTAACGTCGGCAAAAAAAAAGGGCGGCAAAAATTATTCAGCCTTTACCTTGAATGTTTATAAATCCGCCAATGGCTATAGGACCCGTAGGAGCTCTGTTACAGAGCGCTGGTTTTCGGCCAGGGCCCGTGAAGGTGGCATCACTACAATTTAAATTTAACAGGGAAAACAATTATGACAGAACTACAGTTAGAAAAACCTATTTGAGGTTGGCAGGTAGAAATTGCCTTGGCATTAAGCCCTCCTTTTCTACAATTCTTTTTTTTCTTGTGCAATAGTATTCATAATCTATATAAATAAAAATGAATTGTTGTTCGTTAGTCTGATTAAAACTCGAGTACGGCTGAACGGATTTATCTTATCATAGTCTTGAAATGTTCTTGGAGGTCTAGGGAAGGTTTAAAAGTCGAGAAAAATCGAATAATAGTCGGGGAAAAAAAATTGAATAAAAACCCGTGCGAAGCCGGGGCGAGCCACTAGTAATAATATAATATTAAGCAGCATGCAGTTATTGATACAAATGCGTATTTATCTATTCCAGATAAGTGCCTTATCAAAGCAGCTGGACCTGACAGAGCGTCAAGTAGAACGATGGTGGCGCCTCCGCCGGAGCCAGGACAAGCCGTCCACGCTGGTGAAGTTCTGCGAGAACATGTGGAGATGCACCTTCTACCTCTGCAGCTTCAGCTACGGACTGAGCATACTGTGGGACAAGGACTGGCTGTGGAACGTCGACCACTGCTATGTGGGGTATCCTCATCAGGTAACTTGAAGTGACTACCCTCTGAATCCTTACACGTGACCTCCGGGTGGTGCTAAGAACAGTCTCTGGTGGGAGGCTTCGGCCGCGGCTTGTCACCACCCTCCGGGCTGGGCCGGTGCGTGAAACGATTGTTTCGTGTTTCGTAATGTGGCTCGGAGAAGCCATCTACCTCTAGGTCTTCATGCTCCATCTAAAACCACATCGTCACTTAACATCAGGTGAGATTGTGGTCAAATAGTAGCCTAATTACTTATGTAGCATAAAAAAAAACGAACGCCTAGGTATCTCAGTGAAAGCCTCATGTTAACGCTGGTTTAATACCGTTTTTGGCCGAAATAGCTGTCATTAAGGAACATGTACGTCCAGCAAGGATGTTAACTCTTTATAATAGCGTAGCGTAAAACATCCACCAAGATGGACAGATAAACAGGCGAGGGCATACGCTGGCTTCCAGCTACCAAGTCTCGCCAAAATAATGACGCCTATGTCATTTTTCAAACGGAAAGACGTGATATTTCTATGCATTTTTAAGAGCCTGTACTTAGTTTAAGACGTCCTGCGGAACAAAGCTCAGACAGAAGTTTTGTAGCTTGATTGACGGTTGCATGAAGCAGTGCTCATTCAACAAAATATGTAAAAAACATATATCGCTATTTGTAAGACTGCTTGCATAACATTGCTCTCGTCCGTAGACAATAGATAATATTCAAATATATATTTTTTTACAAATGACCTTTTGTGTTTTCTTAATTTATTTATTTATTTATCAGACACACAAAACACATTACAACATTTACGACTAAACTATTTATATCTAAACCTAAGATCTATGTTGCAACATAACTATTAGTGTGCACTACAAAAAATTATATGAACAATGGTTAACAAACTTAATAGACTAATAATAAAGAAGACAAAATATTATTGAATAAAAAAGAGGACTTAATATTATTACGTCATTTACCTAAAATGTAACTTGGCAGGGTCTGACGAGCGATATCTGGTGGTACTACATGGTGTCCAGTGCCTTCTACTGGGCGCTCACCATCTCGCAGTTCAGAGACGTGCGCCGGAAGGACTTCTGGCAGATGTTCGTGCACCACATCGCGACCATCGCGCTACTGTCCTTCAGTTGGGTCTGCAACCTCTACAGGTAGGTGTAGTAACAGAGCTATTTATTATTAGACTGAAAACCCAGACAAAATATGGAAAAATAAGCTGTGGCCCTGGGATAATTTGCATAGAACTGAAAATTGGTAGATACCATTAGTACAGCATTATAAATTCTAATAATAATCATTTATTGCATGAAAATATGGTACATACAAGTTATTAAAATTTAAATTAGGTTAAACAAAAAAAACATTGGCATGCAAACATTTTGGAAAATAAAATAAAGCATAAGTCAATAGATTAAATTACATGTCAATTATAGCTGCTTAATCATGGTTCATTCATCAAAAATACAGTATGCGTCTCTAACTGGTAGCCCTCTTCCAGAAGTAGTTTCTATGCAAAAGGGGTTACCAGTTAGCGACGCATACTGTACATAGTCAATATTTAAATTCGAAATAGTCCTTGACACTGTAAAAAGCATTAATGTTTACCATAACTTCAAACTTTTCCACAAATAAGTTATATGGTAAATCTTTTTTTTTTTCTTTATTATAAATAATTCTCCATATAAATAAATAAATAAAATAAAAATCTTTTATTTCAGACACAGGTCCATAAAATTAAATTAATGTGATCAGAAAATAACAAAATTATAGAAAAAATAACATAAATAATATAAACTTAGACAGATACTGTCCCGTGCAGAGAGCGATCAATCTAGGAAAAAGGTTCCCTCAGTTATCACTCTCTGCACAAGAGACCTCCATAGTGAAATAGTGAATAGTAAATGTCATCTCCGACGGTTTTTAAGATATTGTTTCGACTGCTCCGGACTCTGCGCATCAGGGACGCGGTTTTTATTCGCGTAATGGCATGAAAACCATTCGTGCAGTGTAGCGCAACCATCCCCGATGCACTGCAAAACCGTGGCAGTCGCAACAACATCCTAAAAATATTATTATATTGGACCGGTAGGGCGTCTATAGATTTTTTGCTATGCCGGATCCACAGATATTGCGCGACATTTTTTTTTATATAAGGCTGTCCTCGGGTGTCTTAGAAAAAACAATTCTCTAAGGTTTACGGACACATCTAGAGTATATCTCTTTGGCTCCAGTAAATAGATTTAAATATCACCGGACTAATCACACAATGAGTATATTATGTTATCAGTGGTGTAACTTAACAAATTTTGCATATAATGAATAAAATGTGTATGGAAGAGATCGCTAATGCCGCCTTTTGTACTCGGATGTATTGTCTTGTTACTGTTTGTATTATACAATGTAGAGTTATCTATCTATCTATGTAATGTCAAAAGACCCCGTCGATCCGTCCTCTGCGATTTTATTTTTATCCTAGGTCAAAGGTCCAATATTAAGGTTTTCTCCATGGAAACGGTAAGTTTAATCCAAAAAAAGGGTTAAATATAGTTTTAGACTCAATAATTGTGCGATATAATCATTATGTTGGTTATTATGAACCTTTGATACTTTATTTATACTTATACTAGTAATGTCCCGCGGTGATACCTGCGCTGGTCCAGTGCGTCTGCGGAAAATTCGTCGAAAACAATTCGCCGAATGACAATTCGCCGAAAAAAAATTCGCCGAATCACATTTGAAAGGGAGTACCACGCAATAGTCCAAGATCTATCAGCAATAGTTGAAAATCTCTGACTATTCCCCGCTGTAGTTGATCATTTCTATAAATATTTTCCGAAAGTCGGTGAATTGTGATTCGGCGAATTGTGTTTTCGGCGAATTGTTTTTTCGGCGAATTGTTCTCGGCGAATTGTTTTCGACGAATTTTCCGCAAATTGGTCCAGTCATCAATCATTTATGATGGGAGGAAAAAGGTTTAAGGGTATTAATAAGCGTTTATACTTAACAGTTATAAATACAGACTTGTATATTATAAAAGGACTTCTCTTAGCAGCAGCAGAAAACACATTGACTTCATATTTTTACACAAAGTTTTTAATGGATATTTTTACTATGGATTCTCACAAATAGTTTTAATATAACAGCCCCTACGAGACTGCCTGGAATAAAAGCATTTAACCTGTTCATCTCGAACCTCGGTCAACACACCGTCATATCAAGGCCATAGCAAGCAATATAATATTCTGTCTAAATCCAGTGAAATTGATATTGAGCGAGCCCTTTAAAAATACCTATATAAAAAACACACTTGCTAGACTTAATTTTATAATAAGTTTAACCTTTTTGTCACATTAACATTTACTTTTGTATTTATGAATAATTATTTTAATTTTCGTTTCCTTTTGTTAAAATTTAAATATTTTGTGCATATAAAATAACTATTAAATTTCGTGTCTTTTGTTCTTTGTCCACGGCTTATTATATTTCGTGCTAATGTTATTTCAACTGTCTGTTGTCATTTTATATCATTGTTAACGCTGTGATGCACTGTTATTCCGAAACCGCATTGTTTTCATTTTTTTATTGTTTTGTATTATAATCGTAAAAGTGCAATTATGTCTGAAATAAAAGGATTTGTTTAATGGATTTTCCTGCATTATCATACATTTTAAAGTAGGCTATGTCACTTCTCAAGTGTTAGAGAATGTGTGTACCAAATTTCATTTAAGTCGGTTTAGTTGATCCAGAGCAGATTTTTTTTTATGTTGGATAAGCCTTCATTTGACCACAATCTCACCTGTAAAGTGACGATGTGGTCTAAGATGGAGCATCAAGACCTAGAAGGTAGATAGATGGCTTCTCCGAACCACATTACGAAACACGAAAAAATCGCTTCATGCACCGGCCCAGCCCGGAGGGTGGTGACAAGCCGCGGCCGAAGCCTACCACCAGAGACTGTTCTAAGCACCACACGGAGGTCACGTGTAAGGATTCAGAGGGTTACCACTTACGGACGTGAACAGACAAAACCTCCAAAAAGATTTAGTATAATACTAGCGGCCCGCCCCGGCGACGCACGGGTATAAAATTTTCCCGGAAATTATTCGAATTTTTCTCGCCGTAAAAACCATCCTATCTCTCAAGTTGGATCGAACTGCACATGGTGTGAAAATTTTATTATAATCGGTTAAGTGGTTCAGGAGTCCATTGAGGACAAACATTGTGACACGATATTTATATATATGTATTAAGATTAGTATAGATTATTAAATATATTTACTTCTCAGGATCGGTACCGTGGTCCTACTCCTGCACGACTGCGCTGACATATTCCTGGACGCGGCGAAGGCGGCCAAGTATGCTGCATATCAGAAACTGTGTGACTGCATATTCGCCGTGTTCACTGTGCTTTGGATCCTCACGAGATTGGGCATCTTCCCCTTCTATATATTATGGAGGTAAGTTAGAAGAAGGGTAAGGCTGCGAAGTACGTCGCATATTAGAAACTGTGTGACTGCATATTCGCCGTGTTCACTGTGCTTTGGATCCTCACGAGATTGGGCATCTTCCCCTTCTATATATTATGGAGGTAAGTTAGAAGAAGGGTAAGGCTGCGAAGTACGTCGCATATTAGAAACTGTGTAACTGCATATTCGCCGTGTTCACTGTGCTTTGGATCCTCACGAGATTGGGCATCTTCTCCTTCTATATATTATGGAGGTAAGTTAGAAGAAGGGTAAGGCTGCGAAGTACGTCGCATATTAGAAACTTTGTGACTCGGCGTGTTCACTGTGCTATGGATCCTAACTTATTTCTATATTTATAAATAGGCCTTCATTTGACCACAATCTCACCTGATTTTAAGTTACGATGTGGTCTACGATGGAGCATGAAGACCTAGAAGGTAGATGGCTTCTCCAGGCCACATTACGAAACAGGAAATCACGAAATCGCTTCACGTACTGGCCCAGCCCGGAGGGTGGTGACAAGACGCGGCCGAAGCCTACCACCAGAGACTGTTCTTAGCACCACCGGAGGTCACGTGTAAGGATTCAGAGGGTTACCACTTACTTAACTACTGGGTTTATTCCCCTTCTGCATATTTGCCGTGTTTACTGAGCCAACATCTATACAATACTGGGTGTTACAAAAGTTTCGGTCAGTATGGGAACCATGCGATTGATTTAAGCAAAATAAAAAATTACATAAAGACGTATTTTGCTTGGAATCACTTTTTGAAAAAATAGAAACTATTTTTATTTCGATATTGATTGTGTGTCATAAGCACAAAATTTAAATACTACGAAAATGATGTCTTAAATGAATATATTGCTTTTTTTTCATGGGTATCCTGTTTTCATATAGCGGTAACGAGTTTTTTTTTGATTGGGCAGTAAAAGTAGTGAATCTTCATGTAATGAAAATACCGAATTGACAACAGACTATCGCTCACGTGCTGTATGAATGATCATTAATGAAGGAAATTGAAAACAATTGAATATGCAACAAAGTAGTGATAGGTACCTGCGTTGGCTAAAGTGTCTCGTTTCTAGCGATCTCTTGAAAAAGAAAACTTATCTATTTATCAATTTATATTTTATAATCATCCGGTCATCTTTCCTAGATGATTAAAAAAAAAACAATCAGTCTGTCATTTAAATCTTATATATAAAATTCTGGTGTCAATGTTCGTTGCCGTACACAAGTATTACCGAAACGGCTTGACCTATCCTCATGAAATTTGTGAGCATATTGAGTAGATCTGAGAATCGGCCAACAACCATTTTTCATTTTGCAAAACAACGTTTGCTGGGGTCAGCTAGTTATTTAATAAAATTATGCACCATTTTTAACCGACTTAAAAAGGATCAGGTTTCTCAATTCGACCGTTATTTTTATTTTTAATGCAAACTAAAAATCATGACTCACCTGTTCAAGACCACTCCGGAACCTTGATGCTCTATCTATACCTAGGCACTTATTATTAAATTGATAAAGCGAAAAATAGGCGTCCAGTATTTTCGGACGGGCTATCAGACAGCCTCAACAGAATACCTATTTTGTGATGTAGTCATCATGCCTATTTATCCGCATGCTAGTTGGAGTATTTACTTATAATACTTGTGTAGCGCGAAGGGACTAAACCCTTCAGCGCTGTAAGGGACACGCATTTTATTGGTAGACTCACACCCATCTCCTCCACCATGGAGGTTTTGTCTGTTCACGTCCGTAAGTGGTAACCCTCTGAATCCTTACACGTGACCTCTAGGTGCTAAGAACAGTCTCTGGTGGTAGTCTTCGGCCGCGGCTTGTCACCACCCTCCGGGCTGGGCCAGTGCGTAAAAGCGATTTTTTCGTGTTTCGTAATGTGGCCCGGAGTATCCATCTACCTTCTAGGTCTTCATGCCCCATCTTAGACCACATCGTCACTTTACATCAGATTGTGGTCAAATGAAGACTTATCCAGCATAAAAAAAACCTTGGTCGGCGAGATGGCGTAGCTATAGACTGGCAGTCTGAGACTGCCCGAGCCCTGCGAACCGCGGCGCGATGTTTGCGCTGTGAGATTATTGTGTTTTCGCTTGTTTTATGTGTTTTTACACCTTTTCTCCTGTGTCTTCTCTTACCTAATAAACCTGTGACTGTTAAAGAAAGTGTTTCGAGCTCATATCCTAGCCCAAACGACCCTGAAAGAATATCTAATCTTATACTTGTCTTGTTTTATTCCAGCACAATGATCCGAGCCCCGATGCTACTGCCGATGTTCCCCGCCTACTACATATTCAACTTCCTGCTCTGCCTGCTGCAGGCGCTGCATCTGGTCTGGACGTGGCTCATCCTGCAGGTCGCCTACAAAGCCATCAGCGCTGGACAGGTCAATATATTTCAGTATTGATCAAATTGTTTTAATAGTGAAGATTGGGAAAACCCAGCAAAGGTGGCGCCACTAACACATTTAATTATGCGCAAACTGGGATATGTTTTGTTTATGTGACACCCAAAAAAAATAAGTAAAAATAAATAAATAAATATTTCCGGACTATTCACACAGCATCACCTAACCCCAAACTAAGCAGAGCTTGTACTATGGGTGTTAGGTGACTATACTACATAGATACATTTTTTTTGTAAATACATACATATGATACATAGTAAACACCCAGACCCGAAACCAGAAATTGTAGATAATACAAAATCTGGTTTCCCGGCGGGAATCGAAATAGCGCGGACTTTGGTGGAGGCATAACTAGTATTAAATTTTTTGAGTAAAAACCTTCATTAGGGCACGTCTCACGTTTGAATCTCCTGATTATGTTATTATTATATATTATTTTGTTTCGCTAAATACCATAAGTATTCTAACAATATTTAACAATAAAGTAAATTCTCACACTGTTATTTGCATATCCAAAATATGGGATATAAGTCAAACTAATATTTTTGTCAATCATTTGTAATATCTTAAGTACAACAGCTATTCAGAGACAAATCATTAATCGACACAAAATACTATTTACGTGTAAATATATACTTGTTAAGTAAGTTATAAGTTACTTACTTAACAAGTAAGTTTTATGTTTTTTCTGTGAAAACATGCTGAAATTATGAAAAAATACCTATAACTAAAATATAACCGACTGCGACTTTACTTTTTTTCTGGGAATTTCTATAGTCTTTAGATAAGCCTTTGTGAGAATGGTTATATGTAGCTTCTTTAGATTTATTTCACAAAATAACGTCTTGTAGTCAACAAGTTGATTTTTCACTAACGTCATGTCTTTAGTGACAGTCAACGCACTAAGATGATAGAAATCATCCCAGGTGTTGCCTGTATAGTGGGACAAAGGATACAAACGTACATAGACTATAAATTGAACACATTACTACTCCTTTGCGTTGCGCGGTCGGGTAAAAAATAAAAAAAAGGTGTGTGTGTGATTCACACACGATAGAAGTGAAACTTCAGTAAATGGACAAAAGAATGAGATGAATAAAAAAAAACAAAAAAAAACTGTTCAAAAAGATTTTGTTCACCCATCCAAGTGCTGGCGTCGCGCAACGTTGCTTAACCTTGTTAGCGTTTAAGATTGGCTTACCTGTCGCATTTCCGTTGCATCCGGTTTGAAATCACAACGATTCTAAAGAGGTTTCACTTCAATAATATTTTTCCAGATGGAAGGTGACATCCGAAGCTCCAGCTCCGAGATGAGCGACAGCTCGCATCACTCCAACAACAGCACCCCCAACCGGGTACATAATAAAAAGTGAGTATATAAACTGCTTCACTAACGGCCTATTTCACAAAACCGAGTTAACTAAGCAATGGTCAATGGTTAGTTATGTCAAGGGCTGTCGCTTTGTCACCTGTGACTGAGAGAAATAGCTCTATAATTTAACCATTGTCTAACTTTACTTGGAGGTGGCGAAAGAGTCCCTAAGACTAAGTACTTCGCTTTTAAAAATAACCGATTTCTACTAAATGCTTTAATATTTTTACAAATATATACAATTTACAATTGGTACAAATATGTTAAACATTTTGTAAAGGTCTACAATAATTAATTAATCACATAACACTTTTAAAATGCTCATGAGTTAGACTATTTATTTTAAAAACTTTGAACGTTTCGGGCTACAAAGAACAATAAGTCGCTTTATCGCGCGCACTTGATTGAAAGTTAGCTCACGCCGACGCTCAATGCTCCCGATGAAGGACTTCTCTTTGTCTATAGTCCGAAACGATAAATCCCATTTCATAGGGAATGTGCAGAAGATATGTCGCATGTTAGGCTGATAAGGTAAAACATTCAAATTTATTACTCCAGTTGGCAGCACCGTTAACGTGCACATTCCATTGAGGGTAATACGTTCCTGAATGAGCAGTTTTGGCCGCAAGGGGTCAAGTTTCGACGGTTCATCGGTCGCCATCACTGCAAGTCGCCTTGCACCGCCGTGACAGATGATCCACGACGCTGACACTTTAGTTTATAAGATTTATATTTTTATGTATGTTAGTCTATCCTACTACTATTATAAAGGCGAAAGTTTGTAAGTATGGATGTATGGATGTTTGTTACCCTTTCACGTAAAAACTACTGAACCGATTTAAATGAAATTTGGTACACAGAATCTCTAGAGCCTGAAAAATAACATAGGCTACTTTTTACCGCGGGAAAACGTAATTCCGCGGGAAAATTCATTATAACGCGGGTAACACCGCGGGGCACAGCTAGTAAGGTATATGTTTATATGGGCCTTAGATGCCTGAAATAAATTATTATTATTATTAATACGTTTAAATGAATGGCACCATAGGTACGTTCCCTATATGTAGTTTTAAAAGGTTAGCGAATATAAATAATAATAATAAAAAATGTTTATTTGCGTATTTAAATAATTACAAATAAATGTTGCATGAATCATAGTTGTGACATAATAAAACTTTATTAAACTTAACCTAGTAAAAACGCAAATAGGACACCGGCTCAGCATAAGAGCTGTATCAGGAGGGGTCTTCTGACAAAGCGCTGGTTTTCAGCGCTATGTCAGGGTTTTCAGCGCTTTGTCATTTTCATAAATGTATGTATGTACCTTGTTGCAGGGACACATAGGGGCGCGCGCGGCGCCCGGCGCTTCGCCGCGGCCCCCGGCCTCGCGTGCGCTCGCGCCCGCCTTCCTGACTGCCTGCGACTGGCACTAGGAGACCCCACATCCCACTGACGCTGTCACCGACTGTGTCACAACACGGTATTAAAATAAATAAAATAATATAAATAAATATTGCCCGACAATCCACACAACAACATCTAGCCCCGCGGTAAGCTATAAGCTTGTGTTACGGGTACTAGACATCTGATATACTTAATTTAATAGACATACGTAGATAGATATTTTTATTATACATACTAAACACCCAGACCAAGGAGAAAATGCTTGCAGAACGTACAAACACTTGACCCCTTGACTTGACTGACTTGAGGTATTATATAAGTTAATGTGAACTACCTTACATTGCATCGCGAGTCAATTCGCCGCCAGAGGCGCTGGTGTATCGTGACGTATAAATAATGCAATAACTCTCATATCTCCTTTGTCGCTAACTCTAGAGTGAAGTGACCACAATACGCAATATCAGATAATGAGGGCCACTGTTACGTAGACACCTAGTAATTTTCAGAGATCACATTACGTCTAACGTAACGTCACATAAGTCAATAAAGTACTCGCAACATGGGGTATTCGCCGCCAAGAGCGCTAGTGTAGCCATTTCGAAGGCAACCGTTTTTCGCGTACTTTTAGCAATTTGGAATAGTTTATTGGATTTCTAATAGCATTGTTTTTTTTCTGAATATTATTGTGGTATGTTTATAATGTATAAATCTAAATTTAAAATTTAAGAATAACCCCTGATTCCAATGCCTTCATTTCCTTTAATGTAAAACAACATAATATTATGTAATGTGGACGCGATGCGCTTTCATTTGATACCCCACACTAGTATATTTGCAGACTTTCTGTTTTCCTTCCCCACTCTCACCCCCATAGCTTTTAAACGGCTCAACCGATTTTCATGAAACATGTCTAAGAACACCCGGGCCAAACTCACCTTTCATACAAAAAAAAATAAATTGAAATCGCTCCATCCGTTAGGGAGCTATGGTGGAACAGACATACAGACACACAGGACAGACAGACAGATAGACACGTCAAACTTATAACACCCCTCTTTTTTGGTCGGGGGTTAAAAAGGGAATCAATTAATAATGTTTTTCATATTTAGTGTGGCTGTCTGATGTCCCAGACAGACAGACAGACATACACGTCAAACTTATAACACTCCTCTTTTTTGGCCGGGGGTTAACAACTACAATCTGAATGTTTTCAATGCAAGTGTGAATAGGTACTACATTCTTATGATTCATCCGTCTTTATTATATCTGAATGAAAATTAAATGATTTTGGTATTACCTATGCATATGAACCTTATTCTACAGTAGCGCTCGCTGGTGGGTATAAAACAGTGGCCCTCAACTATATAAAAAATTGCGGTTAAAATGTATAAGCGAAATTGTTGTGAATTATGGTTAAAGAATATTCATATCTGTAGCATAAATTTACTTTTAAATCTATATCACAATGATAATATATATTATATGTAATTAATTATATCCGGTTTCAGGCCAGCACCCTATTTAGGCGCTCGTGTCTTAAACCAAATATCAACTGTAACCATTCTGGATCTAATATCCATACTATGTGTAATTGTGTCGCATAGCTGGTTTTTAACCGTCGAAATGTTTTAAAATAATGGTAACAGCACTAAGACTCATTTAATTATGATTATATATATAATAAAACTTTAACCGCTCCTAAAATTGCTTCATTGCGCAATCATAACTGCCTAAATAGACTATTTAATAAAGAACAAACTAATTTCAACTATTCCATTTTCCCTTGACTAGTATTTTCATATCTTAGGATAGTTTGTATCGGCGGATGGGTGCAATACTAGTGGTGCCATCTATAACATTAATTGTACATTTTCTACTTATAGAATCAATCTGTATGTTTATACTTTAAGACTATTTTTAAACATTCCTGCTTTAAATGACAATGCATTAGCACAGTGAAGATATTTATAATAAAACGCATTTTATACTTAAATAATCTCGGTTAATCAATAAATCCAAGATAGCTTTGAATTTTATTTTCAAGCGCAGCGACTTAATACGAACTCAGTAGACTGCAGTAAGGTTAATTCTGAGAAAAATTAGTGAATATTGGTGAAAAAACATTTCACAGTATTTCCTTATTAGTCTAGTGTTAAATTTATGCAAATTTTCTTAGTAGATGTGATGATTTATCAAAATCTTCTTAAAGATGTATAAGATGATTATGTTAAATCGAGATTCAAACAATTCCAGCAAGCCGCCCTTCATATTATGTTCTCCTAGTTATTTCTTAGTGTTAAACATTTCCTAAATTGATAAATATCATAACTTAATGGTTGTAACTTTATATCAAAGCATAATGCGTATTACATATATTATAAATGATAGTGTTCATATAGGGTAGTTTAGGAAAAATATATAATTATATTGATTAATGTAAAAACGTCCGCGTTAAATTTTAATACGAAATGCAAAATAAGTCATTTAAAATAAGTGCCTGCAGACGCCCTTAAATTTGATTTGTATACTTTGAAACTAATTATATTATAATATATATAATTATATTAAAATATATATTTTCTTATTATTGGAAGAGGCTAGTAATGTCAGAAGATAATGTTTCCGTTAGGACGATTTTTTCATATCTAGGATAGTAAAGGAGTTTGATTTTGTCTGATTAGAGAAACATATTTCTTTACGGAGACTGGGCCTGTTTTACCATCTCTGAGTAAAATAAGACATGGTAGATATGGTTAAAATACAGAGCTTATCGAACTATTGCTTATTTTACTCGGATTTTGTAAAATGAGCCCTAACTCTAATCAAACCTAATCACATAAATATCAGATTATTTCTGGCATTTTTATAAAATAAGTGACATATCTAATTTTCGTGGCACTTGAAAATGTAACGAGATATAGAATTGTAAATGGCGATGTATCTACTATTTGTAGATGTCACCTACGAATGCCTTCCTGTCCATTATAATACCTAACTAAATAAGTAATTCATAAAAAAATCTTTTAACCATTTATTTGATTTTTAATTCATATAATTTTTTTTTACTTTTCCTATTAAGTATAATAACAAACTAAAACATTAATTTTCTAGAATCATTTAAATTGATTTATTCTTGTTATCAAAGTATTTTTTATCTTTTCCGTTATTATTATTTTTAAATACCTACTTAACTAACTAATAATTTCTTAGAATCGTTTTTTGGATTTATTATTTTATTCAAAATATTTTAATCGATCCTATTTTTTTTTAACATAAATCTACATTATGTATTATTGCAGTCCGTCCGTCATTCGCAATTCTATATCTACTATATTTCTTGATACAACTAGTTTTTACGCTAGATAGTTTACCAAAGTGTTCTTATGTTCCTTTCTTATGAACGTAGTATGTATTATTAAAATGAGCCTTATTATTATCTTAGATACATAATTTACATTTAACAATTATAATTCTTGGTTGGAATAGTATGTGTATGGCAATGAAAACCATCCAAGCTAATTAAAAAAAAACATTATTGATATAAAATTATTTCATTAAGAACATTTTTATAACTTTTTTTTTAATTTTAAATCAGGAAGCTATACTTTATTTGGGACCACGTCGAAAAGTTACCTCGAATTATCGCTGTGATTCTGTTAAATATTCAATAATTTATTAATGTTATATTTACTGTTCACGTATTTATTCCTTATTTCTGCTTATTTGTTTGTTAAATCTGTTATTATTTATTTTAAAGTGATCCCCACAACAAACTATGCTGCTTCCACATTATTATGTATGCTACGAAATGTTATAAAAAAATATAAACAAGATAATCAAACCCTTTTTTTAAACACAACACACACATACAAATGTAGTTACAGGGTGTAACAAAACTTTACACTCTGTATATAATAACAGTTTGTGGCAATCATGTCAGCAATTAAATTAAATATTAATAAAAACCTCTTTAAAATATCTATTTAGAACAATACGTAGTGCCTGAACTATAGCGCTAATCGCTGTTAATTGTTATATCTATTATATCTGTAAGGTAAGGTTATATATTAATTTTCACTAGAAAATCTAGAGATATCTAGTTAATCGCTTACAGGTGCTAAATTGTGACCCTAATTTTATCACATTATGGCCTTATTAGTGAATTGTTTTTATGCAAACATAAAAATAAGGTTAATTTTGATCAAAAAAAATGTTGGAATTGATCGAAGATTACTTTATATTATGTACATCTTTTTTTTTGGAGTAAGTGACATTTTGTATTGAAGTTTTTTATAAATTTTATAAATACATACGTATTTGTTAATCACTTGACGGTTAATATATGTGTGTTTTTACGTTTGTTCATAAGTTTAAATGCTTTTAAGCACTCTATGTATTATACAATGTTATGTAAGGATATAAAATTAATATTATACAATTTAAATAGTTTTCTTATATCACATATTATATAGAGTTATATTCGTTTATATATGCAAAATGGCGCATATCATTTAAAATAAGTTTAAGTATCTACCTAAATGTAATATTTACATTACACTATTAACGTTAACCTTAAAATTGAGGAAATAATATAATACTTTTGTATAAGTTAAAATTTATATAAAACTGAGGTTTAAGTTCCAAAATTGGATCAGGCATCGAGACTTTTCAATATTTTGTACAATTTCTTATTACGTTGACTAAATAAGTCAATTTTAAGTACCTATGTAAGTACTAGGTATAGCTTCGCTTAGCTACTCACAGAACGCGCGCATTTAGTTATCAAATGAAAATACATATTGATTTGTTATTTTATTATAAATCGTTTAGTACTTATGAAAATGCTTAATATTTTTTAACACGTTGATTTGTAAAATATATAATGTAAAAAATAGTATTGTCTTGTTATTTACCTACCTGCCATCATTCTCTTGCCCTTATCCCACAATAGGCGAGACGACTTAATTATTTATACCAATGAATTTTTATACGTATATTTTATGAAAAATGAAGACGAGACAATGCATTGCCCCGCCACGCACCTCTGGATTTTTCTTCTTGAGAAATGTATGTGCGCTTTAAACACAGCTTTAATGGTGAAGGCAAACATCGTGAGGAAACCGGCATGTTTTCAGATCTTTAAAAGAGTTCACCAATCCGCACTTGGCCAGCGCGTGGTGAATAAGGGCCTTACTCGCCAAGAGAGAAGTCCCTGTGTCCTAGCAGTGGGAACCTTAATCATTATCACCCTAATGATGATGACAATGCATTGAAGTTTCGCGTAACGTCACGTTTAGGTAAGATTTATACTATACGGTGACGTTCACTCCAGAATTTTATGCTCTTTTTGTAAGAAAATCTTACAAAAACGTAGAAAAAAATGTGAACCTTACGTGTTTCGCCGGCCTACAGAGGGACTTAATAGAATACCTATTTTTGATGTAGTCGTCTCGCCTTTACGTGGGATTGGCACAACACGTTTTTTCCTTCCATTTGCATCTGTCACTCGTCATCTCAACACTCACTCCTTTCTTACACATGTCATCCTTCACACAGTCCATCCATCCATCGTTCCTTCGGCCTACCTCTTCCTACATATCCATTCACACACATTTCTAACACTCTTCTCGTCACTTGACATTCTTTTGAATTCTTCCCATCGTTATTAACCTTCCTGTATAAGTATAAATGTATAAGTGTAATATATAAAATCTGTTTACATTTAAACATTATTATCAACCTTTTAACTTGACCTTCGTAATATTCAAGTCAACGACTTCGGGAGGATAAATATTTAAATTAATAATTACTCTGATATCAATCTAAGACGCATTATTTTTAGCTAGGTGAAAACAAGTTTCTTGTTCTGAAATATTTTAGGTATCAAATAAATGTAGTGATTTATATTCTTATTGTTATCAATTTATACGAAGTTATAACAAGTCCATTAAAAAAATTCAATAGTCCCATTAAAATTTGATCTAGGATTTCCGATGGAAACAACTTGAATAAAGAACGTTCTTCTTTTTTAAATGTTACATATAAAATATGAAAGCTTCGATATTCCTTAATTGATTTATATTATTTATTTATTTGTCGACTAAACTATTTATATCTAAACTAAATAATCTGTGTCTAAACCTAAAATCTATGTTGCAATTTTATTATATGTGTGCACTTTAATATTATTAAAGGTTATTAATTAACTATTTCATCAGTCACCTTTTTACCTGACTGTGCGACATAAAGTGGTATTGTGTTTATCAGCCTTTGTAGGTATGTTCCTTTGAAGCACTATACAGACCAAACGCTTGGGCCGGTTTTTACGGTTCACACGTCTATTTGTGTGTGTCATTAAGACACCACGTTAGTGAAAATTCAATATGGCGACTATTGGATTCCATATAGTATAAATAAAAAAATATATAAAAAACTAGTGGCCGGCTTCGCACGGGTAATAATAAAAAAATATATTCGATTTTTTTCTCGCCTTTTAAACCTTCCCTAGACCTCCACGAACATTTCAAGACTTCTCGAGTTTTTTGTGAATCTAAACCATTCCCAGATCCCCTTGAACACACACAAAAAATTTCATTTGAGAAAAGTTCAGTGACATACACACTCACATCACAGAAGAATTTTATTATATAAATCATCTATACGTCATTACATAGCTGTCAGTATACGTCAATTACATAGTTATCATTTGCGTTTTGTTATTCCAAGTCTGATTCTTTTTTGTTATAACACGTTTTATAGTGACTGACGTTTCATGTCAAGTCACACGGGAACGCTGTCGAACGGGATGAAAAGTATCTTATGTCCGTCGCCTGGCTCTAAGCTACCTCCATACCAACTGTTGAACGGGATGAAAAGTATCTTATGTCCGTCTCCTGGCTCTAAGCTACCTCCATACCAACTGTCGAACGGGATGAAAAGTATCTTATGTCCGTCTCCTGGCTCTAAGCTACCTCCATACCAACTGTCGAACGGGATGAAAAGTATCTTATGTCCGTCTCCTGGCTCTAAGCTACCACCATACCAACTGTTGAACGGGATGAAAAGTATCTTATGTCCGTCGCCTGGCTCTAAGCTACCTCCATACCAACTGTTGAACGGGATGAAAAGTATCTTATGTCTGTCTCCTGGATCTAAGCTACCTCCATACCAATTTTCACCTAAATCTGTTTTACCGTTCTTGAGTTATAAGTGGTGTAACTAACGCGACTTTCTTTTATATATATAGTTATAAAAATATTCAAACTATGTCAAGTGGGGTATTGTTCACTCGTTTCTATTCGAATTTATCATTTGCATTGCAGGCGGGTCGAGTCAAAATCGACCCGCCTGCAAAGCATTTCCCAACATTAGATATGTTTCCTCTGTGGAGAGGTTATAGAGCTTGTGTTTTGCTTTTCAGTTATAATGTTAGTTTGCACTCGGTTTTTTTGCTTTTTTTGTGTTGGTGGCGCTTTGAATTTAATCATGCTATTTTCTACTAAAATTCTTAAATTTATGTATGTTTTTGTCTTAGAACCGATTTTTTCAACGTCGTTGTTAGAAAAAAGTAAACAGTTTACTACAGGGTAATATGGCCAAATGAAATTTTGACTCAAGTAATTACCTGTCAAATATAAAGTCAGACAACTTCAATGTGCCGTCATAAAGTTTATTGTTAGGTTAACTTTATTCTGACTGCAAAAATTGACCGTGTTTTCGTTTCCTTACACGAGAAAACGAAGGCACATTCGTAGTTAGTATGTTTGCATCCGAATTCGTTGAAATATTTTTTTTAACGACTGAACCATTTAGTATTTTATTGTCTAGGTACCTACATATAATTATACATTTAAAATCTACCCTACTAAATAGGGTAAGGTTGCTTAAATCGCACCACGTCTATTTTTTTTAATCATCATTATCATTTCATCATAAGGTCATCCTCTGCTTGACACGGGCGGAAGGCCCATTAAAAGGCCCTAAATATTGAGGTAAGTACCCCTTTATTTATGCATAATTGTCAACTAAACCTATAGCAAAATACAGGTCCTCCTCAATAACTGAGGTTTATTCATAAAAAAGAGACAAAGCTCGTTATAATATAAATCGGCATTTAGCTGAGATAAGTATTAAAAAATTTTAAGTGCCCAAAACAGGGTCCATGATCTGCTCTAACGTATTTTATAAGACCTAAATGTAACAACGCGGTGCATCATCATCATCACCCTATTAACGTTCCGACTGCTGGGACACAGGGCCTTCTCTCTTGGCGAGAGAGATTAGGCCTTAATTCACCACGCTGGCCAAGTGCGGGTTGGTGAATGACACTTGGTTACAACATGGTAAAATAAGCTATTTAGGATTTACTTTGCGTGACAGGGATAGTTTCCAATCTTCGACAAAAAAACTGAATTGTAAACCTTATTATTAAGTTACTGTAATAAAACATTTTTCATTTTCGTAGCAGGGGCGACTAATGCAACTTTACCCTAAATAAGTAGGTAATTATTAACATACAAATCAGGCAGGTTTCTTAACAATCCATTGTCATTTGTGTACAATAATTAATTCTAAATAACTAAATGTTCCCACGACTGTATTAGTTTAGTTATTTAGTTAGGCACTCAGTTATCAGAAACGATGAAGCTAAGCGGTTTTTGGTCGGACCATCTCTGGCTGCCAGGGAACACCACTTGGGCTGATTTAGAAGAGAAAGATGGAATTGTTTACGCACAACCTAAGGCTTTCTGGATTCAAGTGCCCTTAGTTCTGGTTTTATTAACTTTGAGGTTTCTATCTGAACGGTGAGTAGCTCTTGTATTATTTTTTGTATTCAGGAAAGATATTCGGTACTTTTGCGCCATAAGTTTCTTGCAGAAATGTTAATAATTAAGATCAACAAAATTACTTATACAAGGTGTTTCGGATATGGTATGGTACAGCGGAAAGGGTGTAAATGGCACGCCAGCGCCAGGCAAACGTATTTTGTTCTACAAATTTAAGATATGGAGGCCTTTTTTTTAAGAAAATGGCTCTTATTTTTTTTGGCCTTATCTAATCTCTAGGTCGTGTTTCTCCTCATATCAGTTGATTAAACTTTTAATAACCCCTAAAAGAAGTTAAAAAAATTAATCGTATCCAAAACACCTTGTATATAAAACTGGATAGGTTTAGGACTTAATTCTTTATACGGTCACAAATTAGGGAAAAAGTAAATTAAAATATAATCATATAACTACCTCCTTGTATGACACAATACAGAATGTCGTAAAAAAACCAACTATTTAGAAATAGTGTCATTTTTTCACACATAAACCTAGAGGTTTATGTGTGAAAAAAATTTTAAACATGGACGGTTTAAAATTCTTTTGTAATCAAAATAAAATCGAAATTAATCTTTTTTTATTCAGTAAAAATTGTGTCGGTAGGATAACGTCTCTTTTCCCGTAGACTCGCCGTCTTTAAATTGAGGTTAAAGTTTCTCAAAAACATCAAAAAGGTGAGGTCTGAAAATCGACGATATTTGCTTTTAACTCCCCTAAAGTTTATGTGGAACTGTCAGGAAAAGTGTTAAAGCTTGAGTCACATAACTTGGCGCCTCACTTATATTTTGAATTAATATTGATAGCGATATCAGAATTGAAAAAACATTCGTAGAAGAGATTTACCGATTTATTTTGCTGTTGAAATATATGGATACTTATGGGACGCATTGCATTTTAGATATTATGGATTATACTACCTACGTTATAGTGCTCACACACTAATAGCATGAAGTTAAGAACGCTATGCAAGCCGCTTGGAGAGTGGCAATAAAATTCTTTAAATTTACAGGTACATATTCAAGCCACTTGGCGTGTATCTTAAAATAAGCAATTATAGAAGAAAAGCACCTCCTAATCCAGAACTTGAGATCGCTTATATGGAAGGGCAATTTTTTAAGAATGTAAGTAACAATACTATGTATGACACTTAGTAACACCCAGAAGCTAAATGGGGATTTATTTGAGCGCTCAGCTCAGATAGAAAAAAAATATTTGTACCTATATCTATACTAATATCATAAAGCTGAAAGGTTTGTTAGTTTGTTTGAACGCGCTCATCTCAGGAACCAGGTCCAATTTGAATAATTATTTCACTCTTAGCCTTTTTATCGAGGAATAATTAGCCTTTTCCGGAAAACCCATAAAACAAGGGCAACGCAACGCTGTGGCGAAAATTATTATATAAAAACACGATGTAATATAAAAACACAAATATCTAAAATTCACATGATCAATTATTTTTGTACTAATCTTATCCCATATCCTGGAGGCGCCGACATATAATACACTCATCCCTCGGCGGGAATCAAACTAGCCACCCCTTGCTCTCGCCCACTGAATCACTGAGCCAGCCTAATAGAGATATCACGATTTATGATGTAATTCCACATTATAATATCTTTCAGAACGTGCAGAAAATAAACTTTCCGTCCGACCGTGAGAGTCAGAGATGGCTACGGCTTCGCATGAACCAAGATAAACCGACGAGCATGTACAAGTTCAGTGAATGTATGTGGAAGGGGTGCCAATACTTAATCAACACTTCCTACGGACTCTATGTCTTGTGGAACCATGGCTGGGCATGGAATCCGAAAATGTACTTTGAAGGATATCCTTTTCAAGTAAGTTTTTTCACTCCGCACATATACGAGTTTAGGGCGCTTTCAAGTTGTTTTCATACAAAAGCGATGGTGCAGCGAACGCACGTCACGACACGTGAAAATAGCTGAGCACTAGTGGAAACGAATTCTACGATTCTCGGAATTCTAGGAAGAATTTGTGCTACGGATATTATGTGCTATGGATAGTAGTTGTAGTGCAACTAGTTTGAGATCTCCAACTTCCTCGCAATTTAGCTTAGTTTCAGTAGATACCTACAGACAAATAGTTTCGCGTCTTGGTTCGCAGTATAGCTTAGAAGCACATTTTTGGTGGAAAAGCACCCATAGGGTTTTTGATACGAACTTTACCTAACAGTTATGTTCATCCTAACTTAACATTAATGCGCGGGGCGTTGGATGGAGCATGAAGACCTAGAAGGTAGATGGCTTCTCCGGACCACATTACGAAACACAAAAAAATCGCTTCACGCACTGGCCCAGCCCGGGGGGTGGTGACAAGCCGCGGCCGAAGCCGAATTGTTGTTTGAATCTACCGCCATCTTGGCCATTGTCCGTTAAAACTGTCATGACTATTTTCGGATGTATTTATTCGTATGTACAAAAAAATAAACATGAAACGATATTGTTTATTTATGAAAAAGATTACTAAAGGCCACCGTGACTTTGCCACTAGAGGCTTTAGTGTAGTGTATGATACGAAATGTCATCTAAAATTTTTTCGTAATTTTATCGCAAGATTATTGAATAGAAAATTGACAGCTAATCCTAAAGACCTTGCTTTATAATAGCGCCTAGTGGTGAACACAAAAAAACGGTAGTTCTTATTATTTTGTAATATCAGATTTTCACAATCAATCAACCGACTACCTTTGTAATGAAATTAATATTATTTTCAGATTTTTTTTCTGTTTAGACCCGTTGCCCGACCTGTGACTCCTTGGCTAAATGTGTTCCACTTTCAGTTGTTATAACACAAATACACAATAGCAAATATATTATTACTTAAAGGACGACATTAAAAGTTTGCCTGTGAACATATAGTGTCTTTATTATCTAATTATGTGCAAAAATTTGTAAAAGTTAGATCATCATCAATGTGCCAGTGCATTGCCTTGGTATAAGCCTCCTAATATCCATTTGTTTTAGTTGGATGTTTTCGAATGGAGATTGAGTCCACCAACATGGACGGATTAAGTAGTAACCAGTTTACTTTCAGGGCATATCCCCAGAGCTGCATCGGTACTACATGCTGTCAACCTCCTTCTACCTCTCGCTAACCATCACGCTGTTCCGGGACGTGCGCCGCAAAGACTTCACTGAGATGGCCATTCACCACATCATCACTATAAGCCTCTTTTATCTCACATGGGGCAGCCAATGCTTCAGGATCGGCTGTGTCGCCGCAGTGTTGCATGATTTGGGAGATGTATTCCTGGAGTTGGGAAAAGCGGCGAAGTACGCGAAGTTTGAAAGACTCGTGAATTGTGTCTTCGTGGTTTTTGTTACTGTGTGGGTGGTGACTAGGATTTTGTTTATGCCGGTGTTTGTTTACCCCAGGTGAGATTTTGTTTATTTGCTTTAACAATAAATTAGAAAAATTGTTTTAGATACATACCACACTAATATATATTACCAATTAGATGAAAGCGAAAATTTATGTGATTCATTCTATATGTTAAAGTATATTACATAATATGTCCATCAATGGAAGACCTACGGCTGGATGACAGATGGACAAAAGTTACTATCGCATTGTATTAAGTATTTACTTTTCGCACGATTTAGATTGCGTTAGGTTTTCTATGAATTATGCATATTTTGTGTACCTACCTATCTACCGAGGATAGATCAAAATCATAAAATATGTAGGTAGGATTTACGATCAATTATATACACATATTATGCAAATGGAAAAAAATCTGATGGATTAAACTATTTTGGATCTCAGCGCCAAAAATGTCTAATAACTCGAATTCACTATCAAATTGTTAACTGGCAATCATATAATCATAATATTTTCACAGAAAAGAGGCCTTTGCCTTGCCCTGTTGTGATATACCGCAGGTTTTTTTTTAATTCGGCATTCAAAAAAACTGCATTAAGTAAATTAATTTCCCTCTCGTTCGCAGCGGCGTCAATCAAACAATGAAGACCCCGGTTCCGGTGCTTCTTATCATGATGATCATTTTCATTATTGCGTTAATTCTCACCGTTATCTGGACCAGGTTGATTTTTATATCGGTACATAAAGCTCTCAAGGATGGACAAGTAAGTAACAATATAGACGTTGACATATTTTAGAAAGATTAATCCTCGTTAGGAAGAACTCTTTGTCATCTATTAAAACAAAGTAACAAGCTGAAATTAAGAAAAATATATAAGTAACTTTTTTTGTGCAAATTTTAAAGTCTCTAAGACTATCATTGAGTATGGTTGTTACGTAACTTTGCTTCGATATAGATCTTATACGGTCAGTTAGCCGGATCGCAAAATGTCGAAAGAAAACTAAAAATGATTTGAAATACCTATTCAATGATATGACATGACATAGTTTGTTGACTTAAATTTTTTTCATCTTTACAAAATGGCGTCTAGTAGTTGCCATGTTGAATTTACACTAACGTCATGTCTTTAGTGACACTCGCCGTAAGAGCCTAAGAGGAATCGATTTCCTTAGGTGTGAATTCTCGATCTAGTTCTGTGGTGTGAATCTTATATTATATCGGCCTAGGTGTTTGGTCTGTATAGTGGGACAAAGAGCATCGTTGAATTATTATTTATTTATATTATTTTTTTCGATATTTTTTAATCCTGCGGGCGGTTTATGAGCTATATCGATTTAAAGTTGCGAAACAACCATTCTCACATAGGACTCTATAGGGTAATCTCTGTAAAAATCCCCAAAAAAGTTAAGACGCAGTCGTGTTCTATTTTTTCTTAATTTCAGGTTGTTTGAAGTCGGATAGTTAAATTAACGTGTGGTACTTACCTAAGTGGCATACGACCACGGCTATTCTTTATCCCTTAGACTATTTTCTTGTTTCGTTATTTTATAGCGTATTTTAAGTACCTAGTCGGGTTTTAGTTTTTAAACTTTATTTTTATTTATATATCGAGGTCCAGTGATAATACCCGGTAACTGTAAACATCACTAGAAAGAGCAAAAAATTCAGATTCTATTAGGCTATTAATACGTATTTTGGTACGATTTATTTGCATTTATCGGGTTTTAGCACTGCACCCTCGGTATGTGATATACCTTACTATTCAGGTTTATACAAATATAATAGCTAGGTAACTTTAATAGCATATAGTGATGTATAAATATAAGATATATCTACGTATTATAATAAATGACAATAAATTATTTTAGGTGAAGAAAGACGTCAGAAGTTCTCAATCAGAAGATGAAGAATAATACAACCTCTAAGTTATGGAATAAGAAACAACCAAGAAAAAAAAATTATAAATAATTATGAGTCCATCTCATACTACATCTAGGGTTCCATGTACAGTTTATACACTGTTTGTAATAAAAATCACAAAAAATAATTAAAATTAAATCAAAATTTAAAAAGATGCAGTCATAGCGGACACCCGTCTTAGTAGCTAATGGCCGCGCGCTACGCGTTTGTTGTATGGAGCAAATATATTTATTATGTGTTTAGTATTTGTTGTTATAGCAGCAACAGACATCATTACTCAAAATGTTAACTCTATCTATTACGGTTGAGATACAGCCTTGCAACAGACAGACAGACGATGAAGTCTCAGTAATAGGGTCACGTTTGACCCTTTGGGTACGGAACCCTAAAAACAAACCATTGGCTGGCGCAGTAGCCGCGCGCTGTACTAACTCGAGGTAACTCGAACATTGATTGTGAAAAGCCAACAAATAAATTATGTTGTTTTAATGTAGTAGTATGAAAAAGGTGTACAAATATTTGAATGGATAAAAAATAATTGTTTAAATGTCTAGACATTTTAATTTATTTTCCCAACCTGTTTACCCATAGCGTAGTAATTTATAATTTTATGCCCATAGTAAACAATATTATATGCACCTATGAGTACCTTACCTACATACAATGGTTTAGCTAAGCAATATCCTCCTTACGAAAAAGTACATCTAATTTTCACAATATTTAGATTTATGGATGTGACTTTTAATGTAGTAGTATGAAAAAAAGTGTACAAATATTTGAATGGATAAAAAATAATTGTTTAAATAGACATTTTAATTATTTGCCCAACCTGTTACCCATAGCGTAGTTATTTATTATTCTATGCCCATAGTAAACAATATTATATGCACCTATGAGTGCACACCTACATACAATGGTTTAGATAAGCAATATCCTCCTTACGAAAAAGTACATCTAATTTTCACAATATTTAGATTTATGGATGTGACTTCTTCACTTTTATTCCCAGATTAAGATAATTTTGGTTTGTTTCATAGGTAACTTTTAAACACACGAAAACAATTTTGTTATCGATAAGTTTTTGTTAAGTTCAATGTACCTACCTATACTACTACCTACTTACTTCACTATATTTTTGTGCATCTACCATTAGCTATTTCCAGATCGGTGGGTGCTATAGTAGGTAATGTAAATAGGTAATTAAATTATAATTTTGTTATATATAATCACGTACCTACTTAGTACAAAATAAATTCATTTAGATGTTATTAATTGCTGGCATCTTGTTGAGTTAATAGTAAAATTTAAAAAATATTAACGGTTTTGCTATGAGCGACTCAATTTCAGAAGACATCTTACCTCAAGAAGTTATAACGAGAGCAGATCCGGTATATAATTTTTTTTTACGTTTAGAATTATTTTTAATGAATATTGTGCAAAATGCTGTAGCAATTCTATTATTTTCCAATGAAATATCTTCTTTTGTGTTTGGAAATGAATAAGACAGAAAACAAACATGTTTTTTTCGCGAGAGCAACATTTTAGCGTCTGTCAAGTTTCGCAACCATTCAAGAATGAAAATGTTCAGTTATGTCTCAAGTAGAATGAGTCATTTCATTTCATTAGTCAACAATTCGTTCATTCAATTCGCTTTCGCTTGCTGTACTCGGTGGTGTGTGTTTGATGGAAAAAAAATTGAATAAACTCAATTAGTTCGCAAATAAACGGCCAATTTGTGAGAAATACAGTGGCAAAATGTTGCGACCTGTACTAGATGCATTTTGGAGTGAAAAAATTTGGTTACCGGAAAACACGACGTGGGAAGACCTATCCCCAGGACCTGAGAAACCTGTGAGATACACCGACCACACACACGTTTTCTACCCTATTCCGTTGGCATTGGTGTTTATGGTGGTGCGATGTCTTCTCGAAAAGTAAGTAACATCACAATTAACCTATTCCTCAGTCCTAAATCAAGAGAATAGTAAGCAATAACCTCTTGCTTGGTAACGAACTTATCTCCTCCCGCTATCTGTAAAAACATAAACAGATGTCTTTCACCTGTAATTTGTACAAAATATTTACGATTCGTTTCCGAAACTGTTAAAATCTAATTTCTAATAATGTAAAAAAAGTTTGTATGTAGATTAATATAGTGGTATTTCCCCATAAGGCCCTACCTCTTCCTGTTTCCTGTTGCTTGATCTGTGTTGAATTTTAACTTCGTTAGAATCACCTTTTTTTACAGGGCCATAAAATTTAACCTGGCCTGTTCTCAGCAGTAGAATTATGTAGGCCAATGCTACTATCCACCCACTTTATTTTATAATATCAAACGTAGGTACTGTGTAAACATGTAGGCTGATTAAGTTTTATGTCATTGTCTATGACTTGGTCCATAGTAGCTTTTTATTCAGGGATAAGCACTTCTTACACAAAGCCTAAATTATGTTTTATAATTAAAAAAATGCTCATAACCAATATTCCTCATGATAATTTATTTTACCAGGCCTGGCCCCAATTTACTGGGATATGCCGCTGTTGCTAAGTCTCTACTCAGATTGTAACTTTTCTTATATCTCATCATTAATTAACCCATAGACTAGCATCGTGATGATGACAGTCACACTGGAGTAAGTAATAAATTTATGTTTTTTTTATCCAAGTAAAGTGTTGGGTGGCACAAAGCGAGTCTAGAGGTAAATTTGATTATTTAATTCTAAACACTATGCCGAAAATTAAAAAAGAAAGGTTTGAAAGCTTATCATAAAGTGAGTGGTTGAGAAAAGAAGTTGATTCTTGAGCAAATCTAAAAAAGATGCTTGATTAATAATTATGTTTTCAGAAAATAATAGTCTACAGAACTATAGATTGTGATCCCGATTTGAATTTACATAATAGCAATGTTTATAGGAATTCGGTGCGGTGACATAAAAATAATAATAATAATAGTAATAAAAGAACAACAAATTAATATCCAAATATTTTATAATATAGACTTACATATTACATATTATTATTTTTTTTATGTATTTATTTACATATAAATAAATAAATAGACTAATAAAAATATTTATTTGATATTCATTTTATAAATAGCATACACTTCCCAATAATCTTTTTGTATATAACATTATTATACATTTATATTACATAATATATTTACCTTAAAATCGGTATATCAAAATACCTAACTATAAAGTTTGTATGATCATGATCACTCATAGAGAGTTAAGATAAGGAACTATTTTCTTATCATAGTATTACTTGATAGTAAATAACTACATCTGACACAAGTATACTTTATGATTTACATAATGTGAAGTGTATACCAGAAACAAATGAGTTCAGCCCCACTGCTTTGCTGAAATTTTGACATTTCCAATGGAAACATTACAATACAAAACAATCCACTTTATTGAACACCAATTAAAAAAACCAAATATCTAATATATACTTAGTGTCTTGCCGTAAAATTAAGAAATAAGTTTTATGCCAATAAATATGCATGACAACTACAGACATTACAGGTACAGTAGAACCTCGTTAAGTCGAACCTCGATAAGTCAAAAACCTCCAAATCTCGAAAAAATGTTTTGTTCCCTTCCCTTCAAACACCAAAACCTCCATTACTTGAAATCTTGACCCTCTGTTAGTCGAAATAATCACCGAGTCCCTCCAAGCCATTTTGGTACATATTTTCACTCTAGAACTCGAAAAATTAAATTTGACCTCTGTATCTCGAACATAGCAACGTTCTTATTTACAACCTTTACAACTTGATCATTTGGAATTTATTTCCTCTATTGTTCGAACAAAAATAAGTTACCGACTTTAAGAACTTGCCGACAATGTGAGTAGGTACACTATTGTTTCTTAGAAAACATTTTAGGAGTATACGATAATAGTACTCTTTCAACAATAATAAATAATGAATCAGACATTATGAGAAAAATACAAAACGGTCAAATAAATTAAAATATGTTTGTCACCTCTGCAAGTTGAATTTTTATTTATTTTACCTCTCTAACTCAAAATTTATAAGAATAAATCTCAAACTCTTTATGTCGAATCAAAATCCGCCTAAGTCGAAATCCTCCATAAGTTGAAAACTCTATAGCTCGAAATTTTTGGCATCTCCCTTGATGTTCGACTTATAGAGGTTCGACTGTATTATGTTGTGTCCATCTAATAGCCTGTCCAAAAACACTAGACACCTATTTTAAGCTATGACAATTTAATAAGAAAGTGCCAATATAGAGCATTTAAGTTTCGAAGTGGGGGGGCTTTAGAGTTATAAATTAAGTACAAATCGCACCAAAGCATTACTTCGTCGTCTAAAAAATAAACTAAATGAAGAACTTTTTATTATAATTAAGCCCTATTCCTGCAACCGTTTCTTGTTCATCAGAAACAAGTCTGTTATCCACTGTGACTCACCAGAGGGAAATATTTTAAAGTAATCTTAAGTGAAGATTTGATAATATGTAGTGTACTTAATATATCCTTACATAATGATGATATGCATATAATAATAATAATAATATCCTAGCCGATCTCGGCCATGGCGACTGCGTCACTGGATAGGCATTTTAACTAGAAGACCTTAATGCTTTTAGTACAGTGTGTACTAGATCCATGTGAATTTTACTTTCAAAACGTACGCCACATTAGCTTACGTACTATTCATTTTAAAACGGGTATTACTTGCGTCAGTTGTTACGATTTGTGTATAACCGACGTTTCAGTTTCACTCAAGAAGGGACGTCATATTTAAGGGAAGTGGGTAAGCCTATTTTTGACAGCGCGCGCGTCGCAGACTCATCAACCGACGAAAAAAACAGGTTCTTCTCAGGCTTACCTATATATATTATTATTATTACGGTGGATTGTCCGGAAATATTTAATATTAAATATAAATATTTATAATATATAAGCTGACCCCGTTGTTTTGCAAAATGAAAAATAGATGTTGGCCGATTCTCAGATCTACTGAATACGCTTATAAAATTTGGTAAGAATCGGTAAAGCCGTTTCGGAGGAGTATGGCAACGAAAACTGTGACACGAAAATTTTATATATAACTAGCTGACCCCAGCAAACGTTGTTTTGCAAAATGAAAAATTGATAGTAGCTAATTCTCCAGACCTACTGTATACGCATATAAAATTTGGTAAAAATCGGTAAAGCAGTTTCGGAGGAGTACGGTAACTAACATTGTGACATGAAAATTTTATATACTTTTGATAGATATGATCTTTGACGTTAGGAACACACCTACATTGCTTAGACAACAGTGCGTGCTTGTAATTTAATATGAACTTTATACCATAGCAATAAAGCTCAAATTGACTACGTTTTAGTTACAAATCATTTGTATGGGAAAAAGAAAAGGGCTATTTTTAGGGGTTTTCCAGCAATAATTCTAATTTTTCTCGCCGTAAAAACCATCCTTGAACTTCAACGAACATTTTAAAAAAAGATTTGGCCAAATTGGTCCAGGCGTTGTTGAGTTATGCGCTTACCAACACATTTTGCGATTCATTTTTATATTATAGACTAGCTGACCCCAGCAACAATTGTTTTGCAAAATGAAAAATAGATAGTAGCCGATTCTCAGACCTACTGAATAGGTACGTATATAAAATTTGGTAAAAATCGGTAAAGCCGTTTCGGAGGAGTATGGCAAAGAAAACTGTGACACGAGAATTTTATATTTATTAGATTTATAATTGAATTAAATTGATATCTAAATACTGAACTTATATTTCAGGTTATTCTTCGCCCCGTTCGGCCGGTCACTCGGCATCAAGGACACCAGGCCGAGGAAGGCCCCGGACAACCCGAAGCTGGAAGAGGCCTACCGAGCTGCTCCTCGGACGAGAAATGTAAGTTTATTCGTACCTATTATACCCTCTGAATCCTTACACGTGATCTCCGGGTGGTGCTAAGAACAGTCTCTGGTGGTAGGCTTCGGCCGCGGCTTGTCACCACCCTCCGGGCTGGGCCAGTGCGTGAAACTATTTTTTCGTGTTTCGTAATGTGGCCCGGAGAAGCCATCTACCTTCTAGGTCTTCATGCCCCATCTTAGACCACATCGTCACTTTACATCAGGTAAGATTGTGATCAAATGAAGGCTTAGCTATCATAAAAAAAAAATACTAAAATTATTCGCGTACTGACTGGTCAGACGTTTGCCTCGCGAGGCAGAGGTTTGTGACCTAAAAAGTATCATCTTAGTAAAGGCTTCGGCGAAACCTACGCAACGTGTGCAACGCGAGAAGCAACTGCGACGAGGGAGCGTATCAGACAGACATAACACTCGCTTTGTAGTGCGTCCGTGTGCAAAGGGCCATAGTAAAGCAGGAATAGCGTCCGCCGCGCGGCAGTCGCTCCCGCTTCGCAGTCGCTTTGGCCGAAGCTTAATGTGACCCTAAGTATATCTCAGAGAAGCGCGCTAATTTTCAGCCGAATTTATTCCATGATTTCTTCAATAATAAATATTACTAGACAGCCCACACAACAACATCTAGCCCCGTGGTAGGCTAAGCTTGTGTTACGGGTACTAGACATCTGATATACTTAATTAAATAGACATTCATTCATTCATTTTGATTATACATATATAAAACACCCAGACCAATGAGAAAGTACTTGCAGAGCATACAAACACTTAATTCCCTCGCCGGGAATTGAACCCGCTACCTCCTGCGCCGCAAGCGGACCATTACCCGCCGCGCCACTGAGGCAGTCGTTCTTTATCTACAACAACACGATGTCGATCTATCTTCACAAGAATTCCGTAACAGCTGATAAGCCCACTAGGCATCATATGATTTAGATAACCAACAGTAGAAACTGGATTTTCTCACACTGTAATCTAATATTTACCTGTTTGGTAGTTCCACATGATTGACGGTGGTATTATGTATGTGCCTAGGCTATTGTTATGTAAATTTTTGTAATGCGTACAATTTTTAATCATTGCAATAATAGTATACTATGCAATTGGCATTAATTGAAAATCTAAATTTACTATTAAAAAAAACCCTCGATTCCAGAACCTTAGTTCTCTTAAAAGTAAAAAGTCTACTATTTTGTAATGTGCACTTGATGAACCTTCATTTGAGACCCCACTCAAGTATTATTGCAGATTTTCGGTTTTTCCATCCCACTTTTACCCTCATAACTTTTTTTATTTTCATCAAACATATCTAAGAACACTTGCGCCAAACTCACCTTTCATACAAGAAAAACTAAATTGAAATCGCTTTATCCGTTTGGAAGCTATAAGATGTCCCAGACAGACTGACAGACACACAGATAGACAGACACGTCAAACTTATAACACCCCTCTTTTTTGTCGGGGGTTAAAGTCTTAAACTCTACTCCACTCCTCACACTCACACTCCGTTTTTGTGAGACGCCTTATCATATACAGTATTTATCTTACTTTATTTCTTCTACCTCGTATAGGCAAAGTGTAAAGATTAACTTGGGCCGCTTTTTCTTCAACTTCGCGGGTGCGAAGATTTAGTCTATGCGAGCTGGAGCTACTCAACATTCTTTAAAATGTTGAATTCAGAAATATTTTTATTGATTCTTTACTGACTTAAGTAGTCACATGTTCAAATAAGCATAAACGCAGTTATTACTCATTATCATTAAATATCCTATAGCAATTTTAGTTTATAATATCTACAAATTAAGTCATTATTTAGATACGTCACGATTTAAATAAATAACCAGTTATGACTCAGAACATCTGATAAAATTTAACAAAGTGCCTTAAGGTTATATAGAATTATATTGAATTTAGTTTTATTTTTATGTCTAGACTGCCTCAGTGGCGCGGTGGGCGGCGATCCGCTTGCTGTGCCAGAGGTAGCGGGTTCGTTTCCCGCCGAGGGGTCAAGTTATTGTATGTTCTGCAAGAACTTTCTCCTTGGTCTGGGTGTTAAATATCCATAGTAAAAATATATCTATTATAGTATAACAGCTAGGGTTAATTTTTAGATTTTTCGTAGGTTCTAGTCTAGTCTACAAGTATTCAAGGATGAGAAAAACGTTTTATTTCGAAAATCTTTGAATGCAGTTTTGTTTCTATTGAAAAATAATGGAAAGTTACCATTCAGTACAATGAGTTAGCTAAAGATTTTAAAGTACTTTCCCTGCAGAGCCCATTGATTTTTTACACCCCGTGTAACCTAACCTTAGCCTGTTAACCACCTATAAGTATACAGTCAAAGGTCAACCAACGCTATGTGAATATTTTATCTCTGCAATTTTGTATTGACAAGGCCGAATCTTTTGTTTCATGGATGCATTATGTGCTGTTATTATGTTAGTATTGCAATGTGCAATATTTAGCAGGTGTGCTTTGGAGTCGAGTACCTAGTTTATTATTTACTATCGTCCTCTACGGTAACTATCACATATACATAAAACCAATAATTGTATGAGTTTTAGTACTAGGTATAATAGGTAGCCTAGTAGGTATTTAGTGTTACATGTCGTTGGTAAATAAAGGTAAATTGTTAGGAGTGAAAGGTTTCTGTACCCCGTACGATGCCCATTAAAATCGGTACATCTAATCTTATATAAATCTAAATTTAAAATTTAAGATAAACCCCCGATTCCATTGCCTAAATTTCCGTATAAGTAAAACACCATAATATTTAGTAGTTAAGGCATGCTGCTCTTGCGCGACGCTCTTTCATTTAATACCCCACTCATGTATATTTGCAGATTTTCGGTTTTCCTTCCCCACTCTCACCCCCATAACTTTTGAACGGCTCCACCGATTTTCACGAAACATGTCTAAAAACACCCGGGCCAAACTCACCTTTTATACAAAAAAAAACTAAATTGAAATCGCTCCATCCGATCGGGAGCTATGATGCCACAGATAGACAGACACGTCAAACTTATAACACCCCTCTTTTTTGGTCGGGGGTTAATAAAAATAGCTTACCACGTCACGGTGTTCCCCGTGTTTTAAGGATTTACTCTTGGGAAAATTCCCGCGATAAAATGTACCTATATATTATCAGTGGTGGATTTACCAGCAGGCTTAGTAGGCTTGAGCCTTTTTTTTATACCTCATTATTATTATTTATTTATTATAAGCCCCCTGTGTCCCACTGCTGGGCAAAGGCCTCCCCCCATTTTTTCCACAACTCCCGATCTCCGGCCACTTCTCGCCAGTCATGCAGAAAACTGTCAAACTCGTCCCGCCATCGTCGCCGAGGTCTGCCGCGTCGTCTTCTCGCTAGGTCTGCGTGCCACTCGGTGGAATATATGTACCTCATAGGAATCATAAAGATTTTTTACGTTTACCAATTGTTAATTATTGTGTAAATAGCATACATTACCCCGTCTATACATGATTGTTGAGCTTCGATTAGCTCAAAAATATACCGATAAATTATTTTACGTGTAATTTTAACGAAATTGTTGCATTGGAAAAATAATGTATTATGACAATTATAATTGTTGAAGCAAGGGCGGCAAAAACTATTCAGCCTATATTTTGAAAATTTGTAAATCCGCCACTGTATATTATTATCCCATGGCCTTCCTCAATAAATATGCTATTAAATACAGAAAGAATTTTTGAAATGTAGTTTCTGAGATAAGCGAGTTCAAGAAACAAACAAACTCTTCAACTATATAATATTAGTATAGATGTGAATGTTTGTTGCTCTTTCGCGGCAAACGGCTGAACTGAATTGTCTGGAATTGGTTATGGTGAAGGGTTGTACATTGAATCATTACTTTTTTCTGCGGAAAATATGTCATATGATATTAAAATTATCATAACGCGGGTCTGTGAATTATTTTGTATTACACAAACTCCATAGCGCTAGACGTATTAATATTTATTGTAGCAATAACTTCTCTCGGGCTACCCTAGACACACACTTTTTTATCTTTGATTTAACTGAATTTTCTCCTTAGTTTGGGTGTTTAATATGTATAATAAAAATATCTATCTATGTATGTCTATTATATTATTATTATTATTATTTTTTATTATTGATAAGCCTTCATTTGACCACAATCTCACCTGATGTAAAGTGACGATGTGGTCTAAGATGGAGCATGAAGGCCTAGAAGATGGCTTCTCCGGGCCACATTACGAAACACGAAAAAATCGCTTCACGCACTGGCCCAGCCCGGAGGGTGGTGTCAAGCCGCGGCCGAAGCCTCCCACCAGAGAAATTATTAAGTATAACAGATATTGTTATATTAAGTATAACAGATGTCTAGTACCCGTAAAACAAGATTATAGCTTACCACGGGGCTTGATGTTGTTGTGTGGATTGTCCGGCAATATTTATTTCTTTTCTAGCTATCCTCAATAGCCAAGAAGGTGGACCTGACAGAGCGCCAAGTGGAGCGATGGTGGCGCCTCCGCCGCAGCCAGGACAAGCCGTCCACGCTGGTGAAGTTCTGCGAGAACATGTGGAAGTTCACCTTCTACCTCTGCAACTTCACCTTCGGCCTGCTCGTGCTGTGGAACAAGCCCTGGCTGTGGGACATCGACCAGTGCTACATCGGGTATCCGCATCAGGTGAGTTGTACCAGCTCAATCTTTTGACGTGACAACGTCTTATAAATTGGTTTGCCGGGTGACACTTCAAGAAACTGCGTTACGCTCCGCTCACGTTATGCGCTCACAATGAGAGCGAGTGAGAGGCACGCGTCCCTTCCACTCGGGCATGGTTAGCCCGCCTAAGAGCGAGAGAGACAGACATAAAAAGTGAAAGGCACGCGTCCCTTCCACATAAATAAATGTTTTAAATTGTTACTATTATTTCATCCTTCTTCCTACTATTACGAATGAATATTCACATTAAAATTATTTTACCACTCAAAGTCGTTGTCACGTAAAACTTACGCCCGTATACCGACTTTACAGGCAACCAATTTTTTTTTTATACTTACCTCTAGGCTAGTTGACTTACTTTGAAAAACTATTTTTATTATTTTATTTTTTACTAGTGGCCCGCCCCGGCTTCGCACGGGTTTTTATTCAATTTTTTTTTCCGGCAATTTTTCTTTTTTTTCTCGCCTGTTAAACCTTCCCTAGACCTCCACGAACAATTCAAGATTATGATAAGATAAATCCGTTCAGCCGTTCTCGAGTTTTAATCAGACTAACGAACAACAATTCATTTTTATTTATATAGATAGATAGATAGATATGCGGAAAAAGATTAAGACGCTTCCGTAACTTTCGCACGTAGGATTCGAACCTGCATCTTCAGGAAAGCGCCCCGACGTGCTACCAATTACACAAGCGCGTCAAATACGTGATAGTTAGAAATCCCTCTAAAAAATAAACATATAGTATCTTCTATTTAAAATAGTTTAACCTAAAAGTGAGGTTTATCACAATTATCACTTATTAAAAATCGTTACTATTTTAATTGATTCCTCGTTACATTTTAAACATCCCACATTAATATTTCGGTATAAATAATGCATAAGCTGTGGCCGACCAATAGCAGTTGAAGTTGCTAACTGCTTCCTCCACGGGATAAAATAAGACCCTAATACTGACACTTCGGCGTCTGTCTGGCCGTTTGTCACCAGGCTGTATCTCTAAAACCGTGATAGATAGCGAGTTGTTATTTTGCTAATGATGTATTTCTGTTGCCGCTTTAAAAATAAATACTAAAAACATAAAGAAATATACTAAGGAGGCTCCAATACGACAAACGTGATTTCTATTATTCTATTACTGCATTCTTTGCACTTTAAAAAAAAAGTTTTTTTTGTTGCATAATGTGTATCAACTATAGGTTTCTCCTAGGTATATCTCATACTTATTTAATATTTAATTTTATATAGTCAAGTAGTAAGTCAGGTAGAGTTATTTTAGGGAGACGATTAATAATAAATCTAAATTTAAAATTTAAGAAAAACCCCCAATTCCAATCCCTTAATTTCCTTAAACGTAAAACAACATAATATTATGTAATGTGGACGCGATGCGATTTCATTTGATACCCCACACTAGTATATTTGCAGATTTTCGGTTTTCCTTACCCACTCTCACCCCCATAACTTTTAAACGGCACAACCGATTTTCATAAAACATGTCTAAGAACACTCGCGCCAGACTCACCTTTCATACAAAAAAAACTAAATTGAAATCGCTCCATCCGTTCGGGAGCTATGGTGACACAGACAGACAGACAGACACACAGTCAGACAGACACGTCAAACTTATAACACCCCTCTTTTTTGGTCGGGGGTTAATAAATAATTATAATTACATTTACATTTTTTTTTTATTTTTTCGTTTAGTTTTTGCTCGCTATAATAACGGCAACAGTTCTAACTTTTGAATATTCACAAAATATTTACAGTCGGTTGAAACTGGGTTAGCTCGTATTAAAATAGTTAGATAGCCGAATAAAATATTGTAGAAACGGAAAAGATATCAATTGTCATAAGCAAAAAATGACAACCTCCAAGCGTCCGCAGTGGGCCAAGGTACTCGGAAGGTCACGGCTGTAATTCGCCGTTTACAGATTTTCATTCTTCTACAAGTTCTTTGTATTCATACAAAAATCACATAACCTACTTACATTATATGACTTTTAAGTACGAACACGAATTTGATCAATGTGATAGTTCGTAATGCCAATTATAGTTTATTAAACCACTAGCGGCCCGCCCCGTCGTCGCACGGGTATAAAATTTTCCGGGAAATTATTCGAATTTTTCTCGCCGTAAAAACCATCCTATCTCTCAAGTTGGATCGAACTGCACATGGTGTGCGAATTTTATTATAATCGGTTAAGTGGTTTAGGAGTCCATTGAGGACAAACATTGTGACACGAGATTTATTTATATTAGGATTACTGTAGAGTGCACTCTAAGTTTAACGGTCAATCTCTTTATTATTTAATTTTAATTCAAAAGCAAGCTGGCGTAACCTTGGAAACAATTTTCTGCCCTCCGCAAGCCTACCGTTGCCGACTACGATTGAGGCAGTCAAAATTTTCGATTTTATCGCTGCCAGACAACAAACACCAATTATTTTAAAAAAATTATGCAAAAAAGATTAATACAAATTTATTTAACCTAAAAAGTGAGACACCAATTAATGTTTTATGTTACTTTATAGTCTTTACATATCAAGGTTGTCTAGAAGGAATTTATTTAAGCAATAAGACTGCCCATTACCCATGCTAGTTTTAAATGTTACCTTACTCTTCCTTATTTTTTTTACCCCCGACGCAAAAAGAGGGGTGTTATAAGTTTGACGTGTCTGTCTGTCAGTTTGTGGCATCATAGCTCCCGAATGGGTGAAGCTATTTTAGTTGTTATGAAAGGTGAGTTTTGTGGGAGTGTTTGTAGACATGTTTGATAAAAATCAGTTGACCCGTTTTTAAGTTATGAGGGGTGAAAGTGGGTAAGGAAAACCTATTATCTTCAAATTTACTCGAGTAGGGTCTCAAATGAAAGCGCATCACTTGCAGTTTACAAAATAGTATGATATTAATCTATCAAAATTATATTTTACTTTCAATCGAACCAAATTACTAGAATTGGGAGTTTTTTTTTAAATTTCAAATACAGATTATTTTATTACGTTTATTGGTGTATGTTATAAAGAATAGTAAAGTTTTATTCAAAAATATTTGTACAATTTGATTAATATAGGTAGTTACAGATGATAGCCCATGTTTTACATATATGTCCAAGGATATCAATGCTTATCAATTCAAAAACTAAAATACACGTATAAAACAATGACAATTCAGTTGTTTCCGTGATCATGGCGCTTGCAACAGCGTCGAAATATCGAAAAACTCAAAAACCGTCAAATCATGGTATGTTACCCGTTTTAAATCATAATATGTATAAAACTGTATTACAGCTGTTTTATGTTGTTGCACCGCATATACATACATATTATTCTATTGTATTCCATGTTCAGGGTATAACCGACGACGTGTGGTGGTACTACACGATCTCGTCCGCGTTCTACTGGTCGCTGACCATCACGCAGTTCTGGGACGTGCGCCGCAAGGACTTCTGGCAGATGTTCATCCACCACATCGCGACCATCGCGCTGTTCTCCCTCAGCTGGGTCTGCAACCTCACGCGCATCGGCACCCTGGTGCTGCTGCTTCACGACTGCGCGGATATATTCGTGGAGGTACGTTTCATATACGAGGAAGCCGTGTTGCCTAAGTGGGAGGACACTCGACTTTCATTCCGAAGGTCGTACGCTCAAACCCCGCCACGCACCTCTGGATTTTTCTTCTTGAGAAATTTATGTGCGCTTTAAACACGTGCTTTAACGGTGATGGCAAACATTGTGAGGAAACCGGCATGTTCTGCTGTCTGTCTGTCACCAACCCGCACTTGGCCAGCGTGGTGAATTAAGGCCTAATCTCTCTCGTCAAGAGAGAAGTCCCTGTGTCCCAGCAGTGGGAACGTTAATAGGGTGATGATGAATGAATGATGACGTTTCATTATGTCCCTTTTGTGGTTGTAGACGCGTTTGTATCATATATGCATCCCGTTCCCACTGCTGGGACACAGGGACTTCTCTCTAGACGGGAGAGATAAGACCTTAATTGGCTACGTTGGCCAACTGCGGTTGGTGAATGTCAGATGTCTTAAAAAACTTTTTATGTTTGTTAAAGAACGTGTTTAAAGTGCACATAAAAGAGGTGCGCGGCAAGATTTGAATCTACGATCTCCGGAATTTAAGTAGAGTGTTCTACTACTTAGCCACGCGGCTTTACGCTCTACGCGTATGTATACCTGAGACTAAATGTCTATATAGGTAATTCCAACCTTCATGTCAATCGAGGAGGTCAATCGTTGAGTTTAGTTCGGATGGGTAGCGTATGGGAAGCCTCGTAACATCTGTGAATCATCCAGAAAAAAATGTTGGTCTGACATCCTCTGTGTCTCAACAAAGTCTTTAACTAGTGTGTGAAGCTAGTGATGGCTTTAGGATAACGTGGTGCGTCAATAATTTATAAGCTGACTCAAATTCACACCGAAAAGGTTTAATTATAATTAAACCTTTAGATAATTATCTGATGATAATGTTTCTAATAAGGGCCACCACATAATTAAACCTTTAGATAATTATCTGATGATAATGTTTCTAATAAGGGCCACCGTTATGGATCTCACCAGAAGGCGCCACTGTAGACTGAGGTCCTTTGGCATTGACTATTTTTAATTCCAATCGCGTACTATCATTAAAATTATTCCATGCTTATACTAAAACGAGTATTTTGTTTTTCAGTCTGTGAAAGCGGCGAAGTACGCTAACTACCAGCGGACCTGCGACATTCTGTTCCTATTTCTAATCTTCGTGTGGATCGTCACCAGAGTCGGGATATATCCCTTTTACATCATCTGGAGGTATGGCAACTCGTTATAGTAGTAATTCATAAATTAAGCCTGTTAGTAGATGAGGTCGTGGAAGGCCCAGGATGATGGCGGGACGAGACCTGAGCGCATGACCTGATACCGCGTTGAATCGCGAAGAGTGGAAGAAAGATAGGAAGCCTTTGCGCTGCAGGCTAAATTATCTCTCTTGCTCTCTCTCTCTCTCTCTCTCTATGTAAAGTTCGTTCCGTAAAAATCATCTCGGTTATCCCACTGCGCAGCGGTAATATGATGCTTTATCATTTCCAAGCTATAGTAGGCTATAAGACTAATAAAAAATAATTAGTACGTCATTACGATAAATAGATATGTACAATCTTTCCTGCGAACGAAGCATCAAGGCGACACAGTGTATTAAAGTTTTGCGTGACTTGACGATTGCATATCATTAGTACTAAATTTATACGCCGGATCTTTTATGTTCTTTTATATCTTTGCATTTTTTTTTATCAAATTAAATAACCAAAAAATATGTTTTGGCCAAGCTAACAGAAGGACTTACAATAATTTATCTAGCTTATTGTCTGAGTGAGACTCCATGCTGAATGCCTATAATAATATTTATTTTGCACTTTCTTGGACGTTTTTAGCCAATTTAGCTTTAGGCCGCTAGCGGCCTAAAGCTAAACATAGCATTTAAATAACATTTAAAATTAAACATAGGTGCAAATGAGTTTTAAAAATAATTAAACTGTCATGAGACTGTTTATTTACTTTTTGGGTCGCATTTTATCAGCTTAATTAAAAAAGATATACACGTACTTCTCCATTACCACGTTATCAGTTTCTGTAGAATGCTGAATTCAACTAGCAGTTGTTTTTGATTTGAAGGTGTTCTACTTTAATATTGTAATGAAGCAGCTAACTGTTACTCAAGAAATACAAGCTAAATTGGCTTATTAATGGCCTGGCCATGTTGCAAAATCCAAAATAACTGACCACCTTTTCTAAAGATCCCCTATGCAAAGTTTGAGACTCCTAGCACTTTTATTATTGAGATTCTGTGATGTGACCTTTACGTGTATGGGAGTCAGCCAAGAGTTGGGTACGGTTGAATGTGTTCTGCAGTGGATGAGATTAATAATGTTGTCCTAAATATTAGGTCCTTACATATGAAATTGGCGTTTTTCGTACTGGCCACTTTAATCACAAATTTCTCCTCTTTGGTAAGGAATTCCAAATTCAAATTTGTACAGCTATAGACTCATGTATTTGTGCTTCGATGATCGTCATTCATTTGTTTTTTTTCTTTTGTTTTTTTCTGTTTGCGTCACTCATTTTACAAAATGGAAAACTTAAAATATCGCATTATTTACGAGTACGAGTTCCGCCGTGGCACTAGTGCTGCGGAAACAACTCGAAGGGTGAATGATGTGTATGGCGGTCGTGTTGCAAAAGAAAACACAGTTCGTTTTTGGTTCCAACGTTTTCGTTCTGGAAATTTCGACTTGCAGAACAAGCCCCGTGGACGGCCTGAGACTCAAGTTGATAATGAAGAGTTGAAGGCTATTGTGGAAGCGGATCCATCGCAAACCACGTCCGAGTTAGCTGCAGGCTGCGGTGTTAGTGATAAAACTGTTTTAATTCACTTGAAGCAAATTGGGAAGATTAAAAAGCTTGAAAGGTGGGTACCTCACGAATTGACTGAAGCAAACCGGCAAACGCGCGTCGACTGCTGCGTTACATTACTAAACCGGCACAATAATGAAGGTATTTTAAACCGAATCATTACCTGTGATGAAAAATGGGTTCTTTACGATAATCGGAAGCGCTCAGCGCAATGGTTGGATCCTGGCCAGCCAGCCAAATCCTGCCCCAAGCGAAAATTAACCCCAAAAAAGTTACTTGTAAGCGTTTGGTGGACTAGTGCCGGTATTGTTCATTACAGTTTTCTCAAATCTGGCCAGACTATTACGGCTGATGTCTATTGTCAGCAATTGCAAACCATGATGGAAAAGCTAGCGGCTAAACAACCTAGGCTGGTCAATCGCTCCACGCCACTGCTGCTTCACGACAACGCTAGACCACACACTGCGCAACAGACGGCTACTAAATTAGAAGAGCTTCAATTGGAAAGTCTAAGACATCCTCCGTACTCCCCGGACCTTGCTCCAACAGATTACCATTTTTTTCGAAATTTGGATAACTTCTTGCAAGGGAAAAAATTCAACTCCGATGGGGCAGTCCAAATCGCCTTCAAAGATTTTATTGATTCCCGTCCGACTGGTTTTTTTAGTAAAGGGATCAATCAACTACCTATAAGATGGCAAAAGTGCATAGAAAATAATGGTTCATACTTTGATTAATTAAATATATTATATTAAAAAATATTCGACTTTTTGTTCCTCCCATACAAAACGCCAATTTCATATGTAAGGACCTAATATCATATTAAAACAATATCTTGGGTTTAATTTGAGAAACCTTTACTCATTAATATCTTTACAAGTAACTACCAGCCAGTTCGCTGAAATGGCAGTGGGCAGGCCATATAGCACGTAGGAAGGAGTAAAGTTCTCGGATGATTTGGTAAAGTCTGCAGGTCTGGAGGTTTTGTCTGTTCACGTCCGTAAGTGGTAACCCTCTGAATCCTTACACGTGACCTCCGGGTGCTGTGGCTTGTTACCACTCTCCGGGCTGGGCCAGTGCGTGAAGCGATTTTTTCCTTCTAGGTCTTCATGCCCCATCTTAGACCACATCGTCACTTTACATCAGGTGAGATTGTGGTCAAATGGCTTATCCAGCATAAAAAAAAAGGTTCACGGTGGATGAAGGCCGCTTCCAACCGAAATAACTGGATATATGTGAGGGAAGCACATGTCCAGCATTGGACATCCTACGGCTAATATGAAAGAAAGAAAGAAAGAAAAGATTTATTCGATATACATAAACAGACACAGTTACAAGTACAATAAACACAGGAAGAACAGAAAAGAATATTGAATAAAAATAATAATTAAAATAAACACAGCAGAACAGATAAAAAAAATTACAAAGTATCAGATTACAGCAAAATAGAAAAGAAATACAATAATAATATAGACATCAAATATTTAGTAGTTATAATAGTACAGATCAAAAGAAATAAAATAATAACAAGGGATATGTCTGTATTGTGTACAGAATGGGTCTAACCTCAGCACTATGCTGCCCTGCACATTGTCCAGGGCAACGCTGATTTTCAGGTCGGACCCTGTGTGGTGTGTACAATAATATGATGATGATGATCAAAATTAACGACAGCTGCCTTAACTAACTAGACACTTTGCATTCCAGCACGACCGTGCGCGCGCCGCTCCTGCTGCCGTTCCCGATGTTCCCCGCGTACTTCATCTTCAACTCGCTGCTGTGCCTGCTGCTGGTGCTGCACGTCGTGTGGACCTGGCTCATCCTGCAGATCGCCTACATCACCATCAAGGCGGGCCAGGTTAGTGATCATCCGGCTCGAAGGACCATAAAGATGTTAGGTTTCCGCCCTACACCTTTAGATGATATGATATGTATGCTAAGGGATGATAATTGATACAGGTTAACCTGATAACTTTGATTTATTGATATGTGAATACAAGGGACGACCGCGGTGGTCGAACGCGTACTGATGCTTTGTAAGTAAAATGCACCGCTTGCAAAGGTGCAAATGTGCGGTTTATACTTAAATCGTACAGATTTATTATTATTTATTTATTTATTTGCTCACATGTACATTTATATAGATATGGGTAAATTGTTACATCTTAAGTCGATGTGTACTGTACATGCACCCCGGAGGGGCACTGCAAATTGGGTTTGCGTCAAATTACATTAAAAAAAAGAAAAACAATTTTATACAATATTCTTATGTCATTCAAATTTAGCATCATCATCAATGTCAATATACAAAATCAATTATTAATAAAAATTAAATGATAAATAAAAATATATAACAAACCGATGGTCAGTTCTGAACGTCCTACTACTTAAGCATAAAAGTTTTATATTTAGTATTTATTAGTTGTGCGTGTTAATGAGGGGCTTATCTTTCTTTGGAGGTTTTTTCTGTTCCCTTCCGTAAGTGATAATGATAACCCTCTGAATCGTTACACGTGACCTTCGGGTGGTGCTAAGAACAGGTTCTGGTGGTAGGCTTTGGCCGTGGCTTGTCACCACCCTCCGGGCGAGGGCAGTGCGTGAAGCGATTATTCGTGTTTCGTAATGTGGCCCGGAGAAGCCATTTACCTTCTAGGTCTTCATGCCTCATCACATCGTCACTTTACATCAGATGAGATTGTGGTCAAATGAAGGCTTAACAACATAAGAAAAAAATTATAATAAAAATCTCCCTCGACAAGGGAGAAGTCCCTGTGTCCCAGCAGTGGGAACGTTAATAGGGTGATGATGACTAGTTGTGCCCCGCGGTGTCACCCGCGCTATAATGAAATTTCCAGCGGATAAAAGTAGCCTTTGTCCTTTCCTTGGCTATAGATAATCCGTGTATCAAATTTAATTTAAAGCGGTTTATTCGTTTTTGCGCGAAAGAGAAACAGACAGACAGAGTAAAAGTGTTTGTATGTATAATAAACCTATCTATATACATAATTGTATGTCTATTATATTAAGTATATCAGATGTCTAGTACCCGTAACACAAGCTTAGATATTACCACAGTGCTAGATGTTGTTGTGTGGATTGTCCGGAAATATTTGTTTTATTGACTGCCTCAGTGGCGCGGTGGGCGAGAGTCCGCTTGCGGCGCAAGAAGTAGCGGGTTCGATTCCCGCCGAGGGGTCAAGTGATTGTATGTTCTGCAAGCACTTTCTCCTTGGTCTGGGTGTTTAGTGTGTATAATCAAAAATATCTATGTATGAATGTACATTATATAAGTATATCAGATGTCTAGAACCTGTAACACAAGTTAAGAGCTTACCACCACTAGATGTTGTTGTGTGGATTGTCCGGAAATATTTTTTTTTTCTAAAAATCTAAAAAAATATGCATAATATTAAACACCCAGACCAAGGAATACAATTAGTGTAAATTGCCTTTGCCTATGCAGCCAGATGAGACAAGTTGTCGCATTTCAGATGGAGGGAGACATCCGGAGCTCCAGCTCGGAGCTCAGCGACAGCCCCCACAACTCCAACCACGGCACACCCAAAGTCAAGAGCAAAAGCAAAAAGTAGGTATATATTTGTCATTTTGTTATTCTTTTATATCTTCTTAACGTTACGCCACTGTCTTTGTCGTTCTATTTCTTTCCTGTCCATCCAAAGGTTGCCTGGAAGAGATCGCTCACAGCGATAAGGCCGCCCTTTGTACTCCAATGTATTGTCTTGTTATTGTTTGCAGTTTGTATTTTATTTGTGGTGTACAATAAAGAGTTATCTATCTATCTATCTATATTTGACGTTTATAATAAACTAGCTGTAAAGCTAGTTCATTATAGGCGTTGCCCGTGTGTTTGGATTTTTCCGCGGGAGCATAAAGTCTTCCTCAATAAATATACTATCTTCTAACACTGAAATAGTTTTTCAAGTTGGACCAGTAGTTTCACACAATCTTCTTCAATCAATTTCTGTCTCGCGTTTGTGTGATGAATCCTAAGGCGGTAAAAAATTAAGGCAAGCAATGAGTTTCAAATCTTCCAAACAATACATGATAATTTAATTTAATCTCTTTCTTTGTAGGGCCACATAAACATCTGCAGGATGTTCACCGGACAAAGGAGTTATACAATAAGATTATTTATTACATTGAATGTGTAAAGATTGTTGTTAGCTAAATAATGTTCGAATCCGTTTAATAGATGTGTTTTCCGCGTGATTTTCTAGACAATTAGCGACCAAAGCGCTATACTTTGTAAGAAATTCCTATATGCATAATGATTTAGGCATAGGCTAATGACCGTTACTGATTTTTTGCATGATTAGCACGCAGTCTAAAACCATTATGCATAGATAGGATAATAATATGTGCCTTAAATATTGAGGTCGTAAAAGTAGCGGTTTAGTTTCGCAGAAGTCTAGAAGTCATTATATACAGCTTAATTGAAATTAGGTACAATGATAAAATAATGAAATTAGCCTAGATATAGTTCACAAGAGATTTTTATCTAACTATTTATATAATAATTATTGATTTATGTCTCTTTGGGCCTTTTTCACCATCTCCGAATAAATCTTTGTCTGTCAGTCACTGACAGTTTTCAGTTAACTTGATATCTCTATATTATACCCATTGACAAATCTTATTCGCAGATTGTGAAACAGGCTCTTAATCTAAATATACAACTATTGTTTTTCTACTTGTTAGATAACGTGAATAGTTTTTAAATCTTATAATAGGGATTGTGGCTTGAATTCTAAAGTCATCGAATTTACAGAATTATTTATGTATCGTTAAAACTGTTTAAGAACAGGGACCACCATTTTTTTTCTATCAGTGTTACCATTTATATACTTGATGTTCCAATTTGAAGTTCTTGATGTTATTTGTATGTAACCTATATAGCTGTTTTGGTTACAAAACTATTTACAACTTTTGCTTCACATTTTGACAATTTTATACAGCTTCCAGATATTTTATCTAATCTCAAAGAGTCTATTTTACAATGCTTTTATTATAAATATAATATAATGTCCTATAATTGTAATTCATATTGTATTTCTTCTCCAGTGTATGATGTGGTCTTGTCACAAACTTGTTCAATCAAGTGTATAAATAAATATGTTTTAACTAACTTATTCCATAAGATGCGGGTTACATATTTGTAGCTATTAAAAGTTTCTAGATGTTAGTAATAGGTGTTTGCCCAAACCAAAAACATTTTCTACTAAGTGTAGTTATATTTTTCTACTTAACATTTCTGAGATCTTTCCAACCTGATTAGGAGAGCGCACTATAACAGAAACGAGAGATGAAAATTAAAACTTCTCTGTCCCAGAGAGACAAGAGAGAGAGATTTCAAGGACTTCGTAATATCATCAGTAGTCGAAAATTTTAATTTTGATTTACCAGAACATTTTGATAACCAATGTGATGGGATATTACTATAACTGACAAGGAAGAGCTTATATTAGTATTGATGCGGGGTATATACCAGGGAAGTTTTAACATAGCATATATTGACAGTTATTCAAGAATTTTCAACTATAATTTGGTTTTCTGTCATGAGATTAAGTATTTATGTTACGCTTGCTTTATATAGTAACATACATACTTATTTTATTAAATAGAAAAAATATACAACTGATCATAACCTGGTCACTCCAACGAGTGCTAGAATACTGACGTTTTTACTTTTTTGAGAAACACCTCTGTCCTTTAAAGGACTACAAATCGAACAAACTAATTATTATTGATTGACCCAGTTTGATGTGTCAAGTAGTGTTGATAGGCTGGTGGTGAGTGTAAATCGTTAAGTTATAGTGCGTTTGTATTATTAAAATAAACATTCAACTTAATTATAATTTTATACTCCCAGTATAATTGATTTTGTATTAACATGTTTTGATACATTCTTAGATAATAATTTCGGGATGGTCTGGCAGAATTTTCCATTTACTTTGATATTATATTTATCAAAAGCTTAGAATAAAAAGTATGTATTTTGTATGTGCTGTTAGCATCACATTTTAGTGCTTAATTGTTAAGCTTAATGTCGCTTTAGTTAATGCATAATTGTATGAAGGTGTTATACGAAAAAAGTGCATGTTATTACTAACGTTAGTTTTGGAGCACGAGCAATATGTTTATTAACGTGCGTGCTCGGTGTTTAGCAATAATTTCAATTTGTTAATTAAATTTGTTAAATTCCGATTGACATCCATGCCCTTATAACATTTTTTAAAATTAACTTTATTGTTATACATTTTAAACTGTAAGAATTGCTTAACTTGAACTCAAGTAGCCTTTTTTCATATTTTTAAAATTAGATTATTATACTATACTTAATATAACTAAATACATTCTTTAAACATTTGTTAAATTTTTTGTTGTCAAGTTTATTTTGTTTGATCTCTGCATTTCGTAAGCATTTCATTTACTTGTATAATTTAAATTGCAAATTATTTTTGGTATAAGTAATCCAATTAATATTTTTGTAAATTCTTTATATATAATTTACTGGATATTGATATAATACTATTTATTTAGCAAAGGAGTCTTATACACATGTAATAAAATTGATGTAGTTTAAGTCTTGGTTTGATGACGGTCTAGTCTCCGTTGTGTGCGAGTCGAGTAATTTACTTAGACATGTCCTTGTTTATTTATTTGTATAATGGCTGTTTTAAAAAGTAAATTTGTAATACATAATAGTTTTTTTCTAACTGCAACGACTTTTCATAGCGCACAAGTGAAAATGTCATCTCAATTATGTATGTTAGACTACTCTCATAATATTTGAGTCCATTTTTAATTAAATAAATGTTGTGGCTATTAGAATCCCACCCAGTTCTTATATTGTATTGTATTAATAAAGAATATCATTATTCTGCCCTTTAGGTACATGGTTTTATTTTATACTCTAAGTGCAGGGAATCTCTGAGATTGTATAATGTATTTAAACTTTGAAATTGATTTGAGGCTTGCTGTATTCAAATTATTCACATGACTGTGTTGAATAACTCTTAATGTCATTCAAATTTATTTTTAATCTTGATTCTGCACATAAACCCACCTGATGCATCTTCTGTCTATGTGAAAATATATATATAAAATTGGCTTGAAAATACCATATTATATTGATACTGTCTATTACAATCTTATATCTATGATGATACTCTAAGATTACCATTTCGCAGAATCCTTGTTTTATTTGTATTTTCTTTCTAAATAGGAAAAGGAAAAAAAAACATTGGTATCTAATAAATACAGAGTTAATTCAAGTAGACAGTCTGTACAAGTGAGTCTACAATGTTATATACATTCACAGCTTATGTAACCATTCGGCTCGATGGTCATGTGTAAAATAAAAATACCAACTAGGTAGATCCTAAATAATATTTATATATGTGTTGGGTTTGAGAAATAAAACTAAGAAATAATGTATGTTGTTTTAATTCAAAAACCTATATATTACATTGAACAAAATTAATTCTAATTGCAGTGGTAATTAAATCCTAGTACAAAATTGTTACCATCGATTTTATCACCGTGAACATAGACCAAGAGTTGTCTAAATTCTACTGGTGATAAAATGGATCTTCTAGATAAGACATTGTAAATAGTACAATGATACATATCACACGTGCAGGTACATAGTCATCGTGAAAATTCTAATAGGTACCTACATACCAGAAAGAAATAACTAGTCCATAATCTAGAACAAGGCTTCGGAATCACACGCACATCATTGTCAGTTTACCACAATTATGTAGGTAAATAAGAGTCCATTCGAAGAGAAAATCAATATTGCTTAGTTCTTCTCGAGAACAAAACATCCTCACCGAGGACACGAATCATCTGTATGTTATAGAATAGTTAGACTTATACGCCTCTGGTGAATAGTGTCCATATGTCGGGTTTTAACAGCGCGTTGAGCATCAAACGGTGTTCGGAACGCAACTCTGGCATCTCCAGTCGCCTGACCGAATTCATTGTATCGCCTGATTACGTCATCCTGCGTGAGTTCAAATTCTGAGAAGAATTGTAGGATTTCATCTATGGTCGCTCTGAAAGGTACGTTCTCTACGCTGACGACGCAGCCGGGTGCGCCAAAGTCTTCTAGTGCGGGATCTTGGTCTTCTCTCCTGTCTCCGTTCTCGAAGCGGCCGCCACGGCCTCCGCCCCTGCCGCGGCCCCGGCCGTCGAAGCCACCCCGCAGTCCGCCGCGGTCGAACGCTCCCCTACCTCGGAAGTTTCCTCTTCCACCTCCAAAACCGCCCCTGTCGAACCCACCGCGGTCATTGAACCCGCCGCGACCCCGGAAACCTCCGCGGCCGTTGAAACCAACGTTGCCACCACCCCGCATCTCGAAGAATGGTGGCCCTTGGGGTGGCATACCGTGCGCTGGTGGAGGCCTGTTATCGATCTGCCGCGGGCCGTCGAGAGCCTCATCCACCACTCCTCGCGGTACCAAATCTACGGTGATTCGGCAACCGTCTAGGTTTTGACCGTGCTTTGTCGTCGCTGTTCTGGCTTCTTGCGATGATCGGAATTCGCAGAAACAGTCTCCGGATGGCTGGCTGTTCGTGTCTAACATCAGGTGTATTCTGGCGGGCACGGCGCCTGTGTCAGATAGGAAGTTGACGATGGTCCTATCTGTGGCGTCCCGCGGGAGGCCTTTCATCAGTATACAGTCAAGAGGTTCATCATCCATATTTTTTTCTGTTGGTCGATTCATAGGGGGTTTGTTCTCTATCGGCTTAGGGAATGGAGGTCTGTTCGCCCACGACGTCGCGGCTGTCCGTGGATCCATGCTTCCTGGGCCTGGGAACCCGCCGGAGATATTAGGGAAAGGTGGAGGGAATCCGGTTTGCTGAGGAAATCCGGCAGGGAACATAAGAGGAGAATTGCCTGCATTTTGGTTACGCATATTAGGTGGTGGGCCGTTTGGCCCAGGTCCGTCAAATTGTCTTCGTTGTCTTGGGTCTCGTGGTCCAGTGTTTTCTAACTCACGCGGGGGCGGCGCCCTTTCCTCTGGCCGTTCCGGAATTATTTGATCTCTCTCAATTTTATCGAATGGTGAGTTTTTCACTTGATCGTGGTATTCCTCATCTGACACAATAGTTATGGTAGGTTGTCGTCTTCCAAAGGAAATACGTTCTCTGCGCTCAAATGCTTGTCTTGCATCATCATGTTTAGCAAACTGCACATGCGCTACTCGGCTGCGGGTCATGCGATCATCGGTGAGTGTGATCTCCAAGAGGGAAAAGTCTCCGAATGTTTTGATAATATCATGTTCTTTGATGTAGTTGGGGAGGTCAGCTATTTTAAGTATAGTGTAGTTGAATTGTGGCTTCTCTGGTTCAGGGGCATTTATAATGTTGTGGTCCTCCTCGTCATTATCTTCGCGAACGGGAAGGAAGGAATCGACAGCCATTTCATACAATTCATCATCTAAGTCTTCGACTAGCACATGTGCTCCTTTTAATTCGTTGTTTTTGCGCTGGAGTGCGAGCTCTTTAGAACGGGTGTCACAAAATTTAATAAAGATATTTCCAGTACGTCGGCCCATGTTGTCGTTTATCATTTTAATACCATGTTTGTCAATAACGAAGGGGAAGAAGCGGCGGACATCGCCATAGCTTGTGTGGGTCGGCGCCTGACGAATGGCGACGCAGCAGTTTGTTTGTGGGTCATCAAAACGACTATTTCGTCCCTCTCTACCCCTGAATCCGCCTCGGCCGGTGCCGCGACCTCCATTTTGTTCACGGTCATTCTCAATTCTATTATCGGGTCTCTGGAATGCATTAGGGTTACGTTTTTTAGCGATTTCCTGCATTTTGTTGAGTGTATCATACAGAGCAGGATCTCGATCGTTATTAAAGCGATTGATCTGCTGATTTGGAGATGTTATTGGACCATTCTGAACCATGTTAGTGTTAGTCTGTAGCATTTGAGAGAGCGGCACGTTAAGGTTCGCTGGATTGGTGAACGGGTTCGTAAAAGGCTTCGCTGTATCTTTAGCCGGGATTTCTTTTTCTTGCGAGTTGCCAGCACTCGGGGAGTATCCTCGGCGGCTCCCTCGCGAACGTAGGGATGGCGAGCGATCACGTGACCTACTACGGTTATTTCTGTCTCGCTTTCGCCTGTCCCTACTTCTGCTGCGGTCTCTTCTACGCCGCTCCTTAGACCTAGACCTATCCCTACGATCTCGTTTCCTTTCTTTGCGATCCCTATCCCGTGATCTAGAGCGTGACCTAGATCGTCTCCGTTCTTTGTCTTTGCGCCGCCTATCATTATCCTCGTCCTTCTCCTCCTCTTTGATGATGTCGCCGGGGCTAATGAGGGGTGCCGGCGGTGGAATGACTGCAGGTTGTGGTATTTCCGTAGGGTTGCCTAGACCGGGGATGCCAAATGATGACAGCAGATTGTTCCCTAGAACTGTTTGGAATGGTGAGACGATAGGGGTTAGTTTGGGTGCGGGAGGGGTGGGCGTGGGGATGACTACTGGCGGCGTGGAGACGACGGGCGGGGTCGGAGCCAGCATGAGCGGCACGGCCTGGCGCGCCGACTCGATGACCTTATGCATTTCCGAGCGCGAGCTGAGCAGGAGTTTGACCTGGATCTCTTTGATTTTGCCGCCGTCGAGCATCATCGCTTGACGAGCGTCTTCGTCGGTGCTGTAACAATGGAGAACTCGATGCTTACTCCTCCCTTTGACTACCTACATAAGTTTTGGTATGGACTTAATATACAAGATATGTACATACATATACATTATGTCGATAGCAGCATAATAATGTTGTCTTTTGTGTTTGATGTTTTTGTGACTGTCATAGGTAGGTACGTATTTATGCAAACGGATGAAGAATTAATCTTTGATGTCATGTCAAGACACTGCATCAGTTCTTACATACACCAGTTACCTATTTTCAATAGGCGATTTGAATTTGTAACGATACGATACGATACCTTGTAATAAGTCGTTTTCGTTTAACATTGCGTGTTAAACGAAAATAAATAAATACTAACTTTAACCAATCTTTGAAATATTAATTCAAAAGTTGAATACTTTCGTGGCGGGTAGGATTTTATGTAGATTAGACGAATTTTACAAGAGTTTCTCTTTATATTTAACATAGGTACTTATTTTATACTGTAGTAATTTGTCATAAAGTATTTTAAATATCAGACCTTGTAGCTACCCACAGGTCACAATATAACTACCTACCTAATTACTTTTCAGGATTTAATAAAGATTTGTGTTCTTCTGTAGGAAGCTCAGTAAGTAAATAAATAATATTTTTTTACAATATTTTTGATTGTGTCTCCCACTACATGACGGGTTTAATTAATAATTTCTACGATTTTGTGTTTCCAAGCCAAGAAGAAGAAGAAAACCTTCTAGGTCTTCATGCTCCATCTTAGACCACATCGTCACATTACATCAGGTGAGATTGTGGTCAAATGAAGGCATATCTAATCTAAATATATATATATATTCTACTCGAATAAACATTTTATTAATTGTGTCAGGAAGCGATTAATTGAAAGTCAACTGCGGATCGTTAGGTGGTTTCAGGAGTCTTTCTTATTATTATGTTTCTTATATTCTTTAGAGATAAAAGCTTGGTAGTTCTATTCGCTTCTCAACTCAGTGTAAAAAATGTAAGCGAACTGTCAAGACCATGTTATTTCCTTGATTTTTCATAGTTTTTATATAAATTAGCTGTAAGTTGACCTTTCCAAAACGTTTACTTCCTTAGACGCACAGGGCATACGTCTAAGGAAATAAACGTTTGACTTTGACTATGTATTCAGGTATGTGCTTTTAGAGTGACAAAAACCATTGATATTATTATCTTTCTGCTGCTCTATAAGTAGGTATAACCTGTCCACATTAGGTATTTTAAAAGCGAATTGTGTCACTTATAAACTAAGACATTCCCATTCAAGAGTTTGGTTGACCGCACCAATCTCTGTTAATACTGGACCAATTTCAAACACACACTCACGATTTCCAAATGATATGAAATTTGGCATGTCAATAGCGTGACATGACAATGTATGATTATTAATTATTATCACCAAAAGTAGTGTTAAACAGTTTTTATATAGGTACCTACCTACGTTAGATTGTAATTAAAGGTGTGCTATAAAGTTATTATTATATCTATTTATGTAGAGCTGATCTGAAAGCGGTGTTCAGCTATAACAAGCTGAAATTAAGAAGAAAAATAACCCGACTGCTCCTAAGCCTTTTTGGGGAGTTGTTACTGACTTTTAAGCATTTTATGTAAGAATGGTTGTTAAGCAACTTTAATCAGCAGATTCAATATATCAATGATTTTTAAATACCTACCTCTTCAACGAATTTAATTAAGCAACGTTGCACCAGTTCAGTATTCCAAGTGCTGGGTAAGATATTTCGGCTGAAGTCAAAGTTCTCTTTAACACTTCTTCTTAATTAAAATTGTTGATAAAATTGTAGATAATATTTCAAGTGGTGCTTTGGAGTGGACCTTAGATCGGAAAATGCTAGTATGAAATATAAGTAATTATTTCATCTAAATTATTTTCCGTCCAAAGGTTGCCAAGAAGAGAAACGCTATTTAGCGATAAGGCCGTCCATTGTCCATTGTTTTTTTACGTATTGTTGTATTTCCATTTATCCTGTGTGTACAAGAAAGTGTTTTTATATTTGTAAGTATTTGTAATTTACCCGACCCCGACTTTGTACCGTGGTAAATAACTCCTAATCCATTCTCTTGCATCAATCCAATGTTAAAGTTAAGTTTCAGTTTAAAAGATCTAAATCGCAAGATACTCTCTTGCGAAAGCGATTTTATTGTTTATAAATCTAAATTTAAAATTTATTAAGATTACCCCCCGATTCCAATGCCTTAATTTCCATAAAAGTAAAACATCATATAATATTTTGTAATGTGCACGCGATACGCTTTCCTTGATGCCGCACTCGAGTATATTTGCAGATTTTCGGTTTTCCTTCCTCACTCTCATCCCCATAACTTATAAACGGCTCAATCGATTTTCATAAAACATTTTTTTGTTAAACACAAGGTGTGTTAGACAAAAAAAAACTAAATTGAAATCGCTTCATCCGTTCGGGAGCTACGATGTCCCAGACAGACAGACAGACCCACAGACAGATACGTCAAACTTATAACACCTCTCTTTTTTGGTCAGGGGGTTAAAAACAATGTCGTTCCCGCTGTCTCTATACCTATGTAGGTATGCTAAATCTTAAAACTATGGAACGGATGTTTTCGAATAGATAGTGATTTAAGATGAAAGATTTCGGTGAATTCGATTTTGTTGAAAAACAATTTTTTGAGTTTCAGTTCTTAGTATGTGGAACCCCAAAATGTTTTCTGAAAATCTGAATGCTTCTTACCAAGTTTCAACGATATTTAGGAGATACTTTTACGAGATATGTTTAGTAGATACTAAGTAAGAACGGGTTTATATACAACTAGCTGTGCCCTGCGGTGCTACCCGCGTTATAATGGATGAAGTACTCTTAACCAACAACATATTTATTTGAATAAAGATTAATATTATTATGTTGATACAACTTAAACAAATTATTTCGACCAAATTAGGTACCATAAAAACGGTTTTCGTGAGTTAATCTTAAAAGATAGACATATACTATCGCGGACTGTTTTTTAGATCATTAAAAGAGCTATTATTCTTTAATACATATTTTTTGTGTATCTTGAACCGTTTTCACGGCGCACGCAACGGAAGGCTTCAAAGATGAACAATTTCTCCCGTTTTTTACACATTTACCACTATATCTTTGCGCCTATTGGTCGTAGCGTGATGTTATATAGCCTATAGCCTTCCTCGATAACTGGACTATCCAACACAAAAATAATTATTCAATTCGAACCAGTAGTTTCGGAGATTAGCGCGTTCAAACAAACAAACAAACAAACAAACAAACTCTTCAGCTTTATATATTAGTATAGATAAATATAAATAATAATGTGTATTTGTTGCTCTTTCACGCAATAACTACCGAATGGATTATGATATATATAATAATACAGCTATCATATCAGAACAACATATACTTAGGCCAGTTTTTACCGTGGTATAATACCACATTTTGCGGCAAAAACAATTATTACGAGCAAAACCCAATTTGAATGAAATTTAGCATGGACATAAATGTTTTCCCGGTTAAGGACAAAAGCTACTTTTTACTGAGGAAAAATCTATTATTACGCGGTCAAAGCCGCGGCCGCCTGGAAAGCTCAAAGTCAAAGTCAAAACGTTTATTTCCTTAGATAGACGCACATTGCATGCATGGACAGGTCAACTCCGTCAGAGCATATTATCTAGATTGACGCAAAATGGCGTTCAATATCCACGCTTCAAGCGCAAAGTCCAATTACAAGAAACTGAACTGAACAGGTCAACATAAAAACTAATTTAATTAATAACTAAGCATAATCAAGGAAATAACATTGTCTTGACAGTTCGCTTCAATTTTTTACACTGAGTTGAGAAGCGAATAGCTAGTTAAGCATAAATTATTATTTGATTGATAGCTGCAATCAATAGTTCATTTAAATGTGGGGAAAGACAAAAGTCCTGTTTATTAACCCCCGAGGACCCATATTAACCCCGTTATAAGTTTGAAGTGTCTGTCTGTCTGTCTAGGTCATCATAGCTCCCGAACGGATAGAGCGATTGCAATTTAGTTTTTTTTGTATGAAAGATGAGTTTGGCGCGAGTGTTCTTAGACATGTTTCATAAAAATCGGCTGTGTTTAAAAGTTTTGGGGGTGAGAGTGGGGAAGGAATCCCGAAAATCTGCAAATATACCTACTCGAGTGGGGTATCAAATGAAAGCGCATCATATTACAAAATATTATAGGTGTTTAACTTTTAATGAAATTAAGGCATTGGAACCGGGGTTTTTTCTTAAATTTTAAATTTAGATTTTTCGTTAGATAGAACCCAGTACAATGCATAAAATCCTTACTCGATTTACCCACGGGGTGGGCTATTGAAAACTCGATTGCGGTCTTCGAGCATTGATCGACTGGGTTCTTCCATCGATTTTGGCATGAACACGATACGTATCTGCCGTTAATAGTGACGAGTAGTTATTTCCCTGGAATTTAAAGTAAAAGACTTCGTCCAAAGAGGCCGTTAACATATTCGGAGATCAATAACATCAACCTAATGTTTCATTTTCGGGCATCGCATTCGAACTCTTTTCTTGTACAGTCAACAGCTAAAGAAACTACCTAATGAAATAGGGTTCCAAAATAATATTATGCAGTAAATTAAGTCAAAGGTTTCTAACTTTTGTTGTTTGTTAAAAGTAAAGGATTAAGTAAAGTGTCATACCATAAGTAAGTGATCATATTTCCGCGGTATACTTAATGATCATTTTTTTTTATTTCTTTTTCTTTTATTTGATGGCGTCCGTGACTGGCTTTTATGGCCGTCAACAGCCAATGTCCGTATGTTTTGTAGGACATTGTTGATTCGTTAAGATTTTCAACCATAAAACAATGGGAGTCGAGTTTAAAAACAAAAAACAAAAAAAATACTTATCACCAAACAATCAAAAATTTAAATAAATTAACAAAGTTGATTATTGACACTGAGAAACTACATCAACCTAAATTAAATGTGAGATTAATATCTATGGATTATTCAAAACTACAAATACATAAAATAATTTTAATAGATAAATTAAATATTTGACCATTCTAAATATCATTTGAAATTGACACCTATTGTGACACTAGATTTTTTGTAACGTCGCTTTGATAACTTACTTTTGCTGTTGACTGTACTTACTCGGTCCAGCCGGCTTCTTGGCGTTCAGCACTACGATATACCGATAGTACCTACATGCTGTCATTGATTGAGGGAGCACTTATCCAATAACAATACCTTTTTTGCAATTTATTTTATAATAAGAGATAGGTATCCTTTGGAGAGCACGTCGGGGCGCTATCCCGGAGATGCAGCTTCGAAACCTGTGCGCGAAGGTTACGGATGTGTCTTAATTTATTCTGCATAAAATTTAAAAAATATGTATATCCTTTGTTGGTAATCCTTAATAAATAAATAGTAATTTAAAATCATTGAAATCAAAAAAGCACCGGGGAATGTTGAGTGTTTTTTTCTCATGGTACACAAACGCTAAACAGGGCGGCAATATTTACAGGGTTACCGGTAAGTAGATTTAAAATAATTTCTAACTCTTCAAAGGTTGTTTTTAGGTAACTATACACTCAATTAGTGAATATTTTTTTTTCTATTTTTTTTATTGAAAAGTATGTTGTGGTCTCATTGCCTAGGGTTGCTGTATTTCAATAGTTTATACACTTATTGTTATACAAAAACACTAAAATAAAAAAAAAACAAAAGAAATAGTGCTAAAAGTTGCAGCCAGACCGGTCACACATCCAAATATCAAATATCAACCTCACCCATGTTCGCAAACTCTTACACTTTTTTTATTAAAGTGTTTCTTTATAACAATAAATGTATAAACTAATGAAATACAAGGAACCCTACGTATGATACCATCTCATTATGTAGTTTTGAAGATTATTTTTAAATATCAACAATCCTTGACTTTGGTGACAGTTTTACTAAAAATATTATCAAATCAGAGAGGTTAAATTTTAGACCAGGGTTAACTTTAGACAGTCAGCATCTAAGTGATAATAAGACGATATTTAATTTATCGTTTTAAATAGTAGGTAGCTACTTTTGATAGCTTTGTTTGCACAGATCATTATGAACACTGGCAACTTAGAACGAAATATGAAACAATATAAGTGACTTATTTTGACCATTTTGGGCGCATACGGTATCACTTGATGATGAATATAGTTTCTACTGACCCCTACTACCATGTCCCGAAAGGATCGGGTGTACTTACCAGAAACCTTGTGTACCTCTGGTTTTCTGTAAAATCTGACACAGCGTAGGTATGCGGTCTAGTCGGAGCCTGGCTTGAACGTGAGGCTGGTAGTCAAAGCTACGTCCGAGTCAATTCGCGGCAGTCTTAGATAAATATGGAGGTTTTGTCTGTTCACGTCCGTAAGTGGTAACCCTCTGAATCCTTATACGTGACCTCCGGGTGGTGCTAAGAACAGTCTCTGGTGGTAGGCTTCGGCCGCGGTTTGTCACCACCCTCCGGGCTGGGCCAGTGCGTGAAGCGATTTTTTCGTGTTTCGTAATGTGGCCCGGAGAAGCCATCTTCTAGGCCTTCATGCTCTATCTTAGACCACATCGTCACTTTACATCAGGTGAGATTGTGGTCAAATGAAGGCTTATCAATAATAAAAAAATAAAAAAAAATAAAAAAAACAGCTTATTAGTATGACTCTAACTGCAGATAAGCCTATAATTCTATGGTGTTGTCATATACTTTTAAAACACTATCAAACTTATATTCCAAGCTTGAGGCGTGCTCGCGATACCTCCCATCAACGGCATTAAAATAACGTACTAGTTATCAAAATATACACTCGGTTCCAAAAATAACGGGTCAGTCGAAAAACTGAATTACTCCAGAACTGTAAAAGTATGAGATAGACTTATCAATGAAATAAGTATGAGATTGACTCATACGTCTCATAGGGTTTCGTACAAAGTTTATACACATTTTTAATAAAAAAAATCATTTACATTATACCTTTTATATTTTTTTACAAAGTGATAAACCCCACCTAATGTTGAAACTAATATTCTAAGAAAAAATTAAGACGAAGTAACGTCGCTTGCCAGAGCGAGATGCGGGACTTGAACCTACGTCTTCCACTCTTAGTACAAGGCGTAACTTGTAGTGAAAGATAGAGATAGCTAACTTTTTAATTTAATATAGGTTAGATGATTTTCCAGATGGACCAATAATAATGAATATTTTCTTAATGCTGGTCCTAGTTACGAACAGAACTAGTTTTAAAATGAATAAAACCTAACCAACCTATAAGTAGTTGGGGAGTTTTTAATAATACGTATTGGGATTACTCGCTACTTATAATTTTTTTTTTTTTTTTTTTTTAAATTTATTTATCGTTTACAAAAAATAAAACATTTTTATTTAACACATAAATAGCACAAAAAACCACTAAGGTTTAAACCCGTGCTATTTGAAAACTGAGACGCAGGTTCTCACTAACCTATTTAGTTACACAGATTATTTTGAAATTAGGGAACTATCTAAACTAACATTAATTGTACATTATTTCTTTCTTTATTTGTACCTGAATAGTCAGATCAAGTATTACTGATGAAGAATTGAATTGAACACTATACTCAAAAAAGATTTATAATGTAAATAATATTCTAAAGTTGTACAGACGAAGTAACGTAGCTTGCTCATCGACATGTGTATCCTACCTGTCCTAACTAACGGTGCGCAGACAGAGTCTTTAAATGAGGCGCAGAAGTCCAAGCTTAAGATTTGTCAAAGAGCAATGGAGCGCAGTATTTTGGGTTTTAAGCGGACTGACCGAATCCCCAATACAACACTACGCTCGTGCACTGGCATTGCTGATGTTGGATTTAAGTCAGCCAAGTTGAAGTTTAACAGTCTTAGTACCTATGTATGTTCCTTTTTCCTTTTTCCCACTATACGGACCAAACGCCTGGGCCGATTTCTATGATTCACACGTCAATCGCTTCCTGTTAATACAGCGAGAGTCACGACAAAACATTTCGTTACTAAAAATTCAACACAGCGACTACTGAACGCCATTTTGTAAAAATAAAAAAAATTTAGTTAACAAACTATTTCATGGGGTGGGGGGTGGTATCGTTGAATAGGTATTTAGTTTTCTTTCATTATTATTTAGATCTGACTGACTACGTCGATTTAGAGCTGCGTAACAACCATTCTCACTTAAAAGGATTATAAACAGTAAACATTCCAAAAAAAGTTTGGTTTAATTTTCTTCGCGACGACATATTGAGGACCATCTAGAATTTAAGTGTGGTGTTATGTGGGAACGTCTAGGTACGGGAAAGCAGTATCTTATACATGCGTTCTGTACTTGTTGGATAAGCTTTTTACTACGAGAAAGTAAACATTCGCCAAAGGCATTATCGAAAAACAAAATTTGGATAATACATATAAGCGAATCACTAAATTTAATAAGAATGACAACGCTCAGATATTGTAGCATCTTATAGAGGATGGGAAGACGGTAATAAAATTGCTGTACGTTTTGGGTACTGTGTTTTTAAAAACACAAAGTAGGTACCTACCATCCATTTTTATGCTGAGGTTACGAGTTCCTAAAACACGTTTTTTTATGCCAACGCCATTAATAACTTAACCTTAGGATCATCCGAGATTATGGTAGGTATTTATTTTGTTTTTCGAGCCAAGGACAAAAAAACTTAATTTTGAAGGATTAATAACAAGACCATTTGTATCACTCTAGATGTTCATTCGTCTTCGTAGTTGCATCCTTGCTATCTTTTGGCTTGCATGATACTTACAGCAGTAAATTATCGGCATAAATATGATAGCTGGAATGTTGGATAACAGAGGGAAGGTCAGCTGCATATAAATTAAAGAGTATGGGCCCTAGTAAAGATATCCGTGGTACACCGCGAGTAACTAACTGGCAATGTGGCTGAGTGTAAGTACCATCAATATTATTCGTTTGAACAACATGAGCGTCCAGTAAAATTGCTATGGAACCATTTTAAGAGGTTGCAACCTTTACATAATACTTAAGCATATTGGAATACTTACAATAAATTGAAGCCTTGAAAACTTGGTCATGGTAGTCATGGCTATTGTCTTAAATATCTTATAATCTTTAAAACAATAGCCTACCACTATTTCTGCCTCGTTTAAATTGTTGCTATTTACTCCGTACAGCCCGGCGTGGATAGGCAAAAAATCAAACGAGAACCTCTTAGGCTCAACATTCTGAATTGGCAGACCCTAATAGGCGATCAGTTTTAACATAGTCATAATAAACCTTTAAGGATTTAGAAAACACAAGATATAGTAATACTTATCTTCATCAGTATTTAATGTAGACTTCATTGAGGCTTACAAATAGTGACCGCTAGTTCTACGCCGTAGCTTTTACATGAGCTAGACGAATCAAGTGTACTGTACATCCCCATTATAAGTAGTAGCATTGTAAAGTGCCACAAAACGCCACGGAGTATTTCAGAAGAAAGTACTTAGCTATAAGTTAGGGACACCTATAGTCTGTTCGCGGAGACAAACTAATAGGGAAATCATAGACTGCACGTTATTGGTCGCACATAACAAACATAGGGCACGTGCACACTGTGCACGCTGTGTGACCAAAAGTCAGTCTCATCTGTCTCTTGTGCGGTGCGGACGTGCCGGACGTGTTGTTTGGTGCTCGTTACATTGTGTACTCAGTATTGTATTTTACGTTGACCTGGCTTGCTTTTTGGACTGTTTTCTGTTTACCTCGTGATTTGGCGTAACGGACTGATTCTTGTTTTATTGTTGACCTGGCTTGCTCATCTGACTGTTTCCTATTAATTTTGTGACTTGGCGTGTATATTGGACTGATTCACTGTTATTGCCAGCCGTTAGCCCAGTTGTTATAGGGCGAAAACGACCTTTTTCATCAACGGAAAAAACTATGATATTCAATATGTATAGGTTCTCAGTACCATAAAAAGTAGGTCAATTATCAATAAACCACTCATCCTCAAAACCCCAGGAAAACCTAGCTAATAGTTTGAAGTGAGCAATCTAAACATAGCTTTACATTTTTTTTAAACGGGGACTCCCACTGACCAATCTTAGTCTCCCACGCTAGTAGTCCCGTCCTTTTCACTTTCATACAATTGTGGAAAAGAGCGCGCGCTATATTAGTTTGTCTTCGCGAACAGACTATAGTATAATAGTTGATTAGTCTTTCCAGCAAACGTCAGCAAATTGGGGTAACATTTTGTTAAAAAACACCTATTTAGTTTTATTTTTAGTTTCTAACCCTTTCTGAATTTCTTATAAATAAGCTCCCCAATCACTAATATAAATATGGAAAATAAGATATTCTCCTTCTTGAAGTCCGGCTTACTATGGAGTACATTAGAAGTAGGTACGCTGGACATAAGAAAAGTACGACGGTGTAGCCTTAGAAATAAAATTAAGATAATGAAGTGCTTCGTTGCGTCGCGTCGTCGCATACAATGAGTGAAAAAAAAACGTTGTAAATGTTATGAGTGGAGCGCGTTGATTTCTTTTTGGGATTGTGACCACGGATCCCGGGAACAGATTTAATTGTCCACTGATACCGCCAAGTTTTATCTACCGATACCGGGATCGGTCCTTCTTTTTGGGTTCCGTACCCAAAGAGTAAAACGGGACCATATCGTTGAGACTTCATCGTCAATCTGTCAGCCACCACTCACCAGGCTGTATCTCAAGAACTGTGATAGCTAAAAAGTTGAAATTTTGAGGGATGATTTATTTCTGTTGCCACTCTAATAAAACATACATTAAATAAATAACGTGATTTTAACAAAGCAACGTTGCGCGAGGCCAATAATTTGATAAGAAACTGCATCTTTTTGTACTTCAATATATTTTTTGCCAAAAGTGTATAAATTGTCGGTACCCTAGGTGTAGTCTTCTTCTCTCATATTTATTTTAGCAACGGAGGTATTAGGCTCATAATGAAACATGGGCTCTAATATGACTTAACAGACGTTTGTTTAATCATAATGTTTCTGTATTTGTTTATTTTTTTTTTTTAATTATGTATGTTTTTATATTTACTGTGGTCCGAAATAAATGTGTCTTATTCTTAACACGTTGACACGTCCGTGCATTATATTTAATGCATCTTTGGTCTGGCTGTGACGTTCATAAATTACATGTAATGTATTTGCTGAAGACAACTGAATCGCGTTTCCTGGGCTGGACTTGAGAATTAGAACGTTGATTTTCTAGGGACGTATTTAAACAAATAAATTAATTGACGAAAATGTCCATAGTATTTTTTTATTGTTTATGGACGTCAGAAATCAGATATTAGGTCTTTAATGGCTTTATTGAAACAGATGGACGTACCAGAAAATTAATCAAAATAGACGGAACAGTTAAGACTGTCTTCAGCATGTGTGGCAGTAGATCTCAACCGCGGAGTTGTAGTTATAGTCAGGGAGAGCGTGAAAGAATCTACGGGGGTAGTTAATCACATTTTCTGCCTCTATCTGAAGCTCACCAAACTTCCACGTCCATCCATACATACATAATAAGGTTGTGTGTTATTAATAATGCCTACCTACAGCTAGCATACTTACCACGCATCATCATCATCTTCCTGTCCATCGGTTTTTTCACGAAAAGCCACTCCCATCTAAGATCTTAAGTTATTTAATATGTTTGTTCAAAATTATGTTTAGGCGTAATTATGTATTATGTAATGATACATTATGTTTACAAAGTGTCATTTATGTCTTCTGCTCGATAGGAAATTATTTGGTTTTACGTCTACTACGCTACCAGAAAATTTCGTAGCAAGCAAACGACATAAAAGCACACCTATCAAATCAAAAAGTTTTCTCTTTGGTGGTGTTGCGAAGTTTTCTGAAGCAAGCAAGACTTTAACAACGAGCCAGTATGAAAGGGAATCTTATCTTCTTAATATATATAAATCTCGTGTCACAATGTTTGTCCTCAATGGACTCCTAAACCACTTAACCGATTATAATAAAATTCGCACACCATGTGGAGTTAGATCCAACTTGAGAGATAGGATTGTTTTTAAGGCGAGAAAAATTCGAATAATTTCCGGGAAAATTTTATACCCGTGCGACGCCGGGGCGGGCCGCTAGTTTTATTATATGTTTTATTCGATACTTTCCGATATTTCAGAGTTCCTTACGCCCCGTGTCCACAGAGGCTAAAAATTAGGAACTACAGAACTCTTTTAGGGTTTACTGCTTAACCCTAGCTCACTAACCATATTTTCAAGCAACATTGTCACTAACCTTTCGTTTCTCAGACTACGAAATAAAACATCAATAAAAATTTAATCAGCTATATTTATTAAAAAAAACGACCATAATTAGCAGTCTTATTTTGAGGTAGTCAAATAACTAAAATTGTTTTAGAAACAACTTAGTCGGAACAGTTATTGCACATAGAAACTGTGTGCTCTCCACAAATGGCTCTTTTGCAGCCCTTGCAGAAATATTTTGTCATACGACGTTTTTTGGCAGGGCAGTAGCTGCAAATTTTGCGTGTCCTGGGTACTTCTTGGCTGGATCCTTCCTGAGAGTCACCAATATGCAGGATCTCGGCGATGATTTGCTTCAGATGTCGTTGTAAAGTCACAGTGCTATAACGTTCTTGCAGCCAAGGTTTCATAAGTTCATCTGCCATTGCCAAAGCAAAGGACCTTCTTTTTATGGGTTTCTTTCCATTCAATATGCAATACATTACGAATCCCTGTGCGGGTACGTGGGTCACGAGGTTTTGTGGACCATTTATGTTGGTTCTTGCCGTACAGGCTATTCTGGCTTGGTTGAATGATTGCCGAATGATGCTGCTGCTGATGTTGTGATCGTTCGTTCTCAGTATCCACCTGATCGGCGCAGGATGTCTGCGATGACTCATCATCGGAATCTATAACTAACCTTCCACTGTGGCCGCGACGTGGAACAAAAAACTCGTCGTCCAATGAATCTGCGGCATCCTCGTCACTTTCATCAGTATTGATGTGAATTTCTGTCTCGAAATTATTATCCGACTCCGATTCTGATGACCCCAGTCGATCATCTGGTATTGACTCCGTATCTGTATCAGCCAACCACTCCGCTATTTTTTCATTTTGACTTCTCAAATCCATCTAAAAGTATAAAAAAACAAAAAACAAATAAATTTCAAACAACAAAATACCTTCTAATAACATAAATATAAATCACCAACGTAATTATGTCTGCCATAAATGTAAAACACTATTTATTAAGTTATATAATGTTAAAATTACTTAATTTATATCGAAATTATAAGCAATAAAAAAGATATAACAAATGCATAATTTTGAAAAAAAAGTAATGCTTGTTACTAACCTTTCGTCTGTGGGGCGACGATTATGCGAAATATCCCAATCAGTGCAACGTGCATCCGCAATGAGTGTTTGCGGGTCACTAATTATGCGAATTAGGAAGGTACTAGAAATGGGCGGGGCGGCGGGGCCCGGGAACATACCTAAACAACATATGCGCGGGGTACGCGTAGTCTAATACACGAATGGTTAGTGAGCTAGGGTTAAAACTAACTAGGTACTTATTAACCCAGAAGTCTGCTTTGGTCGTTCGATGCTTCAGACGTCAAAGTAATACGAGCATTCTAATAAAAGGGTTCGTGTTTAAGCACTCATGCGACGGAATCTTATGAATAGAATAGCATCAGGTCCTAATATATACAGACAGACTGATGAACGTGAATGGTTCGCGAAGATCCCTCTGCAGAAGTATCCGCCGACGCATCCGTCGATGTGAGGGGAGCATTACCTACAAGCGCCTTAATTATACACTACTATTAAATAAAATAGACAGCAGCTGCTGTAGTATGTGCGAGTGCGAGTGATGTAGGGTCCTACTTTGCTGCGCCGCGACGCGTTTGCGATATGTTTCCAGTAGTTCCTAATTGCCACCCCTGGTTGATAATTGAGAATTTTCTTCTCTGGGGATAAGTGTTGTATGATGCGGAGCAATGTATTTTGGAGAAGATTGCATTAGCTTCGCACGTTCCATTAAAAAAGAGAAAATAAAGATACCTACTTAGCAATATAATGAAAAGTTAAGATCACACAAGGGTGATTGATGATGGTACTGATACTGGTATAATGTCTTTTTCTTAAAATATTGTTTTTCTTATTTGCGTAAAATTTTGTTTTTCTTTATTACCTATGTACTTTATTTATTTAGTAATTTATCGTATATTTATAAGCCCCGTCAAAAAAAGAGGGGTGTTATAAGTTTGACTTGTCTGTCTATCTGTCGGTCTGTGTGTCTGTCTGTCTGGGACATCATAGCTCCCGAGCGGATAGAGCGATTTTAATTTAGTTTCTTTGTATGAAAGGTTGATGCGAGTGTTCTTAGAAATGTTTCATAAATATCGGTTATGCCGTTTAAAGGTTATTGGGGTGAGAGCGGGGAAGGAAAACCGAAAATCTGCTAATATACCTACTCAAGTGGGGTATCAAATGAAAGCGCATCCCGTGCACATACAAAATATTGTGGTGTTTTACTTTTAAGGAAATTAAGGCATAAGCATCTGAGGTTTATCTTAAATTTTAAATTTAGGTTTATTTTCATAAGCTGTTGTTTGTGTCTATTCATAAGTGTTGTGCTCGCCTATTAGATATTATCACAGTATATTTTATACCTAACAAGTTTTTAAGATAAAATGTTATACGAAATGTTGGTGGTGTCTAAATAAATAAAGGGTATTGAGAATGTTGATTATATTTAAGAATCATATCCAATCTTAAAAAAATTGCATAATTATTTCCTCCACTTTCCTGCTGAAAACCAAGGGTTAACTATGGTAACAAAAAATCTGAGATACTGCTGCTGCCACCCGCCGTTATCCAGTTCACAAGAATCTATACAATACTGCACCGCTGAAATACAGTTGGATGCCTACCTACTTATCTAAGGCACGCAAACATGCCAACGACGGCAACGCCAAGTTAAACCTAACTGAATGCAAAACTCCATCTACTTTATCAATAGGTACGTTGGTATTGAACCTAAAATAACAGTCCAGTTTTTTATAGAGGTTGACATTGCCAGTGTCAGTCACTGATAAATTGATGATACAATCTCCATTTCGAAGATCACAGTTGCACAATAACATTAAGGCTTAGAGTATCTATGGTAAGAATAGCGTGAGCCTATTGAATTGCGAACATCAGACACGGCTAAGAACAATATGACGTTCGCGCAGCGAGCCTTTGCAGTCGTGGATGCGCGGTAGCGGCGTGAGGATCTCAATTAATTTTGCTAAATTGGGCAATAAAAATGGTAAAATGTGCAGTCAAATCCTGCTAAAATGACACAAGAAAGGAATCCAAGATGAAATCTAACATAACATTTCATTGGTATGTCGATTTTTACAGTTATTTTGATAAAAACAAATCGGGCATCGGGTCCATTTGCGGGGGTGAAGGAGACGTGAGAGGAGGGCACGCAAACACCCGCCCGCGCACCGCGCCGACTGTCAAAAGTATAGTGATGGGACGCGAACGATTGTAGTCGATGTTTTAAAAATATATATGTTAGTTGGGGGTAGAGTTTTTCCTCGGAACGTCGCCGATTGCGATGCAAAGCGCTTTACGCTACTCGTCAGCGTATGAAAACAAAATTGAAAAGTTGTCGGAAGTACTCAAGACGACTAAAACCATGACGCCGACATATTGTGAGCAAATAACAATTAAATACGCAGATATATTTAATTGTTATTTTTTAATTTATTCAACAATATAACAATTCACATTCACTTTTGACAAACAATAAAATTATGCACCCGAAGAGGCTAGCTATGTTTGTCAAAAGTCATAATAATAGACAATATTATGACTATTATTATGACTTTTGACAAACATAGCCTCTTCGGGTCCATAATTTTAAATACCGATATTTTTTTATGTTTTTACCCATTATTAAAATATTTTATGTATTTAAGTATCTAATCATAAGGTTGCAATGCCCCAAAAGGGTAATGTTAGAATCTTACTACTATGTAACACCTTAATTAAGCACACCTTTCGTACAATTATTTATATTCTTGTGCAATAAAGTATTCATAATAATAATAAATGTTGTTAATACATAATCATTTTCTGGTTGTTTCAACTTGAAACAACCAGAAAATGATTATGTAAATGGTAGAACTATCATTATAATTTGGTAAATTACTAGATGTTTTATATAATGAACCAGAGAACAAGTAAATAACATAAAGAGTGTGTAACTAATTACCTAACAGAGAACCAAATTAATGTCATTTATCGATAGCTTTTTCCCCATCGGCACGCCCCATCCCTACCTGTCATTCGCTCTTTTTTAAGTTGGTCTATGCTAGCTGTCTACGTTTTGCACAATGAAGTTTTAGTGATACGCGCGCTCTGTTACTTACCATAGATACTCTAAGCATTAAGGTATATTATAGGGGTTCCAACTTCATTAAAAAATGTAGATCCAAATCCGTATGACTTAAGAGATGCAGAAACTATAGGTGGTAGCACTAATGCGGCGAATTTCAAATGTTAGGGCGTTATGGTAAAACATTCAAATTAATGGCACCAGTTGGCAGCACAGTCGATGTGCACGTTCCCTATAAAATGTCTGAACCCTTTATCAGCCTAATACTTACCTACAAGTCCTTTAACCATGTAATAATTTAGAAATGTCAACATATGTTTTTAGAAAATCCTCAAACCAAACGAAAAAAAAAACATTATCTTGCAAATAAGAAAATGGTAACCTGCATTCCATATCCATAATTGTCAGAAATACCTACTTTTAAAAGTAGGTTTTATAGGCGAAGTCAAATCAGTTCAATCTACACTAATATTATAAAGAGGAAATATTTGTACCTATTTAATTGTATGTTAATAGGCTCAAAAAGTACTGGGCCGATTTAAAAAAATATTTCACCAATAGAATGCTACATTCTTCCAATTTTACATAGGCTTCGTTTCATTTTGAAAAAAATTAGGGATCCTTGGTAAACTTTGAACAATGTAACCGAAGGTGTAGAAAAATGAGTCTAAAAATGTCTTTCGTCGAATGCGCTGTCGAAACTATTAGCGATAGAACAAAATAATGTACAACAATATTGAAGAACATCATAATGTCTACAACAAACCCCGCGGTAGCATATGTCCAACTATTGTAGTTACTACTACAACAACTTTTTTCATTTTAAACCTTAATCTTATATATAAAAATGAATCGCAAAATGTGTTGCTAAGCGCATAACTCAACTTTTTTTAAAATGTTCGATGGAGTTCAAGGATGATTTTTACGGTGAGAAACATTCGAATAATTTCCGGGAAAATTTTATACCCGTGCGACGCCGGGGGGCGGGCCGCTAGTATCTTATAATTGGACTCAGCGCTTGAAGCGCCAGTTTAACTGTGTCAAGTTAAATAGTTATAAAGTGAAAAAGATGTTACTCAGTTGAACACCATTGTGCGTCTACAGGCGAAGTCATAATGAGTGTTTGCAAAATCGACGTTTTTAACCCCCGACAAAAAAGAGGGGTGTTATAAGTTTCACTCAGTTTCAATTAAAAATGAGCTAGAGTTTCTAATCGCTTCTTCCCTCTAGGGTAAAAAAAGCGAAGCGACCAGATACGATATTTTTATTTCCTATTTATCTTTAAGCACCTATGTTCATTATTTTTGTTTGTTGTTTTATATTTTTGACGTTTCTAAGATTTGTTAAACCAAACAATGGAAATAAATGATTTTGTATCTTGTATCTTGTGCGATTTCAATTTAGTTTCTTTTTTGTATGAAAGGTAAGTTTCGGTCGAGTGTTCTTAAACATGTTAGCTGAAAATCGGTTGACCCGTTTAAAACTTATGATGGTAAAAGTGGGGAAGGAAAACCGAAAATCTGCCAATATACTCGAGTGGGGTCTCAAATGAAAGCGCATCGCTTGCACATTACAAAATAGTATGACCTTTTACTTTTAAGAGACACCCAGATTACAGAACCTTAGTATTCTGGAATTGGAGGTTTTTTATAATTATTGAAAATTAAAATTATTAAGATGCCGCTCATAATACATTAGCGCTGTGTTTCTTTGCGTTTCGAACTAGTAGTGCAGGCACAAAATGAAGAGTTTGCAAAAGTGAGAACCGCCAAATATGCTCATATTCGGTGCCTCAGCTATCAGAGGAAATAACAAATCATGTTTCCGGCGGCTGCTGTGGACCCTTTCCTCTTGCCCTCCTTTTTTCTCGAGAACGAATGAACCGAATCCGATTCTGTTTTATCAGGTAGGCATGTCATGGTGAGTGCAGAGCATACGCAATAAGGTGACAATCGTTTCTCCATTTTTTTTTGTTTTACCATCGCTCCGCAATCTATAATATAGTTTTTTTACCAGGACTTTCATTTAAGGTGTTGAAGATTGATAGCTTTTTTCTATTTTAATGAAGAAAGTAACGGTTAAAACACATGGTTTATGTAAGATTTGATCTTACTCAGCTTTGATATACAAGGTGGCACAAAATTGGTGATTAGGGAAGTAGTGTAAGTGTCACCATACTGTAACTTGAATCGATCTATTCTATTCAACTAATCAGATACCTAACACCTATTATGAATCAACATCTATTCAAACCACTCCGATTGCTTTACTTTTATGATTGAGTGATTACTTCATGCGTCTTAGACATTGAGCTAATATCTAAGATATTAGCTCAATGGTCTTAGAGCAAGAGTCCTGAGGCTAGCAATTTATCAAATATTTTATACTTTGTACGATCATTATAAAAACTGTAGTGAGGTCTATAAATGTATCTATCATAAAAATATCTGTGCTTTAAAAAATGTATTTTGTTTGAATATATGGTGTATTGATAATAAAGTTGTAGGTTAACTCAATTAGATGTAGGTACTCATTATACATAAGATCTAGTGTAGTCCTTATAATGTTACTAAGTAGTTTTAATAAGTGTTTTTTTCTTAATAAAATTGTATCCTTACTGAAGAAGTTGTAGCATTATAAATACATGTTTACTGTAAATAACAAAGTATTTTTCATCTGAATATAAATATAACAGAGGTAATTTAAAACAATTCACAATCATGTCGGTGGTACAATCATAAATTCGTTATTTGATTCTGAGTAGATGATGGATCTGATGGATTGAACAGAGTTAAAAGAGACCAGTTGCACGATGAATTGAACTTAGTAGGGACCTGTTACCAAAAGTGGTTTGAATGGAGCACTATCAAGGAGACCAGTTGGAGTAGAACGATTCAAGTTACAGTATGGTGAAGCTGCCTCTGATTGAAATGAGGCAGCTTAACCATACTTACACTACTAAGGGAGTCTGCAAACCCCACTGCAAAATGGTTATACCATTATCCTAATGAGCTATTCCTCCGATGTGCTGTTTCTATACTGTAACTTATATTGTATATTGTAACACATACAAAATATGTATTCTTAAACAAGATTTTCTCATTCCTAAGACATCTAGCTTAATTTTTGATCAGATTGTTGTCTGTCTATAGTTTTCAGACAGTTTATATTTCTAAAATCACGAGACTTTCAGGTACACATTTTTTAATAAGTTGGTAGGTATACGTATGTATGTGTATGTTATGTCGGTTGAAAGATATCCGGAATACGTAAATATGTCCCTAAATATACTAAACTGATGTTTTCAGCCATAAAAAGCCACATCATTAAATAATGATTGAAAACACGTTCACAGTTCCTAATACAAGAGTTTAAAGAGCATCTCTAAGTCTAAATAAGTATTAGAGCCTATTTCACCATCTCTTGACTATTTAATCCATTGACTAAATTACTCGGAGATAGTGAAATACCCCTCAGTCATATTCTTAATATGTTCTATGGGAGTTCCCAATACAAACTAGTAGTTTTTTCTATTAAGATTATCTTTCACTTATCATATTTTATCTTTAAATGAATATATGAATTAATTATGTGACATTAAAGAGTAAACGACAGGAGCTTACTTGCGGTTTATAGTAGTGATGAATAATGAATAGACCTTATCGTTATAATGTCGAAAATAGTTATCCGAAAACTTAAAATCTAATGCTAAATATTCAGAACTAAATGCGCAAAAAAACTTCATTTGAAGATTCTACAAAAATAATTTATAATTAATCGAAATAATGTTTGTTTGCCTGCATGTTATTCCAGAGAAGTTTTGTGCGCAAATAGTTAAAATATTTAAAATACCTACGTTTTAAAGTATACGAGTAGTTTTGGTATTCCATTTGGAAGACATGGGGGATAATAGGGTTTCAAATTCCATCTTGAAGACCAAAGCCAGCCTTCCTCGTGCCGAACACCGAATAATCTCTGGCACCCACCAACCAGCATCGGTCCAGCGTGGTGGGCGGTGGTGGTCTAAGCACCCTTACATTTTTAGGCCTATTTCTATTTGTGGACGTCCAATTGTCGTAAAAAAAACCTAATCCACATCCAATAATCGAACGATTCGGTAAAGTCAAAGTCAAAACGTTTATTTCTTTCTTTTTTGTTCTGTATGATTAGACTAAGTTGGAAGATTGGAATCGAAAGGTATTTTCCGTGGTCATCTAACATTTCAGATATTTTCTCGTATTGTTTCGTCATGACAAATTTTAGCCTATCCGAAATTCTTACCTTACTTTCAATGCAAGTAGGTAAAGAAAGTAGACGATAGAAAACTTACATACAGTTGCAACATCTGCGGTTAAAATCCTATCAGACTTTTATCCAGTGGCCTTAAAACTAAGTCATTAATGTGCTCAAGTAGATATTACTTTTAGTAATTGTACCTAATAGCTAGTTTAATTTACGGCGTCTCGTTCGCAGTTTCTTGCAAATACCTATTGGGTCAACAGTCATCAATATTGATAATCCTCATCACATCCCATTCTTAAAAAGTAAGGAATCTCTTGTTTCAGCCGCAGGCTCGTTCTGAAAACTCATTCCGGTATTCGACGAGCACAAATCAGTTCAGACACAGCGGTCAAGAAGTTGACTACTTTAGTTAGTTAATAGAGAACAATTAATAGGTAAAGATGTTTGTTCATGTATTTGTTTGAAGCCTGGATGCGTTTCCCGCTTGTGTTGTTTTTTTTTCAATTTAGATGTAGTTACTGAGGTGTTACTTACACCTCTAGCGATAAAATACCTAGTATAGTTTGCTGCGCGCTTATACAGCAAATGTAACGCAAATTCCAACACTTCTAACTTAAATTCATAATTATAGAATTGAAGTTACTAAACTTAGTTCCGAATGAAACTTTGTTTGGGTCGTAAAAGACTAACACCCCTGGTAAACTCGAATGGTGATTATTATTGTCTCAATATTAAATTATTAATTATGTTTTTTTAACATGATCTTGTTGACTTGTGAATCACTCCAGACATTTTATCAATAAATCTATGAATCAGTACAATAATTAACCTACGTCATTTTCCTGAAGTAATTGTTCAGTTTCTAATAATTTCTTAAGGCTAATGGTTAAGGCCTGTTTATGTTAATATATATAATAATAGATAATTTGTAGTAAGAAATCACAAGCAATTAAGCGGCTCCTTATTTATCGATAACAAACTCAAGTAGAGTTTTATTTAAATAAAGTTGAAATAACCTATAGGAGTTGAAAAAACCTATGATAAAACTATTTAAACTTTAAAGGTGTCTAAATAACCAGAAGTGAAGATTCCTGAAATTATTCGCGTGGCTAATGGTATTATCATATTTAGGTAAGATGGTGTTCCTAATCTACAGAATCAGTTTCGTCTAAATTCATTATCCGTTTCAAAATAGTTATAAGTTATAGTATTTTTTAAATATACTTACCCAAAAGTCAGATTTTTATCACAATTAGTAGTAACTAACATGAAAAAGAAACGATTTAGAAATACGTACGTACCGATGAGTTCACAGGACGAAATCTAATAAACTGCTGCGTTCCGTAGAATTGATCACATTGGATATTACTGCTGGGCATAAACCTGCCTTGACTATACATACTACATGTATTTCGAAGAATCAGCATTGCACAAGTAATCCTCTCAAGTGTTTAGTGCAATTTTTCAAAATTGCTAGTTCCCTCAGCTCCAGTAATAATCTATAGTCTGAACCAACTAGGTAGAAGAGAGATGATGAGTATGAAGAGAGATGTATAAAACGTGGTGTCCAGAATTAAAGTTTGAACGAAAAGATGTACCCATCTGGATGTGGATTCCCATGTGGATCTGAGAAAAACCATCTCATTTCCTACATCTCAATTCACCTTGCTGGTATTTGCGTTCTTTATCGCACAGAGGACCTGCTTTCCAGATAACATTCCAGGGGTTTGTTCTGGTTGTTGTATTACATTTGGGGGTCATGCAGAGAAATTTGCTAAGCAGTCTCATTGTCAAATTTTTGTTGGATTGGATTTCAAATGCAACGTTTTATTTCAGCCTTTATTCAAATGTTGGTAAATCTAAGTTATTCTAGTAAAATAAACAGTTACGCATTAACACTTAAAACTAATGAGATCATTACAATACCTTGATACATGTGATATTTTCAGTGAAATAATTCCAAAGAAAACTACCAACTAGCTAGGCTGGTCGATTTCATTGTATCTTGAACACAACTGGTGGTTAGGAGTTCTGAATCATATCATGATGACAGAACCGACTGAATTTTTTCACTAACGTGACTAAATTCATTTATTAAATTAGATCCGTTTTTATAGAAAATCCTTGCTTTGAATACTAACGGTTAAAAAAATAATATTGCTATCATAAGCTGTCCGAATTTAGCATTTGGTTGTGATCAAAATCCAACTGAATCGACGCATTTAATTCCACTTTTGTCAGAGCGAGGTATACAGAAAAGCACAAACAGTTGTTTTAGCCAGTTTTCGGTCAGATAAATCATTTTAAAGAGACGATGGTTATACTTACCGCAAATCCTTTGCCTATTATCGCCTAAATTAAAACGATTATCTTAGCTTATAGTAGTATTAAGATCATACAGATAATCCATCCACAAGCAACCGACTAAAAAGGACTGTATGCACCATCTCGTAACTCCCTCCATACATTGTATTATCATAAATAGCTACCTGAACGCAATAAAGGCATCTCCAAGTTCGCCTCCTACGATGTGCACTCCTCCTTCGGGGATCGAGAGTCCTCGGAAGAAATTCCTAATGTCAAGCGCATTGGCCGACCAGGGCAAGTTCTGGAGACGGATGATCACACTCATCTTGACCTATAAAGAAAGAGAGAAGCGACTGTGACAAATGTTTCGGCATTTACAATTTAAAAAAAAATATTTTTACGAAGGCAATGGTTTTAGTTTTCGACTCACAAAAACTAGTTGATCGACGATTCGATTGTACAAATGAACAAGTTTAGATAGGTGTATGGTATGGGTGCATCGGACCTTTCCACAAGCGCGCAAGATCACGTATAGATGAAGATTTTTACTTTTCCTAAAATTTGAAAAACCATACATTGGAAATAAATGATGTTGTATCTTGTATTTACTACCCGTTCTAGAAAATATCTCTATTTATATTAATGTATACGATACGAAGGTTTTAAAAGGGCAACCCTTTTAAAACCTTCGTATCAAAAAAAAACAAAGAGAAAGCATATCAGCCAAGCGTGGCGATTAATACAACCAGTTGTGTAGTACCTTGTATAAAGATGATGATATAGATTATTTTTATGTAAAAAAAAATTATGTTGAATATTTTTTCCACCTATTGCAGAAAACCGCCTAAAAATCTGTTCAGTAGTTTTTCAAACATAAAGACAGACAGACGCGGCGGGAACTTTATTTTTAAAATGTACCTATAGAAATGCAGATTTATAAGGTTCCGTACCCAAAGGGTAAAACGGGACCCTAATTACTGAGACTTCGTGGTCTGTCACCAGGCACCAGTTATCTCAAGAACCATAATAGATAGAAAGTTAAAATTTAGAGGGCGGATCGTGTAATTCTGTTGCCACTTGAATAGTTCAGTAATTTCATGTTTCATCTGCGGGGAAAAAACCTACTGGGCTGAATTTTAATAATTGTACACCTTTAAAACGGCGTTCTAATAAAAATATGAAAAATCGACATTGATATAGTGACATGGCTAAAAAAGTTATCAAGGTCAAAAGGGCACGCGTTTTAAATCATCTAGAACTACTAGATTGTAAAAACAAATACTAAAATCACTTATTAAAATGTATAATTCATACAACAAACGAGATTTTAATAAATTTAGGTTGCGACAGCCTGTACTAGTCCTTCTTGATTTCTGCAGTGAGGGTCGGTACATATATGACGGAAGATGCGTCACGTATTATCGGTCGCGAAACGCCAAAACAAACAAATATATAATAAAACATCCATCCCTTCACACCTAACCGATGATGCGTTAGAGCGTCGAGCGTACAGCGTCTGTTCCGTTTCCGTCAACGCATTGTCGGTCCAAATAGCTATTATTTCGTTGGGCTTCATTTTAAAATTTAATATCACACAACACAACCGCTCTGTAGATACTGGACGCAGAAACTGACTAGACGCCTAATGTAGCAGGTCTAATTTGACGGAATAGACGAGACCGATGATACGCTCGACGCATTTTCCGTCAGATGTGTACCGACCCTAAGGCCTGACGCTGCGTTACGCGGGCGCGTAGGCGTCACCATCCCTCGACGTAGCACTTTTGTACACGTTTGACATTGAAAGGTTTTTGGGACGTCACCTGCAGTCGTTGACGAGCACCTCGACTGCAGCCCACGGCGCGCGGCGCATCGACGGCAATTTGCAGTCCGTGTTCAACTTAATGTAGAATACAGTCATTGCATGTTCTCGGCACCTACCTAGCTACCAAGTACGTGGTAACATGACTTTCCTTAAAACTACTAGCCTTCTAGACTTTCAAAGTTTACACCACAAGAGATCAGTAAGAGCATTCGGACTGCATTATACCAAATAGTAATTACCAAGCAAGACGCTTTTCTAGTAAGAACAGCACCTCGATTTTGATATCAACAAATTACCGTGGTTTAGTTTTTCTAACTTGGGATAGATCTATACCTACAAACTATTCAGTTTTATTATATTATTATAATAAAGCTTAATTTGTTTGTTTGAACGCGCTAATCTCAAAAATTACTGGTTCTATTATAAAAAGTGTTGCTGTGTTAGATGGCTTATATGATAATATAGATATTTATCGGCTACTGTTTACCGAGGAAAAATACGATCTTCCCGCAAGAAAATACCCAAAAACGGACTACGCAGTTTAACCCTTAAATGCATGTTGTATCAAAAATGAAACAACAACTTTCTCTCGTTCCAGAAAAGTTTTTATTTTGATTACTGACTAACGGGGTATATTAATAGAAGGTAGAATAGTTTCTGAACGGAAACAAAATTAAAAAAAACAATATTGGGCTACCATTTATATTATGGATGTCATTGTTTATTGATTGCCGGGAGTTTTGGTAATTGGTGAAATTGAAAGTTTTCATCTGGTAAAGTTATAAAAATCTTGCGGCGAATTGTGTTAGAAAAATATAATTATTGAAGGTAAGTATTTTGGCTATAACATAGAATCATTATTTTTATATGAATTTGGACAGAATACACAAAACAAGTATTTTTTTGTTTGTATCAAAATTGAGACTTCATGCATTTATGACATGTTTTAGATGCATTTTCACATGGTTGTGGGTTTGAGCTTTTTTGACTTTTTTGACGAATGGCTCGAAAAAATATTGCTAAGAGGAATATCGAAGATTACCTAAGGAATTTGGAAGATGTTTACCTATCAGAGGATGGCTGTGAGGTGGATGAAGATGATCTCGGAGAATAACCGACTCGTGAAGAGCTTCAAGCAATACTAGAAGATGAAAAGGAAAATGAAGAACCTAAACCTGGTGAGCAAAATCCTCCGTTGATCGAAGATCCTTTACCGGATGTAAATAATGAGCCAAGTACACGTAGCTCCCATCTATCCTATCCGTCACATCAACCCTTTGATATGCAATGGTGGAGAAAGCGATTACTTGCATTTCAAGAAGACAACATACAATTTCTAGGTTGCAACGATATTCCTCCTGAAATAATGAGACTCGAAACACCTTCTTCTATTATTTTACTACCGACCTCATGATAAAATAATTGAAGAAACAAACAGATACTCTGTCCAAAAGCAACCTGATCGGCCCGATAGTGTGACTGTATGTGAGTTGCGTAAATATGTGGGGATATTGATATTTATGTCAGTATACCACTACCCTAATGTTCGCTCCTTTTGGAATAATAAATATGGCTTCCAGGCCATAAAAGAAACCATGCCTGTAAACAGATTTGAAAAGATAAGGTGCATCCTCCACTTCAATGACAATGATACACACAAACCAGTAAACGATCCTAATCATTACAGACTTCACAAGCTGCGTCCGGTAATAGAACACCTGAACGAAAGATTTGATAGCGTACCCATGAATCAGAGTCTCTCATGAGCAAATGTGCGCTACAAAAAAAAAGCCATTTCATGAAACAAACTTGCCCTTGAAACCTCACAAGTGGGGATTCAAACTGTTCATTGATGGGATACGCCTACAAATACATTATTTACTCCGGCAAGGACAATAATCCTATGTATGATCCACAGTAGCTTTGCAGAAGAACCAGCCCCAAAGCTCAGGAATGTCCTATAGGTTATGCTATCATAACACATCAAACATGATTGTTCTGATCACAAGCAAACTAGGCAGAATCATCGTATCCGGTGTATGATGCCAGGGTGTAAGCTCCTAACATTATGTGTGAAAAATGTAAAGTTTATTTATGCTCCAAAAGACCTCTGACTGTTTTAATAAATTCCATGTGTAAATACTTGACGATAAATAAATGTTTTACAAGTTCTATGTTCCTAATTCTTACCAAAAATGACAGGTCAAATGCATGTTGTATCAGAAATGATACAAATAGTTTTAAGCCTAAAAAAACATATTTATATGCTTATGATTTTTTTCGTATTTTTTTTCGTTATCTAAGAGTATTTTGTCAGCCCATCATATTTTTTTTGTAATAAAATAAAAATTCATGCATTTAAGGGTTAAGCTAGTTTCCTATAACACAATTATCCTACCTTTCTGTGTAAAATATAGTAATAGAAATACGTTTTGGTTGATTTTTTCGGGTATATTCGATTTTAAGTGAAAGTTTTAAGCAATTTTTCATCCTCGAAGAAGTCATGGTAGGTATTGAAAGCGAGAGTGATTGGCGTGTAGACAGCTGCACTTCTGCTCGATGTCGACAGGTGGACCCCAGCAGTCGTGCGAGATTAGGTCGGTGTTCTGAGGGAGCGTTTTTAAAGAGTCGTGGGCTATGCCTCTAAGCGGCACGTTCACCACCGACCGCCAGCAAAACAAATCAAGAACTAAGTTAGGCTAAACTGGGATACCGAAAACTAAGCTATTTTGTTGAATGATTATGAGAGACAAGCAACCCTTTAGTGCTTGTCACAAGTACTGGTTGCTTGGCAAGGGGGGTTTTGCCGCCCTTTAGCCTTTAATGCCTATTAACAGATTGGTTTACACATCAAGTTCAACTTCAAGTCTATTCCTTCGTCACTTAAGCTGGCATCGTATGTGATGGTCGCACATTTATGAAAAACTGGCTCACTAAGTATGCAAAAAGAATGTGTATGTGATCTTAACTAAACTAATATAGGTAATTTAACTGCCAACATTTTTCATACATGTGTGTTGCGCTAGAATATTTAGCCGTGGATGCATATGAATAGAACACTGGTTCAACTAAGCTAAATTCTTGTTATTTTTCACAAAAATTGTTTGTGTATGATTTTCTATTTTGCACATCAGATTAACACTTGTACATGTTTCTGTGTAATTCGACGGCAAATTGTTAATTGATAGCAAAAATCTAAATAGCAGCTGGCATTATTTTAATCTCGGAGACTACCTGTTGGACAATGCTGGAAGACTATAGCTTCTGGTGCAAATTTAATGTAGTTTATTTCAAAATGACGATTGTTATTGCCTAACATTGGTAACAGCTCTAAAAAACTTCATGATCAAGGCTTATGATAGAAATGCAATTACAGCCATATTTTATAGTTTGGTTTACGAACCTATGCTAGGTACAGTATATAAACTATTCAAGTTATAAGAATAAAATGTCTTTAATTCACCTACAATGTAGAAATACCACCAACATCATAAGGATATTTTGCTATAGAATATTTCACCTTATTTCCTCTATTAAGCAGTAAATGCCTCCCTAAATTTTCTTCTGAAAAAAATTATTGCTTGTAAAGAAGCCCACAGATCACCAGAGACATTAGGCTAGAGTGTAAATAAAATGGTCTACCTTTCTATTTATTTAAAATTACATTTATTCATTTATTGAATATCAATGATTAAGTCATTGAGATTCAATAAATTAATTGGGAAAGGAGCCGATTTTATTAACATTTTACTAACAATTTAAAAAATAACATTAAAATGATCTTGGATTAAATGGAAACCATTAGTTTGTTATTTAATAGTACCAAAACCGGATTTGATTTGTTGAGAAATATCATCATGGAACGCAGTTAATAATCCCATTTTGTGTAGTTGAGATTTCTTTAGAAAAACCATTGCTTTTTGAAAGTTATGTTTTAGGTATAAAGTTTGAAAAATTTTCTAGACAAAACAAGCATTTTTAATATTTTAGATTAATAATAATAGACACAAACAAGGATACTTTTAGCTCCAGCACCAGCTAAGTGAACACAGATATAAATTGATGAGCCTAAAAAATAAATACTGATCTGTACCCAAAACTACCAAAACCAAATAACCAAAACGAATTGATCTAATAACATTATCAGTTGGTAATGGCATGCCTTTAGGCACATTCGTTTGTAACGCTGGAGAAATACATTATAAAATACAGATTTTGATTGATATTGATAGAATAGATCGTTTTTATTTTCGAGAACGAACTATGTATGGTGTGGTGTGAGTGTGTAGCTGTGCAGATAAAAATGCTTACGGCCTTGAAGGGTACATACGGGTAACTTAGGCCGATAGCGAAATACTTACTGAATGTGCAGTTTATGGATATTTCTTATGAGTAGACGTGACGCAGGTTCACCATCCTCATTTCCTAGCACTAGAATAGAATAATAGAAATCCGGAATCCTGTTTGTTACGAAAAATAGACGCCATGTCGAGGTGGTAATACGTATTTGGTTACATTCACTGACTTACCCTATATGCTACGCTAAAACAGTGCACTTAACACGCTTCTAGTAAAGGTAAGACATAATATCCGTAACTGATCACTGTATCCAGAATAAATAACACAAAATAAATTGAAAATTCATCCAAGTTTTCGCAATCGCAATCGTAGCTCACAATCAACGATCACGCAACGCAACGGGAATGAATGAACGACTCAACAAAACAAAATGGCGGCTGAACTATAGTTCCGGTACACACGAACGAGCAACTATGAGTATTTTTGAAGTGAAACTTCTATATAATCGTTGTGATTTGAAACCGGATGAAACGGAAATGGAAATAAGATTGGCTTACCTGTCGGGTAAGCCAATCTTAAACGCTAACAAGGTTAAGCAGCCTGTGCGCGACGCCAGTACTTGGATGGGTGACCGCCCGAACAAAATCTTATTAGTATTTTTTTTTGTTTTTTTTTTATTCTTCTTATTCTTTTGTCGATTTACTGAAGTTTCACTTCTCTCGTGTGTGAATCGCACACAAAACTTTTTTCTTTTTTTATTCAGTTGTTTTTTTATGAAACTTTTATAAAATAAATATGATACAACACAACACTTTATTACACATATTAAAATCTAAACATAACTAAACGAAAAAATCTAATTTTACACATGACTTCGATAGATAAGTGGAGTAAAATAAAGAACGTTTCCATTAGCAATTTTCTTACCGTCTCTATTTGAACTAGCACATAACACTGCACCAACAATTACAATAACTACTAACTAACTTCATAAACTAACTCAAACGGTTTTGTCCGTATTAGTCTCCTCACTATGTCCTCGCTATGGATGGACTTACCGTTCACATGTTGATGAAGGTTTGTTCGTGAGCTTTGGTATAACGTTAAATGGCATCTATATAGGTCTACATTAGGGTCCTTATGGATCAATGTCTTATTTTTTTATGTAGCACGGGGCGTTTACTAAACTAGGAAGTGCTTTATTTTAGAATCTTTTAATAATCTGCTTAATGCTCTGTTTGGTACAGACTCGTGACCTCCGGGTGGTGCTAAGAACAGTCTCTGGTGGTAGGCTTCGGCCGCGGCTTGTCACCACCCTCCGGGCTGGGCCAGTGCGTGAAGCGATTTTTTCGTGTTTCGTAATGTGGCCCGGAGAAGCCATCTAGGTCTTCATGTCCCATCTTAGACCACATCGTCACTTTACATCTGGTGAGATTGTGGTCAAATGAAGGCTTATCCAGCATAAAAAAAAAGACTCAAATTTGAATACCGTACGTCCACATTGACACGAGGTCTTAGAGGATAACGCAGAATGCTTTGAAATTGGCCAGTACAAATTATTATATCAAAGCCCTAGTTCTTCCCTTTTTATTGACCTAGGCATTCCAGCGAAAGGTTGCATCAAATGTCATATCTAAATATTAACGATTAAATTACTTTTACTATTTAATTCAGCATTATGAGGAGGTTTAAGGAGGTCACCACTCTCCGGGCTGGGCCAGTGCGTGAAGCGATTTTTTTCGTGTTTCATAATGTGGTCCGAAGGGACCATCTACCTTCTAGATCTTCATGTCCTATCTCAGACCACATCGTCACTTCACATCAGGTGAGATTGTGGTCAAATGGCTTATCCTTAGTGGGAGCACACTCGACTTTAATTCCGAAGGTCGTGGGTTCAAATCACACTTGGCCCACACTTGGCCAGCATGGTGAATTATGACCTAATCTATCTAGTCAATAGAGAAGTCCCTGTGTCCCGGCAGTGGGGAGGTAAATAGGGTGATGATGACCAGATTTCAATAATTTATACATCAAGATTGGCTATGCGACAAATATGTTAAAACAACTAGGTATGTGTTACAATATGTGCACGACTAAACTCCTAGTGGAAATAATAAAAAGTTTTTCATGATGAACTCAGAGTACCATGTACTATTTAAAATCTTTAAATATCGTTTTAAAAATACTTAAACGATATTTTAAACCTTTTCTAATGCTGACGCAATGACAAACCCAAATCTTATAATAACAACGCCTATCTGACCTTTTTCTCTACTATTTATGGTCAGTTAGGTCCTAACTTAGAGTAGCTATCTTAGAGTACCTATCTATCTATGGGTAGCTATATTAGGTCCTAGATTCTGTTTTGAAGTGAAACTTCTTTAGAATCGTTGTGATTTCAGACCGGATGCAACGGAAATACGTCAGGTAAGCCAATCTTAAACGCTAACAAGGTTAAGCAACTTTCCGGAACGCCAGTACTTGGATGGGTGACCGCCCGAACAAAATCTTTTTGCACAGTATTTTTTTTTATTCATCTCATTCTTTTGTCGATTTACTGAAGTTTCACTACGACTGAGTAGAATCGCACACACACCTTTTTTTTTATAATGTAATAATAATATTACTTGTCTGTAAAGATGACTTACATAGTTTAAGTTTTTTAGCTATGTTTATAATCGGCTTGGTGGACAATTTGCAAGAAATTACCAAAATGTATAAGATAAATTAAAAATGGACGAGTCTACGAAATTAAATTAAGCAGAAATTATCCGTGGGATCTAAATTCTGCTAAATTAGTTCTATTGACACTTAATACATATACATAAAGATACAAATATATGTATAACATGTACACTATGTACATACTTACAGAACTTATATATTGATATGCCCTGTCAGGGCTCATGTTGTAAGCGCTAATTAATTTATGACCAAAATTGTACACATTAATGCAATAAACAATTTTGAATTTGTATTTTGAATTTTTATTTATTACTAGTGGCCTGCCCCGGCGTCGCACGGGTAAAAAAAGTTCCCGGCAATTTTTCCTTATTTGCTCACAGTTTAGACCTACCCTGGACTACGACAAACATTTTAAAACCAAAATCAGCTCAATCGGCCTAGCCGTTCTCGAGTTTTAATCAGACTAACGAACAACAATTCATTTTTATTTATATAGATATATATAAAACACCAAAACTAAAAAGTGCTCCCAGAACATACAAACACTTGATCCCTCGGCGGGAATTGAATTCGCTACCACATGCGAAGCAAGCGGACCTTCGTCAACCGCGCCAATCACTGCAATTTTCCTGCAACATTTCCAAAAATCAATGTACCAACATGTACCGGGTCATACAACTACAGACTGATTATTTTCTATACAGTAGAAGATCCGTACCTACATCGACATTCACCGTGTTTATAATAGAATCAAACTTATTTTATAATAAACTTCGTATATTAGAAAAATCCTGGGCAGAATATTATTAATTATTTTTGGAAAAATATTTTTTCATTAAGTACTGCAACATGAAGATAATAAGACAATTTTATACTGGACATAAGTCATAGGGTTGACTATTATTTACCTGGACGAACTACTGGGTTGACAGGTATAAACAGGTATGTTACCAGTTACTTTCACTTGATGTGTTATTAGAAAAAAAAATATCAGCATATTATGCGCTGTTTCATTGTGAACACGATGTTAAAGGGTTGACAAATTTAAAGATTCAAATATCAAACAACAAAAAAAAAATTTTTGACAAAAATTTCAACTCTACTGGAACCGTGTGACATAGAGATCCGAGGTAAGTGTACCGTGCATACAGAACCGAACATTGCAGCAGAAATATTCTGCCCAGGATTTTTTTTGTCAACCCATTCTTATTATAATGTTCTAATAAAAGAAGTTTATTATTGGCGATGCAAAGATTATCACGCACGCACGCCTCTAGCGGCGAAATTTAGAAACTGTCTAAGAACAACACTTTTTTTATTTGTTGAAGTTACATATGATTTGTATATAATATTTAATTTTTTGGTTTTCCCTGACGATATTTGTAACGAAAACTGTCAAAGTGTCGTTCTTAGACAGCTTAACAATTTTGACACTAGAGACGCTAGTTAGAATCTTTGCATCGCCAATAAAATAAGTTTGATTCCATTATCAAGCAGTCATTCATTCAATTCATTCGCGTCCAATGTCGATCGTTTCATTCATTTCGTTGCTCGTCTTTTCAAGTCCTTCTTTTGCGAAATGTCTTCCAAAAATTCGTGAAATTTAGAAATACGGTGCAGTTGTCCTCAAAATACACAAGGAATAATAATACATATTAAAATAGACGTAAGTGCTTTTACAATAACCACTTTGATAAGTTTTTCTGGTCTGCATTTCATGATAAGTTATAGAAAGATCTTTACCAATTTCTAATAAATAATTCATCAAAAATATCCGGCTATTTAATACTTATTACCGACACCAGATTCCATTGCATTTATAGTAGCATATTGCTTAATTGTAACCACAGAATATTAATAATATCGCACTTGATTTTGGTACGTGTTTATCAAATTTGAAGGGAATCTAGCCTAGACGCTGAATTGTAAGGATTCTTCTGGTTTTCGTTATTTTTACTATCTTTACATAATAAAATTAGCAGTTATCAATAGTATTTGAAAAAATAAAATTTAAAAAACGATAGCTCTAGTCTTTATTAATGTGACACAATAAATGTGTATAAAAAATGCACAAAAATTGCATTACATATTTTGGGTCACTGACCCTTATTATAAGGTCAATGTCTTGAAACCAACTAGATTCTGAATTTTTGGCTTAAAACTTCAAAGATAGCTGCCCCAATTCGATTAGCATTGCTTAAAGACTTATTGGTAAGTTAAAATTTTCTGTTCACAGGTACACAATAAATCTGATTAGGTTAAGAATAAAAGATGAAGCTTTAAATGACCCCATGCTCATTAGATGTTGTAAGTAGGAGGTAGTGTTGTTAGTAAAAGTGTTGCAAGTTTTTATAAATGTGTGATCGTTACACTGGCTACTTATTTGGTGGCGCCACACCTGTTAGCAGTTGGGACCGAGGATTCAACATGATGGAAAATGTAAGTGTAAACTTGAGATAATTACCTATGTCAGTATTGTTGCTTCTGTATCCATAGTGCCAAGTATTTTGCTATTATTTCTGTGATTTAGAAAGCATATATTTATACAGTGTTCAATCGGGAAGAGTGGAAGAAGGGTAGGGAGGCCATTGCCCTGCAATGGGACTAATATTAATACCTATTAGGATTTGTTTTGAACTAAACTTAAGAATTTATCTCCTAATCTAAATTCTGTAGGAGGGATATGTATTTTGATGGATATCCTATAAAACATTTATAATTGATTAATTTTGATACCAAATATGTAGGGCCAGAAAAATGTTTCAAAATTGCTTTAAAAGTTTCAGTAATTAAGTTTCAAGATATTGTGTATTTTGTGCTTATAACTGTCATTGTACAAAACTATGCAAGTCTTAATCTCTCTTCATTTTAATTTAAAATTAACAGAAATGCATTAATAATTAGGGTGCCTGAATCTTCTTTTGAGGGATCTTTGAAAAAAACTAGCACACTTCAACATTAAAAATGGACTATAATATTATAATATATATATACCAAAATTTTGATAAATTAAATTGAAAAAAATTATAAATAATTTAAATTGGTATGTGTTCACTCTGTACCTTGTAAAATGAAATAATCTCTTTGAATAACAATGTCATGGTTTACACCACATCAAAGTACATTTTTTATTATTGTTCCTTTCTCGCACAAATAAAATATTTAAATGGGCGTTATCCTTAAAAAATGTTTTATTTTATTTTTATTTTGGTGAGTCTTAAATTACTTAAATAAATTTTAAAGACGTGTTTGCAAAATATTTGCGATGGATTGGCATATTTTTTTTTATTTCTCAGCATGGTACTATGGACAGAAAGTTTCGATTGCGAGAAAGGAATAACATGGTGAGTTCCGAAGTAGAAGCATGACCATTTTGTTATTATATTATATTATATTTTGACCATTGGGCTTGCAACTTGCATTTTCTGTGTGGCTGTGAAACTAAAATTGTAGGTATTATCTATGCATAATAGCAAAATGTAGTAAAGACAAGAAAAACTAATTTACAAGCTAACCTTGGCTCATTTTGTAGTTTAGTGTTATGGACCTACACTGGGCAGGCATGTGAATTCTAGGGCTTTATTAGGACATGCAAAAATAGTAACTTTTTCGATCTGGGTACAATAATAGAAACTGATGAAATAGGGTCCCAAAATAATTTATACAGTCAATTAAGTCATAAGTTACTGACTATACTTTGTTAGAAATAAAGGAAAAATAAGTCACAAGTTACTAACTACAGTCGTTTGTTAGAAGCTATGGAACAAATAACATATCATAAGTAAGTAATAAAGTTTATATAGATCTTCGTTGTTATAATGATAATTTTCTTTTCACTTCTTAAAACTTCATTTGAAATTGACATTGACACTTGTATAACATGTTACATCTGGCACATCCCACTAGAAATTGTATTGAAACATTTATTTTGATCACATATTTTTGATATTGACTGTACCTGGGCATATTTTTGAAAAAGTCTCAACAGGCACATAAAACTTTTTGAATAAAATCTCATATTTAGAATGAGGCCAAATAGATTATAATATGAAAACTAGTTGGTTCATCAAATTTCATCACTTTTTGTTCTTTGTTTGTCCCTGCGACTAAAGTTTTTTAGTTTTTCAATTTTTTTTCATAGTTTATAGTTAGTTTTTAATATCAAGCATAATCATTTTAAGGATCCTTCGCATGTAAGTGAATTAATTATTATTACCAAAAAACTAAATACTTTTAAAGCTATTTTGTTTTTTCAAAAAATATGGAGGTATTTCATGTGTGTGTGTGAAAAAGCATTAACTTCAAATTATATTTAAATACACTTAAAATTAGATTGATGAACTACGACTCGTAAGGCCTATCTTAATGCGCTTTACTTCCGGAAAATTTGATCTCAGTTAGGCGGTAAAACGAGTTTAGCCTGATCTAAGCGCCATTATAGCAAGTGCTGAAATCAGGGCTAAGACAGTAAACAAACCATCACTAATCCGACAACCGACTGTGCCTCCTTTGGATCCGCTAATGACCCACTTACCGACCTATTATTAAGAAAGCGAACCTTCCAGTCGCTTTGGAAATCTGCCAGGCGGTTCCTACCCTCAGAGAAGGCATTAGTTTCGCCTCTCAGGCGACATACATTAACTCGCAAGGCATACTTCTTGGTGGTTTAAATTGAACAAAAACTGAATCTGGTATAATCGTCTTTAACGATATCACCCTCAAATGGCGGTAACTGAACCTAAATTGATAATAAGCCTCTAAGTATAAGTATCTATAAAGGCTATCTGTGTCATTATACAATACAAAAACACTTTATTGTGCACACAGGGAAATAGAAATACAACAACACATAGAAAAGCAAATGTACATTGGGCTGCCTTTATCTTAGATTTCGCCGTCCCAAATAGCACAGAAGCTGCATAAACAGACTTTATACGGCAATTTTGTGTTATAGCAGCTGTTTAAGGGCTTCTAATTTATCCATAGGCTGTAGAGTATCGTATTATAAGGTAATCATAATCCTAAAACAGTTACAGTGACGTCTTGTAGTGCTATTGTACGGGCTATGGAGGTAAGTCAGAGTTATACATATCTTTTATAGCACAAGAGACTTTCGAAGGTATGAGTGTGTGGAAGGTGTTATAAATTTCTTTTGAAACACTTTAAGTGGTAAAGAGGCTCTATAGATTCTTAAGATCTATAATAGCGTCGATTACAACTATTGTAGCGTCATATTCACAGCAGAGTACTATAACTCTATTTAAGAGCCAAAAGCGCTACAATTGGGGAATGTTGAGTACTTGTACGGTAAAAGCCGGTATAAGTTTCGTAAAGCGCTCTGTGTTAGATAAGAGTCGAGAGTGTAGGTCGTTTTTCCATGGTAGAAAAAAAAAACTTGGAAGTAAATCAAAAAACAAGAAAATATTCGTAGAAAATTAAGAAAACGTATTGTAATATCTTTACTAGTCACAGGGAGCAATAAGTTTAGAAAATTTGGAAGTGAAGTGCAAGTTGAAAAATATGAGGGTTCCGTAGTTTTTAATAACCATAATGCATCTTGTAGCATTGCAAAATCGAAATCAAAATATTTATTTGTAAACATGGGTTGTAGGATGTTAACAATAAAATTGTAAAATAAGGATACAGCACCGAACATGTTTTACCTAGAGCTAAGGCATGCAAAGTTATATAATATAAATGCAGAAATAGTATTTATTTATTAAATTAATTAAATGAGTAAATTTTTGTATTCAAGTCTGTAAGAAATTCGTTTATATCATAATAGCATTTGGATGTCAAGAAAGTGTTCAGTTTTTTTGAAACAATGTCAAAGGCAATGTTTTTATATTATTCGGCAGTTTGTTGTAGATTTTTGGTGCCATTCCATGCAGAGGTATCTGAAACGAAAAAGAAGAGACATTTTAGAAATTTTATCATTAATTTTTATTTTGGAGGTTAAAACAACATTAATCATATCATTATTGATCAATAATTCCGTAGTATACGACATTATTTGTTCATAAATGAGTTTATTTAAACTAACAAGAAGCTTAAAATGTCTTTAAAAAGTTAAACCCATTTTGACACTTATATTTTAAATTATATTTTCATGTTAAAATGTAATATCTTGAGGGCGCATGAAAATTGAAGCGAAATTACATATACATCTATACTAATATTATAAAGCTGAAGAGTTTGTTTGTTTGTTTGTTTGAACGCGCTAATCTCCGAAACTACTGGTTCAAATTGAATAATTCTTTTTGTGTTGGATAGTCCAGTTATCGAGGAAGGCTATAGGCTATATAACATCACGCTACGACCAATAGGAGCAAAGATATAGCGGTAAATGTGTAAAAAACGGGAGAAATTGTTCATCTTTGAAGCCTTCCGTTTTTATGCGCCGTGAAAACGGTTCAAGATACACAAAAAATATGTATTAAAGAATAATAGCTCTTTTCATGATCTAAAAAACAGTCCGCAATAGTATATGTCTATCTTTTAAGATTAACTCACAAAAACCGTTTTTATGGTACCTAATTTGGTCGAAATAATTTGTTTGAGTTGTATCAACATAATAATATTAATCTTTATTCAAATAAATATGTTGTTGGTTAAGAGTACTTCATCCATTAATAACGCGGGTAGCACCGCAGGGCACAGCTAGTTCACAATAAACAGATACTCCCAGTAATATCTTGCACAATATAAACGAATAAGGTATTCAATAACTTACCTTTTGGTTTTTACTCCAGATATTTTTTTAATGTCACACAGCCAGCGTTGTTCACTTCACAGTTAAAATTAATAATAAAATGTATAAAATTACGCAATATGCGATATTTTAGCCTCACAGTGGCGACCAAATACCATGAGAGCAGTATAAAAGCGCTACAAGAAGTTATTTTTAGTCATTAAGCGCTTGTAACTGTATTGTTTCAAATAAAAGATGATAATGGGGATACAATATACTACAGTAACAGCTGTTAAAGCGCAATTGTACCTCAATAAGCGTACACCGCCGCTCTTGAAGCGCCTCTGTATGGCTCTTCTAACCCCATAACCGCTACTGTAGCGCGACTTTAGAACTAATAATCATTTAATTAATTTTTGGAGGTTTTGTCTGTTCACGTCCCTAAGTGGTTTCCCTCTGAATCCTTACACGTGACCTCCGGGTGGTGCTAAGAACAGTCTCTGGTGGTAGGCTTCGGCCGCGGCATTTCACCACCCTCCGGGCTGGGCCATTGCGTGATAGATTTTTTCATGTTTCGTAATGTGGTCCGGAGAAGCCATCTACCTTCTAGGTCTTCATGCTCCATCTTAAACCACATTGTCACTTTACATCAGGTGAGATTGTGGTCAAATAAAGGCTTATCCAGCATTAAAAAATAATAATAATAATACCTCTATATAAAGTGCCTCTTTTGGGGGTACAGAGGCCGTATGGAGCCAATGCCGTAATCAATCGCCTCTAAACGACTACTATAGAGCTTCTTATACCGCTTGTGTGCTAGTTGGAATATAACAATCGCCCTAAACATTTAATTAAAATAAATTTAGTAAATTTATTTACATGTCTGTATCGTTTTTCTGTTTTTTTGGCAATGCCCATTTACAGCAGCAACAATAATTATAATTTACACATTTTGCAATATTTAATTAATTTTTATTTATATGATAAAAAGTTGGTAGTTTTTATTTTGACCATGCCTCTTTACAGCAGCTACTATTTCTAATTTGACAATGCCTTTAAACAGCAGTAAGAATTATCTAGACAAGTTTTAATAATATGCACCACGGATTCCATGATGAGAAGCGCGAAATTAAGCAACAGCTTATCAAAAGATGTTGTGATTCAAAAAGTGTCGTGTCGTGTGTCGTCATGTCGCATGTCGTGACAACTTTTCGTAAGATTTTTTTCCGTCTAGCCCCCTTTCGCAACGCGCGTTATGGAACTTCGTTCCAATAAAATAGAATTTTGCTTTGGTCTGTAATGGTGTTTCCATAGTATAAAAGTTGTTTTCATATTTATTTTCAGTTAGTATAATTGATTATTGTATATTCTGTCATTGTGTATGACAAAATTGGCAAGGCCTCTTTACAGCTGCTTCTACATGCTTTGACAAAGCGACTGTTCAGCTGCACTACTAATTGATTATTTTAATTAGTTTTTAAAAAATAATGTATATAATAATTTACTGACGTAACTAAGTGTTCTTTAATGTCCCAAAGTGAAATAAATGTATTGAATTGATTTGTAGGGTTCTCAACTCGGCTCTGCGGAATTTCTTGCCCTGAGTAATACTGGAACTCAATGAAAGTTAAATAAATATAAATGATTATTTCCTGACTACTCACACAGTACCACCTAACCCTAAACTAAGCAGAATTTGTACTATAATTATACTAAATAGATATTTTTTTTTGTGAATACATACATAATATCCTACATAGTATTTACCCAGACCCGAAACCAGAAATTGATCGTACATAATCTGGTCCCCCGACGGGAATCAAACCCGCAACCTCCTGCGCCTCATGCGGAACTTCGCCCACCGAGCCACAGAGGTCTTCGATAACCACATTTTATTTGACCCCACGAACACAAGAATTACTGTAATTTAGGCCCAGGTGATTCATCATTATTTAATTCCGTTTCAAACTCGCCTAAGCCAATAATACGGTGGACTACGTCATATTAACCGACTTTACCATTTATTTGGCTGAGACTTTGTCCCATTTAAAAACTTCGCCAATTCCACTCGCAACGCAAACACAAAGTTTCCAAAAGGTCAAATGCTTGGATTCAATTTCATGCCTTTGGTAATTAAAGTGCCTCAAGGTATTAAGGCTTTCTTCTTGAAAATGTCGATTAAGGTGCCATTTTACGGCTTTCAATTAAGAGGGAAACTGTTTTGTGGTGTTTAGAATGAAAATAATATATTTATATTAAACATTAAATAATTTTAATATTGATATGCGTCACTATAAGATGCTGTTAATTATTACGTAACAACTTAATGCTTCGAGTACGGAGACAATTTTATTGATTTTCAATTGTTATGGACCACGTTTGTGGTCTTAGAGACTGGACGTATTAAGACAGAAAGTCTTTTTTTATTTTTTTATTTTTTATATGTTAGATAAGCCTTCATTTGACCACAATCTCACCTGATGTAAAGTGAAGATGTGGTCTAAGATGAAGCATGAAGCATGTCGCTTAAGTAGAGACTGAATAAATTAATAACCGACTTGGTATTACATGGATCTCACAACTTTTTATCGCAGAACAACTGAGTTGCGAGACTTGGGTTTTTGACAAATATTGTTTTTGATGGGATTAGAATCTAATACGGAACAGGTGAACGTGGTTTCTCTGAGTCTATGTTTAAGTACTAATTTATCTAATAACAGCTATTACAAATTACATACTTGGAAAAAAATAGACGATGTAACGATGTATCTATAATAATAATAAACTAATCACGTAATATTCACATTTGCGACCAAATGCGTTGTGCCCTCTCAAAATTGCACGCCAGGATTGGCAAAATATGTAGAACACTTTTTTAAAACTTACCACCATGTATACACTCAAGTTTTATGCAAATAAATGATTCTTATTCTTACAACTATTCATATGTATATGTAAACACAAAAAATATATGTCTAATATTATAAATGCGAAAGTTAGCTTTTGTACAAAAAAACTACTTTAGTCTTAACTGGCATATTGTATCCTTTCTTAGGATCTAGACTAATGATTACATATTTCTAACTAAGACACATATTATGCTTCTTAGTACCGCGGGAAAATATTTAATTCCGGTAATAACCGGAATTAAATCCTAGCCTGTTTGTGAGTGATGTTGATCGAAACGTCAAGTTTTTATGATATCACGCCCACGCTGAACCAGAGGGTATGATAAAGTGACAATGTGTAAAATTACTCGCGGCGAACGCGTCCCTCGACACTCCGCTCTGATTAGAACCTTGTCAATGAGTTAGGACGAGCTGGCAAGATTTAGGATCCAGTGCCCTTGAAGTGTGCTCTTGTGTTGAACAAGTGACATTATTCGCTTGAGATACTTTTTGGCTTGCTCAGCGGCTCTTTTTGTCTTATCGTCGGCTTGTAACTTTAATCTAAGGCTCCGCGCTCGTTCGAGACAAGTCAGTTTCAAAGTATTTTAGTCTTAACACATACTTGTCGTTTACAGTGTGCGCGTGTTCTAGTATTCTGTTAGGCAAAAAAGGTTGCTGTTTTGTCGTGGGACAGCGCGAAGCTTAAGGCCCCGTCCGCAGTGTTTTTGTGTACCTACGACAAAAAAGAGGGGTGTTATAAGTTTGACGTGTCTGTCTGTCTGTCTGAGACATGTTATGTACAAAGTTATGAGGGTAAAAGTGGGTAAGGAAAACCGAAAATTGCAAATATACTCGAGTGGGGTCTCAAGGGGTCTAAAGCGCAGCACGTGCACAGGGGCCGGGGGGTTAAAAATATCTAAAACATAGTCAAACAATGTTTAAAACTACTCCCGTATTTTACGAATTCAGGCAGGCAGGCTCAAACATCTTATTAATTATGTAGTTTTCGTCGGGCGTCCTACCACGTGTTTAAGGCCCGTATTAATTAACCACACTCAACCCTAAGTTGGAGCTTAAGTGCACATTTGACAATGGTAAATAGGAACCTTAGACGTTCCAAATGCGCAATCAAGATAGAACTTTGGGTTGAGTAAAGTTTTTTAATACGGGCCTAACCCTTGTTTGGGTTTCGGGGTTGGTATTTCAATAATAACATTGAATATGTTTTCGATAAACATTATCCATTACTAGTTCATCGCAGTGTTTTTTTATATTTGATTGAGTTTTTTTTATTTGAATAAGCTTCCCTATAAATAATTACTATTTTATATCTAAAATCCCAATAATTTGCTAACCTTTTACTTCTACTTATAATAATTAAACTCAATTTAATTTGACTTGCCCAATCACAAAGATTTTATGTTCACTACTACATAATTAATTCTTATAAGACTTCACATCAATTAATAATCAAAACGTACCATTTAAACAGTTCTTTAACTTCATTCTAAAACCACCCCATTCCAATACAATACTGACCCCGAAGATATAGTTTTACACAACATCGTGTTTATTAGGTCAAGGCTTGCGGCGCCCTATTTTTTTGGGCCGATTGTCGACTGTTCGTAAACCACGGAGATGCATAACACAGAAGTGGTCTCGTTTGCATATTTCCATTGAATTTCCGGAAATTTTATTGTCTACATTGTTTGTAAAGTACCTAGTGTAATTTAGGGAATGGTAGTTTTTAAGGCTGCAGAGTTTTTATGCGTTATTTTTAACCTATTGTTCCTGTTTTATTGTTGTTTTCTCGCATTCGGTGGTCAATGCTAGCTAACCTAGCCGTTAATATACGGGAAAAATACTAAGTACTGTTGTCAACTGGTATGTAAGTCAACTGGTTATAGTTATATACATACAATTAAATAAAAAAATGAATTGATTTCTAGTATGAAAAATAGGGAATATTGAATACTATCTGTTGCGCGTGAAGTTCGAATTGTTATATACGATTTTGGTTATAATTATGGACTGTATGCATCGCTAACTGTTAACCCCCACTGCTTACAAACCACCACTGCGAGCGGGCTTCCAATCAGCGACGCATACCTACTGTACCAATAGAGTTTTAATTAAGTCAAAAGAGATATAATAAAATCCAAGGTTGAAATATCACCATGATATTGCCGTTTTGCCGTATAAGCGCAATGAATATTCAAAGTTACAAACTTGATATGATATTAGTATGATGAGTCGAGGAAATTAATGCAGTGTTATGGATTAAATTGATTATTGATGGGCTGACGACATCGCTAAAGTCGCAGGACGCACCTGGATGAAATTGGCACAAGACCGTAATGGGTGGCGAGAGCAAGAGGAGGCCTATACCCAGCAGTGGGTGAAGTCAGGCTGCGGATGATGATGATGATGATATGGATTAAAGGCATTTTCCATCTTTTCCGCTACCTGTCAGAACTAGACACATCCTATCTATCATAGATCGCAGTCCTAACCAAACATGTTTTCTTTTCATCGCAAGGAATAAAACTAACTTAGTGTTATTAAGGTCATCTCTATCGTTTATCTATCGACCTTGGGAGAGACTGACTTATGATACAGTTTCTGTACTATTTTTCCTGATCCCCAATTATTTATATCAGACACTAGCGGTCCGCCCCGGCTTCGCACGGGTAATTACCCGTATTATTTTTCTGCCTTAAATGACATGACATAATGCCACATGAAATAATCAAAATTAAAAAAAACCCTTGATTACAGAACTTTCGTTACATTAAAAGTAAAAAGTCATACTATTTTGTAATGTGCATGTGATGCGCTTTCGTTTCAGACCCCACACCACCATATTTGCAGATGTTCGGCTTATAATCCTTTACTTTCATAATCTTCAAACATTGAATTGGATATGGACATCAAAAGTAATTATATTTTAATATAATGTTTGTTTAATGTTAAACTTGTGGTTAAACAGGTCGAACTGGAACATACAGTGTAAAACTGAGTTTGTTCTGCAATAATTTTTTAATAGAAATAAGTTGGTTACTTATATTTAGAATTCCTAATAAACTGTCACTGTCTCATACATGAAACCCCTTGCGTTTTTCCACGAACGAATGAAAATACTTTACTAAAATAAGAATTCTATAAATAACATTTCTGTTCATAATTCTTTTATAAACAAAGATATAGCGTTACATAACTTGACACTGCGCAAACTATAACTTATTAACATGCAGGAATTTGAATAAATCGTACTAAGTAAATAAGTTATTGAGATAATCTCCGGAATTATTAGGATAGATCGGTGGAATTACTACTGAATATCTTAAACATTTTGTTTTATTTGTTACAGAATTTGCTATTTTCATTATGAAGCTGAAATCTTAAATAGCTAAATATTAGATATATTTTAGTAACTATAAAATTGTAATAACTGAGCTTGTAAGCTCTCAACTCAGTATAAAACATCGAAGCGAACTGTCAATGTTATTTCCCTGATATTTTTTGTTTAAACAATTTAGTTATATTAATTTTAAATGGACCTGTCCATGTGGGCCGTGTGCTTCTAAGGAAATAAACGTTTTGACTTTGACTTTTACTGAAAACTCGCAACTTCGCACGGGCAAACTATACTTTACCAAGTTTTAATTTGTTTTAAATTAAGTTTTCGCAATTTAGTACAAATCTCACGAAAGCGTTGCGTCACGCGAAACTTCAATGCAATGTAACGTCTTGATCCACCAGAACTCTGATGCTCTATATCTCTGCACTTTCTTACTAAATTGATAAAGCAAAGAATAGGTGTTTAGTATTTTTGGACGGGCTAAGACGGATAAAACAGAACACTAATGAACCCCCGACCAAAAAAGAGGCGTGTTATAAGTTTGACGTGTCTGTCTGGGACATCATAGCTCCCGAACGGATAGAGCGATTTCAATTAAGTTTTATTGTATGAAAGGTGAGTTTGGCGCGGGTGTTCTTAGACATGTTCCATGAAAATCGGTTGAGCCGTTTAAAAGTTATGGGGGTGAGAGTGGGGAAAGAAAACCGAAAATCTGCAAATATACTCGAGTGTTGTATCAAATGAAAGCGCATCGCGTGCACATTACTAAATATTTTACTCTAAGGATATTAAGGCATTGGAATTGGGTTTTTCCAATATAATTAATAATTTAGATTAATATAATATAAATTTAGATTTATTTATTTATTTATAGTCTTCGTCCTTACTACGTACATTTATAATGTTGTTATTATCTATATTAAATTATCATAAAGCTAAAGAGTTTGTCCGATTTTAATAATTATTTCACTGTTAGATAGCCTATTTATCGAGGAAGGCTACAGGCGATCTTTACCGCAAAAAAAAAACGTGGTTCCCTCGAAAACCAATCAAAACACGGAAAATGCCGTGGCTTGTAAAATATTATTTTTTTGTGCTTTAGCGCATTGTCACATCCTGCCACCATAATTCCGTGACATAAATCGGCAGTTTCATTGCCTGCGACCTTATTTGCGTGCACACTTTTTTATGTTTTAATTCCACCGCATTTGGTGGCTTTGCGTGCAAACTTTACTGTTATTTGATTGTTCTGTGGTAACTCTAGTGGTTGAGGAGTTTCTCATTTTATGGTCGACGCCTTTTAGAACCTTCCTGTTTGCAGTATTCATTTTAAGTTTGCCAATTTCATATTTCAATACGGTTTGCGGTATACGGATGTATTTGTGCTAAACATTTTGTTTGTTTTCGTTCAATTTATTTTTTTTTACTCAAAAGCAGCGGATTTCTAATAATAATTAATTATAATTCATTTATTTCCACTTAAATAAAATAATTTCACATAAATCACCATTTATAATCAACCTTATAAAATCAAATTACAAACTATGAAAAATTAATTAGTGCTATCTAGATTGATTATGGTGAGCCGGAGATGTCTATGCTAGACTAGAAAAGCCTGTGCTATAGACATCTGCGATTCCCCCACTATGATTCCAAATTTTTTACATGTATAAATTCAAATCAATAGGTGCAGTATTTTGCTCTGTGATTGTAACTTCTATTAAAAATGAAATTATTGTAATGTAGATGGTAAATAGATAAAATATGATGTTAAATAGATATAATGTAGCAATTATTGATTATTGAAGAATAGCTTTTAACGCCACGGCGTTGTCCTTGTTTTTATTGGATTTTCACGCGTGAACAATTTATTTTCTACAATAAAGTAGTATAGGCTAGTTTATGTTAGACGCGAGTATTTATTGAAAACTTATTTTAGTACTTTACAGGACTTTGGCCTGCAGTGGGACAGTGCAGGCTAAATAATAATAAGTCCCCATAGTATAATCAACAACAGGAGTCAACCCGAAGCACCTATTTCAATCACTACAGTCTCTTGATCTACCAAAAACCTATACATTCTTTTTCAAAGCTCTTTTTAAAATAACAGATTTTTGCAGAATTGTCAGAAAGTTTTTGCAAAGTGAACTTCCTCAAGAAGCCAATTCATCTGATGCAAGTGTACATCTGATGAATTGGCTTAGGTGCAATCAGGCATTAACGGTTTGTCCTTAAACTGAGAAGGTAAAACTAATTCATAAATTAATAATAGTAATTTTTGTACTTTCATCTATTTGCATTAGTCAATTAGGTACCCAGGTATTCTATCTGAAATAGTAAATAGAATTTCGCTGAAGTGGACAATCGCCGTTAAAATTTCAGCCGTACGCCTTGCCAGAATATGAATCACGGATATGCACAATGTTGCGGCCTAACGATTTACAACGCTTTCGTGAAAATTCGCTCGCCGTTATTTTGGCATGAAACCTCACATACACATGTTGACTCCGTAGTATTTTTTTAGTATTAAAACCTTTTTAGCTTTAAATAAGTAGATTTTACGGTATAAGTTTTATATCTAGTTATATTATGATGTGTTTTATGCCGAACTGCATTGCGACGGAGATTTATTATAAAACATTTTTGTCATAAAGATAGTTTTGTTGTGTTTTATAGTCGAGGGGATTTTCTGAAATTCTGCATTTTATGCCTCTTTGTTATGACTACATAGTATAAAACAAAATAGCTTTCTCTGTCCCTATGTCCCTTTGTATGCTTAAATCTTTGAAACTACGCATCGGATTTTCATGCGTTTTTTTAATAGATAGAGTGATTCAAGAGGAAGGTTTATATGTATAATAACATCCATTAAATAGTGGAGAAGTACTGTTATTTTTTAGGTTTCTAATGTGATGTTGTAAATAATTACATTTTTTCCGCTTACATTGCAAACGCAGGCTGAACCCTACGAGTTTTATCAAAATAATGTAGGTACTAAGTATTGTACACATCGAAAAGGTCTACAGAAAAGTCCGTAATGGTATATCTCTATCTCTTATGGATAACTAACAATAACTTTTTTTTGTCATTTACTTTTTAGTACAAATAATGTATAATTTTCGAAGCGATTTTAACCAATACAGCATTTATCCTTAACCAATTAAATTCCTTGAATACATTGTTCATTTAATATAGATCTATATAGCCCTATATAGATCTATTACACCGTATGATTTAAGTGAATATTTTCGAAGATATTACACATTTAAAAATTGCGGGACGTAGCGTTTGCGGCGGCACCGGCCGGCCGCCCGGTGCGGCAAGAGCGTGCCTCTAAATAGCGCGTCTAAGGCCGCGGTTTTCTCAAAACTACTGGATCGATTTTAATCACATAGGCTATATATATATTTTATACCCGTGCGAAGGCGGGGCGGGTCGCTAGTTCATGTATATTTTATTTTTGTTTGTCGAGTCATAGTTACTAGAATAAGTAAATTTATAATTATTTTCTTTACCGGCTTCTATGTGTTGTTTCTATGAGTTCTGTGTTTATATAAGAAATAATGAGAACTTCTGAAAAGATTTGTGATATTGTAAAAGCTTTCTTTTTAATAAGTACCTACAGATACATAAAGATTTTGTTGTATTCGTGAAAACTTCACTCCTTTGCGTAGTTTTAAGCACTTAAATATTTTAATAATATCTAAGATACTTACTAATATATTTAGATGATTCATGAGGTAGAAATAGACACCATTTGTATAAAGGGGATCGGACATTTAAGTATGGAGCCTGGCATACCTACTAGTCCGCCATTTTGAAAAAAAAACGTGCGTTGGCGGCCCGTGATGAAACGCAAGCCAATCCACAGAGTAAATGCTAACATACAAAAAATGTCAAGAAACAGAGCCTCTAAGTTGTACATTTGGGTTTAAAAACTTTAAAATGATATTATGACCCAAATATCTCAGAAACCGTATTACTTATAGATTCGATTGCTGTCCTGAGTATTTTCTCTGTCGATTGACATGAGTTTCATTACTGGCCGGAGAATCACGTGTTTTAAAGATAAAGCGGAGTAATTTTTTTTTTGTTTTTAAACCTAAATATCTCATATATGAGGTTTCTGTTCTTAAAACACTTTTTGTTCGTTAGTATTTACTCTGTCGATAGACATGCGTCTCATCACTGGCCGCCAAATAACGTTTTTTTCAAAATGGCGGATAAGTAGATACGCCAAAATGTTAGAACGCTTTATTTTTCAGTAGTCCAAAAAAAATTGTCACCATTCAATCTGTTTGGGAGTCGAGGATCAGATTGAGTAACAATAATTATTACCACCCAGAGAAATAAATTAGTTTGCACATTATTAGCCGTAACACAAGCTTAGAGCTTACCACGGGGCTAGATGTTGTTGTGTGGATTGTTTATTTTATTTTATTATAAAATATTTGAGAGACTTATCACACAAAATCCAGGGAATAAAAACGTTGCTGGATAAGTAGGTTCAATCAATTCATTAAAAAATGTTAAGTCCTTAGCACAATTGACCAATAGTACAAATAAATATTCAGCACACTATTACTACAGTTTTACAGGTTACAGCATGGATCCACTGTAATTAATATCCGCTTTAACAAGGAATTTACACTAGTGTTTTATTTCCAGCAAATCCAACACCAATACAGAGGTAGAAGCGGACCACCTAGATTCTGGGGCAGCATGTCTGAAGGCGGAGGGGTGGCCAACGCGGGCGGGGATACCTGCAAAACTAACCTCATAGTCAACTACCTACCTCAGAACATGACGGAAAAGGACCTGTACGGGATGTTCATGAGTATCGGCCCCATCGACAGTTGTAGAGTCATGAAGGACTTCAAGGTTAGCTCATCCACAGCCTGTCGTAGCCCACTGCTGGCCTATGCCCAGCAGTAGCCTATTGTTTGTGCTATTCAGCACGTCTTGAGCTAATCGTATCCACTCGAAACCCGCGACCCGTACCAAGCTGTCGAAACAAATAGCTACAGGACGGCCGACCGACGCTTCGTTTGCCCATTCTCGGCTACCAGTCAGCTGTTCTCATAGTTCAAAACCAACCTCATAGTCAACTACCTACCTCAGAACATGACGGAGAAGGACCTGTACGGGATGTTCATGAGTATCGGCCCCATCGACAGTTGTAGAGTCATGAAGGACTTCAAGGTTAGCTCATCCACAGCCTGTCGTAGCCCACTGCTGGCCTATGCCCAGCAGTAGCCTATTGTTTGTGCTATTCAGCACGTCTTGAGCTAATCGTATCCACTCGAAACCCGCGACCCGTACCAAGCTGTCGAAACAAATAGCTACAGGACGGCCGACCGACGCTTCGTTTGCCCATTCTCGGCTACCAGTCAGCTGTTCTCATAGTTCAAAACCAACCTCATAGTCAACTACCTACCTCAGAACATGACGGAGAAGGACCTGTACGGGATGTTCATGAGTATCGGCCCCATCGACAGTTGTAGAGTCATGAAGGACTTCAAGGTTAGCTCATCCACAGCCTGTCTTAGCCCACTGCTAGCCTATGCCCAGCAGCAGTCTATTGTTTGTGCTATTCAGCACGTCTTGAGCTAATCGTATCCACTCGAAACCCTCGACCCGTACCAAGCCGTCGAAACAAATAGCTACCGCACGACCGAGCGACGCTTCGTTTGCCCATTCTCGGCTACCAGCCAGCTGTCACTCTGCTACTCATAGTTCAAAACAAATCTCATCCTAATAATAATATAATAATAATTACATATTATTATATCATACTAATATTATAAATGCGAATGTAAGTTTGTTTGTTACGCTTTCACGCAAAAACTACTTAACCGATCATCATGAAACTTTGCACATATACTCTTGACGGTATTAGAAGTAACATAGGATACTTTTTATTAAAAAAAATAAAAACCACTGCGGGCGAAGCCGCGGGTAAAAAGCTAGTAATATTATAAATGCGTATGTAAGTTTGTTTGTTACGCTTTCACGCAAAAACTACTGACCGATTTAAATGAAATTTGGTACACAGAATCAGGACATAGGCTACTTTAAAGCGTGGGAAAGTGTCATTCCGCGGTAAAAATAATTATAACGCGGGTAGCACCGCGTGGCACTACTAGTAGTCAAATACTTACCTGAAATTAATACTGAAATACTGAAATTTTTATGGTGAACTGTTGTACAAAAGATTTTATAAATAAAGGGTACAAGTTTCTACAGCTTATCCTTAAAATATTTTATTCCATGTATTCTTATTCTTATCTTCCTGAAAGCATGGCGGAAAATGTCTAAAAGGTGTCCGAGAATACTAACACGATTGGGGGATTGTAGGGCCATGAAGGACTTCAAGGTTAGTTATCTAGTACAAAACAACTTCATAGTCAACCTACGCCGGAGCATGGCGGAAAAGGACCTGTTTTTGACTTAAATTAATAATAATAAATGTTTATTTCACACAAAAATGTTACAAGTGCATAGTAATTTACAGATGAGACGTGGTACAGAGATGACATTTACATAACAGAAAGTATAGATACCCAAACTAGGAAAATCCTGTATTATGGCATATCTATCCCTTCCTCCGGTTCACAAGTATAAGTTACACGAATTTTCAGTATATGTATTACTTCTATGTATTCTTTCTTATATTCTATGTATACAGTAATAAAGCATCATTGTGCTATGATAATTTTATAAGAAATTGAATAAGATGTTCATGTATATACTTAAATTATTATTAATTTGTTAGATATTAAATAAACTAAGGGGGCCACCCTCAGTATATTATAAGAATAGAAAGGAAAAGGAATAAAAAATCATAGTGAGAAACCTGAATAAAGTAGGTTAATTTTGGAATATTACATTTGAGTTTGTTATATTTCAGACTGGCTACAGTTACGGCTTTGGATTCGTGAACTTCACGAGGGAAGAGGACGCGGCGAGAGCGATAGATATGTACAACGGATACCAGCTCAGAAATAAACGGTTAAAGGTATTTTCATTTTCATAATTACTCCGAAAAAAACTCCGATTCCTATGCCTTAATTTCCATAGATGTAAAACAACATAATATTATGTAATGTGGACGCGATGCGCTTTCATTTGATACCCCACACTAGTTATATTTGCAGATTTTCGGTTTTCCTTCCCCACTCTCACCCCCATCACTTTTTCATAAAACATGTCTAAGAACACCCGGGCCAAACTCACCTTTCATACAAAAAAAGCTAAATTGAAATCGCTGCATCCGCTCGGGAGCTATGATGTCCCAGACAGACAGACACGTCAAACTTATAACACCCCCTATTTGGTCGGGGGTTAAAAATAATAATTATAAATGCTAATAATAATTTGATGTATAATTTGTGAGGGACATGCGAGAATTAGTTGAATGAAGACTATGTTTGTTGAAGGAGTCGGGAAAAAAAAAAGTATTGTTTATTTATTTAGGTATTCATGGTAACTGACAGAGCTGTAACACTTTGTTCCGCGGATGGCAAAACGATTGCCGTGTCTGCTAGAAACTATATAATTTTGCCTTCCTTTTGAAAACTGATGCAGTATTCAGCTTCAACGCATCAAGCAGCAGTGTAATAATATAGCTGAGTGATCAGACAACTTAAACAACAGGTTAACAAAAAAAAAAAAATTTGTTAAATACTAGTGGCCCGCCCCGGCTTCGCACGGGTTTTTAATCAATTTTTTTTTCCAAAATTGTGAATCTAAACCATTCACAGATCCCCTTGAACACACACAAAAAAATTTCATCAAAATCGGTCCAGTCGTTTGAGAGAAGTTCAGTGACATACACACTCACAGAAGAATTATAATATAATATAAAGATTATTATAGTGTAGATAAAAGGTAATGAAAAGGTTTACAAAAGCAGATAGATAAATAAAAGTGAGATACATATAACATAATGAAAGAGGTTTTGGTCAAAGCTCAAAGATCCCTTATTCCATAATCCCAGACAAACATACATATTCTTAATATATTGGAAGACAAAAGCATATTGTACTTGAACTTATTTGGAGTTAAAAGATAGCATCTGAGATTTAACCGGTGTCTTTCATTGATGAAAAAAAATATAAAAAAAAAAACGAAATAAGAACCAAATTCAAAACAAGTAACTAAAAAGTAAAAATAAAAATACGTCTACAAATAATTTCGTCCGTATAAGTGATTAATTAAAAGAAACATAACAAATAAAAAAATAATAAAAAAATATCTATATATGTATGACTATTATATTAAGTACTAGTATTAAGTATATCAGATATCTAGTACCCGTAACACAAGCTTAGAGCTTTTCACGGGGCTAGATGTTGTTGTGTGAAATGTCTGGAAATATTTATTTATTTATTATATTTACATCAGTCAAACCCCGTTTAGATGAGCAATCTCAGTAATATAAGTTAAACAAGCCTAAACACAAAGTACTTGATGTAAATCGTTGAGGAATTCCCTCGACTGCCTTTTGCTACATCATCAGATCAACACCAGACCCTCATTAATAATAGGGCTTAAAAACTCATTATATTGAATAATATCATGGAACACACAAGTCGGATAGACAATTTTTTCAAGAGTTTCCCTCAATTTCTTCAGGATTCCACCATTAGATCCTGGTTTCCTTACCATGGGACCACCTATATACTCCCTTTCCAACAAAAAAAGAATAATCAAAATCGGTTCATAAACGACAAAGTTATCCGCGGACATACATAAAAAAAATATATACGGTCGAATTGAGAAACCTCCTTTTCTTTAAGTCGGTTAAAAATTAGCCTCCCTTCCGTCATTAAACAATTACTAATAAGGCATGAAATAAATAAACTGTAGAAACAGTTAATAAAAAATTTACAATTCTAGTAACAGTATAATTTGTCTGTCGATGGAGGTCAAAGTGAATAACAATTTCTGGAAGCAGTTGCCATGCGTTCGGTCCGGCGCCGGCCATTGCACCGGTTATGAATAAAACAGCTGCATACAGATGTGTCCGTCATTGTAATGTGATCTACGTGTGGTGGAATCTGCATTGTTGATGAAGTGACCTACTAGAAGCGGCCAGTTGGATTGTTACAGGACATTTCAGTGCAGTTTGTTCTTTGATTGTTTTTAACTTTTTAAGCATACATTATGTGGAGTTTCTGAACTTGTTAGGTCAATTAACAAGCCATATACTACTCTCTGAATTGATAACCTGAACGTATCGAATTTATGCTACAAAATGCTATCTTTATCTCAAACTAGTGGCCCGCCCCGGCTTCGCACGGGTTTTTATTCAACTTTTTTGTTCCCGGCAATTATTCGATTTTTTCTCGCCTTTTAAACCTTCCCTAGACCTCCACGAACATTTCAAGACTATGATAAGATAAATCCGTTCAGCCGTTCTCGAGTTTTAATCAGACTAACGAACAACAATTCATTTTTATTTATATAGATTTCCAGACAATTCACACAACATCTAGCCCCGTGGTAAGCTCTAAACTTGTGTTACGGGTACTAGATATCTGATATACTTAATATAATAGTCATACATATATAGATATTTTTTATTATACATATTAAACACCCAGACCAAGGAGAAAGTGCTTGCAGAACATACAAACACTTTCACCCTCGGCGGGAATCGAACTACCTCTTGCGCCTCAAGCGGACCCTCGCCCACCGTGCCACTGAAGCAGTTAAAGTCAAGCAGTCAAGTTAATACTCACAAAATATATTTTAAACTTCAGGTATCATACGCGCGACCTTCCGGCGAAGATATAAAGGAAACAAACCTGTACGTGACGAACCTCCCGCGCGCCATCAACGAGGAGCAGCTCGAGGTCATCTTCGGCAAGTACGGCCGGATAGTGCAGAAACACATACTGCGGGACAAGAACAACGGCTCGCCGCGGGGCGTCGCTTTTGTGAGGTGAGTGAGTGAGGGAGTGAGTGAGTGAGGGAGTGAGTGAGTGAGTGAGTGAGTGAGTGAGTGAGTGAGTGAGTGAGGGAGTGAGTGAGTGAGGGAGGGAGTGAGTGAGTGAGTGAGTGAATGAGTGAGGGAGGGAGTGAGGGAGTGATGCTCTGATGTGGTACGGTCGACGCAAAAAGTTAGTTTCTTCCCAAACACAATAATATCTATAGCCTATAGATATTTGTGGGGCTTTTAAGGCCAGCTACCGTTTTATTCTGTTCTACCTGGATTCAATTTCAAGCTGTGTTCGTTCAAAACTTGGCCAGCACCTCTGAATGAAAAATATATGCGCTTTAAATACGTGCTTTAATAGTGAAGGCAAACAACGTGAGGAAATTGGCATATTCTGAGAACTTTTAAAAATAGTTTAAAGACATGTGACATTCACCAACCCGCACTTGGCCAGCATGATGAATTAAGGCCTGATCTCTCTCGTCAAGAGAGAAGTCCCAGTGTCCTAGCAGTGGGAACGTTAATAGGGTGTCGATGAAAATAAATGTTGTCCTTATATGGATAATATCTTATTTAAAAATCATGAGAAAGCATATTTTGCCAGAAGCTCAGGGAAAAAAAATGTTTTTATTTATTGGTAGATGTTTTTTCTCCTAATCATAAGCATCCTAAAATAATATCGTTTGGAGCCTGTACGCTATTAGCTCACTGAGCCTGCAGCCGTATCTCAGCCTATAAGGCTGCGTATAGATTTGCTTCATTCTGTTTAGTTCAATTTAAGACTGCGCTTCTTTCGTCAGTTCGCCCGCCAGTGTCAAGTAAAATAAAATTATTAAGTGAAAAAGTTTTTTTCTGTTTCGTTCAGTATTTGTTTATTTGCAGGTACGACAAACGCGAGGAGGCGCAAGAGGCGATAGCAGCGCTCAATAACGTCATACCAGAAGGCGGGACTGAACCGCTCAGTGTCAAAGTAAGCATTCAATAATATTGCTAGGCAGTATACACTTTAAACTTTTTATGTTTTTTTTACAAAGTGATAAACCCCTTTGATAACTAGTACGAGGCGTAACCTTTAGTTGCAAGTGTAGAAGAAATTGAAGCGATGATGTAGTGGCGTGGTTGGTTTAGCGGTCAGAACGTCCATGCGTATAATGGAAGACGTGGGTTCAAGTCCCGCATCTCGCTGGTAAGCTACGCTACTTCGTTTTAATTTTTTTCTACACAAATTTGGATATTAATATACAATATATATGTATCTAGCTCCGTGGTAAGCTCTAAGCTTGTGTTTCCGGTACTCTCTAAATATGTCTACTCTAGGTCTACTCTTGAACGTAATCTCAAAGTTTGTTTCAAATTAAGTCCGTCATTTAGTATTTTTTTTTAACTTTATTCTGAGAAACCAAAAATCAAGACGATGCAATTCATTGAAGTTTCGTGTGACGTAAAGCTTTGGTGCGATTTATACTAACCTTATACGTCAATAGCCCGCCCGACTTTGATGATAACTTATTAATTACCGTTATTTTAATTTTAATAATTTTTTAATAAGTGATAAACCTCACTTTCCAGGTTAAACTATTATTGAATTTTATGCAAAATTTCGTTTTGAAAATACAGTTATTTTATTGTTAAAGTGAAAATAGGTGCCCAGTATTTTCGGACGGGCTATCAGACGGAATAAACAGAATACCAATTTTTTTTATGTAGTCATCATGCCTTTTATGCTGGTAACACTGAGGGTATATTTGTAAACCTTTGCGCCCACTGCGCCACTGAGACAGTCATTCATGACTTAGTTACATATAGACATTGTTGCATAATGCTACTGAGCTTTATCCATTTGTCCAATATATCAATAACATGTGACATTTATGATTAGATATAGAACTAAACCTCAAAAATTATCGCCTTGCCCGTAGATCAGATTACAGAACCAAAGGTTTTAAGTTTTTTAACGACTTAGAGAATCTAACCAATCTATAGGGGATACGCGGACATTTTCTAAGCACTGAAGTCTACCAGTTTCAGCAGGGGCAGGCTAAGCTCACACAGACAATGTCAACACTAATATTTTTTTCGATCACGTCACTACGCATGCTGACATCAAAATGATCTAACACTACCTTATCCATGTCAAAGTCAAAGTCAAAACGTTTATATCCTTAGAAGCACAGGTCATACACACAGGGCACACTAACGCATACTCACACGTAGATATGATATGGTTTTTCGGATAAGATCTGACAGAGGACAGTCTCTGGTGTAGGTAGGCTTCGGCCCCGGCTAGTCACCGGCTAGGCTGGGCCAGTGCGTGAAGCGATTTTTTCGTGTTACATAATGAGGTCCGGTGAAGCTATCTACCTTCTAAGTCTTCAAGCCCCATTTAAGACCACATCGTCCTTTACATCAGGTGAGATTGTGGTGAAATGAAGGCTTATCTAACATAAAAAAAGAGGGGAAGCTATGAATGAACTCCTGTATTGGTTATATCCTCTAAGGTAGGCGCCTGCGTTTATAGAAGTTAAGAAGTAAATACAAACAAATTAAACAACCTTAAGTACATTGAAAAGCTTCACATAACCTTTGATTCGTTTTTGCGAGTGAATGAATATTTTTTGTCACTCCATTGCTTTTAGTTCTGTAATCTACGGTCCAAAATACAAACAAATTAAGTAGTAAAATTTATCTTTTGCCTGTTCATTGTTCACTCACTGGCGCAGCGGGTGAAGATCTGCTCACGGCGTAGGGGTTCGATACCTGTAGAGGTTTGTATGTCGTGAAAGCTTTTGTTCCAGTTAATATCAGGTATAAATAGCTAGATTTATACCTGATATTATGCGCTTTTGTATGTGTGTGTATGCATTGTTAGTGCGTAGTGTCTAGTACTTATAACACAAGCTCACAGATTACCAGCGACCAATTTAATTAATTCAAAAATGACGCCAGATAAATCTTATATATAAAATTCACCTGTCACAGTGTTAGTTACCATAATCCTCCGAAACGGCTTAACCGATTATTAGTATTAATAGTAGGTCTGGGAATCGGCTACTATCTATTTTTCATTTTTGCAAAACAACGTTTGCTGGGGTCAGCTAGTGTTAGTATATAAGTAGGTGCATAATGTCTCATGATCACAATGTTGTTTAAATAAGCTCTATTCCAACAATGTTTTCTTTCGTTTTCGAGGTAATACTACTTTTGGAACACCGCACAGAGATTCTTTGTAGGCTGTGAGTGACGTTCATCCGTCACGCTCCGAGGTGAAATGCTCGGGTGAACTCGGCCCGCTGAGTGCCTCCGAGCGAGAAATATACAGTCAACTGCGTCCGCTTCTGGGTCGCTGTCATAAATTTTCACTGCTGCCGTGCGTTCTTAACCACTCACAAATTTATAAGAAGAAAATAAACATACAGCACAAACAAACAAACCACAAGCATGCGACTTTATAAGGGCCACCATTTTGTGAGATCCACTGATATAGCTGTCAATAAAAAAATATATTAAATAAAGGATATTACTGCAATGTGCTTGCCGCACTACAGTAGGCAGTAATCAGAGAAGATAATAATTTAATGATTCTAGGTTAACAGTCATCTATGACGAGTCCATCAAATCGAAAAAAGCAGTTTCTTTATCATATAGGTTTTTAATGCCATAAACCCTAAAAATAAACAGAAATTACTGGTTGTTCTAGTAGCGCCATCTGCGAGCATAGAAATAAATTATATCTGGCACTGCGGACCTCACGCTACACCAGCGCCCCTACCGGCAAATTTACTCGCGGTGGCCATATTGTTTTTTTTTACCACAGATTATTTATAGTGTTCTCTTTTCGTCGTTACTTAAATTTTACATTTGTAGGTGGCTGAGGAACACGGTAAACAGAAAGCGGCGTACTATGCGGGCTGGGCGGCAGGGTTCCATCACAATAGAGGTTGGTTTATATCGATAATAATGTTTAACATGTTTAAAAGGTACCTAAAACATTTTTGATGTTGAACAGGCCCGTCGGCCGGGAACATAGTTTAAAATATTTATTTTTATGAACGCGTATGCTAACTAACTATATACCATTACTACTCTATGATATACATAGGTTGGCTGGTACATAATGCTTAAAGCATTAATCTCACCTTTTAGTACCATAATGTGCAAATAAAATGTTAAATGAAAATAATTGCAAAATAATAAAATATTGCCAGAAAAATCATTACGTAGTTTTACGTTACGTTTTCTAGAGTAAATTCTCGGCGATGCAATGCATGGTGCCAAGGCGTTCTTGGGACAAAGCTGGCTTATGCATACCTGAGCACGTCTTCGCATACCAAAAGATGCTTCGATATGCCAACGTCAAGTCAATAATGGCTGCAGAGAGATGCGAGGCATGTGTTTTTAGAACCGATACATACCTCGCTCTCTTACAAAAGAACACACCCTCATAACCCGTCTATCGCACGCTGCCGGACCAGTTCCCCCAATGGTACCCCAGCGGCACCACAGCCTCGACCAGCTCGACATGCTGCACCGACAGGACCACTTCACCAGCACCAACTACTCCGTGTACCCTCGCAACCCGCGCCGCGACCTCGCGATGTACCAGCCATCCTACCACCGCCCGTTCTGAAAAGGACTCTACTGCAAGAAGTTCCGCCTCTCCGATAGCAGGATATGACGCGGTGGACGATTCTGTATATATTATTGGTTGTTTTTTCGTTGCTGTGTTGCGGGAGGGTTTCGGTTACTTGTGCTTTTGACAGCTTTTTTTTTATCAGAAGCAGATAATTGACAGCTGCAGAAACTAATGAAGACAGAGCTATGATTTCTCTAACATGAGATATAACCACTTTTGTACAAAATAAATGCAAATGTGGAATCTATCAGGACTTGCAGCTAAGCTACAATCACTCATATATAGATTTTTACTACGCAAAACACTTTCTTACAACACACTATCTCAACTTATTCAAATTCAAACGCTGCCTTTTTTTAATGTCAAACATTTGCTAAAAACGCGATACAATCTAAATAGGTTATAGGAAAATAGTGTTTTCTTGTTTTATCTTAAGATGCAAAGAAAATGCTAAAAAGGAAGGGAGAATAAAGAAAATAACTAATAATGGCGGTTTCTAAGATATACCATAAGGGAGAACACGCAAAATGGAAAGCAAGAATGTCATTCAAAGGAGACGTAGTTCAACACAAGCGTCAATTGCATTTTAAGCAATATTGCACGTTCTTTGAGTTGCGGTGAGCTATGCATAAAACGCTTATGCAAATCACCATAAAACCGATGTAAGGAAACGTGACTGAAATCGTTCTGCAACGCTTTTTTATTATTTTGCCTTGCCCCTTTCCACTGTTAAATTCCTAAAGCTTTATTCCAATATTATTAAGAAAGTTTAAGACTAGTGTGTGTTGATTGACTGTGTTGTATTTTTGGTATTGCCAATGTATAAATAAATATGGCAGTCACAAAATGAATACGAGATTGTGTGAAAGATAATTAGAAAATTGTTTGTGGGTTTAATTCTATTATAATTAGCAAACACGGTGCATATGCAATGGAAATCAAAAATGTTCATAAAAAAATAAATTACGAGACCCATAAGGTATTGTAGAATTGTTATATTAAATTAATAACTAAGGGACCCTGTCTCAGCACAAATTCAATTGTTGACTAAATTTCTAGTAACTTCTAGATTTAGAATTCTTAGACGTCTTTGCACTGTTGAAATTCTAAACCTTTCCCTAAAGAAACGCACCGTTTTAAGCACTGTTCGTTAACGACATTCCTTTTAATTATTGACTGCTGCTGATATGTCAATATTAATTATTTTTCTCCCTAAAACAAATTATTATAGAATCGTATCCATATTTATATATTTTACCATTGTAAATCTTACAACGCAAAAGGTTGTGTATATAATTTGAATTTACGTTATTAAACGAAAACCGTTTTCGTTGTTTTGATAGGTTATAACGATAACGTAACGAAAACTTAATGTTATTAAATATATATATTTATATGTGATAAAATCTATAGTCTTACACAGTTATTAAATCATGTATTTATTTATGGAAAACTTAAACATAGGGTAACTAAGTACAAATATACGCATTTAGTTAACAAAACTGTGTCTTGAAAACGTTATTTTATTATTTTCTTTGACATATTATTTTATTTTATACAAACCTTGTCCTAAATAACAAACACATCAAGAAAGAATCATCCAATTTCGTGTAGTTTTTTTTCCATTTTTATACCAGTATTGATTACCTACATTTTATTAGTTTTTAGTTTATTAGTGGCCGCTAGGTTAATCGGCCGCCTACACTGCAAGGCGACACCGCCGTAACAGATGATCCACGATTCTGACACTTTGGTTTATAAGACTTATATTTTTATGTTGTCTATAAGGTATATGGTTTATATGGGCCTTAGATGCCTGAAATAAATGATTATTATTATTATTATGCATTAATGATTTGCCATAAAACGTTATTTATAAAAGACTATAGATTTTATTTCAAAGTTAAACATTCTTCATTAATAATAATTTATTTAGAAAGAGGTTGCTGTTCGGAATGCTTTAGGTATTAATGGTCAATTATTAGAATATCTGAATACAGACGAATAATACTTTTGACAAGCAGATATATGAAAAGTGTAAAGCAAGCGAAGATTTATATAAGTTAAAAATTTAAACTCTCCGCCTTACCACAAAAAAACATTAAAACTGCTTAGACACGCGTTCAACAGTTGTTTAGAAAAATCAATTCATGTATATATTATATATATTTTATACAACTGTTTAACACGTGTCTTAGTGTTAATGTATTATGTGGTAAGACCGTTTAAATCATACAAAATAATATGCATTCCTGACAGCAAGAATCGTCGGTGACAATATAACAGTGGTGATTTGACGTTGGTTTAGTAGTTTTGAAGTTTATGGCGTGTTGTTGCTGTCCGTTCTTATGTATGGTGGGTATATGGTGTTACCTACATCGCTTAACAACTAAACACCTGCGCTATAGGAAGATTCATAATATCGTTGTCACTAAAATAACGTTATGCTGTTTGCTTTTTCAAAACCGTTATTTTCGTAACATATACCCATCGTAAGTTTCACGTCCCTATATTGAATAGGTGACTTATGTAACTGTAATTTTTAAATTGTACATTTGTCTATGTATATGGGTAGCGGTTTTATAAGGGACACAACACACTAGTTCGGTGAGGATATTAAATAAATACATTTAAAATAGTATTCTGCCGTGTAATTAAAATGCGTGTTGCCTTAGAAAAGCTTTATTGTTAAAATATAATAATAATAATATAATACTATTTTTCAATAAAAGTCTAATAACGCTTATCGTTTGCGATAACTGGTTTCCGTTTTTTATTAAGAATATCCTCACTGAACAAATATTTTAGATTTAGAATGCTAGAAATAGTTTCGAATGTGAATTGTGCCTATGTATAGAATAATTAAGTGTGATTTCAAGTTTTCATGTTGTTTCGGGTTCTTATTGTTGACGATATAATATATAGAAACGTTATGACTTCGTGTTTTAACAAAATTATGTTTCTGATAGTCGAAATTTAATTGCAATAGATGGGGCAAATATCTGTGTGTACACTTAATTTTAATTAGGAGTTTTATATATAGGTTATTGTATCGTTAGATTTGAATAAGTTTTGAATACATACATTTATTTTAAATTACTCTTCTTTATTTCTATAGGTGTCACTAACAAAAAATGTTTCAATAGATTGCTCAATATAAATAACGAAAGTACGCGCTTAGTTTCTAAAACTAGTTATTAGAATAACTGATTCGTTGAAAACGTTTTAACTGTTTTAATTTAGTGTTGTTGCTTATAGCATTTCCGCAAAACATCTTCGAAATATTTTATAAGCTTTATACATTTTGATATTAGTTTTCATGCTCGAGCCTGAGATGATTTCAGCTACATGTTTTAATGTTTAAATAATAATTTAAGAAGTAATATGTATTGGCCTTACGAATATAATAATATTGTAATTTAGTTTGATATTATAATTATAATCTTATGATATTGAATCAATTAAATTATGATATAGGGTTTTCCATAAGTTTTTTAGTGTTAAATAGTTTTAGAATGATGTTATGGCAATTTATATTTTTAAAACTGCTTCCCCTATACTTAATGTGTGCAATAGTGCCCATAAATAAATAATTTTTCATATGAATAAAAGACAAAATATTTTAAATCGATTCGGATTCTCGATGTTATATTAATAAATATTCTAATACATTAAAAAAGTATGACTTTGAATTAATACACATCTAAAATTCAATAATAAAATGTGGTTTTAATACATTGAATAACTTGTTACAAAAATAACTATTTATCAGATATGTTAATAAATAGCAGTTATTTAAAACGATTAACATTCCAATGACGTATAGTATTTTGTGATTGTATTTAATAGGTCTGAATTACGCAATATCTTCCAAATTAAGGCCAAACGATAATAGTTATGTGGAAATAAATATTATTCAAGACGCTGAATTTTATTGTAGTAACTTTAAATTTTTTTTATTGTTATTTAGGTTTTGTTTAATATTTTTTATAAACGTCTAAATAATATCGTTATTTTTTAATTTATGTTTTAATGTTTATTTACACTAATTTTATTGGTACATATTTATGAGTATTTATCTATACTTATATTATAAAGAGGAAAGGTTTGATTTTTTGTTTGTTTCTTTGTCTTGAATAGGCTCTGAAACTACTACACCGATTTAAAAAATTCTTTCACTATTCGAAGCTACACTATCCATGAGTGAAAATGGCTATATTTAGTTTTCTAAAAATAATGATTTCTTACCAAACCTCCGATAATGTAACCCAAGGTCAAAAAAACTAAAAACTTTCTTAAATCGCGAATGCTGCGAAAACTATTGAATATATAACAAAGTGATGTATTACAATTTTGTAGAACTTATCATTATCTACAAAAACGTCGTAACATTATATCTCTAACTATTATAGTTTTGTGACAATAAGCGATTTTTTATATAAAAAAAATTATTAAAATACCACTGCTTGAAAAGGCTCTATATTTGTACCTTGCCATGTCACAATATTAGTTACCGTACTCCTCCAAAACGGCTTTAGCGATTGTCGCCAAATTTTGCCTAAATGCCAAATTTTGCGTATTCAGTACCTAGGTCTAAGAAACGGCTACTATCATCTATTTTGAATTTTGCTAAACAACGTTTGCTGGGATCAGCTAGTTTATAAATATATTGATATTTCAGGTGACTACGCCTTGGATTGTGGAACTTCTGATCCATATGATCAGTTCCCCCCCCCTCCGCCCCCCGTGAGCAACCCGAACACTCCCAGAAACGGCCGACCACCCTGTGGCCGACTTCCCTACCCCAACTTCGCCCCCGGGAAGGTAAACCCCCGCCCCGGCCGGGGTAGGAACCTGCCCTGGGCACCAGAGTTCCCAGATCAGAGATTTAAAGGCCAGAGATGTAGAAACGGACCCGGGCCATATTGGTAGCTAGTTTGTAAGTAGCAAAGTAAGTCCGTGCGAAATAGCTTTGGTACTAAATAGGCTGTTGTCTAGGTATGTAAATATTTATTAGTGAAGGATTTTGACAGTTGTCAAAACAACGCCATCTGTGAATGGCGATCGCAAAACATTTAGGTTCTGATCCCCTGATGAGGGAGAGGGCAACACTAATGCAATTTTAGAATTATGTAATACTAGTGATCAGTTATGAAATTTTGTCACGATTATATTAGGTCCAAAATCCTGTTTTGCTTCTCGAATGCCACGAAGATGTTTTACGTATTTTCTCGTGGGAATGTTTTATTTTTGCAAGGTAAAACAGTCTTAACCTATAATCTTATATATCAATAACCGATAGGTAGATGGATTATTTTAACACGGGAAAGAATTTCTTAAATCGGAAAAGGAGTTTCGTTATCGCTAAGCTTCTGTAGACTGTAGAAATGCCGACGAGGGATGGATTTCCCATGTAGGAACCATAGTCTAAGAAATTAATGAGTCAACGTTATTTAAGTTGATTTTTAGGCATGTAGTTATATAAAGTTACTTTAGTTAGTAGTTAAATTCAGAATTAAACAAATACATGGCCGTGACCGCAGCGCCATGTTATATATTTTTTTTAAGATCCAATGAACACTCTGTAATAAATTATTATTAAATTATTTTAGCTCATTAGAGCTAACACGGGTGTTTTTAGTGATGGTTTCATTTATTCACATTTCATGAATTTTGTACGACAATGAAATCGACAAATACATTTATACAAATTAATAAAACTACTTTTGGAACGGCATTCTTTTGGTTATCATTATAACACTAAAATAATGATGTTGACATGTGTTTTCACAAAATATCTTTAATTCTGAATGGAACTATAGACATCTGTTGGCTTTTTTTTTGTCACGTCAAATAATACCATAAGGTTTTTTTTAGCAAAGGCGTATTTTAAACTTGCCGCGACGCCTTAATAAAATAAATTAAAGGATAAGATACCATATATTTAAGTAATTTTAGACAGTAAAATTTGCTGCTTAAAAACTGATTTTGGGTTTGTCTCAACCAAATTGATTGACAGATTTTATTTTGCAATCACATCAGATTTTTTTACTTTACATTGGTAATGAACTTTTATCGTCGAAACAGGAGAACGTAATTTCAAGGGGAATCATGTATTTTTCATGTAATTTCTGTTTGTTGTTTAATGTATTTGTTTTGGCATCTAAAGGATAATTATTTCCACATTTCCAAATTAATTTTTATTTCCAACTCATTAATTTGTCATTTATTAACTTTTTACTTTTAATTTTTATGTGAATAGTGACTTTTCATTTATTTTTCAAAGGATGATTTTAAGTTTTGCAATTACATTTAGTCTTATTTTAATATTTAAAATATGTTTGAGGTTTGTTTCCGCTTTTAATTTTGTTCTTAAGTTGTAATTTTTTTGTATTTTTTAAGTATGTAAGGATTGTTGTTTTACATAGTTTTTCGAGCAAGGGGTTTTCAGCCTTAAACCAGTAGCGTGCTATGAAACTTAATAACATTAATAGATAATTAATAATGCATTGGGATAATGTATTAAAAGATTGTTTAACAAAGATTCTAGTGATTTCGGGTGTTTATTTATTCTACTTAGGGGTAGTAATATTTAAATCCTAGATATGGCGTGATGGCCAAATCGGTGGAAAATGATCTAGAATGACTAAAATTGAAGTTTGGTAGACCGAGAATGAAAGTCGAAATACCCTTCTTTACTTTTAGGATACCCTTACATTATATTAACTGATTAGTATGTACAAAATTGTGATGCTTTCGATGACGTCGTAATGTAAAGAGGCCCTAAGGCTTCGCGTTGACCCAAGACAAAATGATAAGCGACTGACTACCGCCTTACAGATGACCTTAATAGATGACGCCGCGCACACTGTCAACGACAAGTCTGTGTTGAGACTGAAATATTTTCAAACTGACGTGACTGTAATGGGCGCGAAGCCTTGACGTACAATCAGTGTTAAACAAATACAAACAACAATAAACGGGATCTACAAAAGATGTGGTTTTATATTTGGGACAAAGTTAACCGAAGTCGCTTTGTCTCGCATCCAAGACTAATGCTAACGAGGGTCGCAAGTATCCGGGATATCAAACCATAATAAAGGGTGTAAAATATATTTAGGTATATTGTGATTTAAAAAAACTAATACATAAATAAGGTATTTTATTTTTTTAACGCTGTTGCTCGAAAAACTTGTTGTCAGACTTATTTTGTAATATAGTGTTTAAAATATTTTAGTTTGTTTCATTTGAATAATTCAGTAAAGTAAGTCTTTTGGTAAGGTTGTATTGAGGTGAGCTTATCAAAGTGCTACGTGGTATGCTGCAGTCTCTCTGAAATGAGAAATGTTCTGGGCGGTGACTTTGGTTCATAAGGCACAATTTCCACTGATTACAAATATTTTTCTTTACGGCTTTGTAAATGCACGCCGCCGCCGCGCACTGGTCAGTGAAAATCGCACCAGAGGCCGAAATTCATAGTCAAACATAATCTCTGATCACTATCAATTAATGATTATATCTCTATTACGACGACCTCTGTGGCTCGGTGGGCGAAGGTGAGCTTGAGAAGCAAGAGGTTGCGGGTTCGATGCCCGCCGGGGGACCAGATTTTGTTCGATCTACAATTTCTGGTTTCGGGTCTGGGTGTTTTCTATAAATCATATGTAAGTAATAAAAAAAAAAATATATATCTATATGTAGTATATCAGTCACCCATAGAATACAAGCTCTGCTTAGTTTTAGTTTTTAAGTGATGGTGTGTGAGTGCGAAGATATTTTTCTTTTATTTTTTTTTTATTAGCATATAGTCAATTGTTAGCATTTTGAGATATAATCAAAGATTGTAAGTAATAAAGGAACTACATATTTATTTTAAAGCTGCTTACTGCCTATCTGTTAGTCTGAAACTGTTTTATTCAAGGGTTAGGGTATTATAAAACAGATTAATATCCTTACTCATCTATTTATTAAAAGGTAATTAAGGAGACATTCACAGTAGTTTTAGATTGTATGTAAAATATCTACGCGAGACAATAACTAATAAACAAGCATAAACGCTTAGTAATACTACAGAGGTAAAATATTTGCTCTGCACATCGGAGTATTGTATTATTTATTATACATATAAATAGGTATTTAAATTGACAGAGAAATTCTTAATTTATATCTTATTTTAGAACTATTTGAGCACGATAGTTAAATATCTAAACAAAACGCAGCTGCTTAGGAACTGGCATTTTAGAATTTTAAATACAAGTCGTATATTAGCTTAAATAACACCACAAACAAGCAATCGAATGGACTCAAGATAGGTATCAAGTTCTGCATACAAACCAACATTGTAAGGGGTTACTTATAGGGAATATGCACGTATTTTTGTTACTGCTTTAAACGTTTCTTCTAGTTGTGTTACATTACCAAAAATATATAAAAAGTGACACTATGAAATTATGATAAATTTGAAAAATAATTGTAAATGTTTTTGCTGTTTCAAAAAGAGTCCATTTTTTTCAACATTTAAAGTCTCGTGCAAATTCCCTATTAGGTACTGTACCTAAAGTAATAAACTACCTCGCACATCTCTGTTAAAAAGCAGCCTTAAAATTTATGATTAAGCAGTACAATCTCCAGGGCATATACATATTTATTATACGTATATAACCCCTGGCATTGACATAATAAATTCAGCAGACCTATTTTCCTAATATTCGTTGACATCATGGATAACCTACATCAGATCGATCTTAAAGTAGTTGAGATTTTGGATTTGATTTATCTGTCGTTTATTTAGATTTTTGATTAATTCTGGCTCGACTGTTAAAGTCGAGCCAGAATTAATCAAAAATCTAAATAATCTTCCTAATAAACATTGACATCACTGATAAGCTGGATCCAGTAGATCTATCTGGAAAACCTGCATTTATAATTCCTAAAGCCCAATTGTAAACATTCTTCATTCATATCCAAGCCGTTTATAATGCAAAAAAAATCGCTGTCATCCTGGATCTATCATATCTATTCGCAATAATCATCGACTGGCTCAAAGGCACATTTATGCTAATGAAACGTTGACGAGAAGGGATACTGCTGAACTCTTAAACAGTCATTGACGTTTTCGCGGATTCAGGGCAGGAACATGGCTTTCTATCATAGGTACTTATAATCATTAATAATTTGATAAATATATATATTGACAGACATAATATAATGCGAACATAAACTTACAGGTTCTATAGGACAGACACTAGGCAATCCCATAGGCTTCAAGTACTTATTCTACAGACTATCCTCGTCTCCCAACTCCTAATCTATCCTAAACCTTATTAACGTCCAACGAACTGTTCCTATTAATAAGATAGTTTATATAAGTAAATATAGTATAGGATACATCTTATGATGAAGTTGTAATGCCCCAACGGGGCTCATGTCAGGGAATTTAGTATGTTAACACCTTTATGTAACCACATGATGCAACAAATAAATAAATAAACATCTATCATACCTATTATCGTTAAAACTGGATCCAGCAGATTAATCCCTAGTAATCGGTAAAATTCTGAATCCAGCAGATTATGAAATTTTAGATCAAGCAGATTAATTACATTATGGACCCAGCAGATATATCTTAAGAAGATTCTAGATCCAGCAGTATCCCCAATAGTAGGCACTAGACCCAGCGGCATTAGTGGGCTCCTAATAGTCATTGACATTCTCGCGGATCCAGGGCAGGAACTTGGCGAGGTCCGTGAATATGACGTAGTGGGAGGGGTCGCAGCGGTACTCGTTCTCGCGCGCCACCGACACCGAGACCAGCCCGCGCACGTACCAGCGGCTGTTGATGCGGAACACCATGCCGCCGCCGCTGTCGCCGTTGCATACTGAGGTTCCTGGGGGTAGACGATATTACGTGTTTAAAATACTATAAATCGTGTAGTTGGCATGAGACCCCAAGCCAACTATACGACTCGTCTATCACACTCACCACCCGCATATAACCATCGTGGTGGGTTAGAGCGCTTTCTAAGATTTGTATCTTTCTATTTGGGCGTTTAGTGAAGTACTGCTGCGGTGCCGAAAGGAGTAGGTATCGTGAACGCAAGTATACAGGAATGCTTGTCGTGCGTACGCCGCACTTTGCTCTTTGTAAAAAACAACCAACCGTCCGTACGACGTACGTCAAACGCACCACTCAAACGTCAAAGTGCCAAACTCAACGTCAAAGTGCCCATAGGGTTTCAATCATAATGTTCATAATCATAATGCACCTAGGTAAGCGGGTACCTATAGATACATAAGACTACATCTTATAACAGTACACATTGTTTTGAATGTTGAATAATTTTTTTTGTAGTTTAAAAGTTCTGTCATTTCTAATATTTATGTGAAAAGTACAAAAATATTTATCCTAGTGGCCCTCAAATCGAATTAAGCCTCAGTTTGGATTTGAACCAACGAATTTAAATAACTGAAAGAGGTCTCGCGGTTCCAACTAGGTGGTCGGACTTTGGACTTCGGATTATCTCTGTCACAGTCTACCATGACAGACTGCTACCCGCAACGGTTATCATTATCAGTGAACGATGGCAGTGCATTACAAAACCAGGCCATAACCATGACCACTCTCCCAATAGTGACCGACTTATCAGAACTTGAATAACACCACTTCGACGTGCTACCAAATACGCCAATCTCATTTCCAACACGTTCATTCTAATTTTAAGCCCTTAAGTACTAACCGTCTCTAAATCCAGCGCAGAAGGTGTACTCCGACGTGAAGCGCACAAAGAACTCGCTGTAGGACCTGATGCAGGTTTCCTGGCTCACCACCGGCATCTCCACCAGGGACAGCTCTTCAGTTGCTACTCCTGTGTCGTCGTAGCCCCAGCCTACCACCTGAAGAAATAATAAATCACTGCTTATTTTTTTACTAGCTTAACCTCTGTATCAGCTTGTTCGAAACAAGAGTACCTTAGAGAAACAGTAATTTATTTACTAAACTCAGATTTAACTGTATTTTTTATTGTTAGTCGTTTCTCCATTTCTTTTTTGCTTGAATTACCTACAGCAAATTTAAAGTTTTTATATGGTTTCCGGCCGAAATCGGCTTAAGTTTATAATCAGCATAGATAGAATAAAAAAAATATCTACGCATCACTGATCGTCTCTTCCCTATTTCATTTCTGTTTATCCGGCCAAGCAGTCAGGCCGCGTCCGAATAAGTCATTGGCTCCCGAAGAGTTTAGGGTGCTATGCATATAATTTGTGAATTTCTGGCTGAGCTTGAAAAGTGCAAAGAGATTGAAATAAAACGTCATGATCTCTCACCGATCCCCTCTTCCCGATGACATTGCTGAGGTCCACCTGGTTGTCAGGCCAGAGGCAGGCAGGCCGCACCCAGTCGGAGTAGCTGACTGGCTCCCGAAGAGTCAGGATGCTGAGGTCACGGCTGAAGATGGTGGCGTTGTACTCCGGGTGGATGATTATGTTTTCTACCTGGGGAGAGAATAGAGGTGTCATTTATTTATGTTCTTATGTATGATATAGAAAACTACGTGAATAATTTTTAATCACTTTACAGTAGGTCACTTTAAAAGGATATACCTATAAATTATAATGTACATACAGGGCGTTGGGCAATGAATGTAAAACCATAGAACACACCTCGTGACCGTTCAGAAAAAAATACTTATAAAAAAAACTTTTCCAATATTCAAAACCTATAACTTAGTTACATTATTTTTAAATGACCTAAATATTCTGGTGTATTCTTGTACACTATGAAACAAAATGTATGTATTCCATGGTTTCTAGTTGTCATATAATATTTATTATTCGATAACTATGCTATCAGATCGGCAGTAAAAAACATGAGTAGCTGTTGAACTTTTTTCTTAATTCTTAAACAAATTGTGAATTTAATATTTGACTTTTTTACACTGTTTAATTACCTTGGGGACAGCCTTTGGGTATAAAACAATATAAGAACATGGGTGACCAACTATTTTAAAAGTTTGGTAACTGTTGGGATAGATTTTTTTAAAGTAATTAGATTTTGCAAGGTCATGAGCTGTGCTGTGAATGTGTGACTTCTTTCAAGGTTATCCATTTATTTATTTGTCTTCAGTGCGTGCCTGCTTCTCAACTTAAGTTTTATAAAATAAGTATAGCAATTACAATACGCATTGTTGTCATAGCGGGAATAGAAATAACGTCTAAATTTAGGGTCCCGGTACCCTTTGGGTACAAGGCTTTATGCCATGTAGCAATAGCAACAAGAAATACTTACAAATCTGATCTGCACGCCATCCACCGACGTCCTCAGGTTATGCTTCCCGAGGTAGACCGTGAGGGTGTTCTTCAGGACTTGGTGACGGGAGCCCTTCTTGGTGACGCAGTGCGCTGCTGTGATGATGTGCTTGTGGGAGACCAGGGTGCCGCCGCAGATGTATTTGTTGTCTACGGTCTGATGAAGATTGGGATTAAAAATCTTAGGAACTGTGTGACATAGACTCCATCTTAATCTTCAAGCTGTATCGGTTATATCAGAATGTCTATACTGTGTGATTCATTTTTCACAGTGCAAAATAAAATGGGTCATGGGGGAAGGTTTTAAATCGATTTCAAAAAGTAGCAGGTTCTTAATACGACTGAATGTCTTCTTTTATAGAGGACATTCAGTCGAATTAAGAATATAGTAATGTGGTTTGGAGAAGCCATCTACCTTCTAGGTTTTCATGGTCCATCTTAGACCACATCGTCACTTTACATCAGGTGAGATTGTGGTCAAATGAAGGCTTATCTATACTAATATTATAAAGCTGAAGAGTTTGTTTGTTTGTTTGTTTGTTTGTTTGAACGCGCTAATCTCCGAAACTACTGGTTCGAATTGAATAATTATTTTTATGTTGGATAGTTCAGTTATCGAGGAAGGCTATATAACATCACGCTACGACTAATAGGAGCAAAGATATAGAGGTAAATGTGTAAAAAACGGGAGAAATTATTTCATCTTTGAAGCCTTCCGTTGCGTGCGCCGTAAAAACGGTTCAAGATACACAAAAAATATGTATTAAAGAATAATAGCTCTTTTAATGATCTAAAAAACAATCCGCGATAGTATAAGTCTATCTTTTAAGATTAACTCACAAAAACCGTTTTTATGGTACCTAATTTGGTCGAAATAATTTGTTTAAGTTGTATCAACATAATAATATTAATCTTTATTCAAATAAATATGTTGTTGGTTAAGAGTACTTCATCCATTATAACGCGGGTAGCACCGCAGGGCACAGCTAGTCTAACATAAAAAAAAAAGTTTGTTAGGCGTTATCTCCGTAAGTTGTGAACCGATTTTGAGTATTCTTGTTTTATTCAAAAGGGTTATACTTGCTGAGTGGTCACATGTGTTAATTATCACCATGTTAAAATCTGATGATGAAATGAAATTGAGAGCAACCCTGGAATTTTACTAGATGTTGAAGTCGGTTATTTAAACATAGTTAATATTTTATTGTTCTGCGATTTTTACTTTAGCGCTAACATCTGTTATCCCATCCGAGATATTAAACTTTACTTTTCGTGAAAGACATTATTTTTCCACTCACCTGCGTCTGGTAAAGCGCTATCTGCCAAGGCCACTGACCTTCCAGCGTGGGGGTGCCGTTCACCACCAGTGGGATAGGGTTGTTGAGGGTCACCATACCACATTGGGGTTGCTGGAACATTACCAATTGCTCATACAATAACATCATGCTGGCTGTACCTGTACCTACCTATTATGTATATTATTGAAACTTCAATTTCAAAACAGTAGGTTTTTCCACAACTAGCTTTTAAAGCCATGAAAATGGCTTTTTTTTATTTCCGAAGGACTATAATTACGTGACGTAACTTAGAATACTTACGCTAATGAAAAACAGTCTAACCTGAGGCTAGGCCCTGACCTATTACAACAGTGAAAATCAATCAATAATCTTAAGAAATTAAAGTAACTTACATTTTTAATAACCTGTAAATATAAAATACTCGTAAAGTTTTAATAAAGCGCTATCTACGATTAGGTGTTTTAATCAACTTTTGTAATATATATTATTACCATTATCTTTAATTATTATTATTAGTAACTGAAATAATTAAGCGATGTTAAACTTTGTCTATGTTACTTTATTAAAATATACTTCAGTATTCAAGCACAAAGCAATTTTTTTTATTGGGATTAAGTAAGCTAAGCATTATTCTTGACTTAGTCGGATCCTTGTCATCTTTAAATTGTAAAAGGTATTTACGTATCGTAAGTAGGTACGTATAAAAATTATTTGACGAATACCATAATACTTCTATTAGGTAAATAAAGTTCTAAAGGTATGCCATTACATACAAACATTAAAAAAGATAGCGCTGACAATATTATAGGTATTTTAAAAATATTTCTCGCAAGAAAGTACGTAAATTTAAGGTTAAATACAATCAAAACAATTAAAAAACTCATGTTTTAATTTAAAATCATTTAAGACAAGACAAGTGGGAACAGGTACTTTCTAGATCTATATGATCAAGTGAGATTGTGGATAAACATAGATCTCCAATAAAAAAATAAAAAATCGTCGCATAAAACTAGTATTTGACGTCATCGGTTCAATGCTCTAACACTTACGGTATAAGTAGGTATAAGTAATTATAATACCTACTAATCTATAAAAACTATTAGCAATGGCATTATTAAACTTGTTGTTGGTGATTCCCCGCAAGCACCATTACGGAGTTGTATAAAAACTTGTTTCTGTTTGGTATTTTTAGATATAAATTCCACCTAACGTCAATTATTTGCAGTTCGAACATGAAGGACACCATAAAGAGCTTGAGATTACTTATTCTGAAATGTATTTAACAACAAACTAGCCTTTTTAATTATAAATCTACGTGATACCGTAATAAGAAATCAAAAAGAGATTTTATCGAATAAATTGTGTTTTTTATTATTGTGTATCAACAGTTTTATCCACTTCGGACATACAATATAGTAGTTATAGGTACCTACATAGTAAAATTATACACAACAAATAAACCATAAAAGATACAAAAATTTTTTTTACAAAGAACCTAATAATTATCTCTTGTAATATTATACTTTGTAGTAAACATTCTTTGTTATCTATTTCGGTCTCCACGATACAGGCATTTCCTAATGTGGAGCCTAATTTTGGTTTATTAATAGGTACTTCTTTCATTTTTGAATTCCTGGCAAAGATGCGAAAAGTTAACTCTTAGCTACAATTCAATAAAAACTCCTATATTGCAAACATATCCGGTAAATTGATCTTTTCCGGGAAAGGCGGGTCCTTCAATTTTCAATACCACATAATACATATTGATAGTACAAGAATGACGCACAAGGCAGAAAGGTAATTATCTCGTCTGAACCGCTTTCTTCCTACAGACGTAAGGTCAGCAAGATTGGGTCCGTTTCATTAATTGCCTACTGGTTTGTGGTCATCATCATTCTAACCCGGAAATTAGTAACTTCTAAGCTGGTGATGTCTATAGCAACTCTGTATTTCGCTTCTAAGGGCTCCGTACCCAAAGGGTGAAACGGGACCTTGATACTGAGATCAATCTTCTTCATTAATTTGAAAAGTTTCGGACTTTTAGAAACGAATAACTTGAAAATACCTACAATAGAGGTACAATACTCTATTGAACACATCACAATAAAACACGAAAAAAGCTTAATATGTACAAAAATTTAGAAAATATTCATTAAATTTTTTTATTAAGGCATCTTTATAAATACAAAAAAAAAACTTAAATATTTATTTATCAACACACACGTTACAATTTCACTTAGCAGCGGTGGGGACCGCGTGCGGGGCTAGCCTGTATTGCGGCCTGTATCCTGTATTTCTTTATTTACCTTAATGTAAAAATAAACTTGGATAAAAGTGTTTTAAGAATATTAAAGTCTTAACAAAATACTATAAACCTACCCATAACCTACATAAAGGAGGATTAAGTGATTTGGTGACTGAACACTCAATAAAATTAATAATTCATAGAATCATCAAAAACCAGCTTTAAGAAGTAAAGGAGGTTAAAGAAAGTCCTCTCTTGGACATAAACAGGAAAAGATTACTTGTTTTACCCATAAAAACGTTATTTCTCAGAATATCTATACATCCGCATTCAGCTTAAACCTCATAAAATTAATATACATTTAATGTAAATGCGGTTTTAAGAATAATTGACCAATAAATGTCTTTATTGTTGGAAATATTATATTAATAGGTGGAGCGTTACTTTAATCACGACTACCGAGGCATTAGTTACCCAGTGTATTTACTTGTAGGTACCTTAAGTACTGAGTAGTTATTATCGGAATGCTACGGTCTTAATCTTATCACAAAATACATATACACTATTAGCCCTGATTTCACCACTGGCTATAAACGCGATCAGATCAGGCTAAACTCATTTTACCGCCTAAATGAGATCAAATTGCCATTTGGCCCCGATTTTACCATTGGCTATAAACGCGACTTTTCAATGGTTGTACTAGGTTCAATAAAACTAGATTTGTAGCATGACTAGACACGGGAATGACTGTTGTTTAAAAAAATATAATATAAAAATATGTTTGAGTCACTATTGATAAACCATTGTTGAACGCGTAACTAAGCCATTTTTATGGTTTGAGTTAGGGAAGAGCAACAAAGATCTACACGTGAATGACAAATATTTTTAGGTATATTCGTATCTATAGAAGACCAGTTATATATATTTTTAGAAAGACTATAACGTCCACTACATTTCAACATATTTTATTTAGATTTCATCAAACGTTTTCTACCATAACCTTTTGTACGTAAATTACTACAGTATAATATAAATAATAATAATATGTATAATATAAATATTAATAGTAATAATTCCTAGTTTTATCCAAATAAAAATATACGGCAAATGCTAAGTATCTACTGTTTTTAAAGTGTACAGAGTTGAGTAGTCTTGTTTCTCTCTTACATTACTTATACAAGGTGTCTCAAAGTTGGTATATAAAGCTTAAAGGGTGTGAATAACACGCACAAGGCAAACATATTTTGTTATACGATTTCTCGATTTAGGAGCCCTATTGTTTAAAAAAATCTTTAAAGTTAAAATCTGTAAATCAAACTTATCGTGATCTTTAAATTATTATTTATATTTTAATTGGATACCTTGAGAGGTAACAATTATTTAGCCAGTCCGGAAGTACACTGCAATAAAACCGTTCGTTCGTTCAGTTGGCTTTAATATAGGTGTTATGTAGGTACCTATTTGGAAATTAATTCGTATTTATTTGAATTCTTATTCTATTATTCTATGTTGAAGAAATTTAAAAAGACGTTAAAAAAAGTTTGCGGGTTCATATGTATCATAATGTATGTATTTAGAAAAAAAAATATGTATCTATGTAGTATATCAGTCACCCTAACACCCATAGTACAAGCTCTGCTTGTTTGAGGTGATGCTGTGTGAGTAGTCCGGATATATTCATATATTTATTTATTTTTATTATTGTTTCATATTTATCTGAGTAGAAAAATTATTTTGAAAACCATTCGACGATCAAATTTGAGTGCTAACATAATATATAATAAAGTAGCATGCAAGTAGCTAACATTTTGAGTTAGTTTGCACGGTTCATCTAGTCAGCTTAGATAAATACCTATGAAACAAAAGAAGTGAGGTATTTTGAGTACTTTTCCTATCTCAATTTAGTTTTATGTTTTTCAATTTATTTTAACTACTCTCAACGCTTCAATCAATTTCACGCCGACTGTACCTATCTATATCCATACTGTATATCCTACTAAAAATGAATAAATGCAAAATTTACTATGTTTGTCTGTCTGTTACTCTTATTTAAAAGAAATTCAGTACACATATTCTCTAGAGCCTGAGAAAGGACATAGTCTTTTTACCTCGAGAAAATGTCATTTGGCGGAGAAGTCCGTTACAACGCGGGAAACACCGCGGAGCAAAATACTAGTATGATATAGTGGAATTCAATTCAATTCCTTATAATTGGACTCTTAGCTTGAAGCGCCAGTTTGCCAGTGTCAAGTTAAATAAAATTATAAAGTGCAAAAGACGTTACTCAGTTAAACGCCATTTCGCGTCTCGCCGTAAGATATAATGGAGATTGTACATCGTGAGATGACAGATGACAGATGAGTCTCGACAAGTCAAACTTACCTGAGGCGAGTTTTTATTTTTGTTAGTGGCCAAGCTAGTCTGACCGGGCTTATTCCCCACAAGCAGCACGTTAGGTCCTCCGCTAAAATAATCTTTGTCTTCTTGACTGTTACTGCGGACAAAGAAATTATAATATAGTATATATAATAGGTATTATTGACATTTCAAAGCCCCCTCATAAACCTTATTAAATTCTTATAATTTTTGATAATTATAAAATTATGCATGCACCTACAATTCGTGCATTTTGCTAATTAATTTATCAGTTCTCACAAGGCCAAGGGATCGGGAAGGATTCAACAGAATACCAGCGTCTACTGACGACTTAGTTCAGTTGACACAATGCTGAGTTGAGACCTGTTCGTTATAGCATACAACACGCACAGTTTATCATCATCACCCTATTAACGTTCCCACTGCTGGGACACAGGGACTTCTCTCTAGGCGAGAGAGATGAGGCCTTAATTCACCACGCTGGCCAAGTGCGGGTTGGCGAATGTCACATGTCCTTCAAACTCTTTAAAGTTGTCAGAACATATCGGTTTCCTCACGATGTTAGCCTGCACCGTTAAAGCACGTATTTTAAGGCGCACATACATTTTTCAAGAAGAATAATCCAGAGGTGCGTGGCGGGGTTTGAACCCACGACCTTCGGAATGAAAGTCGAGTGTCCTCCCACTTAGCCAACACGGCTTTTATAATGATAATGTTTTCGTCGCCTGAAGCGCCGTACAACGCGGCTCTTGACGCCCAGTCTGACGCTTCTTAAACTACACTTGTCTTGTCCTTGAACGCGGCCTAACGCAGCGTCAGGCCTTCACGTATATATAATATATATAAGTACCATGATTTTACGGTTTTTGAGTTTTCCGATATTTTTAGGCTGTTGCAAGCGCCATGATAACTATTTACTTGAGCTGTAAAAAACGGGCATGTAACATACCAAATCATGTTACCCGTTGTAACTTTTATTTTATTTTACAAAGAATAAATGGCGCCATGATGGCTTAAGAGCGATCTCTTCCAGGCAACCTTTTAAGGAAAAAAGAGCAATTTACCTTACGGTGGTGGTACGCCTCGGTGGGTCTCTGGTGGTAGTGGCGAACCCGTATGGAGGCCTTGTGTTGTGGTTGGTCGACTGGGAAGGCACATCTCCGTTGTAGCTGTCAACAAAACAATACGTTTTTTTCTCTCAAAAGTATACCTAAATAAGAAAAATAAGATCAAATCAAAAATCAATAAAGGTTTGAGGTTGGCAGGTAGAAAATGCCTTGGCATTAAGCCCACCTTTTGTACAACTCTGTATTTTTCTTGTACAATAAAGAATTCTTAATAGTAATAATAATAATAAAAAATGAGTCATTAATTTTGCATTGTCACGCAATTGACTTAAGCAATTAATATACTCATGTCCGAATAGGTACTTTCTTTGTATGTATATTTCAAACTTACTTAGCGATACTTACCTACTGAGAGAGGACATTATAATGGGATAATATACGGCTAGGTGAATAAAGTCGACTAAAAGTGTTCTAAATGCACCTGGGTGAATAAACCCAGGTGAATTACGTACACCACCCCATCAACAAGGTCAACTGGTCAAAAACGCTATTCGCCTACAACGCTGCTCGTCAACTTATCAACTCGTCTATAGACAACATATTTGACAGGTCTGAATAGTGCACTTTTGCTTACTTTTGGACGATTTAGATCGTCTATAGGCAACTGATCTAAAATAACTTGACTGAAACAGAACAGGATCTCTGTCTATTTTAAAACCTGGGTTGACACATGCATTCATTTTCGAGATTCACCGCAAACACACGATGCCATCAGGAAGACATCGCAATGTAGAGTTGCGTTGCTTCTTTTATAGATTGCTTCCTAGATTTTCTATTGTGATTTATTTATTCGTAGTTACTAAGAATATCTGTGTTGTTAGTAGTTTAGATAGATCTATGTTACAAAGTATTACCTCGGTTTACGTAATAAATTGCATACATTAAGACGGATTCGCTCGATCGTGACCAGCTATTTGCATATTACCTTGATGATAAACAATGACAAGAAATCTTAAAATGTGAGTTGAAAATTTTAATATAATATTGAAGATTTTAAGAGGTATATTAACCTTAATGTGCCTGGAGTGTTAATTACGATATAAATTATTTTTCCGCGGCATAATCAGCCTATTTCTCAGACTAGATAATCTGCGAACCATAATTTTATGAAAATCGATTTGCAAGATTTTCCTTGAATGCAAGACTGACAAACAGAGTAAGATAGGTACTTTTGCATACCTAAATTGCCGACGACTTTATCAACGTCAACGTCTTATGGCCAAAATGATACTCAGCCCGCCGCCTTGCATTGCAAGATTATCTTCTCGGGCTGCGACCTACGAAGGTCCCGTGTCCCCGGGCTGCTTTTGTCTGCCTTCGATAATAGTCATTTATTGATAATATAGATTATAAGTCACAATATGGGTTTTAACGTGGTTGCCCAATGCCACCACTTTTTCAAAATATAATGTCTAATTTATAACTAAGTACCTAAACAAAATATAAATAATGTCAATTTATCATAATAGTAGTCGGTGCCTCATAACATAATATAGATAGTGTGTAGAAGTATTCTGCTGAAATGATTACTCTATACTCACATACTAAGCCCGCCGCCTTGCTTGTGTGTCTCCTCGGGCCGCACGTAGAAGGTCCCTTGTCCCCGGGCCGCTGTTGTCTGCCTTCGATAGCGTGTAGAAGTATTCTGCAGAAATGATTACTCTATACTCACATACTAAGCCCGCCGCCTTGCACGTGTGTCTCCTCGGGCCGCTGTTGTCTGCCTTCGATAGTGTGTAGAAGTATTCTGCTGAAATGATTACTCTATACTCACATACTAAGCCCGCCGCCTTGCACGTGTGTCTCCTCGGGCCGCACGTAGAAGGTCCCTTGTCCCCGGGCCGCTGTTGTCTGCCTTCGATAGCGTGTAGAAGTATTCTGCAGAAATGATTACTCTATACTCACATACTAAGCCCGCCGCCTTGCACGTGTGTCTCCTCGGGCCGCTGTTGTCTGCCTTCGATAGTGTGTAGAAGTATTCTGCTGAAATGATTACTCTATACTCACATACTAAGCCCGCCGCCTTGCACGTGTGTCTCCTCGGGCCGCACGTAGAAGGTCCCTTGTCCCCGGGCCGCTGTTGTCTGCCTTCGATAGTGTGTAGAAGTATTCTGCTGAAATGATTACTCTATACTCACATACTAAGCCCGCCGCCTTGCACGTGTGTCTCCTCGGGCCGCACGTAGAAGGTCCCTTGTCCCCGGGCCGCTGTTGTCTGCCTTCGATAGTGTGTAGAAGTATTCTGCTGAAATGATGACTCTATACTCACATACTAAGCCCGCCGCCTTGCACGTGTGTCTCCTCGGGCCGCACGTAGAAGGTCCCTTGTCCCCGGGCCGCTGTTGTCTGCCTTCGATAGTGTGTAGAAGTATTCTGCTGAAATGATTACTCTATACTCACATACTAAGCCCGCCGCCTTGCACGTGTGTCTCCTCGGGCCGCACGTAGGAAGGTCCCTTGTCCCCGGGCCGCTGTTGTTGCCTTCGATAGCGTGTAGAAGTATTCTGCTGAAATGATTACTCTATACTCACATACTAAGCCCGCCGCCTTGCACGTGTGTCTCCTCGGGCCGCACGTAGGAAGGTCCCTTGTCCCCGGGCCGCTGTTGTCTGCCTTCGATAGTGTGTAGAAGTATTCTGCTGAAATGATTACTCTATACTCACATACTAAGCCCGCCGCCTTGCACGTGTGTCTCCTTGGGCCGCTGTTGTCTGCCTTCGATAGTGTGTAGAAGTATTCTGCTGAAATGATGACTCTATACTCACATACTAAGCCCGCCGCCTTGCACGTGTGTCTCCTCGGGCCGCACGTAGGAAGGTCCCTTGTCCCCGGGCCGCTGTTGGCTGCCTTCGATAGGGCGTGTATAGAAGTTCTCCTCAGGGCGCACTGTGATCACTGGCTTCGTACGAGTGGTGCTACGGGCCGTCGTCGTTGTACCTTGGTAAGGCCTGTCAAAGGAATGCCGCTTAATTGATGCACAAAAGAGTCCATAAGTACACTATCAGTGCAGATTGCAGTGACTGACACCGTTTTGCGGTCACCGGTGAGCCCCATTGTGTTCGCCGTGGGCGTCATCGGCGTATGAAATTCCGATCAGAATTGGCTATTTACGCCAATCCGAAACATTATTCAGAGAATTTCGTTTCCCAAAACACGTTTCACCGAAACCTCAATCAACCGAATGTTTATTTACTTTAATTACAACTACCTGAATGTTCATTTTAACGAAACACGATTCACAGAATTTTGTATCTTAACCCAAATTATATATTGATATATATTGATTAACAAATTACTACGACTACGAGCTTAATAAGTGCTGTTTTCAGGCTCACGACGCTTTTTGGTGTTAATTGATATACGCAGAATACATTTTCAGTCAAATGAGTTTCGGAGTAAAGGCTTTTTAAAAATCAACGATTGGTTAATTGAGCATTCGGTCAAACGAGTCCGGCCGGATAATGAAATTTATCGCGGGCATTTATGCGCGTGGGCCCAACAAATAGTAGACGCAAGATATAACGAAATGTTAGGGGTACGTAAATGCTAAATCACAGACGAAATGATGATGAAAGAATTGCGTTTGCGACGACTTTGTTCATTCCAAAGTCCCCTTTTAGTGTTGTCGTTCGTTCGAGCTGGGATTGCGGTCACCGACCGGTTGAGTTATAAAGGTATGTTGCAGATCTGACTGATAGAACAATCAATCGCAATCATGGCGCTGTGTTTAGCTGGGTGCACTAAGGTACCTTCTAGTGTTGCTATTCGAGCTGGAGTCCCGGTCGCCGGCCGGTTGAGGAGTGTTGGCGTTGCAGATCTCCCGACCGTTGAGGCGAATGGCTCGCAGTCTGGGTGCTGTGTTCAGCTGGTTGTACTGTACGAAGAATCTGTTGGGGGCATGTTGATGATTAGAAACAACTATATACTTAATGCCTTTTACTATTAATGTTACCAAAGATTCTAGCAAAGTCAAAGTCAAAGTTTATTTCCATAGAGGCACAGGGAATGCTTGAAAAACGCTAAATGTGATAAAATTAGATAATTTTCAGCGTTTTCCTTGTCGTGATGACAATTATTTTTACTTCCAATAATTATATGATACTCGCTTTCAAAATGAACTAAATTGATATACATTATAAGTGGATTCTTCGTTGCGATTGTTTTAAAATCATTTACTTTTCGAGAGGAGGTTTATTTCTGAACAAAAGTTAAATACTTACCTGACGGCGATAGCTGGTCCAGGGTTAATCTCCATCTCAGTGTTTTCTATTTTGAAGTCGATGTTGTCTGACGTAGACACATCGCCCACCCAGTTCTAAAAAAACAACAATACAATTATATAAATATTTCCGGACAATCCACACTACAACATCTAGCCCCGTGGTAAGCTATAAGCTTGTGTTACGGGTACACGACATCAGATATACTTAATATAATAGACATACGAGTACATACATAGATATTTTTTTATTAAACTGAAAGTCCTTGCAAAACATACCAACACTTGACTTCTCGGCGGGAATCGAACCATCTACCTCACCGCAGCTGACCTTCACCCTCCGCGCCAATGAGGCAGACAAACACTTAACTATAATTGATGTAGAAACCGAAATAAATCAGAGAAGTACGCGATGGACTCATACCGAGGACTCTGCATAACTCAACAGTTTATACAAAAAAATATCAAAAAAGGTACAGTCAGCGGTCACCCGTTCAAGAACCTACCTACTGACCGCACGTTGCTTATCTTTATAAAATCACGTTTTTGGGAGCACTCTTACATAATTTATTTACTATGTTTTGTAGCATTTGTTGTTAACTTGTTATACTTACATATAAAATCCCTTAAAAATTTCAACTCTTAACTATCACGGCTGGTTCTTGATATACAGCCTGGTGATAAATGGACAGGCAGACAATCAAGTCCTAGTAATAGGCATTTAACCCTTTGGGTAAAGAACCCTAAAAATTTTAGGGCTCTCGTTTCTTACACATATCATCCTACCCATTGTCTTCACCTCATTTTAAGGTTCCATAGCAAAGTGGCATAAAACGGAATCCTTATAGATTCGTTATGCCTGTCTGTCTGTGTGTCTGTCTGGGACTTCATAGCTCCCGAATTTTTCGATTTCAATTTTTTTTTGTATTTAAAGTGAGTTTGGCCCGGGTGTTCTTAGACATGTTTCATGAAAGTCGGTTGAGCTGTTTAACAGTTATGGGGGTGAGAGTGGGGAAGGAAAACCGAAAATCTGCAAATATACTCGAGTGGGGTATCAAATGAAAGAGCATCGCGTGCACATTACTAAATATTATGTTGTTTTACTTTTAAGGAAATAAAGAACTTAGAATCGTAGGTTTACTTATATTTTAAATTAAGATTTATAATAGACGTAGGTACTTTAGCTAGCCAATTAAAATAATTACTGCAAAAACATTGTTAGCTATTCAAATCTCGTCATAAGTCATAAAACATAACACATATTTTTTACATATCTCAAGCACTCCTCGAAATAAATACTTATTCAAAGTTTCCTTTTTCGTCGTAACCGCAATCAGCAATCAATGACTGTAGCTGAGTTTTTTCCTGCTACGGGTATTTTTATCTCAACATTTAATTTATTTATTATCAAGATGTGGTTTTGGAGAATGATTACGTTTGTAAAACTTCGGGGAAAATATTATTTTTGTGCCCGCTTTGCTGGAAGTTTCCATAGTAGCGTTGAATTACCCGAAAATTTTGAGTCAAGTCAAGAGCCGATCAAAGGGATAGGTAACTACAGAAAGTTATATTTGAGAAATAAGGAGATACGTAGAATAACATGGGTCATCGACATAGTAGGTACCTACTTGAGTTGGCTTGTTTGCCCAACTTAGGTTTCACAGATCAACTTCTAGCCCCGTGGTAAGCTCTAAGCTTGTGTTACGGGAACTAGACATCTGATATACTTCACATAACATACATAGATTGATATTTTAACATAGAAAGATATTTTAACACCCAAACCAAGGAGAAATACTTGCAGAACATAAAAGCACTTCAGCCTACAGCGTAATTGAACCCTCTATCGGACCTCTGCCCACCGGGCCACTGAGAAGGTAGAACAAGCTAAAAACTTACCCCTAATATATCAGCCTTGGAGTCCAGCACAATATTGAGCCATAGGGAATGCAGCTTGCTGTCCGTGGAGAGGTTGACCACCCCGTACCAGCGGCCGGGCTCCGTGCCTGGGGGCTCGTACGAGAACACGTTGGGGCATGGCGAGATTGGGGACTGAGACTGTGTACCAGCTAACAGCAAGATCACTGTGCAGAGCGCTTTTATCTATAACAAGTAACATAAAATAAATAAAAGATCTTTATTATGTGTTTCCCTATTCATAGTTGATGCGAATAATTATCTAGATAGGTAGGTATTTAATCATCATCACCACCCTATTAACGTTCCACAATTGTGGTGCGTTCCACAACTGTTAACACGAGGACGGGAGAGATATAGGACCAGATAATGTAGGAAATAACACTGTCTTGACAGTTCGTTTCAATGTTTTATACTAAATCAGGTTATTACCAAGGAATTCAATGCAATTTGACGTCACATTTTGTTTCGGCCAAACTGAATATCTTGGAAACTTGGGAGGGAATCACAAATATACATAGATACTTAAGTTTCACTATGAAATTATGATAAACTGATGAAATGCACATAAAAATGTTTTTCAAAATCAACACCTTATTTTACATTCCCACTGCTGGAACACAGCGACTTCTCTCTTGACAAGAGAGATTAGTCCTTAATTCCCCACGCTGGCTAAGTGCGTCACATATCTTGTAAACTCTTCAAAGTTCTTAGAACAGTCGGTTTCCTCACGATGTTTGCCTTCACCGTTAAGGCACGTGTTTAAAAAGGTTCAACACCTCATTAGACGCGGAAATTCAGCCCAGAAATCCGATTAAAATTTATCCAACTCTATAGCATACGTTTGTAATTAACCATCCCATTAGCATCAGTCTAACTATGTCATTACGGGCCATAATTGCTTGCACGTTATACCGCCACACTCCTATGTCCTAGATTTACTGACTAATTTAGGTTAAACCGAGCCGAGTACGTGCCGTGACGGTTCCGTGATGGATCCGTGCCTTTGTAAAGGGTATTAGCAGATGTGAATGAAATTCTGTCTGACTGTCTGACAAAACTTTTCGGCAAAACTACAAAACTTGAAGTCAAAGTCAAAACGTTTATTCCTTAGAGTATGGACCACTCTAACCACTATATCCTTACCATATAATATTGTAAGGATAGAGTGAGCACAATGTAGTAGGAACAGCAGCCACAAGTAAGAATACCATGACGTTCGCGCAGCGAGCGTTTGCAGTCGTGGATGCGCGGTAGCGGCGCCGGCGTGAGGATCTCAATTCATTTTGTTAAATTGGACAATAAAAAAGGTCAAAAAGTTAACTCCTGCAAAAATTACACTAGAAAGCACTCCAGGATGAAATCTAACATTACATTTCATCGGTATGTCGATTTTTACACTTATTTTGATTAAATAAATCGGGCATCGCGTCCATTGAGCGTCCAATCGCGCGGGGTGAAGGAGACGCAAGAGGTAGGCACGCAAACACTCGCCCGCGCACCGCTCAACGGACAAAAGTATAGCGATGGGACACAATCAATTTGTCTAAGATTAAAAAACAACACCGGCAGATTTTTATCTTAACTTTCAGCTTTCCAAAAAAAACAAAACTTAAGGAACAAATGGCTTTAAAACAAACTTAATTTGACCCAAACAAATGGAACAAAATATGTTTCATACACTTTCCTGAATCAAGTTTCTACATTACAATAAAAGAACTGCGTAAAATAATAAGTACAGCTGTCCTAATGTCTAATGACTATTCTGTGCTCACCCCAACTATGACTGAGAATTTGGAAAATTTGGAAAACCTAAGTGTGAATAAATTGCAATATTATTCAGGATATCAAACTAAAAAAGGTATGCTGGTGGAGACTGTTTTAAGGTTAGTCACTAATATGTAATAAACTATGTAAAAGTAATTAATATATTTTTTGAGCGGTCTTACGTAATATTACCACTATATATCTAATCCGTGATATTACTTAATAACTTATAAATACCTCTAATACAATTATTAGTGCGCAAACCGGGCAAGAGGAGCGCACGACTAAAACCATGACGCCGACATAAATATTGTGAGCTCAACGCTTCAAATTTATTTGTTATTTGTTTATTTATTCAACTATAAAATAATTCACCGTCACATTGGACATACATAGCCTCTTCGGGTCCATAATTAAAAAAAACCGATATTTTTTATGTTTTTGTTCATTTTTAATATAAAGATAAAGAAAACATTATTTTTAAATTGTGTACATAGAGATCTTACAAAGTAATAAAAAATAGTATCAACAATCATTATCCGCTAGGACATACAATAAGTACAATCTTATAGATAACATAAATGAAACACAAAATGTAGGAAAAAAAGTGTAAACTGAAACCACAATTTGACATTAATTGTAGAAAATAAACATGTAGAATATAAATTTTTAAACACCTAAACTAAACATAGTATGTTGTTATTTTTCAAAGTACTCATTTAAACTATAATGAGCTCTAGGTGATGAGCCACTTTCTTAATGAATTTTTAAATGAAAGTCTATGTAATTGTTTAATATGAACTGGTAAATGATTGTATATTTTTATGGCAGTAATGTAGGCTTTATGTATTTAAGTATCTAATCATAAGGTTGCAATATCCCAACGGGCTAATGTCAGGATCTTATTACTACATGTATGTAACACCGAAATTAAGCACACCTTTTGTATAATTCTTTATATTCTTGTGCAAAAAAGTAGGTATTCATAATAATAATAAATGTAACCACATGAAACAACCCGAAAATAATTATGAAAATGGTGGAACTATCAATATAATTTGTTATTTTATACAATGAACCAGAGAACAAGTAAATAACATAAAAGTGTAAAACTAATTAAAGTGTGTAACTAATTACCTACCAGAGAACTTAATAAATATAATTTATCGATAGCTCTTCCCCCATCGGCACGCCCCATCCCTACCTGTCATTCACTCATTTACGTTTGTCTATGGTCCTAGCTGCTTACATTCTGCACAATGTAGTTGGGGTGATACGCGCACTCTATCCTTACCATAGATACTCTAAGGTTTATTCCCTTAGAAGCGCAGGGCATACATACATGGACATGTTAACTTTAAATTAATAAAACTAAATTGTTTGACAAAAATATGAATTGACAGATCGCTTCAATGTTATATACTGAGTTGAGAAGCGAATACACAACTTTCAGTTTTTACAATTTTGTAGTTATTAAAATTTTGGAGTCCTTATTTATCGGTAACTATTATAAAAAATAATTGATTAAGGCTTTAAATGAAACACATAGCCTAGACGTAAGTCTAGATCCCGCGGTAAATAGTAGTTTCCGGGGAAAAAGATATTATTTTTAAGTTACGATTGGTTTTTGAATCTGAATCTGAAACATGTACTTGAATTGAAATGTATTTGGCAAATAAATGATTGATTTGATTTGATTTGATATTGAGCCGCGGATGGACAGCTAGAGCATTCTATATTCCTAATTTGAAATTGGTGGATTTTACAAAAAACATGTTTCATTGTTGTTTTGAGAAATTTCAGTGATTTTGATTTCCCACCGTGTTGCTCCAAAGTTTTTCGTCAGATTCAGTTAAGCAACGTTGCATCAGATTATAACCTCTTTTATGTAAATTTTCTACGTACTAATACTTACATACTCATTCATTAGGCCCAACGAGAGGTTGGTACCCGTTAAACCGTTAACGGGTAACTAAATGAGGATGGCATTCGGTACGAGTTCCTGTTTGATATTTAAGTTTAGTAAATAAATATTTCCGGACAACCCACACAACAACATCTAGCCCCATGGTAAGCTCTAAGCTTGTGTTACGGGTACTAGACATCTGATATATTTAATATAACCGACATACATATATAGATATTTTTACTATGCATATTAAACACCCAGACCAAGGAGAATGTGATTGCAGAACATACAAAAGCTTGACCCCTCGGCGGGAGTCGAACCCGCTACCTTTCGCACCTAAATAAAAACTCGCAGAAATTATTAATAAGTTAAACTATTAAACTATCCATGTACAATACATTGCCTTTGGAAATCATTCAACCTCTTTTGTTCTTTAGACTATAGTGGCTAATATTGTTACAAGCGAAACATGGCGCCGACTCAGTATTTGACTATTGGGTATTCTTTCCCATAAAAATAAATAAATAAAAAAAAACTGACAGTTTTGGCGAAAAAGAACTGATTGTTATGCGGCGCTTTATTTTTGTAAAGTTTTTAGAGTTAAATAATAATGATGTAGACCGAATGCAAAATAAAAATACTGTTTTTTTTTCGTTTTAGTTTAATGGGTGTTCCATAGACACTCCATAGATTACGGAGGGTAGCTCCAAGAAATAGGTCGTGGTTTACGCACTGAATCCCTTCAAAGGGCTGGGCTGAAAGAAAGGTAGGGCTTCGTTTTATTTGCATGGGTAACCCTACTGTCACTGGAAGTGCTGAAGCCTATGTTTAAAAACGTTATTTGCCTGAGTTAATAGCGTACGACTCTTGTAAGTGTGTTTGTAGCTCTTTCACACAAAAAATCTCGCAGAGTTTCATGAAACTCCACAAAAATATAGTTTACATATCAGAATAACACATTGGCTACTTTTTGCCACGATAAAACACCGCTTTTCGCAATTATTGCAAGCAATGCTAGATTTGAATCAACTTTGGCATGGGTATAGTTGGCTGTAACTGTAACATACATACAGTATGTTTGTTTTTTTCAAGCTTCAACAGCTTAACATATTTTACTTAAAATAAGTTATAAACTAGATTATCACATAGATTATTTGCCGTGGGAAACCGTCTTAAAATCTATATTTTAAATTAATTACCTCTAAATTTATGTGAGTTTTATTTGTTGGATTACTTGTGAGATTGTTTGTGACGTTGTCTGGGGTACACATTTTCTTAAGAGCCTGTTATCAATATTAGGTACTATTACAGCGGGAAAATATATCATACCGAAGGAATACGTGGATAACTGTAGCTGCAGATTTCACACACACACTTCACTTCATCTCTGGATCATGTAAAATCTGAATCCGAGCTCTGTGGAAATTTAACCAAAGGACTCAACAGTTTGCTTGAGTCCTAAGCGAATCTGCCCCACCAAGTCATTAAGGTCTCATAATATAATGATTATTTTATTTTATTACTGTAGCTTTGTTACCGTACCCATTGTTGCAGGAATTCCCACGGAAATATGTTTTTCCTGAATAAAAGTATCGTTTATTTTCTGAGATTATTTTGATGTCGGATAATCTATGTAACTACTTACATATTATTTCGAGTTTCAATGAAATCCGTATAGGGCCAATTTCAATACTAGATACGGAGCGTTTTGGTAACAGCTAGGTTTTAGGTAACTTTTTTAATAATAACTAGTTGGAGTTTACTCCTTAAGAAACAATTTGAGTTATAAGGCCCGGTATGGAAATTTTATGGGGAGTAAAATCAAGTGTTAAAAAAAGTTTAGGCGTTACGTAGAAAGAGACAAACATTATATATCTGTAGGATTCAACGTGTAAAAGAATGAGATGGAATACCGTCGAAACGTCACGTTCGAAATAAGAACTTTAACGCATTTTGATTGTTTGTTTGGTGTGTCTCTGGAATGCGAGTTACCATTTTTGACATTCGAATACGCGTTCGAAAAAGTATTCGTCTAGCATTCACTTAGAATTTCTCAGTGAGTAGAGGTGAGAGTGCAAAGTTATTCAGTAAAATCATCAATATTTACAAAAAAATTTTGGCCGGACGTTTCTTTTTCACTTGGATATTGTCTTACAAAGATAGCTTTTACGTTTTTGTGCAGGGAACTAAAACAATTGACGAATTTATGGTCCTCTCAACGCGTTTCGTTGGAACATTATAATAAGTACCTTCTGTTATTTATTAATTAAAATATTAAAAAGAAGCTATAGTTTCGACACCTAATTAATTTGTTTCTTTGCAGTATTTAAGAATGATATTATAATTCAAAGTGAAAGATATCAATCATACTAAAATTGGCTTTGTATAAATTGAACACAATTATTATTATTTTGTAACATACTTTAATGTAATACGCTTTATTGAAGTAATATAAACAATCCGAATAATTACAAATATAATCATGTTTGTTTCTCTTATCATTTTAGCAGATGCGTTCATGTACCCTTTTTTTCTATTCGATGTACCATAATATCATAATATCGTTCGTAAGTAGTAAACTCCAATCGTGCGTCGTAGCTGACACACACATACACTTTTTTTTTACTAATAATGGTTCATCGTCGCAATAGAGTAGATACCTGTAAAAAAATTTAACTATCATTTTGGTTATTTAAAAAAAAAAAAACACATATTCATTATTTTTTCTTGCAAACTAAAAAATTACCTATATGCTAACCAGAATACAGTGCATGAAGTTTCGCACGACGTTAAGCTTTTAGCAATTTGTAATAAATGTATGCGACACAAGCCCCCACTCCGGTACCTACTTTGATGCTCTATCTATATCATGGCACTATCTTATTGCATTGATACAGCTATCCAAGTGTCCACTATTTTTGGACGGGTTCACAGTAGGACTTAATAGAATACCTATTTTTTATGTAGTTATCATGCCTATTTTAACGCGCTCTGCAGGTAGACCGATCTGTTTATTTTAATTGGCCGTTTGAATTTGAAATAGTAACAAGCATTCATACTTTCACAATTTAAGCTCGCCTTTGTTACATGACCATTGTTACTAAACCTTAATGTATCCTTTTGTGTACAATAAAGAATTTATGAATTTATGTTTTTAATTAAGCCTTCATTTGACCACAATCTCATTTGATGTAAAGTGACGATGTGGTCTAAGATGGGGCATGAAGACCTAGAAGGCTTCTCCGGGCCACATTACGAAACACGAAAAAATCGCTTCACGCACTGGCCCAGCCCGGAGGGTGGTGTCAATTTTCGCATTCTTAATTCTTATAACACGTAGGTAGATGTTTTATGGTTGTGTTATAACTAAGAATATTAATTATTATCTATACTAATATTATAAAGCTGAAGAGTTTGTTTGTTTGTTTGTTTGTTTGAACGCGCTAATCTCCGAAACTACTGGTTCGAGTTGAATAATTTTAAATAAATAAATATTTCCGGACTACTCACACAGCATCACCTAACCCCAAACTAAGCAGAGCTTGTACTATGGGTGTTAGGTGACTGATATACTACATAGTTACATTTTTTTTTAAATTCTTTTTGTGTTGGATAGTCCAGTTATCGAGGAAGGCTATAGGCTATATAACATCACGCTACGACCAATAGGAGCAAAGATATAGTGGTAAATGTGTAAAAAACGGGAGAAATTGTTCATCTTTGAAGCCTTCCGTTGCGTGCGCCGTGAAAACGGTTCAAGATACACAAAAAATATGTATGTATTAAAGAATAATAGTTCTTTTAGTGATCTAAAAAACAGTCCGCGATAGTATATGTCTATCTTTTAAGATTAACTCACAAAAACCCTTTTTATGGTACCTAATTTGGTCGAAATAATTGTTTAAGTTGTATCAACATAATAATATTAATCTTGATTCAAATAAATATGTTGTTGGTTAAGAGTACTTCATCCATTATAACGCGGGTAGCACCGCAGGGCACAGCTAGTTTTATATACAAGAATATATCCCCAACTTAAACCTCACTCTTGAATGCCTCTATTTAATGTTGAAAACCGCATGAAATCTGTTAAGTATTTGAGATATCGTGAACACACGGAAAGCGCTGCGGGGCATTTCAATTTAAGTAAATATATTATCTATATATGTATGCATTTAACTATGTTCCGGCTGGATACAAGAACATGCAAAGTGAACTCCAACCTTGGCTACAGGTACCATCAGTCGATGACTTGAAAAGACCTCAGACATAATATCGACTCAACAGGAAGCTACAACGTAAATGGGAAATAACGCGAGAATACCGCTTCGCAATGAGAAACCTGATTCGAGACCGAGAACTTTGACATTTGACATTATAGTTTTATAAGTAATGCGCCGAAATAAGTTGTTTTGCCTTATGTATGTTCTAGAACTTCTAGAATATGAAGTTGGCGGTTATACTTTCGTATAAATAAATATATATTGCTGGACAATCCACACAGCAACATCTAGCCCCGTGGTTAGCTCTAAGCTTGTGTTACGGGTCCAACACATCTAATATCTATACTAATATTATAAAGCTGAAGAGTTTGTTTGTTTGAACGCGCTAATCTCCGAAACTACTGGTTCGAATTGAATAATTCTTTTTGTGTTGGATAGATCAGTTATCGAGGAAGGCTATAGGCTATATAACATCACGCTACGACCAATAGGAGCAAAGATATAGTGGTAAATGTGTAAAAAACGGGAGAATTTGTTCATCTTTGAAGCCTTCCGTTGCGTGCGCCGTGAAAACGGTTGATACACAAAAAATATGTATTAAAGAATAATAGCTCTTTTAATGATCTAAAAAACAGTCCGCAATAGTATATGTCTATCTTTTAAGATTTACTCACAAAAACCGTTTTTATGGTACCTAATTTGGTCGAAATAATTTGTTTAAGTTGTATCAACATAATAATATTAATCTTTATTCAAATAAATATGTTGTTGGTTAAGAGTACTTCATCCATTATAACGCGGGTAGCACCGCATGGCACAGCTAGTACTTAATATAAAAGATATTTCTTATTATACTAATTAAACACCCAGACCATTGAGAGGTGCTTGAACAACATCTAAACACTTGACTCCTCGTCGGCGGGAATAGAACTCGCTAACTCCTGCGCCGCAAGCGCCCAATGCGCCACTGAGTCAGTCGAACTAATCCCAGGTACTCATATGGAGAAGGATTCAAAATAATAAATGAATCAGTAGTTATGTACCAAATTAATGTTACGAAATGTTAAAACTCCATGTATTTTAGAATTAAGATAATAATATGAAATAGTCCTGTTTAATTGAACACTTTTTAAACGAGAACGGATGGATAAATTGGTGGTTTTCTTAGTTGGATTGCAGATTAACTACTGTTTCTTTGGGAAATTGATGAACAGGGGTTGAAAATCCATTAAAACGTGGGCACACCCCAGGGCCCTGCTAGCAATGATTTCTAACTATAATATTGTACAATACGATCATCATCATCATCCTGCCCTTGTCCCACACTATGTGGGGTCGGCACAACATGTGTTTTGCTTCCATTTCCCTCTATCACCCGTCATCTCAACACTCACTCCTTTCTTACACATTTCTTCTTTCACACAGTCCATCCATCTTTTCTTTGGCCTCCCTCTTCCCACATATCCATCCACATTCATATCTAACGCTCTTCTCGTAACATGTCTTTCGTTCCTTCTCATAACATGCCCAAACCACGCTAACTTATGTATAACAATTAGATTGTAGAAAACGATACAATACAAAAATTATTTATTGCAACACTACAATATAAGAACATACATAGGAGATACATATTACACAGTGACACAATGACACAATGGGCGGCCTTATCACTGATGGCGATCTCTTCCAGGCAAACAAAGGTTCAATTTTTATATTATCCCGGGTTGCCTATAGCCTTCATCGATAAATGAACTATTTAAAACCAAAATAATTTATTAAATAATTTTATAAAAATAATTATCAGATCGGACTAGTAGTTCTTGAGATTAGCGCGATCAAAGAAACAAACAAACTCTTCGGCCTAATATTAGTATAGTCTATATATATATATCAAGATATCTTCGTTCAAGATCACCTATCCCACGTGTTTTAAAGGCTCTCAACGCCCTTTTGGAAAATAGCCCCGACACTGACATCTTCTCTGACAGTTGGAGTACTCTAATAAAAGCTTGTCTATGTTTTTGTGAACTTAATCTAGAATTATGATGAATTTATATTTTAATTTTACTTGACTTATAAAATGTATCTAGTATTATATCATTTTTCTCTTCTATAATAATTATTTGATTATGATGTTTATGAATTTATGTACTAATCTATTATTTAATTAATTAATTAATGTAATTGGTATCAAACCGTGTTAATTAGTATTAATAAATAAATAAATATGTATACTCTAGAAGTCTATAACATCTCAACAGAGGGTGAAGACTATGTAAAACTTTATTCATCATCATCATCATCACTCAATTTACATTCCCACAGCTGGGACACAGGGACTTCTAACTTCTCTTGACGAGAGAGATTAAGCCTTAATTCACCACGCTGGCCAAGTGCGGGTTGGTGAATGTCACTATCCTTCAAACTCTTTTTAAAGTTCTCAGAACATGCCGGTTTCACGATGTTTGCCTTCACCGTTAAAGCACGTGTTTAAAGCGCATAAATTTCTCAAGAAAAATCCAGAGGAGCGTGGTGGGGTTTGAACCCACGACCTTCGGAATGAAAGTCGAGTGTCCTCACACTTAGCCACATGGCTTTTTTTTTTTTTATTCCGACTAAAAAACTTTAATAACTTGCTACAAAAAAGAGGGATGTTATAAGTTTGACGTGTCTGCCTGTCTGTCTGTCTGTATGTGGGATCATAGCTAACGAACTCAATGTAGTTTTTTGTTCCTTACAATATTTCGAAAAGTTACTTTGTTATCAAGCACATGCATGTAATATCATAAATTTGCGCACGATCATGTAATTTAAACATCCACTCGTAGAAACAATTATAAATATAAGTAGAGGAATCCACATTAAGTGGCTGTATGTCACAGTTCAATCCAATTTGCTATTTATCATTCAATTATGGCGTCTCTATCATCATAACATTGTTTATCTATATTTAATACTATCTTAGTACGCGACGGCGTTGCCCGAACTTTGGATTTTCCCGTTGGAACATCGTATTTTCTAAAAGGAAACCCCTTTCTCGATAAATGGGCTATCTATATCTAACACTGAAATAATTTTTCAAATCGGTCCAGTAGTTCCTAAGATGTGCGCGTTCTAACAAACAATCAAACAAATCTCTTCAGCTTTTTAAAATTAGTATAAATAGTATACATAGATTATAAAGTTTATGAGTTTTTTTGGTTTGTAAAGTCGCGTTTCACCAAAAACGAGCTAATATCGAAAACTATTCAATTTGACCATTTAAAAAGAAACATTGTTTAATACTTGAGTGTAAAAATGCAGATTCTAATTCATAATTTCCTCTGGAATATTACTAATTTTGGAGTAAAAGGTAGCCTTTGTCACTCTACATACTCTCAACTTTATTTAAGCAAAATATTATACATTTCAGTCCCTTTTTAACCCCCGACCAAAAAAGAGGGGTGTTATATAATAAACAATAATATATAAACAATAGTGTTATACAACAATAAAATTGTTGATACCTAGTCATTGTTAACATCAGCTCATAGCATACACAATATTAATTTTACAATAAAGATTTTCTTTCTTTCTTTCTTTCTATTTAAAATACTATCGTTTTGTAAACTTATCACAAGTATATTATACATACCTAAAAGGAGACTCAATACAACTGAATTGTAAACTTTATTATTAAGTTACTGAAATATTTTTTGCTTTTTTCATTTTCATTAAGTTAATAATGATAAGGTTAACAAATATCGGCCTAATAGCGAAGAGTCTCGACCAACACCTTCAGAGGCTTTCGCTGGGAAGCTGGATCAAGGGTCAGATTCAGAAGGCAGTACTCCTAGAGTCGGCGCGTATCGTCAGGAAGTTCCTCTCTACAGTCCTAGGTAGCTTGCGCCTAGCTTCGCGGCCGGTGATTCTCTGTTTTGATATATATTTTGACAGTAGGTAGTTTGATTTGATTATTTTATGTAATCTATTGTAAAAAATATATGTTTGGCGTGTTTAAAATGAAATAAAGAAAATAATAATAGTATAACACTATTACACACCGAGATAAAACAATACAAAAATCTAAATTTAAAATTTAAGAAAAACCCCCGATTCCAATGCCTTCATTTCCTTAAATGTAAACAACATAATATTATGTAAAGTGGACGCGATGCGCTTTCATTTGATACCCCACACTAGTATATTTGCAGATTTTCTGTTTTCCTTCCCCACTCTCACCCCCATAACTTTTAAACGGCTCAACCGATTTTCATGAAACATGTCTAAGAACACCCAGGCCAAACCCACCTTTCATACAAAAAACTAAATTGAAATCGCTCCACCCGTTCGGGAGCTATGATGTCCCAGACAGACCAGACAGACAGACAGGTCAAACTTATAACATCCCTTTTTTGTCGGGGGTTAAAAAAACAAAGACATTCAAATATGCGATTAGGCTAATAAAAAAAAACACTTATATCACGTCACGGCATTGCGGGTTGCCGGGGATTTATGGACTATCCGAAGCCAAGAAGGGTATTATCCCGCGGTATTATATATATGCCTTCATTATATCTGCAAGACATTACTATCCTTCCTCGGTACATTCCAATTTATATTATTAATACGGAAGTATGGTTGGTAACCTCTTAACACTTTTTAAGGTACCTAACCAGTCAACCTTCTTAATATTGTTCACTAAGAAAAGTACATTTATAACAGCTATAAAAGTTTTCAACCATTTGCCAGTTGAAATAAAAGAACTAAATGGATATTCATTTAAGACAAATTTGAGAAACTGGCTACTTATTAGAGTTCACTATAACTTAAAAGAATACTTTGAGTGTTAAATTTATTTGTTAACGGCTAAAGGTATAATATTATGTTGTAAAATTTTAATGTGTAAATTTAAATACTATTGTATGTCCGCCACAATAAAATCTTACTTATTAAATAATTTATTTTGTTAAGGATTAATACCAAGATACAAATAAAGAGCCTTTTCAAAGAGTGGTATTTTAATTTTTTAATATAAAAAGTCGCTTATTGTCACAAAACTATAATAGTTAGATATATGATGTAACGACGTTTTTTGTAGATAATGATAAGTTCTACAAAGTTGTAATACATCACTTTGTAATATATTCAATAGTTTTCGCAGCATTCGCGATTAAAGAATGATTTCAGGTTTATTTTTAAAAATATCGCTTTTTGTCACGAAACTATAATAGTTAGAGATATGATGTAACGACGTTTTTTGTAGATAATGATAAGTTCTACAAAGTTGTAATACATCACTTTGTTATATATTCAATACTTTTCGCAGCATTCGCGATAAAAGAAAGATTTTAGGTTTTTTTTTTCACCATGGGTTACATTATCGGAGTTTGGTAAGGAATCATATTATTTTTGAAAACTAAATATAGCCTATGTCACTCAGGGATAGTGCAGCTTTAGAATGGTGAAAGAATTTTTTTAAATTGGTGCAGTAGTTTCAGAGCCTATTCGAGACAAACAAATAAACAAACAAAAAATCAAACCTTTTCTCTTTATAATATTAGTATAGATTTAACTCGACACTGGCAAATTGTCGCTTCAAGCGCAAAGTCCAATTACAAGAAACTGGACTAAAGGATCTAAGAAACCTGATTTCTTAGTTCACATGACGGTTACTTTAGAGCCATCAGGCCTAGTATTAAAAGTTCAATTTAATATGGAATTTGGGTAAGATTGGATAGACATACACGTTAAGTACTACATAACAAGTGGTAACTAGCTGACCCGGCGAACTTTGTTCCGCCTTAGACGCCATAAATGAGCAGATTTTTGATTTTATTAAGTTAATTGTTGTGTGCACAACGCTGATTGACTTGGCTTGCTGAATCGCCCATAAAATAAATCTGCAAAAATTTGTAGTCATAGCGTTGTGCACACAACAATTAACTTAATAAAATCAAAAATCTGCTCATTTATGGCGTCTAAAGTCAGCTAGTACTTAATATAATAGACATACATACATAGATATTTTTTTATGATACATTTTAAACACCCAGACCAAGGAGAAAGCGAATGCAGAACACACGAACACTTGACCGTCGGCGGGAATCGAACCCGCTACTTCTTGCGCCGCAAGCGGACCGTGGCCCAACGCGCCACTATAATTTAGTATGTTTGTATAACATTTTATCGTTATTAATAGAATACAAAACTAAGTTCATTACATTGCGAGTAATGACCAATTATCTAACAAACAAGCTAACCCGGTCAGATAGATTAGATGTGAACTTTGTCATTCACCAAAAGTAATAAAGTTTCACAATAGTATCTACCAAATTAAATAACATAAATTATCATTCATAAATTATAATTCCAATTTAAGGACGACGGCCTCAGTGGCGCGGTGGGCGTAAGTCCGCTTACGGCGCAAGAGGTAGCAGGTTCGATTCCCGCCATGGGGTCAAGTGTTTGTATGTTCTGCAAACTCTTTCTTCTTGGTCTGGGTGTTTAATATGTAAAATAACGACGTTGGACGCCACGCAAAAAAAGCAGTCTTTTCATTTGAGCCATGGGGGACACCGGTGGGCCAAATCATACTGTACTGTTCAGGCCATGTTGGTCACCGGTGAGAGTTTGTATGTTATTAAGTACTTTATCATTGGTATGGGTGTTTAATGTGTATAGTTAAAAATATCTATACTTGTATGTCTATTATATTAAGTATATCAGATGTCTAGACTAATAAATAGTATTATTTATTTTATTAAGGCAACGCGGGAATTTTTTTATCTGAAAACATCATAACGTCATTGAAGATTCGTCAATAAATACTACAGAACGCGTCATAAATGACGTAAGTACGCACAATGGTGGAGTGTAAAATCTAAGATATACGTAGATACGTCTAAATACTCAAATTGATACTACTCGTATAAAGCTTTTTGTTTATATTTTAAACTGGCTGGTCCTTTTCAATTACTGAAATCTTTCTTTTTAAAACCGCATAAAGATTCGTTCAGTAGTTTTTGAGTTTTCCGAGCATATAGGTTACGAGAGATGGCTTGTTAGCGACAAGGCCACCCATTGTACTTTTGTATTTTACGTATTGTTGTATCTCCATTTTCCTGTGTGTACAATAAAGTGTATTTAACTATAAAGATAGGAAGAAAGACAGATGAGTCAGATTTTCATTTATAATAATATGTATGATTTTCATTTATAATATGTATGTATATGTTACAGTTAAAGCCCGTTGTTAGTTAAAGCGTGTTCTCCCTTGTAAAATCTAGTTTCAAATAAAACTAGTTTAAAGTTAGTTAGAAAAACGGTTGTTTGTGGGGTGTAGCAATATAACAATGTGAACAACGCTACTCTGATCAGGATATTGGCAAATAGCCAAACACCAACTTAGTTACCCATAACTAGGAACCTTACATGAAAGAATCTTGATGATAAATGAACGTTGCAACACCAAAGAAAACATAAAAGCTACCAATGGTAGGAATACAAATAATTATTAAGTTTTTTATGAGAGCGAACCTGCTGCGTCCAAAACGGTTTTTCCAGGTCAAAAGAACATTTATACGAATTTTATGAGTCAATACAATTAAATTCATGTTAAATTCAGTTAGCTCATGGAAATTTTACCTGACTGCATTACCAAGAAGAATTAATAAATTGTGGAAGAAAAGGAACGTTTATGATCATTATCAAAATTTTGTAGCCAACATAATTTCAGGTTTTCAGGATACGAACAATTCACAATAATTTCCTTATGTACCTACTTAGGGGAGATTTTTAAAGAAGAGTAAAGAATTTTGAAACATGTAGGTAGAACTAGTCTTTAAGGATAACATATTCACAGTACTATTTAAATAAATAAATGATAAAAAAAATGTAAGTTCCTACCTTGGCTATAAATAGGCGACCTTAGGTGTTCTATGCGGTGTATTAGGAGTATAGGTGAGCAACTTACTTGTATAGGTAAGTTATTTTTCGGTGCTGAGTTGGAAGTTCAAGTCAAGTTATAGAACACCTAAGGTCAGATCAAACGTCAAACCTCCTCCAACCTAATAACTCCATACTAATACTATATGTATATGCGAAAGTTACTCTGTCTGTCTGTTTCTATTTTACGCAAAAACTACTGAAACGATTTAAATGAAATTTGGTACACAGATTCTCTTGAGCCTGAGAAAGGACATATGCTACTTTTTACCGCGGGCAAAAACATTATAACGTGGGAAATACCGCGGGGCACTAGTAGTTGGTAATAAACGAGGCGAGCCAGTGGATATCATAGTCATAATCTTGAACGGAAGAGTTAAGATGACTATCTGATAGGCGTAATGGCAAAAACTTGCACGCAACTTTGTCTGTTTAGTTTAAGAGGGTATAGGTAAGTGGCTAGATAGAACCTGTATATGCGGTCTAAGTTTTGAGAAAAAAAAAATACTATAAATTCAAGGTTTTTTTAAATTATCTGGTTATTTCCTTTTCACAAAGAAATTAATGTTTTTTTTTAAGGGTGAGAGATGTTTGTCCACAATCTCACCTGATGGTGTCAATGTGGACGGAGATGGATCGCATAGATCTAGAAGGTACCTATTCACTCTTGTCATGTAGAAATTCAGTTTCTTTATAAAAGCAAGATATATACTAGATAAAGGGAGTGTACGTATGTAACAAAGTCTTCTCCTGCAAAAATTATTCTTCAAAATAAATCCTAAAGCATCTTTCTCATCCTTAACAATTAGTCTTAGGTTTAAAAATACCCAAACACGTCCATAGCGGTATATCCAAGTCACAAACCGGTCCAACACAATTTATATCACACAGCACGAAAACATAATTATTCTAACTTCCTTATATCATCACAATCACTAATTCTTACCATTTTCAATCACAACTATTTGTTTACACAAAAAAATGTTATTTGGGGAGCAATGCGTGCGTCCCCTACCGCGACAGATTAACGAATGACAAGCAAGATATAAGAATTATTAATTATCTAAAGGTCAAGTTTAAGATACAACGAGAGTGAGAGCGAGACGCGAAATTATTCGCTGTATGATTTGGATTAGTGTGAGAGGGATGGGGATAGCTGCGTACACGCAAACAGGTTATGGAACAAAAGATGGTTTACTAACGATTTGTGATATGAAATACATTTCTAAGTAAAACATCATTATTGTATTTGTCATAACGGTTAAGTGCATTTATTGGTTCAAAGGTCTTCTATTAAGCTGATATTGTAATAAAAATGTATAATATTGATTATGATCACAGTGGCATAGCAATCGGCGGGCTAAGCGAGGCTACTCCGGGTAACTCAAACCCGTTTGACCCCAAACATTTATATTAGGTACTAGCGGCCCGCCCCGGCTTCGCACGGGTAATTATTCAAAATTGTTTTCCCGGCAATTATTCTAATTTTTCTCGCCGTAAAAACCATCCTTGAACTTTAACGAACATTTTAAAAAAAGATTTGGCCAAATTGGTCCAGGCGTTGTTGAGTTATGCGCTTACCAACACATTTTGCGATTCATTTTTATATTATAGATTAAAATTTATTGAATTAGAGAAAAAATGACTGCTTTCGGAATCTAAATAAAATTTTGTTGCAATCACACTCAAAACACAACACAGCAACTTATTAAAAGTATAAGTACAGGAAAATACAGTTTTTTAGTAAATGTTGAAAATGTCTTATTCTCGCCAGCAATTAATATAACGAAGAAAACTTAACGGGGAGCAACTTAACTTGGGATTGTACTTATATCTGTGCCTGTTTATATTTATGTACTAAATAAATCTTTGCTATTATTTCAATTCTATTCTATAATTATAAAACGTCAATTACCAAAAAGAAAACGCCTCATCAGGGTAAATAATGCAATACCAAGTCCTTAAATTTGGGGCAAAAGACATTTAGCAAATGAGTCGGCATAAACACGCGCCGCGAGTCAAAGCGTTTAATCGGATAGAAATCGCGAATAATCGCCACTGACGGACGCTGGGCCCGGCTGATTTCATCTGACGTGTAGTGCAGGGGAGCAGCGACGAAACCTGACACTATTGGAGAAACGGTCTCCAATAATGTCAGGTTTTGTCGCTGCAGCTGTGCCTTAAAATATTATTCTCTGCTTCTTGATACAGTCAAGGAAAGTTGGCACGTTTTTATTGTTTTTTTTTTTTTTATGATCGATAAGCCTTCATATTACCATAATCTCACCTGATGTAAAGTGACGATGTGGTCTAAGATGGGACATGAAGACCTAGAAGGCCACATTACGAAACACGAAAAAATCGCTTCACGTACTGGCCCAGCCCGGAGGGTGGTGACAAGCCGCGGCCGAAGCCTACCACCAGAGACTGTTCTTAGCACCACCCGGAGGTCACGTGTAAGGATTCAGAGGGTTACCACTTACGGACGTGAACAGCCAAAACCTCCGAAACTTGTTTGGTCACAACTCTGCCAATTTTCCACACAACAAAAATTAACTCCGTAATGGTTAAAAAATAATAAAATAAACTAAATTGTTAATTTCGTTACTTTAAGTATAATAACTGTTTCTTGATGTAAAATATACTTAATACAAATCATTATTCATCATTTCACATTACATCAAAAACAACAATTGACTAGGAATAAACTTGACTAAAACATTTCTCACTAATGCATTTGAACAAAATAAAAAGCCTAATAACTTGAACTTAGGTATAAAAAAAGATTTATCGACTTAAACGATTACGGTTCCAGAGAAAGGTTGGTGAAATTATAACTTCCGGCAGTTTGCGTCCAGCGCGCGGTCTCACAGGAGAACCTCTTCCGCTTTCAATGCAGTTCGTTCATGAATCGAACGAAAACGTCGGGTACATGGTATCGTCATATAATTAAATACCCATTTTCAAGAAATACATAATTATTATCCGCGTGTCTTTTGAAAGAGAATTAAAACCTTCACTGTCATTACTGTCCTACCCCGGTTCCATTTAATCCAGTCCGGAAGTGCCGGAAGAATTAAAAACTCGATCAGGTCACTTGGCCTGACGCGAGTCCTTAACATTGTTGGAGTTTACTCCTTAAGAAACGATTTGAGTTATAAGGCCCGGTACGGTAATTTTATGAGGAGTAAAATCAAGTGTAACACGAAAAGTTGAGGCGTTACGTAGAAAGAGACAAACATATATATCTGTAGGATTGAACGTGTAAAAGAATGAGATGGAATACATTACACAGCGTATACTTCGTAGTGTCACTGTATTTTATTTATATCATTTTGTAACATACTTTAGGTAATACGCTTTATTGAAGTAATATAAATAATCCGAATAATTACAGATATATGTTTGTTTCTCTTATCATTTTAGCAGATGCGTTCATATACCCTTTTTTTCTATTCGATATAATATCATAATTATCGTTCGTAAGGAGTAAACTCCAATCGTGCTTCGTAGCTGACACATAGACATGTGTAGTTCACGAATGAATCCTTCAAAAGATATAATTCAGTTGCGCTCCTTCCTTCTCTCTCTCGTTCACTTACAATTCAACTAGCTCACTAACTCTTTTAGCTCAGTTGTCTTCTTCGCATCGGGACGAATGAAAGATAGATAGCCCGCGCGGATAGATTATGCTGTCACGCTCTGTTGTAAGTACTGAAGTGATTGTCTGTTTCACTCGGTCACGTTCGTATATGATCGTAAAAGACTTCGTCGTTCTTCGTAAAGTCGAAGTTTGTTGTTTACCAGTTTACCTATCTCTTTCATTAGAATAATAATAATAACACCAAAGTATCTGCCTCAACTTTGCCAAAAATAAACAGGATGGAAGTAATTACGCGCGAAACTCAGCATTGTTTTCTTTAGTCTTTTTATTTATATTGACATAAAATATATCTTTGTGATAAAAACTGTATACCTTTCTATACTTTACTACATATTTATTTTCACGTAACTTTTTTTATAAGCCAGTATACCTATACGTAGGTATGTTAAAAACTCATGGATCTGCAATAGTAGGTAAATATTCAATTAATTTAAAAATAAATAATGAATTACTACCAACTATATTTAGGTACATATCAATTCATTTTTAAACAAACTCGTGTCTTAACTCATCGCATTAGCTGAGATAATATCATTGATTGAACTGTTGTTTTATATCCCATTCTATATCTCTTGATGAACTAGTGAAAGAAAAACGAACGACAACAACATTTGATACTGTTGAGCAAGTGAACTAACTGAACTACTGAGCTAGAAGATAGATATAGTTCACTCCAATGAAAAGATATGTACATATCTTTTCATTTCAGTGACACATTCTGCGCAACGCTACTGACACACACACACTTTTTTTTTACCCGTTTCACAACGTGCACAACGCTGCTCAAGTAGTTAACACTGAAAAAACTAATTTTGTCGACGGATTTTTCCAGACGAAATGAAGTGAAATCTTCACTGCCATCTCGTGCCCTTCCCCGGTTCCATCTGCCCCGGCGGACAGATCGGGCGTGTTTCACGGTTGTCAGCGGATGATTTATTAATCTTTTATTTTGGAAGCCTTTGTTAGTTGCGATTCCGTTCAATCAACGCTGAAAATTGAGTCTGCCGCTGAAGTTATGAATGATTTCCTTGATAAATCATTTTCTTTATCGGTAAAAGTTGAAATTGGATTTTTACTTGTAGGGCAAAGGTATACATAAACATTGTAAAGGTACCAGTCCAAGTTGAGCCCTTTTATATTAAAAATAACACAATTGTAGCGTAAATAATGTTTGTTATTCACAAACATTTGTTGTAAGTATTTCCAGTCTCACACTTATTTATCAATTATTACACTGCCTCCTTATTATTACTCCTACAATGTTAGCATAGCGATACCTAATTATGTAATAAGCGTTGAGTAAATATATGTCTTGTTATTATTATATGATTCAAAGAAAACTTTATTTTGTGACAGAAATCTTTTATAAGTAGCTATGAAAACATCTGCGGTCTTACCACAAAAAAAACATAAACACAACTTAGACACGTTTCTAAAAGTTATTAAACAAAATATCTATAGATCACTTTTGCTTAACCACTGTTGAACGCGTGTCTAAGCTGTATTTGTTGTAGCGGTGAGCCGGTGTGTTTTCATAGCTACTTGATTGGCGTGCTGCTTGATTTCTGTCACAAACTTTTTCATGTATTAGGCCCGCCATAGACGGGTTGCTTAAAGCTGTCAGGACTGCTTGAAGTTGCGACTGCATACTACTACAGACATACACAAACCGCTCAAGCAGCAAAACGCCTTAATAAAAATACCTGTTCGAAGCCTTCCTACAATTAATACGCTTTGGGCAATGTATACGCTTCTACAACAAGATTCCCAAAGAATTGCAACAGTTGTCAATTACTAAATTTAAGAATATTGTTAAAAATCAATCTTTGTAAAAAAGCTTATTATAAAATATCGGATTACCTTGTGGACAAAACTGCTTGGGACGGAATCTGCTCCAACACAAAATAAAAAAAAAACGGTGTGTGTGCGATTCACACACGATAGAAGTGAAACTTCAGTAAATCAACAAAAGAATAAGAAGAATAAAAAAAAACAAAAAAAAAATACTATGCAAAAAGATTTTGTTCGGGCGGTCACCCATCCAAGTACTGGCGTCGCGCAAAGCTGCTTAACCGTGTTAGCGTTTAAGATTGGCTTACCCGACAGGTAAGCCAATCTTATTTCCACTTCCGTTGCATCCGGTTTCAAATCACAACGATTCTAAAGAAGTTTCACTTCAACAAGACTAACAAATAATGATTGTAAAGTTCCAATACAAAAATGAGCTAGAGTTTCTAATCGCTTCTTTGCTCTAGTGTAAAAAAAGAGAAGCGACCAGATACCATAAATTTATTTCCTATTTATCTTTAAGCACCCATGATTATTTTATTTTATTTTTTCGTGTCTTAGTTTTGTAAAACCAAACAATGGAAATAAATGATTTTGTATCTTGTATTATAATAGCAGTGGCATAGTGCACTGCAACAAAGTCTTTAAACCCAAATTTGGCTTCGCCAGCCACATTCGATCACACAATAGACAATATTAGAACATTCCAGGTTCGCCTTTGTCGGATACGACACGGATACCTATAACTAAAACTGCGTCGCCTGTCTGTCTGTCTATACCGTGATGGATAGTTGAAATTTTGAGGGTTAACGTATTTTTATTTTTTTTTATTGCCTAATGTAGTTAAATGTACACGAAACTTTAGGTATGAGTCCATACTTATCAATTTATTTATGTATGTACACCATTTTGACTGTCCCGCCGCGCTTTAGGGCCGCCTTGCGCTGTACGGTACCACTGAAAACCAGCGCTGTAGCCAGCTCCCTATGCTTCTACAGCATTATGCTGAGTGGAAACTTTTTTGTTCTATTCTAATTTCTCTACATACGGCACATACATAATTTTTTTATATCAGTTGTACCATAGAATAATAAATTACTACGTTACTACTAGGTATGTGTTACTAAGGTCCACATAATTTCACAAAGAGGTTGTCGAGTCGTCGAAGCCGCCCCCTATAAATCACCGTAGACCTCTTGATAAGGATTTGCGACTCTACAAGGGACCTTATAATCCCAATTTCTTATTGATAAGCCAACTATTATGTTTCGGCCATTTTCTTTTGTCGAATTTAGCGTGATTTATTTTCTGTTTGGCTGTAGTTGTAAGTGGAATGTTAGGTGATTTATTGTGTGTATTGTAGAAATACAAACTTCAGGGGATGTTTGTAGTTCTGGAATGAGATTTTCTTTTGAACGAAAAACTCGGGATTATTCAGACTCGACTGCCAAAAGGTTTATAATTATTTTACGAAATAAAACCTTATTTGATCAGTTCGATTTAGAACCTTTTCTTTGAGCCGATCAATCAACTGTCAAATCAACTCTGAACAAGCAATGACTGCTGTATTTACTCAAATTCTTTCAGTTAAAAAAGAGGCCTAATCTCTCTCGATTTCTCGCTTAATCTGGTTGGTCAACTTTATGTTTCTGCATTCTGGATACCGATCAACTTTTTGTATTGGCGATGCAAAGATTATCCGCACGCCTCTAGCGGCGAAATTTAGAAACTGTCTAAGAACGACACTTTGTTTTTTATGTTGAAGTTATATCTGATTTGTTGTTCTTCTTCTTCTTTATTTGATGGTATTTATTATTAATGTTTTTCCCTGACGTTAATTGTAACGAAAACTGTCAAAGTGTCCTTTTTAGACAGCTTCACAATTTTGACACTACCTTAGAGGCGCTAGTTAGAATCTTTACATCGCCAATAGCATAAAAAACTGTCAAGTAATGAATGACACTGGCAAGTCGTAGCATATGGCAATCGCGATGCCAATACTAAGAACTGAACTGAATCTCTCTCGCGCCATCTATTAAAAGAAGAAGAAGAATCTCTCTCGAGACGCAAAATGGCGTTCAACTGAGTAACATCTTTTTCACTTTATAATTTTATTTAACTCGACACTGGCAAATTTTCGCTTCAAGCGCAAAGTCCAATTACAAGAAACTGAACTGAACTGAATCTCTTTCGCCTAGAGAGAAGTCCCTGTGTCCCAGCAGTTAATACGTTAATAGGGTGATAATGATGAAATTAAGCAGTCATTACTTGAGTGCTATACAATAGAGTAATTTATTATTCTATGACAATAGTTAATTTACAGCTAGTACGTTGAATCATATTGCGGAGCATAATTTTGTTTTTTTTTTAAATTAATTAAAAGACAAACGAATCAAATTGACAATGAGGACTAACTTTATTAAGGGCCTGTTTCACCGTGTCCGAGTAAAATATATAGCTATTTCGCGAAATAGCTCTTGACATATCCATTGACACGTATTATTGTATTATACTTAACTAACGACTGATTAGTTTTATCGGTTTTGTGAAATAAACCCTTACTTTTATAATAATAAGTGATAGTTAAAAATCAAATTGAAAAAACATATATTGAAGTTTACATACGCCAAAAACACAGTAAGTAAAAAATTGAATTATATCATTCACATTCTGCCTCGTGCAACAAGATGGCGCGGCGCACGTACCGGAAGTGGTAGAAACTGAACACCACCATGAAAGAGAAGAAATATAGCACTGGAAAGAGAAAAACTAACTTTTAACAATGATTCTATCATCAGCAAAATAAGGTAGATTTAACTATTTGGATTGCGTACAACCTGTGGTACAGTCAACAGCAAAAGTAAGTGATCAAAACCAACGTTTCAAAACATCTTCTAGTGCGACATAACAGATGTATCAAGTTATACCAAAGTGTCAATTTCAAATGAAGTTTAATTGGTCAAAAGAAAATGATCATAATAACACCGCGGAACCAAATATATGTAATCACTTACTTATGACAAGTTATTTGTTCCTTTATGTTAAATAAACTTTATTAGTGCGTAAATTTTGACTTAATTTACTGTGTATATATTTTAGGACCCTATTTCATCAGTTTCTTTTGCTGTTGACTGTACAATTAAGTCATCCTTGAGTAATCCAAATGCATTTTATGTTCCGCGGGTTACCACCATAGCTATAACTATGGCAGAATGACGAACGACCTGGTGAAGGTAGCGGGCTCGTGGTGGTAACAAGCTGCTACCAATCAAAGTTACTGGAAGTCTTTGAGGGAGGCCTATGTCCAGCAGTGGACGTCCTATGGCTGAATTGATGATGATGATAGGCAGAATTCCTCTTTTTGTGAGTGCAGGTCATATAATAGACTGGCAAAATCAGGTATATAGAATTATTACACATGTTCAATACTACTTCTAAAATACCTTTCCTAAACTGAAAAAAACAGCTAACAAACATTTATTTTGTTGTTTAAAATGACCCATGATGATGGTGTTTCTTTGTCCATGGCTTCAGAATTGGTTTTTCTGTTTTTTGTAACAGTTTACACAATCATGCTTGTCTTCTGTTCTGTTTCTTTGATTTTATTTATTGCTACAAAAGGAAAATTTAATTGACCTTCTGTGTGGCATGTTGAAGACATATTCTTTTTATATTTATCTGTTAATAATCTTTGCCTGGCTAAAAGTTTTCTTAAAATTGTAAAAATAAAATCAGACTTTTGCTTACAGCTGAATATAGGTCAACTCTATGCTCGCAAGTTAAGTCATATTATTGGTCCCAGCTGAGAACTGGGTAGTCTATGGTCTAAATGTAATGTGTTTGCGAACGAATGAATGGATTTAGTGAGTGACATTCTTAACTTTTTGTGAACTTGACATTTAATACCATACTTGTATATGCAAATTTGAATACTTAAGATATGATATTCTCTTAGTAACTGACATGCTTATAATATTTTTATATCTTTGTTTTATTATTTTTATGTTATTTGACATTGTTGTGTTAATTAACTTAGAGTAGTGGGTGTTTAATATGTATAATAAATATATATATATTAAGAATATCAGTATATTAAGAATATCTAGTACCCGTAACACAAGCTTAGAGCTTACCATGGGGCTAGATGTTCTTGTGTAAATTGTCCGGAAATTTATTTATTTTATACATATTTATTTAAAACTGTATTATCTAAACTAGTTACCAAATTAAGTAACTAATGGTATTGGTATTTCATGGCTTCCGTTCAATAACTTCCTTTGCTAAATTAATATCTAAAAGTATATTTATTATATCTTAAATATTGCTGGACAATCGACACAGTGACTTTTTTTTTTTTTTAGTGATAAGCGCTGAAGTACTATGTTGTTGTCTCTCAAAAGCTCTAAAAATAAAGCTGGTACTTAAAACAATAACGGCCTATTTCACCATCTCCGAGTTAAATTAGACAATTAAAATTAAATATTTAAATTCAATTAAATATTTCTGGACTAAATCACACAGCATCACCTAACCCCAAACTAAGCAGAGCTTGTACTATGGGTGTTAGGTGCCTGATATACTACATAGATACAATTTTTTAATGTAAATACGTACATATGATACATAGAAAACACCCAGACCCGAAACCAGAATTGTAGATAGTACAAAATCTGGTCCCCCGGCGGGAATCGAACCCGCAACCTCAACAACAATGGTTAAAGTATAGAGCTACTTCGCTTAGTCTACTAACATTTAAATATTGATACGTATTGTTGACATAACTATTGCTTATTTTACTTGGATTAAGTGAAATATGCCCTGAAGTTAGGTAAAACAATTTTACATACATATTTTGTTATTTTTCTATTAAACAAAGAAAGCACATAACAAGGAACAAATGCTTGCAGAACATAATAAACTCCCTTACCTCAGCAGGAAATAAACCCCTTGAATGAAAAAAAAAACCCATTGACATACATAGTTTTACCCAAATAAATTTTTTTCAACAGGAAATTGAACTAGGTGAAAGAAGAATTTTACGATAGGTACTCTAAACATATTAAAAATATTATTTGCAAACATTTGAATACTTGGTGATTAATAACAAAGAAGGTATTAATTCTACATAATGAATTGATTTATTAGATGGCAAATAAATATTAGAACTAAACGAGGGTTACTCGATAGCAAAGGCATTAGACCATTGAAATGGGTATGATATGAAACAATCGAGAACGCAGTAACTACGATAGCTGTGGTCGCATTGATAATGGAGCCTCATCATCACCCTATTAACGTTCCCACTGCTGGGACACAGGGACTTCTCTCTTGGCGAGAGAGATTAGGCCTTAATTCACCACGCTGGCAAAATGCGGGTTGGTGAATGTCACATTTCCTTTATACTCTTTAAAGTTCTCAGAACAAGCCGGTTTCCTCACGATGTTTGCCTTCACCGTTAAAGCACGTGTTTTAAAGCGCACATAAATTTTTCCAGAAGAATCCAGAGGTGCGTGGCGGGGTTTGCACCCACGACCTTCGGAATGAAAGTCGAGTGTCTGTCACTTAGCCAACACGGCTTTTTGGAAAGCCTGCAGATTGTATTGCCAGTAAACGCAGACTTAGAGTGATTTTCCAACTTTTCCATAACCATGACAAAACAAAGTTTTCCGGGCCAGATCGTATTACACAAATAGCGACGTGTCAGTGGAAAAAACTAATTTATTAAAATCCACACTCGTAATTATTAATTAGTGGAATATCGACGAAAACCAGACGCGTGGGCGTCTGGGGAGCCGATGGGAATAAAACATTAACACATTGAATGTTTAAGCAAGTTTATAATTAATTTAAAAGTAATTTAAAAATCATTGATGATGAAAAAAACATGTAGTTGTGTGTATTATTTTGTTTTTTATGTTTTACTAGTAGTGTCCCGCGGTGTTACCTGCCATATGGTGGGGTTTTCTCGCGGTTAAAAGAAGCCTATGTCCTTTCCCAGGCTCTAGAGAATCTGGGAATTTAACCGAATTTAATTTAATTTGAGTAGATTTCGGGTGAAAGACGCTTTCACGCTTACTATCGTATTTATAATATTATTACTTTATTTAGATTTAGATTTGTAACGGGATATTTAACATGATTGATTGTCATAGAGTCCAAATATTTATCACAGTTGAACTGCAATAGTTCAGTATGGCGCATATCGTACCGAGATATCGGGAAACTCAAAAGACAAGCAATCATGGTAAATATCCCGTTATAAATATAAATTGTGTTGATAACCATGATAGTATCAAAAGTATACAATTTATTTTTCTATGTATCATATGTATCTAATATAAAAAAAATGTATCTATGTAGTATATCAGTCACCTAGCACCCATTAGTACAAGCTTTGCTTAGTTTGAAGTTAGGAGATGCTGTGTTATTAGTCCGAAGATATTTATTTATTTATTTAATCTTTGTTTGTTACGTACCTCAGTACTTTTTGTTCCAAGAAATATTTTAAAATTATAACTGAAATGATGGAGATATATACATATATCACCCTACCTAATATCAAAAGTGCGAAAGTAAGTTTGTTTGTTACTTCATCATGTTTTAGTTCAGGTTCCATATTCAGGTTGGTTAATCCTACTAATATTGAGGATGTAAGTGTGTGTTTTCGTTGCTCTGTTACATAGAAACTACTGAATGGATTTTAATAAAACTTCACAATAGTATAGCTTGTATATCAGAATAACACATAGGCTAATTTTTATCTAGGTAAAATAATCACATTTCGCGGGAATTAAATTTTTGGAAGCTTTGCTCGAAATGGTTCAAATTTGGCACGGACATGCTGCTGTTTTTCCAGTAAAAGACAAAAACAGTGTAGTTTTTGTCTTTTACCGCGGGAAAATCTATTAATACGCTCTAATATATATTATTGACTGCTTCAGTGGCGCGGTGGGCGAGGGTCCGCTTGCGGCGCAAGAGGTAGCGGGTTCGATTCCCGCCGAGGGTGAAAGTGTTTGTATGTTCTGCAAGTACTTTTTCCTTGGTCTGGGTGTTTAATATATATAATAAAAAATATCTATATTATGTATGACTATTATTTTAAGTATATCAGATATCTAGTACCCGTAACACAAGCTTAGAGCTTACCACGGGGCTAGGTGTTGTTGCATTGTCTGGAAATATTTATTTATATTTATATTTTATTTATTATCTAATAATAAATAATGTTTCGTGTCTCACCAGCTCCTAAAAATGTGAATAGTCCACTAACGCAGGCCAGGTTTGTTAGACGGTGATGTTCGTCCTTAATTTTAGGCGCTGAAAGTAAAAATTTAATTAGCTCCTGACATTAAAATAATTATAAATCTTGCCAGAGATAAAAAAGGACAATTTTTATTTAGGTACATCTTAGCAGTCTGTTTGCGTCCACGGCGGGGTTGCAAGAAGGGGCGGGGATGCAAGGGGGGGGGGGGGACAATCCACCCAAAAACTATCACGGTAATACTATCTATACAGTATTCTTACTTTTATCTATAACTTTGAAACTTTAAAATAAATTAATTTCGTATATCCTAGTTCTAATTTATTAGACAGATTTGTTATTAAGTCTGAATTGAAACTAAAACAAAGTTTTTTAATTAAATTTACCAATAAAAAATATAAAAAGCATGCAGTTATAATGAAACTTTATTGTGGATATTGTATAACGAATTAGTACCACACGTTAGGCTAATAAACTGCTGCACAGTTCTTACTAACTTTGCAGTTTCATCATTACCTCAGTAATCCGTAAAAATGTCTATTATTCCCAAATAAATTATATTTTAGAATTAATAATTTTTGTTGAACACCTTTTTTTTCTATTTACTAAGTATTCAATTCGCTTATATAAAAAATAATATTTCAACCACTAAACTAGATGGAAACTCAAAATAGGCAGATGTAATTAAAATGCTGTAGCGCAGCCCTACCGCATGTTCAAGTTTCGCGTGGTTGTAGGTACACAGGGTGTAACAAAAGTATCAGTTAGTATGGGAAGGTCTGAAAATATAAGGCATAGAGAGATTTGTTCTCAGAAACCATGTCATCGATTTAAGCATAATAAAAAATTGTTTAAAAAAATCTTGTACATGCTTAGAATCGAACCTCGACTTTTAATAATAAAATACATATTAAAAATACTAATTTTATATAGATATCTATTGTGTATATAAAACAATAATTCGATTATCTTATTGAATAGGTATATGTTTTTCTGTTTTGGTACAAGTGGTATGTTTGAAGCGCTTCTTCCTCGTGCTCCTACTAAATTCTCCTACTGGTAGGAGCACCGGGACACCCATGTCCTGGTGCTCCTACTGCAAAAGGAAATTGTAAAACGATAAGTAGGAGCATCGAGACATAACTAAAATAGATTTCCTTATAGGCATACTCTGATTCAAGTACAGGTGAAGAGACAATTCACTATGAACGTAGATTTCTGTTTAGATATAAAACCTCCTTTGTTTTTCTTATAGTGACAGACTTTCTTTAAAAAACAAATGAATTCAAAATGGAAAATTTTGTTTTATTCATTGACGAAGGGTATATTTTATCAATTTGAATATTAGCCAATAAAATATAAAATGGATGGCGTTGGTGAAGGAAATAGTCCGATATTTATTTAAGAAAATGCGGAACTGTGTTACTGTGTAAGGGCAGGCAATATTATAAACAACGTGAAAATGGATACAATTCTGGAAATATTTATTTATGTTTATTTATTTAAATATTTATTACTAGCTGACCCCAGCAAACATTTTTTTGCAAAATGAAAAATAGATAGTAGCCGATTCTCAGACCTACTGAATACGCATATAAAATTTGGTAAGAATCGGTAAAGCCGTTTCGGAGGAGTACGGTAACTAACATTGTGACATGGAAATTTTATATTTTCTAAATTTACTAATTTATATAATTATTATAATTTTAACTTAATTGAAAAAGTAAAATACAATTAAATAATAGTTTTAAATTTCAACTAGTACCTACAATTTAAGCAATTGAGATTTCGGTTTTTGAAAACAATTGCAAACTATTAATTTATTTTTGTAATTTAATTGTAATTTTCAAAAAATATTTACAATATTTTATAATTTATACCTTGTTGATTTTCGCAAATTGAGTTGCGCAAAAAGGACCAAATAGTTCGATAAAGAAAGCACTGGGACCCACAATTTGAACAGAAATGCGCCATTGAGTTGCACAAAAGGGACCTCGCGAAAACTCGCGAGTTTTTTTTTATCACAGAACGAATGCAGAGAAATTACCAGTAGTTTTGTCAACAGAACTACTCAACAGAACAGGTGGGAGTAAACGGAAAACTTTAGTGTTTAGGTACAAGTTGTTATTATTTGTTTATTAGTTGCTTAAAGTATTTTGTCGTTGACTGTTCAACATGTTATGTGATAGGAGCAGGAGGAATTAAATTTATAATATTACATTATTCCCCGTGGTTTTAATGTTCAGTAGGAGCATCAGGACATGGGTGTCCCGGTGCTCCTACCAGTAGGAGATATTAGTAGGAGCACGAGGAAGTAGCGGTTTGAAGTAGTTTGGTACTGTGCAGTGCATTACATCGTGGTAAACAACCTTTTTAAAGTAATTTTTATGGAATTCCTTTCATTAAGAAAATACAATCGCAATCGAAATTTTTATATTTCCCCTTATTTTTAGCACAGTAATGACTTTAACAGGATTAAATGGAGTCAAAACTGTACTAATAAGGAACCTAAAATCGCTGAAACCCAATGCTTTTGCTTTTTAGATTTCAATAACAAATATACAATTAGCGTTCCTGCGTTACTTATTAGCTGGTCATATAATTATATCTAGTCTTATAAATAAATATAATATACGCATAAGCGGTTTAGATCTCATGTAAAACCGAAATTATATTATAATAATTTTACTCATACATTTCTATTAACGAAAGTATAGTTTGGGTAAATATTGGGAAATTAAATTTTAATTTTTTTGTAGGTAAAATGTGAGGGTCTAGCTCTCGGCCCAGTTGTAATACTGTATAGATAATATTACCGTGATAATGCTCATCGTATTTAGCTTGACAGGTAGATATTATTAGCTTAAAACTCTACAAGTAGACTCGTCAAAATAAAATTCATACTAATAACAAAAAGCTAAGTGGCGCGGATAAGTTCAATTTTCGTGCGCCGCTAATTTGTTATCGTAATAATTTACGAATCGAGAACCCTTCGATTGCTTAACGTGGCATAATTATTCAGTCATAATATTGTTATCGTTAAATTGTTATTCAACCTGCAGGCCTAGCACGGCTATTAACGCTGTCTGGCCCGGACACAGAGCCAAAGTCGATGATGGAGCAAGTTTCTTTGGATGAAGCTCTATCTAATAATCTATGCTCATATTATAAAGCCGAAGAGTTTGAAATGTAAAGAAATGAAAAATGATTTTTTGTCTCAAAAACACCAATATACATTTAGGTTATGATATAGGTACAGAAAAAACAAACTAAGCTTTAAAGCTAAAAAAAAACATATAAGGAACAAAATTATTGTGACAAAGAGTCAACTCTGTTTGTTTGTACCAGTAATTAATGAGTTTAAAGCCTTCAAGGCTTTAAACTCATTAATTACTGGTCCGATTTCATCAATTAATTGTTAGCCTATTTATTAAGGAAGGCTATAAGCTTTTTTAAAGCAGGAAAATCCATAAAACACGGTAAAGCCGTGGCTGCTCAATCTAGTGTCTTATAATTTTTATCATGATGATGAGCTTACCATCCTTGAACTGAACACAGGACCGGCCTATCTTCGCGATGGCCAGCGACACGATGCCCGTCCAAACAATCATGGCCACAAGGAGATATACCTGTAGAATATTAAACAATGCTATACTAGATTTTTTTTTAATAATTATGTGCAATCAGCAGTGAAACACCAAGGACTAGTTAAACTAATAATCTTTTCCGGAACAACGTTATAATATATTTATATATTTATTTATATATATTATATTATTTATATTAATATTTCCAGACACTTCACACAACAACATCTAGCCCCGTGGTAAGCTCTAAGCTTGTGTTACGGGTACTAGATATCTGATATACTTAATATAATAGTCATACATATATAGATATTTTTTATTATAAATATTAAACACCCAGACCAAGGAGAAAGTGCTTGCAGAACATACAAACACTTTCACCCTTGGCGGGAATCGAACCCGCTACCTCTTGCGCCGCAAGTGGACCCTCGCCCACTGCGCCACTGAAGCAGTCAAATAATAATTATTGTTTAGAACTTTGCCGGACTGGACCATTCAAACATCGAATTCTAAATTAATTATCGAGCTAAGAAACGTAAGCTTTGTCTATTCCAGCGTACAATAGGAAATCTTTTCTAGTGTAAAATAGGAAAATCATCGTGTGAAGCTGAGTACAGAACAAATTACCATCATCATCATCACCCTATTAACGTTCCCACTGCTGGGACACAGGGTCTTCGTCCTTGGCGAGAGAGAGAGAGATTAGGCCTTAATTCACAACGCTGGCCGAGTGTCGGTTGTTGAATGTCACATGTTCTTCAAACTCATTAAAGTTCTCAGAACATGACGGATTCCTCACGATGTTTGCCTTCACCGTTAAAGCACGTGTTTTATAGCTCACATACATTTTTCAAGAAGGAAAATCCATAGGTGCGTGGCTGGGTTTGAACCCACGACCTTCGGAATTAAAATCGAGTGTGCTAACCTAGCTCCCACTTAGCCATCAGCTTAACAGAACAATTACCCAACTCAAATCTACTTAGCTATGGAATAATGGTGTTACCAGCATAGCCCGGCAGTTTTCTGTCAGTGCCACTATGATGAGGAGTACTCCAGCTCCTGTCACTCCTGTCAGCACCACTCCGGTGAAAATGCTCATCACTGCTCACCAACAACAAAATAAATAATATCATAGTCAAAATATACAAAAAAAAAACGGTTAACAAGCTTTTATTAGGTAAGTATTAGCTCACCAAGCGATGTTTTGCCAATAACATGATAAAACCTTTTTCAACTGATAACTATACAAGCTGTTTTGGATATGGTAGGTATATAAAACGGTAAGGGCGTGAATGACACACAACAGGCGAAAATATTATATCCCGCTATTCAGTTATAGAATCATATTTTAATGTAATTAAAATATCATGTATTGTAGCCTGATATCTGGGCTAGCAAACGACATTTAATATTAAATGTAGAACGTCTTACAATCCTGCTCACAATTATTCATAGAAAAGTTAATAAAAGTCAGAAATCAAATATACACTGTGTATTTATACGGAGTCGTTATACTGTTTTTACTGTGCCCTAAACGGTCCATAGTAAAGTATTTCAATTTGGGTATTAGACCTCTGGTACATTTCATCATACTGCTTGAATCGTGCTCAAATGATGATAGATGAGTCGAAAAATAAATATAAAAATATTAATAAATTTATATTTAAAATTAAAGAAAAACCCCCGATCCCAATGCCATAATTTCCTTAAAAGTAAAACACCATAATGTTTAGAAATGTGCACGCGATGCTCTTTCATTTGATACCCCACTCGAGTATATTTGCAGATTTTCGGTTTTCCTTCCCCACTATTACCCCTATAACTTTTAAACGGGTAAATCGATTTCCATGAAACATGTCTAAGAACACCCGGGCCAAACTCACCTTTCATACAAAAAAACACTAAATTGAAATCGCTCCATCCGTTCGGGAGCTATGATGTCCCAGACAGACAGACAGACAGGTCAAACCTATAACACCCCTCTTTTTTGGTCGGGGGTTAATATTACATTTATTATGTGCCACAGAACTACAACTTAAAACTATGAATTTAGAACGCTCAGGATAATAGTCGAGCAGTTTAGAGCTGCCGAGGACTGGTATTCTGCGTCACTATATCATATATAACAACCAACTAACATTGAGTATTAGACGTCTGGTACATATCATCATACTGCTTGCCGTGTGTGAGGATGAGGGTCAGCAAGATGGACCCCACCAGCACCTGCGAGAAGGCGATAAGCAGCACCCCAGGGAACAGGTTGCAGACTCCACAGCAACTCTCGAAGTGTACCCCGGGCTTGTGAACGGAGAAGTGTAGAGGAACCTGTATTAACCAGGAAGTTTTAGATGGAAATGCTTAATTTACTATAAGCATAATCACCCCAATTTATATTCCTGCTGCTAGGACATAGAGACTTATCTCTTGACGAGAGATTTAGAGATTAACCCTAAATTCACCACGCTGGCCAACTGCGGGTTGGTGAGTGACACACGCCCTTCAAACTCGTCAAAGTTCTCAGTACATGCCGGTTTCCTGATGTTTGCCTTCACCGTTCAACCCACGACCTACGGAATGAAAGTAGAGTGTGCTAATTTATTCAGTTTTTTTATGCTGTATTAGGCCTTCATTTGACCACAATCTCACCTGATGTGAAGTGACGATGTGGTATAAGATGGGGCATGAAGACCTAGAAGGTAGGCTTCTCCGGACCACATTACGAAACACGAAAAAATCGCTTCACGCACTGGCCCAGCCTGGAGGGTGGTGACAAGCCGCGGCCGAAGCCTACCTCCAGAGACTGTTCTTAGCACCAACCGGAGGTCACGTGTATGGATTCAGAGGGTATATTCCTGAATTCAAAGTCTACAAAGTCGTAAAAGGATAAGTTTGTTAATTTTACCATCTTCCCACACGAGATATGCTTTGCTATGTTGTTATAATAAATAATGTATGAAGGTTACTTTTCATAGCATATAACAGGTAGATAACGATTTAACTCTACTAGGTATGCGATGCAAACTATGCATGCGTGCTAGGAATTCGTGCTATACATAGATTTTATCGTGGTGTTTGGTTCCCAACTATCCATCAATTGCACAGCACATTTCTGGTGCAAAAGACCCTACGAATTATACGTATTGTTACATGCAAGTCAACAAATGCTGAGCTGGAACCCTTTTAAGGACACTGTATAGTGTATATGTGCCTTTACTTATTAATTATACTTCTGTTTATACATATGTATTGTGTCACAAATATATATATATATACTAGCGGCCGGCCCGCCCCGGCGTCGCACGGGTATAAAATTTTTCCGGAAATTATTCGAATTTTTCTCGCCGTAAAAACCATCCTATCTCTCAAGTTGGATCGAACAGCACATGGTGCGTGTTTTATTATAATCTGTTAAGTGGTTTAGGAGTTCATTGAGGGCAAACATTGTGACACGAGATATATATATATATTAAGATACCTATAATATATATTATTTATAACGTAATCCGTTGTTACACCAAACGCAGGCTAGTAGCAGGACAGTAGTAACTCTGTTTAAATATAATCACAAAGCTTGTAATTTGATGTGAAGTATTTGTACTCTGCCTATAATGCGTTGAAGACGCGTCTTTCGATCGCAATGGATTTTTATCTCAATGGTAATAAAATCTCTACTCTAACATCATGAGAAGATCAAGACGAACCTGGACTGTGGTACTTTGGCTAGAACTCCGCGGCCGTTTATCGCTAGACATATTTAATATTTATATATTGTCCAAATAAAATAATCAGAGAGTATATAATCACTAGAAAATAATGAGTTACAATCAAAAGTACTGTGGAACGTTTATGACAGAGAGTATATAATCACTACGGTTTAGGACAAATAGTGTACAATCCAGAGAGTATGTAATCACTGTGTATTCTTCTTCTTTATACATGACTTACATGACAATGTTTATTTTAGTTCAGTTTCTTGTAATTGGACATCGCGCTTGAAGCGACAATTTGCCCGACGCTGGCAAATTGTGGCAATGGCGTTTACCTGAGTAACATTTTTTTCACTTTATAATTTTATTTAACTCGACACTGGCAAATTGTCGCTTCAAGCGCAAAGTCCAATTACAAGAAACTGAACTGAACTGACTTTACTGACGTCACGGACGCCATCAAAATACAAGAAGAAGAAAACTTTCAATTCAATTCCTTTTAATGGACTCTGCGCATATAGTTAATTAATAATTAACTATTAATTAGTTTTGAATAGTTTATTTGGTATTTATTTATTTTCCTTTTATATCTTCTTGACGTTACGCCACTGTCTATGTCGTTCTATTTCTTTCCTGTCCATCCAAAGGTTGCTAGGAAGAGATCGCTCACAGCGATAAGGCCGCCCTTTGTACTCCAATGTATTGTCTTGTTATTGTTTGCAGTTTGTATTTTATTTGTGGTGTACAATAAAGAGTTATCTATCTATCTATCAAATTATAAAGTGAAAAAGATGTTATTCAGTTGAACAATATTTTGCCCCTCTTTGAAAAACACGAAAAGTAAACTTTATTGACTTGACTGGCAAACTGACGCTTCAAGCGCAGAGTTCAATTATAGGAAATTTAATTGAATTGACTTGATACTCAGATCAAGGAACTATTTTCTCTATGACATGATAGATGAACTTTTGGTACAGGAAATATTTTAGGGATAAAAAAGATAAAGCCGCAACGAGACTAAGAGAAGTCTAGTTGTCAACTCAAACCGGGCAAATATCAACTCAGCAAATAAAACTTTGGGGAGAGCAGTTCTGTTGATGATACCAATTGCCAATTCAGTTAAATACCCTTTAGACGAATACGAATTGTGAGGTTATGAATAAAAATAAAGCCCCCATGCCCCATGGCAAGCTCTAAACTTGTGTTGCGGGTACTAGATATCTCATATACTATAATAATAAGCATACATACATAATATATATATAGGTATTTTTTATTATACATATTAAAAACTCAGACCATAGAGACAGTGATTGCAGAACATACAAACACTTTAAAACATTTAACCGTGGGCGGGAATCGAACCCGTTATCATAGCGCCGCAAGCGGCAAAAAATATAAATGCGAACTATCGAGATAATTACAATTAGTTTCTTTTCACGTCTTTCGTAGCCTTTTTCATAACTTGTGTACAACTACGTGCTACGTAGCACTGTCTACAACTTTCGTAGCACCTACTGCGCTACGAATATCTTTAGACACGGCACGGCATTACCAGTGTCAAGTATTTTCCCGCTAGAAAAAATATACTGTTCCAAAGTAAATAGTAGCCTTTACGTCAATTGATAAATTACATATATAATAATAGAAATAGTATAAACCTACGCGTCAGCAACGCGGGAAGAGACTGTGACGCGGGAATGCCTGCAACACTGGAACCTTTCTGTCTGAAAAAGTCCCGTTTTGTGGACGCGTACGTGTATAGTAAAGCATGGGTAGGAAGTATGGTTTTGGAGGTTTTGTCTGTTCACGTCCGTAAGTGGTAACCCTCTGAATCCTTATACGTGACCATCGGGTGATGCTAAGAACAGTCTCTGGTCGTAGGCTTCGGCCGCGGCTTGTACCACCCTCCGGGCCGGGCCAGTGCGTGAAGCGATTTTTTCGTGTTTCGTAATGTGGCCCGGAGAAGCCCTCTACCTTCTAGGTCTTCATGTCCCATCTTAGACCACATCGCCACTTTACATCAGGTGAGATTGTGGTCAAATGAAGGCATAAGCCTTAGCTGTATAAACAGCATAAAAAAAAATGGCCAAAACTTAATCAGCATTTTTAAAGTTCAATAGGAAGTACTTAACTCATATTTAAACTCGTATCACCTCGTTGATCGTATTGATAATAGCCCACATAAATACCCCTATTAGCTCGACCTATCGTTTGAATCAATAAACATCGAATCATTTTACCATGATTATATCCGTCATACAGAAATTTAAATTGTTGTTTGTTTGGTTGTATATATTTTATAAGTTTCTATATATCTATGGAGGTTTTGTCAGTTCACGTCCACATATGGACGTGAACAGGCAGTAACCCTCTGAATCCTTACACGTGACCTCCGGGTGGTGCTAAGAACAGTCTCTGGTGGAAGGCTTCGGCCGCGGCTCCACCACCCTCCGGGCTGGGCCAGTGCGTGAAGCGATTTTTTCGTGTTTCGTAATGTGGTCCGGAGAAGCCATCTTCTAGGCCTTCATGCAACATCTTAGACTACATCGTCACTTTACATCAGGTGAGATTGTGGTCAAATGAAGGCTTATAAATAATAAAAAAAAAAGTAGTTTCGATTAATGTACTTTCAGTTAGCAAAACAGAAGAAAACGAGAGACCAAGGTCTCATTTCGTCACCTTATAAAAACTTATATTATTATTTTAAGAACCCAGTTTTAGGGGTGGAATGAGGGACGATTATCAAAGCCTTCAAAAGTTTAAATTATACAATTAAAAATATTTTAAATTGAATAATATAACCTTTTGAAGGAAAATTTGAAAAAATATTTTAGTGATTGTAATTATCAGAGAGTATAATAAACGTTTTGATAAAACAAAGTTAAAAAGAGTAAATTTTGAAAGTTTTCTAATATTGTAAAACAAATGTGATGTTTGTGAGTAGTTTCAAAAATTCAACAGTGCAAGTGTGAAAATGTGCAATCAAGATCAAAAAGTATAGTAAATCTTTGAGAGAGAAGCAAATTTAAAATGTTTTTTTTTGGGTTTGTAAGCTGTCTCGCCATTAGTACAACCTTTTGGTGACCTTTTAGAAAAAAAAACTATGTTTTAAGAGCCATTATTTTATGTAGAACGCATTAGCAAAATAAAAAGCACAAAATTTTACCATGTTTATAAGTCTAAATGAAAGAATTTTTATTTTTCGTAGTAAGTAACTTCTGAACAGATTCCATAAATGCTAGTACATTTCACACTTTTGTGTACATAATGTAAACAACATTAAATCATAGAATATTTTCAATAAAATCGTCAATATCAGAATATATAAATTTACAAATTGTTCCTGTTGTATGTGTTACCCATACTTTCGTGTTTTTTTGTCAATATAATTAAACATACAACACGTTTTATTCACTTCACACATAAAGCTTTTAATTTGAGTTTTTTTTTGTTGCATGTAAATAATATTATCAACAGAATAGCGCGCAATCGCTAGTTGTTATGTAATCACCCCACAGGTGGGCAAACGCCATTATATTATGGAAATCAGAGCTTGTTGTCGAAATGAGATTTACGGATTTCGTGTTCAATTTTATTCCGATTATTTCTCTGGTGTCCTTGGGAGGCACACAGCAATCTGTGAGTTTTCATTGCGTTTGTCCATTTATACTAACTATCTAAATTATGAAACCCTAAAACAATACACGATTGAGCTAGTCGAAATTGAAAACGCGACCCCAGAGTTTTTTTATAGGGCCTGTATTAGGTACTATGAAGTTAATTCATTGTGTTGGTTTGTATATAATTCATTATGGAAAATAACAAAATTATAAATAAATCCTTTTTTAGTTTAAACGTGTCATTGAATATCAATATAAATTAAATATACTTTTATACCCCCGTATTCATAAGCGAGGGTCCGCTTGCGGCGCAAGAGGAAAAACAACAAGATGAAAAGTCGAGAGATACGGGGCGCGGTTTGAACCCACGACCTTCGGAATGAAAGTCGAGTGTGCTGTGGGCTTTTTAACTAACTTAACTAACTTTTAACTTTTTTTGGTTCGCGTCGAAAGGTTGGAATCTCGCAGTAATGTGAGCTTCGGTTCATTCATGGTGCGGGTTCCAACTCAACATCTGTCGACGTTCCTGAATGAGCAGTTTTGGGTTTGATTGTTTAGGTTTCTCCTTGGTCTGGTTGTTTAATAAGTATAATAAAATATATCCATGTCTATTACATTAAGTATATCAGATGTCTAGTACCCGTAACACAAGCTCAGAGCTTACCACGGGGCTAGATGTTGTTGTGTGGATTGCCTGGAAATATTTATTATTATTTATTTATACTTAGAGGAGGCCAGTAGAACGATTCACCCTTGATTATCTATATAATATTCGCGAAATAAGGCAAAAATAGGCTTATTGTGTGATTTTAGACAATTCAGTTATATAAGCCAGAAAAAGCTGCTTTTATGAGGTTAATGTGTAACTGAGACACTATGTTAATACTAGATTTAATTGGAAATCGCGTGGTAACTAAGAACTGGTTTTAATGGTAACATAAACAATTAAAATATTAAAAAATTAAGTTATAGTACCAAGTTAAAGAATGCTATAATGTATTACTAGCTTTATGGGGGTAACCGTCTAGTAGGTCGTTATTTATTTATAATCCTCACCCTATTAACTATCCCACTGCTGGGACACAGGGACTTCTCTCTTGTCGAGAGAGATTAGGCCTTGATTCACCACGCTGGCTAAGAGCGGGTTGGCGAATGTCACGTGTCCTTCAAACTCTTAAGTTTTCAGAACATGCCGGTTTGCTCACGATGTTTTTGCCTTCACCGTTAAAGCATGTGTTTTAAAGAGCACATACGTTTTTCAAGATGAAAAATCGAGAGGTGCGTGGCGCGGTTTGAACCCACGACCTTCGGAATGAAAGTCGAGTGTACTCCCACGGCTTTTTAACTTATTTATTGCACTTTTCTAAATCTTTAATTTCTTTTTTTTCCCAAGGGCCCTTACAAAGTCATTCTGAGAGGCACAAGAAACTGTAACAAGACATCAAAGCCTATGGCAATCCCACCCATTTTAACTCTATACACTGAGGTTTACAACACCACCACCAAGCACAACCTAGTGCGTGGGAATCTTACAATTATTAGGGAGAAACCCTGTAATGGGGTAAGTATATATTTATATATATAGTATACTAGTCGACCCGACAGACGTTGTCCTGTCCCACGTCTCAAAAAACAATATCCAGTTGACCGTATTGTGAATCTAAACCATTCCCAGATCCCCTTGAACACACACAAAAAAAATCATAAAATCGGTCCAGTCGTTTGAGAGAAGTTCAGTGACATACACACTCACAGAAGAATTATATATACTCTTATAAAGATATGTAGTAGTTTATAATCGCAAAATGTGTTGATAAGCGCATAACTCAACAACGCCTTAAATGTTCTCCGTCTTTTATCATTTATTCCAGTCCATCCAAAGGTTGTCTGGTAGAGAACACTTTTAGTGATAAGGCCACCCATTGTAACACTATTATAAGTATATTACATTTTTTTGTTTTGGATATTGGTGTTCAATAAAGTTTATTGTATGTTCTTAGAACTTCGAGGATGGTTTTTACGGTTAGAAAAGTTCTAATAATTGCCAGGAAATCAACTTTGAATTTGAATTTGAACCCGTGCAAAGCCGGTACGAGCTGATAGTATAATATAGAATGGAATGGATCTTCTTGTCAAAAGAGAAGTCCCTGTGTCCTAGCAAAGGGAACGTTAATATGGTGTTGATGATGATTATTATGAATGGAAGCACACTTTATAAGCTACTAGCTGTCAGCTCGCAACTTTGCCCGAGTGATAATAGATCTTTCCGCGGAAAAAAGGAGCTTTTGTCATTTACTGGGAGAACAGCTATGTTAGTGCCTTTGATTCAAATTTGGCTTTACTCGCAATAATTGATTTTCCAGCGGAAACTGGTATTTTATCGCCGTAAAAAGTAGACTATTTGTTATTCTGATATGTAAGCTACATTGTTGTGAAATTTCACTAAAACCCCTTTAGTAGTTTTGACACAAACTTTCGCGTTTATAATATTAGTAGGAAGTAGGAATATTAAGATGTTTGTCTGATCAAATTTTGCAATTCAAAAACGAAAACCCAAAATATTTTGGCACACTTACACAATGAACACGATTGAACCGTTGAACATTCCGTTAGAAATCTAAATACTGTTGAAAACCAAACCAAACTGTTTCAAAATAATTTTAATAGATTGTTTATTGAATTATTTATTTGAGCCTTTCAATTTTAGGTCCGAATTAAAAACTTCGTTTGGCAAGACAACAAGTGGAAGGTGAAGAATGTCTTTAACACAATGGGCTGCAATGGCGTTCTGGTGCCGCTGGGTGCGATGTTGGCTGGGCTAAAGTATAATAGGAAAACTTGTCTTATTAGTAAGGTAAGAATAAATATAATAAAAAAATATTGCCGGATAATCCGCACAACAACATCTAGCCCCTTGGTAAGCTCTAAGCTTGTGTTTCGGGTACTAGAGATAAACCCAGACCAAGAAGAAAGTGCTTGAAGAACATACAAAAACTTGACCCCTCGGCGGGAATCGAACCCACAACCTCTTGCGCCGCAAGATACAAGATACAAAATCGTTTATTTCCATAGTTTGATTTTACAAAACTTAGACACGTCAAAATAAATAACAAAAAAAACAAAATAATCATAAGTGCTTAAAGATAAGTAGGAAATAAATTTATGGTATCTGGTCGCTTCGCTTTTTTTTACACTAGAGCAAAGAAGCGATTAGAAACTCTAGCTCATTTTTGTATTGAAACTTTACAATCATTATTTGTTAGTCTTGTTTTTGATTTTGTGTTGGAGCAGATTCCGTCCCAAGCAGTTTTGTCCTCAAGGTAATCCGATATATTATAATAAGCTTTTTTACAAAGATTATTTTTTACAATTTTCTTAAATTTAGTAATTGACAACTGTTGCAATTCTTTGGGAATCTTGTTGTAGAAGCGTATACATTGCCCTTTAAATGATACATTAACCTTATGCAGCCTAGTGGTGGGCAAAGCGAGTTTATATTTATTTCTTGTATTTACATTGTGTTTATCACTATTTTTTGTAAACAAATTAATATTTTTATGCGTATACATAATGGCTTCATAAATATATTGACAAATGACGGTCAATATGTTTATTTCTTTGAATTTAGCAAGCGGGCCCTCGTCTACTGCGCTACTGAGGCCGTCGACACTTCATGATCTGATCCCACTATCTCTATTCCCTTCTTTCACTTAAATGATATTCAAAATGGCGCCGCATTCAAGAGTTTAATTTTTAAAATGGCGCTTGATTCACGGATGAGGTTTAATCAAAATGGCGCCTGGTTTACGAAAGTGTTCTTTTTATTATGTATGACATTTTGTAAATGTAAACTGGTTCACAAAAGAGTTTTCTTTTTAAAATAAGGGTAATAGTCCAAAATATTACCTGATTCAAGAAAGTTAATGCCTATGTAATTTTATTATTTGTCCTATTTTATAATTTCTTTTATTTGCGCTGTACTGTTTTCTGTATATGATTAAAAAACAGTGTAACGGGTCTCCCGCAATACAGGCTAGCCTCGTGCGGGGACCGCTGTTTGATGAAATTGTAACTGTTTATTGGTAAATTAATATTTTTGTTGTTTTTTTTCAGGGAGCATACAGTTTCAGCGAAGTGGATGCCGACAAAGCTCAGCATCTGTGGATGAAGAGTCAGGACTACGGCGAGCACATGTGGACCGTAGAGGCTTTCTCACACAACACCACATCTATGTGTCTCGTCTCTAATTATGTTGTGGTGCCTATTCAATAAACTTTTACTGAGAAGCAAAACCTTTTTTATTTGCAACCTTTGTAAAACTTTTGTCATCATCATCATCACCCTACTAACGTTCCCACTTCAAAGTCAAAGTCAAAACGTTTATTTCCTTAGAAGCACATAGCCTACATGGACAGGTCAACTTAAAATTAATAAAACTAAATTGCTTAAATAACAAATATCAAGGAAATAACATTGTCTTGACAGTTCGCTTCAATGTTTTATACTGAGTTGAGCTTTAGTTGAGTTGTTTATACTGCTAGGATACAGGGGCTTATGTCTTGGCGAGAGAGAGATTCACCACGCTGGCCAAGTGCGGGATGGTGAATGTCCTTCAAACTCAATAAAGTTCTCACAACATGCCGGTTTCCTCACGATGTAAAACTTTTGTTGGTAAAAGTAATTTTTATTTTCTACAAGTTAAAAATTTACCGACATGCTCATACCGTCTATATGACTAGTCGTTTTAATGTTGTTCACCAAATCAACGAAATATACACTAGGTTCCAAAGACAACGGGTCGGTTACGTAAGCGCCGAAGCTACATATATTATGCATACAGCATTATATTAATTAGTTATGTGACATTAATACAGTACTTAATTGTAATATTTTAATCTATACTAATATTATAAAGCTGAAGAGTTTGTTTGTTTGTTTGAACGCGCTAATCTCAGAAACTACTGGTTCGAATTGAATAATTCTTTTTGTGTTGGATAGTCGAGTTATCGAGGAAGGCTATAGGCTATATAACATCACGCTACGACCAATAGGAGCAAAGATATAGTGGTAAATGTGTAAAAAACGGGAGAAATTGTTCATCTTTGAAGCCTTCCGTTGCGTGCGCCGTGAAAACGGTTCAAGATACACAAAAAATATGTATTAAAGAATAATAGCTCTTTTAATGATCTAAAAAACAGTCCGCGATAGTATATGTCTATCTTTTAAGATTAACTCACAAAAACCGTTTTTATGGTACCTAATTTGGTCGAAATAATTTGTTTAAGTTGTATCAACATAATAATATTAATCTTTATTCAAATAAATATGTTGTTGGTTAAGAGTACTTCATCCATTATAACGCGGGTAGCACCGCAGGGCACAGCTAGTATTTATATAATACTTATTATTATTTTCTTTATTCAATATTTTATCTGATAATTGAATTAAAAACTTTATTTTTATTTCCTTGACAATGTTAACTTGACAATGTTATATAAATTCACTGGCTTACCATTATAATATAATATCTACTAGTGGCCCGCCCCGGCTTCGCACGGGTTTTTATTTAATTTTTTCCCGGCAATTATTCGATTTTTTCTCGCCTTTTAAACCTTCCCTAGACCTCCACGAACATTTCAAGACTATGATAAGATCAATCCGTTCAGCCGTTCAAGTTTTAATCAGACTAACGAACAACAATTCATTTTTATTTATATATAGATAGATTAAGTTTGTGTTTTGTATAGTGAATAAATTTTCTATTCCATTCTATTCTATTCAAATTGAAGACAGTCACCAACCTAGGTTAGGTATTTTTATTTCAACAACGTTCTAAGCGTTAGTGAGCAAAGGCTGAAATTGTATATTGATAACTTGCGTGATTGATAACTGCCTTTCAGGCAATCTTCCGTTGCTAATATTCTATGTAGACATTCGAAGATTTGGACGTTCGAGGAAAATTGACATTGAGGGAATTGGACCTTCGACGCCAGAATCATTGAAACTATTTCTACTTTAAATCTCCATTGAAACAAAATTAACATTGCAACTGTCAGTTACATTATAGTTTTCGTAAATTAGGAGCATGAATGCGACATCATATTCAAATTGCTAATTAATAAATTTAGGAGTTAAAAGTAATTACGCCGCGATGCTAGCTTTCAGAATTCATTATTTTTTGAGTAAATTACCTACCAAAAGAGGATAATCCTAAGCATTAATTACCTAAGGGAAATTACCTGCCAGCATTTTACCATTTGAGGTAGATAGGTATCTCATCTCACTAGGTAATATAACCTTATTATAATTGTGGTAAACTAAATACTAATGTGTTTCTGACGAGATAATTATTTTCACATTTGCATCGGATTTTTCTGGGAAATTTCAGTTAGATTCCTGAGTTGTAGCGATATGTTGGTTATATTTATTAAGTTATTTATTGTTTTTCAGTTTTCTTGTGTGATGGGCGGCCAATCTGTAAGTAAATAAAGTCTAACGCTAAGTTACGCGGTCATCATCATCTTCACCCTATTAACGTTCCCTGTGTTCTCTCTTGATGATAGAGATTAGACCTTAATTCACCACGCTGGCGAAGTGCGGGTTGGTGGATGTCACATTTCCTTAAAACTCTTTAAAGTTCTCAGAATATGCCGGTTTCTTCACGATGTTTGCCTGCGCCGTTAAAGCACGTGTTTAAAAGCGTAAATACATTTTTCACGAAGAAAAATCCAGAGTTGCGTGGCGGTCTGAACCTGCGACCTTCCGAATGAAAGTAGAGTGTGCTCCCACTTAGCCAACACGGCTTCTATGGTTTTTATGTCGATCACGTACTAAAGTGATCACATTTCGATCGAATTTTGGCCGGCAGATATAAGGGTCGGTATACCACCGACGCGACGCTTATATCAACGCAATAAATGAAATATAACTTTTGAACCTATCATGGTTATCAATATTATTTAAGACAATCATCATGGTAAATATCCAGTTATAAATCTAAATAATATTGCAATAAATGAACTTTGAACTTTTGAACTTTGAACTTAAGAGATGCGTTCACGAAGAAAAATCTCTCATTAGTTTTATGTTAAATCATAATTATGATTTTAAAGTTTTTTAATAAGTGATAAACCTCACTTTGCAGGTTTAACTATTTTTAAATTTTAGGCAGAAATAATTAAGACACAGCCTCGGAGATGCAGGTTCGAATCCTGTGAGCGAAGGTTACGGATGTGTCATTATTATGATGGTCTGTAAGGTAATTATTTATATGCCATAATAAGGTATTTTATATGTATAGGTACGTAGTTTGCGTACCTTGCTGTCACACAGTTTCTTACTAGTACAGAAGGTATAGTCCTAATGACTGCGATAATTATGTGATACTTTCTTTGGTTTTTAATATTAAGATTGATTGGACTTTAGCACATTTGTATGAAATAAAATCTAAATTTAAAATTTAAGAAAAACCCCCGATTCCAATGCCTTTATTACCTTAAATGTAAAACAACATAATATTATGTAATGTGGACGCGATGCGCTTTCATTTGATACCCCACACTAGTATATTTGCAGATTTTCTGTTTTCCTTCCCCAATCTCACCCCCATAACTTTTAAACGGCTCAACCGATTTTCATGAAACATGTCTAAGAACACCCAAGCCTAACTCACCTTTCATACAAAAAAAAAATACGCGTTAGCAACGCGGGAACTTTTTTGCCCGGAAACGACGTCTGTTTGTCCCGTATTGAATATTACATGGTCAAATCTGGTTATTAGGTTTTGGTTTTGGTTTTAGGTAGGTGATGTAGGTTTTGTCTGTTCACGTCCGTAAGTGGTAACCCTCTGAATCCTTACACGTGACCTCCGGGTGGTGCTAAGAACAGTCTCCGGTGGGAGGCTTCGGCCGCGGCTTGTCACCACCCTCCGGGCTGGGCCAGTGCGTGAAGCTATTTTTTCGTGTTTCGTAATGTGGCCCGGAGAAGCCATCTACCTTCTAGGTCTTCATGTCCCATCTTAGACTACATCGTCACTTTACATCAGGTGAGATTGTGGTCAAACAAATCGATCATAAAAAAAAAAAAAATTAGATTAGAAATTGTAACAGTACTCGGTGCAGGTGAATTTTATGAACTACCAGCGCATTTCAGATTACCCGGGCTTAATGTATCTACATATAAACCTTTCTAGTGAATCCATCTATCTATTAAAATACCCAGACAGACAGCTGAAAACCACATTGTTTTATACTATGTAAAGATATAAGGCCAATGTCATCATTATATGATAATTCTAAACTAAAGTATTGTTATTATAATACTCCTTATAATACTATCTAGTACACAGGTCCCCTTCTTGTTCCCAATAATCCTATCTAAAAGATAAACGCCATTTCGAGTTCATACAAAAACTGAGCATTTATTTAAGTACCCACATAAGTATTACAATTTACAATCAAATGACAAATACACAACATATCTTCCTTCTTTAACTTGATGATAATTATTTACAATCAGTCCAATCAACTATTACAAAACAAAACAAATTAACTAAAATTTAGTCACCTCAAAATTATACAAAATTAATAAGCAAAGAAACATTCAATCAAAAGTATTAGGTACACCAATAATATCTGGCCAGCTTTCTGGTGGTGGTATTTCAATAGGCGGTTCATTAGTTGTATGAGAATCCGCCTCTGACCAGTCTGGGTTTTCATTGCCACCTAATCTATTTTCTGTTCTAACAGTTCGTGCCAAAATCTGATCTGCATGTCTATGGTGTAACTCACCACCTTCCGTTCTTACTCTATATGAGCTGGGACCCTCCACCATCTCCACGGTAGCCCTCTGCCACTTTTCTCCCGGTCCATACATGTGGACAAGCACTGGTTGGCCCACGGCGAATGTTCTATTGGGCGCGTGCTGCGCCGCCGTCTCCAGCTGCGAATTGCTCCGGCTCTGCATACTGTCAGGATGTAAAGTAGAAATTGCTGTTCTGTACTTACGACCATTCAGCATCTCAGCAGGCGTTTTATTTGTAACGCTATTAGGCACTGTACGCAAATGGAAGAGAACTTTACTTATCATTTCACTCCAGGGCATATTTAAATGAATCATTTTTTTTATTTTATTCTTAAACGTCTGTATCGCTCTCTCTATCTGCCCGTTTGTTGCTGGGTGGTATGGAGGAGAAAGCAGATGTCTGATTCCATTTTTCTTTAAAAATCCACTGAACTCCTCAGAAGTAAAGGCTCTGCCATTATCAGAAACCACCACATCTGGCAACCCTTGAGATGCAAAAATCTTTCTCATCACAGTTATAACTGCTCCACTACTCATGGTATTCACAATTTCAGCCTCCATCCATTTACTGTGGCTATCAATCATCACAAAGAAAGTCTTTCCTAAGAATGGTCCAGCAAAATCTATATGAACCCTCTGCCATGGTTTTTCAGACACAATCCATGTCTGTGGATCTTTCGGTGGAGAGTTCCTCACAAGCTGACACTGCTCACAGCTGGCCACCATCTGCTCAATGTCATTATCCATCTGAGGCCACCACACATAGCCTCTTGCATATGCCTTTGTTTGGACTATACCCGCATGAGGGGTATGTAATAATTTCAGCACCTGATCTTGTAACTTTCTAGGTACAATGACTCTGTTACTCCACAATAAACAGTCTTTAGTGTGTGAAAGAGCCTCTCTTCTTGTCCAATATGGCTGCAATGCAGGGTCCAGGTTTTTATTTGGCCAGCCATGAAGAACCTTGAATAATACTTTTTGTAATAAAGCATCTTTTTTAGTTTCTCTAGCTATACTCTCAGCACTGACATTCCAGCCCCTGGGTTGTTCTTCCAATAACAGTACTTCCTTTAGCTCCTCTTCAGCCAATGAACCAATCGTTGGTGAAGTCCATCTACTCAAGGCATCTGCATTTCCAATAGATTTCCCTGGCCTGTACTTAATGGTATAGTCATAACATGCCAATTTTATTGACCAACGCAACATCCTTGGAGAAATCTGATCTGGAATAGGTTTTATTGGATTAAATAAACCCACTAAAGGCTTGTGGTCAGTAATTATTCAAAATTTGCGTCCCATTAAAAATTCATGGAATTTCAACAATCCAAATATTATAGCTAAGGCTTCTTTGTCAATTTGTCCATACTTCCTCTCATGTACCTGCAATGTACGTGATGCCATCATGATTGGTCTCTCTGATCCATCTTCCATTACATGAGCTATGATAGCACCTACTCCATAATCAGAAGAATCACAAATAAGTAACAAATCTTTGTTTAGGTCATATCCTACTAATGTCAAATCTGATGATAACAATGACTTGGCTTTGTCGAAAGATCTCTGCTCACTTTCACCCCACCTCCATGTTGTTTTAGATTCCAGCAACCTATACAACGGCTCTAGAATGGTAGATCTGTCCGGTAAAAACTTTTGATAAAAGTTATACAATCCAAGAAATGCTCTTAAAGTTTCTTTATTTGTAGGTGCTGGTTTCTCAGTTATCTCCTTTATTTTAGCAGGTGCTGGGTGAAGTCCTTCGCCATCAATCATATGGCCTAAAAATGTTATGCTATTTGCAGCAAACACACATTTATTGCTGTTCAGTCGAAAGCCTAATTCATTTAGTTTCTCCATAACCATGTGCAGTCTTTGATTATGCTGCTGTAGTGTTGCTCCAGCCACAGCAATGTCATCTAGTAAACATGCCACACCGTCTAAGCCAGCCAAAGCTGAAGACATTACTCGTTGAAAAATGCATGGTGCTGCACTCACACCAAAAGCCAGACGATTTACTTTCATAAGGCCCATATGTGTATTAAGTGTCAATAACTTGGCTGTTTCATCGTCAACTTTCATTTGTGTATATGCATGTCTCAAGTCCAGTTTACTAAAAACTTTACCTCCACTGAGCTTTTCAAAAGCTTCTACTGATGTGGGAAGTGGATACTTATCTACTTGTATAGATACATTCACAGTAGATCTATAATCTCCACATATACGTAGGGATCCATCTTGTTTCATCACAATTCTCAACGGGGTGGCCCATTCAGAGTACCTCACTGGGGTCAGAATACCTGCCTCAGTCATGCCTTTGAGTTCTTCTTCTACCTTATGTTTCAATGGAAAAGGTACAGGGCGTGGCTTGAGGAAACGGGGTACTGCGTTTGAATGCAGATGAATTGAAACTTCTGGACCGCTGTATGTGCCTAATCCTTCTTCAAACAACTTGGGATATGTTTTCTTTAATGGCAGCAAATCTTCTTCAGCCCAGTATAATCCAGTTACTTGCAGGCCCAGAGATTGAAACCAGTTGCGACCCAAAAGACTAGGTCCCTCACCAGATACAATCACAAGTTCACATTGTGCCTCCTTTGTTCCCAATACAACATGAACGTTGGCCACTCCCTTAATTTTCAGGGCATCTCTGGTCCATGTGACCAACTTCATATTACTGCTATGGACTGCAGGTGGAGATGACCACAACATATTAAAGGTCTTTTCTGATATTATACTGCGAGAAGCACCGGAGTCAACTTCCATTGTCAATGGAGCACCATCAATGAGAACATTAACTCTGACTGGAGGTTGGTAGTTGTCCGCACACACATACACCCCCATCATATCTTCTGATCTTGATGCTGTTCCTTTACATTTTTCCTTGTCCTCTTCTACTTGGTGTATTCTGGATTTCTTATCACAGATTCTAGCTATATGCCCATATTTCTGACATTTGTAACATTTTGCATTTATAAAAGGACACTTTTCTCCAGCCCTGTGAAATCTGCCACAATGTTTGCACTCATTGGAATTTATTTTGTCAATTTCCATTGGCTCCACGGCTGCTTGGCTAGATGAAGATTCAGAATACTGCTTTGGATACATGTCCTCAAAGGTAGCCTGGTAATTGAGACACATCTGTATCGCCGCCTCGCATGTCAACTCCTTCGTCTTCAACAGTTCCCTGCGCAGTCGCTCGTCCCGGACTCCCAGTACGAGCCTGTCGCGCATTTGCCGTTCCAAATCCGAAAAGTTGCACTTAGCTGCTAGTGTACTTATCGACGCTACAAACTCCTGCATGTTTTCCTTTTGTAATTGAGAACGTTTGTGGAACTTCCCTGCTTGTAATATTTCATTTACTTCAGGTTCATAGAACTTGTCCAATAGTCGCAAAATGTTCGTAAATTTAGCATCACACGGACGTACAGGCACTAACAACGCGGCAATTAGTGCATAAATGTCTTTCCCGCACTGAGATAAAAACAAAGATCGGCATTTTTCTTCATCACTAGCCGTGTTCCAAGACAGTCCCGCCGCGGACAACGCGCAAAGTAACTGTTCCTTGTAATCACGCCACACATCAGTTTTCGCATTATATGGCCCCGGTAACACAATATTCGTCATATTGCAAGCCATTTTGCTGTAAAACACTATTTATTTTCCGCAGTCGCCACTAAAAGATAAACGCCATTTCGAGTTCATACAAAAACTGAGCATTTATTTAAGTACCCACATAAGTATTACAATTTACAATCAAATGACAAATACACAACACTATCCATTCAAGGTTGTCTGGTAGATATCGCTCTTTAGCGATAAGACCGCCATTTATAGCATAGTCTTAGATGTTTATTTTTTGTTTAGTTTTTTTAATTATGTGTGCAATAAAGAATATTTATCTTATTCTTTTCTACCCAGGGCCCATACAAAGTCACGTATACGCGCGTAGAGCCTTGCAGTCGCCAAACTCCGCCCATAGACAAGAACCCCCCAGCTGCTTTCTACGCTGAGATGTACAACACTACCACTGACACTAACCTACTGAGAGGGAACATCACAGTATATAAGGATCACAAGGTCAAAAAGGTATCATTTAATTTCGTCTCTAGGACGTGCCCAGAACAGAAGCTGGAGTGAAGCTTGATTCAGATTTCACGCCACATTTTGGTTCGGCCAAGCGTAATATTTTGAAAGCGAGGGAATATAAAAAGAACCATTTTTTACCCGACTGCGCAAACCAAAGGAGTTGTATTGAGTTTAATAGTCTATGTAAGTATGTTCCTTTGCTTCACTGTTCAGACCAAGGCCTGGGCTGATTCACACGTCAATCGATTCCTCTTATTGCGGCGAGTCACTAAAGACATCGCTGGTTAAATGCTAAACTACCACATTCCAAAATTTTACTTTTTTCACTAGAGACATTCAAAGTTTTCAAAAGTGTTTTTTTTTATTTTTGAGCAAGTCTTTCTTATCATATTTATGTTTCACCTATCAATCGACGCGTAATTTTATTTAGAATTAAAATGCATTTTTAGTTTGGCTTGGCTTTAGAATCCAGCCGCAGGATTTTGGGGGTGCTAATGCTCGATTTCAGATGGCATTAGTTTCCCCTTTCCAAAAATACCACCCCCTCACCGCGGAGATGCGTACTTTTTTTTTTAAAAACATTTTTGTTTACGTGAAATGGAACGTTATTTTTGTATCAAATTTTATAATATGTAATGTTTTTACCCTAAAATTACAATGTTATTCATATAAGTAGCGTCGACGAGTCGCGGGGAAGGTGAACCAATGCCATCGGGAAGTGAAGAAGGCAAGAATTACAATTAGGTTAGATTGTACTTTTATAAGCTCACTTCAATTTACAAATCCGAATCAGTGCACCCTACTTTGGGTTGATTTAGGTCACTTTAAGTTGCAAATCCGAATCAGTGCACCCCTAATTCCACGTGGTCTTGTCTGTGACACAACTAGAGTGTATATAAAAAGCCGGAGGCGCGGAGGGAGAGCAGCCCCCGCCCGCCGTAACAAAGCGCAGGCACCCGTGCGAGCTGGAGCGGCTGAGGCTGGTCGCCGAAGGCGACCAATAAGCCGAAGCTGCGGAGGTGAGCATAAAAAAAAATACCTGTATATAAAATTAACAGGCAATATTTTAAATTGAATATTGTTTTGAATGTAAGATTAGATTTAATGTAATTTTTGTTATTGTTTCTAATATGTTTATATATATATATTTCATTTTGTGTTATTTTATTTTTTGTTCTTAGTTTTAGGTTTTTATGTCATTATTAAAATATTGTGTAACACCTAAATATGGTTGAGTTGTATAAATAAATATTGCGCTTGCTGTGACTACCTGTAATTTAGGAAGCACTAGTTTATAATTTAGTGTATAATATAAGTGTATTTGAAAGTGTATTTTCTAGTTGGTGGTCCTATTAAATAAATAAATAAATAAATAAATAAATCACCTACTACAATTTCAGACCCAGACTTTGTTTGCATCTTTGTTAACGTAGAGACTGATCTTCCGGTTCGTTGGAAGTCTTGAATAAAAAAAATATGTTGTTTCTGTTTTCTTAACCGCTCTCATAATCTTAATGTCCGCCCATTTCACTTTAGTTCCGTTGGTGTCGGTGGAATAGTTGTCTACAGCCAGCTGATTTCAGGTCAACAAAGCTTTCATGCGTAAGCTCTTTTACAGTGTAAGGGGTGCCCTTTTTTTGAGGGGTGTTATAAGTTTGACGTGTCTGTCAGAGATATCATAGCTCCCGAACTGATGGAGCAATTTCAATTTAGTTTTGGTAATATAAAAGGGTGTATAGCGCGGATGTTCTTAGACAAGTTTCATGAAAATCGGTTGACCCTCACCTCAGGTAATAAGGTCAGGTAAGCGGTAACCGGCTACCGCTTGGGGATTAACGAGTTAAAAGAAATGGGTGTGAGAGTAGGGAAGGAAAACCGAAATCAAATGAAAGCGCATCGCGTGCACATTTCTAAATATTATGGTACTTTTAAGGAAATTAAGACATTAAAAACTGGGGTTTTTCTTAAATTTTTTGAATATTGATTTATTGCTATTTTAATCAATGTCATCAGGGACAAAAATGAGCAAAGACCTGAAAGCTCGAGTAATCATTCTCTAAATAGTGGAGTGAATAGATTCCCCTTCATTTTGTGTGTGTCCCTTAACCAAAAAGTTGAAAAGTTGATGAAGTTCACGTAAAAGTTGTGTGCAAAACAAACGCATTAAAAAAAATAACACTTTTGAACATACACACAATGTCATAACAACAAAATTTCTAGAGCTAAGGTACCATATTTCAGAATGTGTTACCTTTCCACTAAAAATAATGGTTGTATCTTGACTTCGATTTATAAGCAAAGGTACCATATTCCGAAATATGGTACTTTTGCATAAAAAATTTAGTTAAAATACACTTATTATTTTGAGATACGGTCCTTTGGCATATAACTTTCGTGCGCTTCCGCAGAACACTCCAACCACAACTGACAATATGGCTGCTTGGCTTTGAAATTTGGCGCCAAAGTCTAATAATGCTAAACAGCCATATCTGTTTTTTTGGTTGTTTTTAATGTGAAAACGAAAAGTGTCTTTAACTCATACTATAAAATAACTATTTTAAATCACATTTTTGCAATAAAAACGATTTTCACGATTTTTGAAATATGGTACTTCAGCATTTAACCAGCGACATGGTGTTAGTTAAATTGAACTCAGCAACGCCATTTAGAAAAATAAAAAAAATTAGTCATCAAACGTTGAATAGGTATTTAAAAATCATTTTTAGATCGGCAACAGCCATTCTCACTTAATAGGCTTACAAACTGTAAACAATCACAGAAAAGTACTTCTCAGTCGGGTTATAAATTGTCACATAGTGTTACGAATATTTTTGTTACGTTTGTGTTATAATTGTGTGCGCAATAAAGAATTATTATTATATTTTTTCTTGTTGATTACGTTTCACTATAATATTATGATAAATCCTATTATTATTATCAAACACTGTATAATACTGAAAATCTAATAAATAAAATTTCCATGTCACAATGTTAGTTACCGCACTCCTCCGAAACGACTTTACCGATATTTACCAAATTTTATATGCATATTCAGTAGGTCTGAGAAGCGGCTACTATCTATTTTTCATTTTGCAAAACAACGTTTGCTGGGGTCAGCTAGTATTCGTAGCTTTAGATAGCAAGCTTCAATGGGACCCTCATATAGATAAATTGTCGAAAAGGCTCAGTTCTGCTGCTTTCGCAGTCAAAAAAATTAGAGTTTTAACTAATATTGCAACATCTAGACTGGTCTACTTTAGTTACTTCCATAGCATTATGTCATACGGTATTTTGCTGTGGGGGAGTGCTGGAGTAGGACGCATAAATACCATATTTGTACTGCAGAAAAGGGCTGTTCGTGCTATCTATAATATGGGTCCCCGAGATTCGCTACGTGATAAATTCAAAGAAATATAATATATTGACCGTCATTTGTCAATATATTTATGAAGCCATTATGTATACGCATAAAAATATTAATTTGTTTACAAAAAATAGTGATAAACACAATGTAAATACAAGAAATAAATATAAACTCGCTTTGCCCACCACTAGGCTGCATAAGGTTAATGTATCATTCAAAGGGCAATGTATACGCTTCTACAACAAGATTCCCAAAGAATTGCAACAGTTGTCAATTACTAAATTTAAGAAAATTGTAAAAAACAATCTTTGTAAAAAAGCTTATTATAATATATCGGATTACCTTGAGGACAAAACTGCTTGGGACGGAATCTGCTCCAACACAAAATCAAAAACAAGACTAACAAACAAATAATGATTGTAAAGTTTCAATACAAAAGTGAGCTAGAGTTTCTAATGCTTCTTTGCTCTAGTGTAAAAAAAGCGAAGCGACCAGATACCATAAATTTATTTCCTACTTATCTTTAAGCACCTATGACCTATATGTTTTTTGTAATTTATTTTGACGTGTCTAAGTTTTGTAAAACCAAACTATGGATATAAATGATTTTGTATCTTGTATCGTATATAAATATTAATATAAGAATACTAGCTGACCCCAGAAGTGCCTGCAAAACAAAAGAGAAAGACTCTCTGCGAACCTGATAAAGGCGGCGCGCATCGACTGCTTTCATACCACTATGGTGGTATACCTCCCTGGTAGGTTGCGGGCCAGCTCCAACACCGTTCTATTAATGGTAGCTGGGAGGATGGACTGCCCTTACACCAGGCATTGTTGTGAACGCCACCGCCACCAGCAATGCCTTTTGTTACTTCTTAAGGTTTTATTTGTCATATATGAGTAGTTTAGTTTCATCATCATCGTCATAACCCTATTAACGTTCCCACTGCTGGGACACAGGGACTTCTCTCTTGACGAGAGAGATTAGGCCTTAATTCACCACGCTGGCCAAGTGCGGGTTGGTGAATGTCACATGCCCTTCAAACTCTTTTAAAGTTCTCAGAACATGCCGGTTTCCTCACGATGTTTGCCATCACCGTTAAATGTAGTTTAGTTTGCTTGAAATAAATAAATTTTACATTTTTTTACATATATATATAAAGGTCGATTCCCAACGAGAACACGCTTGTTGTCATAACTTGGCTTGCCAGGCGCGGATCTTAAGCCACCAAGCCACTGAGTTTAAGGTTAAGTTCTAAATATTTTTATTTTGCAGATGAGCGCGAAAAGCTATCTAAAAGTGAGGAATAAGTGGAAGGTGAACTATTTGATAGACAACTTCGGCTGCAACAAGGTTATATTCCCCATCATAGCCACGGCTGTGGGTTTGCCCTATGACGCCAAGGATTGTGGAGTTTTCAAGGTTTCCTAAGCTGCAATTAAATATTCTAAATAGTTGTATCTTATTTTTAAAATCAGAATTAGTTAATTTGTAAATCATCATCATCATAATAAGCACCTTATTACGTTCCCATTGCTGGGACACAGAGACTTCTCTTTTGACGAGAGACATAAGGCCTTAATTCACCACGCTGGCCAAGTGTGGGTGGGTTGGTGAATGTCACATGTCCTTTTGTTTCGAGTCATTTGTAAATGAATGGTAAATAATAATAAATAAATAATAAATAAATGTTTATTTCACACAAAAATGTTACAAGTGCATAGTAATTTACAGATGAGACGTGGTACAGAGATGGCATTTACATAACAGAAAGTATAGATACCCAAACTAGGAAAATCCTGTATTATGGCATATCTATCCCTTCCTCCGGTTCACAAGTATAATAGCGAGCTAATTCGCTTGGCTTGATACCATGATACCGACAAGATATTTTGGTATATAAGATTTATAATTGTACGTTTGTTAGTCTATAAGGTTTATATGGTTAGTATATTTTGACTGCCTCAGTGGCGCGGTGGGCGAGGGTCCGCTTGCGGCGCAAGAGGCAGCGGGTTCGATACCCGTCAAGGGGTCAAGTGTTGTATGTTCGTAAACACTTTCTCATTGGTCTGGATGTTTTATATGTTTATTTAAAAAAAACTATATATGTATGTCCATCAACTAGATGAACCGACGGTTTGGTAAAGACTTCAGGTACATGCAGGTAGATGCAGAATAACTGGAAGTCTCTATGGTAGGTATGTCCATACTACAGCTGATATGATGATGATATGTATGTATATTATATTAAGTATATCAGATGTCTTGTACCGGTAACCAAGCTTAGAGTTTACCAAGGGGTTAGTAGATGCTGTTGTGTGGATTGTTCGGAAACATTTATTTATTTACCTCTGTGGCTCGGTGGGCGAACGTCCGCTTGATGCGCAGGAGGTTGCGGGTTCGATTCCCGCCGGGGGACCAGATTTTGTACGATCTACCATTTCTGGTTTCGGGTTTGGGTGTTTTCTATGTATAATATGTATGTATTTACAAAAAAAAATGTATCTATGTAGTATATCAGTCACCTAACACCCATAGTACACGCTCTGCTTAGTTTGGGGTTAGGTGATGCTGTGTGAGTAGTCCGGAAATATTTATTTATTTATTTATCTATTACAGGGTGTCTACGAGTACAGCAACTACAACGTGAACAAGGTGTACCACATGTTCTTCAAGACGCAGGAGTATGGAGCCGTGCTGGTGAAGTTCGAGGTGTTCTCTGATGCCGGCTCCGTGTTCTGCTACGACCTGGAGACTGTCATTACACCGGCAGTTTCATAAATAAGTCTATTAAGGGGAAGAATTTTAAATTGATTATTTTTTTATTACCCTTATATAATTTCCAAAATAATAATTAAATACCCTGAATTTTTTTTATTATAAGTAATACTAGCTGTGTCCCGCGGTGTTACCCGCGTTATAATGGATTTTTCCGCGGAATGACGTTTTCCCGCGGTAAAAGTAGCCTATGTTATTTTTCAGGCTCTAGAGATTCTGTGTACCAAATTTCATTTAAATCGGTTCAGTAGTTTCGCGTGAAAGCGTAACAAACAAACTTACATTCACATTTATAATATTTTTAGGATTAGGATAACAATCAATCAATTCCATCAATTAACACTTATTTGAACACAATATATAGTATGTAGATGAAAACAAAATACAAAATAAATTACAAGTACAATCTTCCAGGCAACAATTTATTTGCAACTAGCTATACACGCCACGGCCCATGTTTTTGGATTTCCCCGCGGGGAAAAACGTATGTTGCCGCCGTATTCGATAAATGGTCTATCTAGCACTGAAATATTTTTTTTAATCGGACTTGTTTCTGCGAGTAATCTATAATATAAAAATGAATCGCAAAATGTGTTGGTAATCGCATAACTCAACAACGCCTGGACCAATTTGGCCAAATCTTTTTTTAAAATGTTCGTTGAAGTTCAAGGATGGTTTTTAGGGCGAGAAAAATTATTGCTGGAAAACCCCTAAAAATAGCCCTTTTCTTTTTCCCATACAAATGATTTGTAACTAAAACGTAGTCAATTTGAGCTTTATTGCTATGGTATAAAGTTTATATTAAATTACAAGCACTCACTGTTGTCTAAGCAATGTAGGTGTGTTCCTAACGTCAAAGATCATATCTATCAAAAGTATATAAAATTTTATGTCACAATGTTAGTTACCGAACTCCTCCGAAACTGCTTTACCGATTTTTACCAAATTTTATATGCGTATACAGTAGGTCTGGAGAATCAGCTACTATCAATTTTTCATTTTGCAAAACAACGTTTGCTGGGGTCAGCTAGTATTGTAATAAAAACATGACTTGGTATTTGCTCGCTTTGAGGCGTTCCATTTATGGCTTGTAGTGCAAGCGAGAACGTGGAAAGAGTGACAAAGAGGCACAATCAGCAGCTTGGCAGTGTCGTTGTCACGTTCAACTATCGTCAGTCAACCGACTTTACAGACAACCTTTTGACTTATTCTTTGATCGGCAAAATGGCGTTCGACTAAGTAACATTTTTTTTCATTTTATAATATTTTATTCAACTCGACACTGGCAAATGGTCGCTTCAAGCGCAAAGCCCAATTACAAGAAACTGAACTGAACTGACTTATTCTTTTGTATGAAACACTGTGACATGAGAAAAAACTTTTTGCCCTATCCGAGTTAAGTTTATTAAAAAAAACAGAATAACAAATCTCTGTAAGTTTTCTCATTTTTGTTTTATTTCAAATTGTGTATAAACTGTTAGCGGAACCCAAGGTGAAGTTTGAGTCTCATAATTATCAAATTTATTTATGAAACATGATGCAAGACTTAGTGCCAACGCAGTTAGGGCAGCATAGTCCAGGGTTACATTCCTTGTTGCTGGTGCAAAGAGGAGTAGCTCTCACAAAATTTTTGGGCGGACAGGAACCAGATTTCAGCAGTGGCAATTCAACTGAAAAGAAATAAAAATTGCTACTCAATCCACGAATAAACATCTTAGGTTCTTCTATGCTTGTGACACGGGCACTAGACATCTGATATAAATAAATATTTCCGGACAATCAACACAACAATTTTATTAGCCCCGTGGTAAGCTCTAAGCTTGTGTTACGGGCACGTCTGATATACTGAGTATAGTAGTCATCCATAAATAGATATTTATGTCATCATCATCATCATCACCCTAAAAACTTTCCTACTGCTGGGACGCAGGGACTTCTCTCTTGACAAGAGAGATTAGGCCTGATTCACCACGCTCGCTTGCCAAGTTTCAAGTTTCAAGTTTCTTTATTTATAACAAAGGTTACATGTCAGGTTACAATTTTATACAATGTATGTAAAAATTTACATACATAATAGTACAGTAAATTAATAAAACACAATTCAATAATAAAAAATAAAAAATATACACAATGTCAATTAATTTGCAAATCTAAATATTAGGTCCTTACATATGAAATTGGCGTTTTTCGTACTGGCCACTTTAATCACAAATTTCTCCTCTTTGGTAAGGAATTCCAAATTCAAATTTGTACAGCTATAGACTCATGTATTTGTGCTTCGATGATCGTCATTCATTTGTTTTTTTTTCTTCTGTTTTTTTCTGTTTGCGTCACTCATTTTACAAAATGGAAAACTTAAAATATCGCATTATTTACGAGTACGAGTTCCGCCGTGGCACTAGTGTTCCAAGTTTTCAGTTTTTAGTTTAGTAGTTCCAACGTTTTCGTTCTGGAAATTTTGACTTGCAGAACAAGCCCCGTGGACGGCCTGAGACTCAAGTTGATAATGAAGAGTTGAAGGCTATTGTGGAAGCGGATCCATCGCAAACCACGTCCGAGTTAGCTGCAGGCATCACTAACACCGCAGTTAGTGATAAAACTGTTTTAATTCACTTGAAGCAAATTGGGAAGATTAAAAAGCTTGAAAGGTGGGTACCTCACGAATTGACTGAAGCAAACCGGCAAACGCGCGTCGACTGCTGCGTTACATTACTAAACCGGCACAATAATGAAGGTATTTTAAACCGAATCATTACCTGTGATGAAAAATGGGTTCTTTACGATAATCGGAAGCGCTCAGCGCAATGGTTGGATCCTGGCCAGCCAGCCAAATCCTACCCCAAGCGAAAATTAACCCCAAAAAAGTTACTTGTAAGCGTTTGGTGGACTAGTGCCGGTATTGTTCATTACAGTTTTCTCAAATCTGGCCAGACTATTACGGCTGATGTCTATTGTCAGCAATTGCAAACCATGATGGAAAAGCTAGCGGCTAAACAACCTAGGCTGGTCAATCGCTCCACGCCACTGCTGCTTCACGACAACGCTAGACCACACACTGCGCAACAGACGGCTACTAAATTAGAAGAGCTTCAATTGGAAAGTCTAAGACATCCTCCGTACTCCCCGGACCTTGCTCCAACAGATTACCATTTTTTTCGAAATTTGGATAACTTCTTGCAAGGGAAAAAATTCAACTCCGATGGGGCAGTCCAAATCGCCTTCAAAGATTTTATTGATTCCCGTTCGACTGGTTTTTTTAGTAAAGGGATCAATGAACTACCTATAAGATGGCAAAAGTGCATAGAAAATAATGGTTCATACTTTGATTAATTAAATATATTATATTAAAAAATATTCGACTTTTTGTTCCTCCCATACAAAACGCCAATTTCATATGTAAGGACCTAATAATAAATAATAAAAAGAGGTCAGATTATACTAAAAATTCATCGTAGCGATAGAAACATTGCTCAATAAGCCATTTCTTGAGTTTCATTTTAAACATTTGTTCATTTGATGCTTGTTTTATTGCGGCAGGGACCTGAGCTTGTGCTTATTGCGTGTCTGGTAATCATTGTTTTCGTGAGTTGCGTACGTGCTTAAGTTGCTTCTCAATTATACTGCCACTTGGTATATAGCGATACAAGTTAGGGTGAGGATTCCTAACCTCTTAAAATGAGGCCTCGAACTCTTTTAAAGTTCTCGGAACATGACGGTTTACTCACGATGTTTGGCTTCACCGTTAAAGCACGTGTTAAAAGCGCACATACATTTCTCAAGAAGAAAAATCAAGAGGTTCGTGGCGTGGTTTGAACTCACAACCTTCGGAATGAAAGTCGAGTGTCCTCCCAATTAGCCAACACGGCTTTTATATTTATGTATGTTTTATTTGGCGTTAAACCCGACAGCGAAACGCCAAGGTTTGTATGTCTACAGGCCTTTGAAGCACTATACGCTACAAACCAACGTCTGGGATTTTAATGATTCTTAGGTTGGCAGGTCATGACGTCAGTTAAAATTCAATATGGCGACTGTTGAAAGAAAAAAAAAAGCCGACAAACTATGTTAGGTGGGTTATCGTTTTAATTTGTGAAATACATATAGAGGTATATGTAATCTGTGGCTGTGCTCACCTTTCAATAGAATATGTAACATAGTATAATTATGTTTGTATTGATTATTTTTGAGTTTTTGTTAATATTCTGTTGGTTGTAGCCTATTTGAATAAATAAATGGTGAATTACCCACTGCCGCTGCGGCCTCCCCTGCCGGGAAACATACGAATGCCGCCAGGAATACTATTGCTACCAAATTTTTTAGGAAATCTGAAATATAATAATAAAGATGGGCATGGTCAAATATATTATAATAAAAAAGCCTATTAAAAATAACCATAACGATAAAACTGCTTGGCACTAAATCTGCTACAACAAAATATATAAAAAAAATTACAAATATTTATTTAAAATATCAGAACAAAAATAAGCTTGAGTTTCTAATGGCTTCTTTGCTCTAGTGTTAAAAAGCGAAGCGACCAGATATGTATTTGTAAAACCAAACAATGGAAATAAATGATTTTGTATCTTGTTTCATTAAAAATATTTTGATACATTTTTGATGTTTGCAAATGATTTAGTTAGTTAATTAACTGCCTGATGAAAGTACCATACGCTTAAATACTGATTTGATATCGTATCAAACAATGAAACTATGTCTCAGTTCGTAATTATTAGGAGAACAGTGATATTTTGATTTGAGGGTAAATGTCGTGGATTAATCTCTGGATCTAATGGACCGATTTTAATAAAACTTTATACACAGATTACCTAAAGCTTGAGAAGTGACATAGGCCACTTATTCCCGCGGGAAAATATGTGATATCGCGAGAAATTCTATTAAACGCGGTAACACCGCTGGGTATTGCTAGTTATTTATACAAACTTACTCATTTTGAGTTTGATTTGTGGATAGTGTAACAGGAGCTTATGCACAGTAATAGAGTGTATTTATTAAGAAAACAACTCGAGTTCTGTCACTGAGGAGAAAATAAATTCTTTTTAAAGGGCTTAAGCCGAGGTAATTACAAAACTTATCACTATGAGACTGATTAAATAATAAGTGTGGAGAATCTAATGAAGAATTATACACAGATAATTAACTGTTTTATTGCTAATAGGTACAAATCGAGTTCTTTTTACCCGACTGCGCGACGCAGGTTTTATGTATGTTTGTATGATAATAATGATATGTATATTCTTTAAATAATAACAAAATTCACTTATTTATATAGGTATAAAACGTTTAAAATAGGTATTCCCTAGGAACGGCCTGAACTAGGGTAATCCTGTATCTTAGGCTTTGACATAAACAATAGGATAAATAAACGAATAAGCAGTATTTCTAAAAACATCAATATAAAAAAAAGTTAGTGACTAATTTAAATTAAGTTAAACAAATTAAATTAAACAAGAACTAAATGTAAACAGCCGAAAAAGCCGTGTTGGCTAAGTGGGAGGATACTCGACTTTCATTCCGATGGTCGAGGGTTCAAACCCCGCAACGCACCTCTGGATTTTTCGTCTTAAGAAATTTATGTGCGCTTTTAACACGTGCTTTAACGGTGAAGGCTAACATCGTGAGGAAACCGGCATGTTCTGAGAACTTTAAAGAGTTTGAAGGACATGTGACACAGCGTGGTATGTAAGGCCTAATATCTCTCGCCAAGAGAGAAGTCTCTGTGTCCCAGCAGTGGGAACGTTAATAGGGTGATGATGAAAACGTCCCAACCAAGGAAACTTGGTATACAATAAGGTTTCATGCTAGTTCTAATGCATTTTTGATGAGACCATTATTTTTAGATTAGTTTAAACTAGTAACATTACCTGATACTTTATTTCTAGAATTTTTCACATTGGCTACAAACAGCATAATGTATTTTACATTAGATTGTTATACATTTTGAGGCATTTATTTTTGAGTTCCCAGCGAGATGAAAAGCGTTACTGAAGTTATTGGAATCTCAATAGTTTTTTATATTTCCTTAGCAATAGGGGCGCAATCTGTAAGTATTTATTTTTAACAAAAATTAATTACAAAGTTATAGTGCCTAAGCTGAAATTAAGAAAAATTATCAAGCTCGACTACGACTTTATTTTTACAGTCTATAAGCCTAGGTGAGAATGATTGTATTGCAACTTTAATAATATATTTTTTCAGAAAATCACTTATAGCTAAAGTTGTCAAAAATCCTTAAAATTTAATCATACAACCAACAAACAATTAATCAACAGGATTCTCCTGAACTAGGAGAATTCTGTTTTTCAGGCCTAAATTATTTCCTAAGTTTATTTTATATAACAATGTTTATAACTAATTTAATGCACATGTTGCTCTAACATAGTTGTTGTATTAGTACAATTACATAATTATCATAACCTAGATTACAAATACAAATTGCTGATTTACAAAATACTACTTATTTTATTCGGCGTCACACGGGTAAAAAAAAATCCCGGTAATTATTAAAGTTTTTTGTTGAAATTAAGTTATGTCAAAGACAATTTTATTCACAATGAAGTACTCTTAACCAACAGCATATTTATTTGAATAAAGATTAATATTATTATGTTGATACAACTTAAACAAATTATTTCGACCAAATGAGGTACCATAAAAACGGTTTTTGTGAGTTAATCTTAAAAGATAGACATATACTATTGCGGACTGTTTTTTAGATCATTAAAAGAGCTATTATTCTTTAATACATATTTTTTGTGTAACTTGAACCGTTTTCACGGCGCACGCAACGGAAGGCTTCAAAGATGAAATAATTTCTCCCGTTTTTTACACATTTACCACTATATCTTTGCTCCTATTGGTCGTAGCGTGATGTTATATAGCCTATAGCCTTCCTCGATAACTGGACTATCCAACACAACAACAAAGAATTATTCAATTCGAACCAGTAGTTTCGGAGATTAGCGCGTTCAAACAAACAAACAAACAATCAAACAAACAAACTCTTCAGCTTTATAATATTAGTATAGATAAGAGGTTTTCAGTGTCATCGTATGACAAACTTTGTAGATAACCTTGAACTACTTATGTGCATTTATATAAATTACACGAATGCATGTGTATTGCTCCATTTAATTTAAGTTTTAAGTCGATATAGATCCTTAACCCAACATGACATAGTTTGTTGAATTTAATTATTAATATTTTTACAAAATGGCGTCCAGTAGTTTCACAAAAATCATGTATTTAGTGTCACTGGCCGTAGTAAGAGGAATCGATTGACTTGTGAATTGTAGAAATCGGCCCAGGCGTTTCGTCTTTATAGTGGGATAAAGGAACATACCTACATACACTGTTAACAGAGACAACTCTTTATTGTATAACACTAAAATAAAACAGTAACAAGACAATACATTGGAGTACGAAAGTAATTATTAATAGTACATTATTATTCATCATCATCACCCTATTAACGTTCCCACTGCTGGGACACAGGGACTTCTCTCTTGACGAGAGAGATTAGGCCTTAATTCACCACGCTGGCCAAGTGCGGGTTGGTGAATGTCACATGTCCTTCAAACTCTTTTAAAGTTCTCAGAACATGCCGGTTTCCTCACGATGTTTGCCTTCACCGTTAAAGCACGTGTTTAAAGCGCACATAAATTTCTCAAGAAGAAAATTCCAGAGGTGCGTGGCGGGGTTTGAACCCACGACCTTCGGAATGAAAGTCGAGTGTCCTCCCACTTAGCCAACACGGCTTCTCACATTATTATTGCTTTCTAGTAATTCTAATTTCAACCTTTTTTTATGTTAGATAAGTCTTAATTTGACCACAATCGAACCTGATGTAAAGTGACGATGTGGTCTAAGATGGGGCATGAAGACATAGAAGGTAGATGGCTTTTCCGGGCCATATTTCAAAACACGAAAAAATAGCTTCACGCACGGCCCGGAGGGTGGTGACAAGCCGCGGCCGAAGCCTACCACCAGGGACTGTGGATTACGTCTTAATTCACGTGACGGGTGAAATCAAATTTAAAAGGTTATTGTTAATTTTCATGGCTTTCCGTTATTCTGATTGTATTTGTTATTTAGAGAAAAATTAACCTTATCAGTAACCCTTTCAATCTGCATCATAAAATACAGCACATTATTTTTTGTCACATTTGACCGGTTCGAGTCCCGACTGAGGCAAGCGATTTTTCATAAATCCTTAAATGCAGTATTTATTGTTTTTAAAAACAAAGGAAAGTCTCCCATACACAAAATGTGCTATTTACAATATTTAAGGTAGTTGCTATCCATGTGGCATTCAATTTTTCCACCCTGTATTAACATTGGTTTGAAATTTGCTGAAATTTCACTCGATGACAACAATTCCAGGGTCCTTATAAAACCATATACACACGAGTAGAGCCTTGCAGTCGCCAAACCCCGCCCATAGACAAGAACCCCCCGGCTGCGTTCTTTACAGAGATGTACAACTCATCTACAGAAACCAACCTTCTGCGCGGAAAGATCACTGTGTACAAGGATCAAAAGATCAAAAAGGTATTCTGGTTTAATAAACTTTATTCACTTACAAATGAGACTTACATACCAACTTTGGTACTAGACTATTTCGTGTAAGGCAAGCGTGCCAGTTCATTTCGTATTTGCTAGATAGATATATGAACTTAATCAAACTAAGATAAAAATCTACAAAGTACTTAAACCGAACACTTTACCCCCACTTTCTCCTTGGTTAATATGTATAACAAAAAGTATCAATATAAGTACCTATGTCTATTATATTAAGTATATCAGATGTCTATAGTACCCGTAACACAAGCTTAGAGCTCAGGGCTAGTTGTTGTTGTGTGGATTGTCAGGTAATATTTATTGGAATGAAGTTCCTTACGGCAGGCTTGGATTTTGGACACTTGGAAGCGTGGTGAATTATGGCCTAATTTCTCTCGCCAAGAGTGAAGTCCCTGTGTCCCAGCAGTAGAAAAGTTAATAGATCGGTGATGATAAATGCATCTAAATGGTTTAACCTTAATTTCCGAATGAAATTTTTATTTTTCCAGATGAGTGCAAAGAGCTATATAAAAGTAAAGAACCGGTGGAAGGTAAACTATATAATGGACAACTTCGGCTGCAACCGCATTTTGTTCCCGATCATAGCCACGGCTGTCGGTCTGCCCTACGACGGCAAGACCTGTGGAGTTTTTAAGGTAGTCTTACAATATCGTAATTACAATAAAACATCGGCCAAAACTACGCGTCAGCAACGCGGGAAGTGACGAAACCTGCACTTGCACTGCAATAATGCATCATGTCTGAGGATTTTGCAACCTTTTTTTAAAACGGGTTATATACCATGATTTGACGATTTAATAAATAAAAGACTCAGAAAGAGGGTAACGTTTGGTTTGTGAATAACTGTATGCCCAAATCGCAAAGACAAAAAGACAATTCAGTTGTTTCCGTGATCATGGCGCTTGCAACAGCGTCGAAATATCGGAAAACTCAAAAACCGTCAAATCATGGTATGTGTTACCAATCATAAGTAATAATATTGAATCTTTATGCAATAAAAAAAATCATTATTTGTTTATTTTTGTAATTGTAATTTGGGTCCATCTCACTCTTTTCAAATTTATTTATTTACACCATTATGATATAAACTAGTGATGCAAGCAGTTTATTTAAAATGTGAAATCTCGGATATCGATGTTATTATGATATTAACAAAAAACGTAACTATAGGAGGCAGGTTGCATATTTTGTGTTGTTTTCTTAAGGGACTGCTAAGTGATAATCAGAACATTCAGTTTGTATATTTATGTTTATTTCCAGGGTGTGTACGAGTTTAGCAACTTCAACGCTAACAAGATCCAGCACGCGTGGATGCAGACGCAGGAATAAGGCGCCATCTTGTGGAGGTTCGAGGTGTTCTCGCCCGCGGGGTCCATGTTCTGCTACGACCTGGAGACTCTTATACAACCAGAATCAAATGGATAGTTTTAAAATAAATACCTGGCAACACTATAATTATATATTATGCATTGAAATAAGAAGGCTTTCGATACTTGAACTTATTAAACTTTTTATTTAATAACCTGGGTAAGTTTTATTTGAAAGAAAGTTTTAATCGTGTTACATGAGTATTACAAAATTACGTTAATTATTGTTTTGTACTAAGGTTTTGTAACGGATATTTATTCTATTAAATTAACGAGGTTGTAAAAAAGTAAATTTTATTTCTCGTTTAGAATTCTATTAAAGTTATATATTATTTTGTATGGTTCTTGTTTTTTTTCGGTGACATACAAAGTGTGTTATTGTATATAAAATTTTATGGACGATAAAAAAACATACAAGTGGGCGTCGCACCCCTACAAGATAATAATAACAATAATATCATTATAAACTGTGTATATCGATATGACACTGTATTTTGCGTAGTAGCCTAACTCTAACTATTTGCAAGAAATTTCAAAACGATTTAAATTGTTCGCAAAAGGGTTGAGAACGCTGCGTACGTCACATACTACTCTGTCAAGAAAGTACCGGGAAAAGATCAATAATACACACCATGTAAGTTATTCATCTAAATGTATTTTATCGCCTGCAAAGTATGCTCCTTGAGAAACGATACACTTAAGCCAACGAATATTCCAATCATCAAAACATTTTTTAAACGCTTTGTCCCGAAGTGAGTTCAGTTCTCGTCGCGAATTCTCCTTTATGTCTTCTACCGCATGAAAACGTGTGCTACGAAGTAGTAATTTGAGTTTAGGAAAAAGGAAGAAGTCGGCTGGAGTCATATCTGGTGAATAAGGTGGTTGCTCGATAGTATTTGTTGTTTTTGGTCAAAAATTCGTGTACAATTATGGCCTTGTGCCAATGCGCATTATCGTGATGCAAAATCCAAGAATTTTCTTTTCACAAATCTGGTCTTTTTCGCCGAATTGGCTCTCTTAAACGCCGCATAACGCTCAAATAATATTCTTTATTTACCGTTTCACCTTCCGGCATGAATTCCGAGTGCACAACACCTCGATAGTCAACAACAAGCGACCTTAACTTCAGTTGAAGATGTTAATGGCCTACCAGAGCGAGGCAAATCTTCTATCACATCTCGACCGTTTTTAAACATTATGTACCACTCATAAGCACGTGTTTTTGATAAATTCGATTCACCGTAAGCCTTCTGTAACATTTTCAGAGACTCCGAACACGAAATTCCGTTGGCGATGCAAAATTTAAGACAAACTCTTTGTTCGATATTTTTGTCCATAGTGAAATTCGCAGTACACACTAGATATGATCTAACTAAAAACAGCACTATAATAAATTTAAACAACAGATGCAACTCAAAATCCGCGCCAAAATGGAAAACAGTTGTGCCAATCAAACAGCAAAAAAATAAACTAAAAATGTAATTGGGAACCATAGACAAATTATCTATTCCCGATACTTTTTTGACTGAATGTAAATATGTACAAGCTGTGTAAAGTAGCGCTACGCGCTGTACTTTCTTAGGCACCGCTGAAAACCAGCGCTGTGTCAGCAGACTCCTCTAGCTCTTATAAATAAATAAATAAAAATCTTTTATTTCGGACACCAAATAATCCATAGTTTTTTAGTAAACTTAATGACTAGGGTTAGTAAAATCAAATAACATAAATATTCAAATTAAATGAAATTATTCCTTGAACGAAATTAAATCAGATCATATTACATTAAATTAAACTAAGTTACATTAAATAAAATAAAATTAATTTAAACCAAATTTTACTAAATCAAATCAAATTATATGTATTCCATTAAATTAAAATTAAAACAAAGTAAATTAAATTAAATCAAATTTAAGCAAATTACAACAAAATAAAATATAAATAAATTAAATTAATACAGAAAAATATTTTCATTATAAATTCTATGCTTCTTCTTATGCTGAGCTGGTGTCCTATTTGTGTTCTTTAATAGATTAAGTTTAATACATTTTATTTCACAACTATGTATCGTGCACCGTTTATTTGTAAATATTTTAATACGTAAAATAATTAAGATGCAGTCGACGTTTTGAATAAATGAAATAAAACATGATAACCATGTAAAAAATTGGTTATTTGTTTAGTCCATCAGTACATCATCGTTTCGGAGTAGGCGCTTGTGACTGAGAAATTGAGGACTCCGAATCGCTCAAAAGCTAAACTTCAATGAGTTGAAAATGAATAAAATAGAAAAAATACGGTTACAATTTCTATAAGTCTAAGTAACGGCCTTATATTTTTTTTGAGTTATCTCTTAATTCCAATATCTAGTACAGATCGCGCGGCGAGAGCTTGGCTTTCACCTTCAGGTGGAGGGGATTACTGCGCATGGGTACATGGGTACTGTCACGCACAATACTTTCAGCCAATCAGAGCACTGCGTGCGCCTACACACCCGCCCCGCACCCCGCTAATTGCCCGTTGGTACCCAATTTCTGATTTCTGCGCAATAACTGTCAAAGCCAAACTCTTTTCGCGCTAGCTGTAACATAACTAAGCTGGTGTGATAATAGACTCGAACGCTACACAGGTGATGGTAGCAGTGGTTGACATCACTAAGCTGGTGTGATAATAGACTCGAACGCTACACAGGTGATGGTAGCTGTGGTTGACATCACTAAGCTGGTGTGATAATAGACTCGAACGCTACACAGGTGATGGTAGCTGTGGTTGACATCACTAAGCTGGTGTGATAATAGACTCGAACGCTACACAGGTGATGGTAGCAGTGGTTGACATCACTAAGCTGGTGTGATAATAGACTCGAACGCTACACAGGTGATGGTAGCAGTGGTTGACATCACTAAGCTGGTGTGATAATAGACTCGAACGCTACACAGGTGATGGTAGCAGTGGTTGACATCACTAAGCTGGTGTGATAATAGACTCGAACGCTACACAGGTGATGGTAGCTGTGGTTGACATCACCTCAAGCGTCCACAACTGGCGCCCGTACCTCGCGACGGTCTTCCACAGGTGCACTGCTCTGTTCAGGTCGAAGTTACTGAATGGGTAGTTTCCCTGAAACAAAGTTTATATATATATTTGTATAGAACACACACACATGGATAAAAGAAAGAAAGATAAGAGATAATAATTGGGCAAATGATTATCTTCTTCTTTTATCCACACAATACCATCTAGCCCCGTGGTAAGCTATAAGCTTGTGTTACGGGTACTAGACATCTGATATACTTAATATAATAGACATATCTATAAATATTTTTATGCTACATATTAAACACCCAGACCACGAAGAAAGTGCTTGCAGAACATACAAACAGTCGGTGCGGGAATCGTACCAAATAGAATAGATTCTTGTTGTGTAATTACGACAAGTTGATAGCCGTTGGGACCTGAAAGTTCTCGATTGGAGACCACGAATTGGCAAATGCAGAGCAGGCCGTCCACCAACTAGACAGACGGACGACTTGGTAAAGGAAGCGGGGTCCGAAACTTACTGAACGTCTTTGAGGGAAGCCTGTATCAGTGGTCGTCTTACGGCTGAAATGATGAATTAAACTTGCCTTATTAATTGAGCATGTTTTGGAATTATATTTGACGCCCATTGTAGCAGCTGCGAGGGGGAAGAAAGTCCGTGTACAACCCACATTGTTCAATCTTCGTACTTGCGTCCAAGTGCCATTTTCCCAGATATAGCTCGTGATTACTAGCTGAAATATAATAATTACATTCAAATTTAAAAAGGAAAAACCTATTTCAGAACCTAAGTTACCTTAAAAGTAAAAAAATAAACATTATTTTGTAATGTGCACGTGATGCGTTTTCATTTGAGACCCCATTCGAGCATATTTCCAGATATTCGGTTCATCTTACCCACTTTCACACCCCATAACTTTTAAACGACTTAAAATCGATAATATATATTTTTAACCGATTTTCATCAAACATGTCTAAGAACACTCCCGCAAACAGACAGTCACGTAACACTGAAAGAAATGTTAAAATCAGACCTTGTGTGTGACCTGACTAGTATTGGTCCGAAATGAGCGCGTAGCTTTATCTAATATATAAAATTTCCATGATCATTGTGACATGGAAATTTACCGTACTTCTACGAAACGCCTTACTGATTTTTATCAAATATTCAGTAGTTTATATGCGTATTCAGTAGGTCTGTGAATCGGCTACTATCTATTTTTCATTTTGCAAAACAACGTTTGCTGGGGTCAACTAGTAATATATCTAAAATCCACCTGTCACAGTGCTAGTTACCATACTCCTCCGAAACGGCTTAACCGATTATTACATATTCATTAGGTCTGTGAATCGGCTACTATCTATTTTTCATTTTGCAATACAACGTTTGCTGGGGTCAGCTAATTAGTATAGATACAAACTAGACTAACTCTTTTATAACTTTCTTCTCTTAAAACCGTTATGTTTCCTCTCATCCTAACATCTGATGAAGAACTATTGTAGAGTTCCGTGTTGAACAGTAAGGAAGGATTTTTATCCAACGGCTTTAAGGTGGAGTTGCATCGGTAGATTTGTTGGAATGAGGCTTTGAATGCACCCTGAAAAAAATAAAAACAAAAATGAGTCAAACTCTTCTTAAATAATTGATTTTTGAATCATATTAAATAATTATCTTTGTCTGGGCGCTTAATATGTATAATAAAATCTATACATGTATGTAAATTATATTAAGTATATCAGATGTCTAGTACCCGTAACACAAGCTTAGAGCTTACCACGGTCTTAGATGTTGTTAGATTATATTAGATTAGATAACACTTTTTGCTCACCACACAACATACACAAAAAATAAACATAGACTTAATTAGTATATAATAATAATGTTGGAGTACAATGGCTATTAGCGATCTCTTCCAGGCAACCTTTGGATGGACAGGATCAAGAGTAACAAAACAGACAGTGGAGTTATAGAAAGATTAGAAAAAAAAAGTGTTATTGTATTTGTGTGGATTGTCAGGAAATATTAATTTATTAGTAAGTTCTTGTTACTTTTGTTATAATCATCATCAACACACACAAACAGGTACTTCTTTCTTCACGAGAGAGATAAAGCCATAATTCACCACGCTGACCAAGTGGGGGTAGGTGAATCCAAAGGTTTACTGTTGTAAGAGGGTATAATACATAAGGGTTACTTAAGATCTTCATTTAGTTCAGTAATTCCATTAACTAAAGAAGTTTCAAATAAGTAACCAGATTTTCCAAGAGCAATAAAATGTTATGCATGACTGCGTTACATACATTGAAATAATAAAGAAATTAGATTGACACCATTTTAAGCTAAGCCCAGCGTTTTGTCCACAAAGCACTGTGGCTGTATTCTCAACACACAAACAACATTCTAATATTTGTTGTAAACAATTAAAGGAATAAGCCTATATTTTTAACATAGGTAAAAACAATATTGTTGTTAAACTTACATGTTCGGTCAAAACAATTACCACAAACCAATTTAATACTAAAATTGTTGCTAGTAATAATTTATTCTGCATTTTTCTATTGTAAACGCTCGTTACGGCAAACATGCATAATACATATAGCAAATACTTACTGCTTCATAATGTAATGACATTAGATAGTTAAAAACACATTATCATACCTACTAAGCATATCAATATTATAAATGCGAAAGTATCTCTGTCTGTAAAAAAGTTTCACGCAAAAAGTACTGAACTGATTTAAATTAAATTTGGTATACGAATTTTCTAGAGATATATTGTTTAAGATATGCTTTTAATTCATTATCATCTTCCTGATCTTATCCCACATTACGTGGGGTCGGAACAACATGTTTTCTGCTTCCATTTCCCTCTATCACCCGTCATCTCAACACTCACCTCTTTCTTGCACATGTCATCTTTACCAGTCCATCCATCTTTTAATTACCACGGGAAAATCCATCCAAAGCAGGTAACCCCGCGGGGCACTACTAGTATATTATAAAATTTTAGTTTTAGGTAGTTGGTGGATTGAATAGTGAGTTATTATGTATGGTATGGGATTCCAAAAACATATTCGGTACCCAAGCTTTGCTTATTAGAATGTGGTACTATTATTTAACTAATCATGCTGTGACAGCATCGACGGTATCTTTGCCCCAAAAAATAATAATTAAAATTAATAATTATTGAAAAAATATACGTCACAATTACAGGTATACTTATATATTAGCTACATGGGTTATTTTTTTGACAAATTACCAACGTAAATTAGTTAAAACTATGTGAGGGTATTTTATCACTTTTAAACACTAACCATACCATTGTTAACGCCTCGCTTCAAAGTCAAAGTCAATACATTTATTTCCTTATAAGCACAAGCTTACATGGACAAGTCAGCTTAAAATTAATAAAACTAATTTGTTTATACAAAAATTATCAAGGAAATAACATTGTCTTGACAGTTCGCTTCAATGTTTTATACTGAGTTGAGAAGCGAATGGAACAACACGGCTTTATCAGTTGTTACAATTTTGTAGCTTTTACAATTTTCTCGTTCTTATTTATAGGTAACTACTATAAGTTTAACATTTACAAAAAAATGTTGTGCTTCGCAGTGGCTTTGGTCGAGCAGGTTTGGCCGAAGCTTGATGGTTGAAAATCGTTTCTTAGTGGAATCTTGTAGCAGACCCTACTTCGATAAAATAAACAATACTTAACGTCCCGTTCGTGAGAAACTCCCATTTTGCAGTTTTCTATAAATAAAGCATAATAATATTATTTGATTGAACCATTATCCAAGATTAGGTTATTTGTGGAGCTCATCTGCTTATCTCAATAGATACATAATGGATTTTTAAATGATTTGGCATTTTAACAATAAGTGCTTTGAATAGATTCAGATTATATTGAACAAAAATAAACAAACACACAGGCCAAAACTTGGTAACAATGGTGTTGTTAACATTTATATTTCTTCTTCAGTTCCAGGTTTTGACTATGGGGCATAAAACTGTGAGTTATTAATATCTACGTAGGTACTTTATATTCCAAAATGTTTAAATGAAATGATAGAGATAGGTAGAGGTAATTAAAACTTTTTTATTTAATAACTTTTCAGGTACATTTGTTTTTCTACCTGTTGTTTATGTCTATTTTCCTATGGACTACTATTGGAAAGTTAGTGTCGTTGTGTGCAAAGGAGTTTACTTACAGGGGTTAGCGAATGTTACTGGTCTTAGTCTTTTTTTTATTTGTAAAAAAACGTATTTATTTTCAATATTATCTTTATGAATAGGTTTATTAAAATAATGTGTTGCCCCTGTTACTTCTAAAACATGATCCACGCTTCACGTTCTAGAAAGAGCTTCTAAATAGCTACACTGTATACTGGCTATTAAACCAGGTGGTAAAATTGTTTCTTTCATTTCAAAACTAGTATGTAGTTTGTATTATTATAGTCTGTTTGAAGGCTTCGTAGCCTTGTGGTAAAATTATCTCTGTTATTTAGTATAAAGTAGTTTTGAGGTCATATAAATATTTATACGTTGTCTATTAACCCAAGTTGTAAAATGTTGAAAACTGATCTCAAGTTCTGTTATACAAAAAATATTTATATTAAATAAGATATTGTTAAAAGTTAATAAAATGTTGTGCTACATATTACCGTTTTTAGATTATAAGTAATCTGTAAGTTGTATGTGATTTATATAAATAAATACACAAATTTATAGATTTAGATCAATACTCATCTGTTTTTTATCTGTTATATCCAGGGTCCATACAGAGCTTCATACATCGCTATAAGCGAGTGCAAAGAACCTCCCCAACCTTTGGACGCGGATCCTCCGTCGAAATTTTACGCTGAGCTTTATAACACCAGCACTGAAGCTAACCTTATGAGGGGCAAGACAACTATTTTTAAAAACTTTAGAAACGTTAAGGTTAGTACCTTACCTATTGAATATTATTTTCAGCCTATTTTAACCTCCTGCAGAGCAAACACCAGATATTGTACTGCGTATCATAAAACTAAATTTGCGTCTTCTGAAATATGTGCCTTATAAAATGAGCATGTACCAAGTCCACTCTTTATATGTTGACGTATATCTAAATTTTTTGCGTATTTTTTGGAGATATTATTTTTTTAGACGTTGTATGAAGTAAATAAAGATATCTTTATCCCTAATTTGTATTAATAACCACGTAACACTTTACCAAGTATCTTTTTTAATGACATAAGTCTACCATTACATTTATCAACAACATGACCAAAACTACAACTAATTATAAGTTACTGTCGCTGTGTTGCGACCGTCAATCGGACAACAAACGGACAAGGCGTGAGCCATCTTATATTTTACTAGTAATATTTTTAAAATACCAAACTGCACTTGGCCAACGAGGCCAATGTTAATTTATTTTTATTTAGAAATTAATCTATTCCATGCATCTCGTTATCTCTAACATGCAAACCGACCGCCATTTTGTAAACAGCACTCCGAAGTCTCAAGATTCATGCAATCAATATATTTTTGTAAGCTTCGGTAAATATTATTATTAGGTGATTTAAAGCCTCATCTCTCTCGTCAAGAGAGAAGTCCCTGTGTCTCAGCAGGGGGAACGTTAATAGGGTGATGATGATGAGTTTTGAAAGACTTACAAATATGATGAATATTGCAGATGAGAGCGAAAAAATACGTATGGGAGGCCGACAGTTGGAAGTTCGTCTACATCTACAACATGGGGTGTAACAGATTCTTCTTTCCGGCGATAGCGACCGCTCTCGGACTCAACTATGATATGTCTACCTGCACTTTTTACAAGGTTTTGCGTAATCCTACTAATATAATTCTAATTAAAGATTTCCGAGGAATTCATCGTCATTCTTTTGCCCTTATCCCACATTACGTGGTGTCGGCACAATATGTTTTTGGAACGAAGTTCCTTATCGCGCGTTGTGAAAGAAAAAAAATCTTACGAAAAGTTGTCACGACCCGCAACACGACGACACGCGACACGACACTTTTTGAATCACAACATCTTTTGATAATCTGTTGCTTAATTTAGCGCTTCTCGTCATCGACTCCGTGGCGCAACGGTAGCGCGTCTGACTCCAGATCAGAAGGTTGCGAGTTCAAACCACGTCGGGGTCAATTCTTTTTGTGTTTCAAAAATTTAGTTTTGGGTGAAATTCAGTTTTATTTGTAAGTTATTTTTAGTTCAAATTACATTTGAAAAAAAAAAAAATTATTACAATTTCTTCACTAATTAGTCGAAAGGAACTTCGTTCCATCCGGGTATTCCTTGACACCTCTCAAGTTTTTTTCCTTCAATTTCCCTCTGTCACTCGCCATCTCAACACTCACTCCCTTCTGACACATGTCATCCTTCACACGAAATCCGTCATTTCTTAAAGTAGCACTCACGGGCCATGCACATAAATAAAATAGGTAAAAATATCCTTATCACCAAAATCTACCTATTTATTTAATACTCTTTGCTATAGTGACGATATGTTTAATAATTTCAGGGAGAATACTCGTTCAATAACTACAACATTGACAAGCTGGTTCACGTTTGGATGAAGAAGAATGAATACGGCCAGTATTTATGGCGCGTGGAACAATCTTCGGACGCCGGCACTGTTAGCTGTTATGAATACCATGTCCTTATTGAACCTTTGCATTAATAAGAAATAATATATTTTTGTGTAGAAAAATAATAAGATGCATCCTGCCACTTCTCGCGGAATTTGAACTTACCTACGATTATTCACATCGACTAGCTACCATACCACCAACACGCCATTTTGTGAATCGTCAAATGCTCTCTACACTTGCATTAACGGGTGAAAGCCCCAACTATTCTCTATTTTTCTAGACAAATACATATTTACGTTATATTTACAATTTAACCTGAGTGGTTTTTTTATTAAGAAAAACATAAAAATATATATTTATGAATACAAAAGATACATCCCTCAAACGCATTCTTGTGACTACTCCATCCTTTTACGCACTGCTGAGTAAAGGCAGGTTAATACAATCTAAGCAGTATTCCAACTGCATACAAACGGTCATAATGCGAGTTTTATATATTTATACCCATGTCCATCTACATGTTATAAACCTGTAGGAGGACATCCTTATCGCATGTCCACGCACCGCGCGGCTACAGGCATTATTTTCGAGTCTCGATCGAGTTGGAGTACTGTATAGATAATATTACCTTGGTACTAGACCGTATCCTGGATTAAAACATTTTGTGAAACCAGTTTGTATTTTTTTGTATATGACTTTGAAACACCCAAAGCTTGTCACATCTAACCGAGCGAATTACAGTTTCGTAACATAAATTACATACCAACATGAGAATATAGACGACATAGGTAAGTATCGCTTTTAAGCCTTATGCGCCTCGAGGTAACTTGAATACCAACAAATGTATGAGAATGAGTATAATATTAACTAGTGCCCCGCGGTGTTGCCCGGGTTATAATGGATTTTCGCGCGAAATTACTTTTGCGTGAAAGAGCAACAGGCAGAGTTACTGCCACATTTATAAAATTATAGTATGGATGGATATCCTAAAACAAGCATTGTTTATTATTGAATAAGAAATACAACCGGTAGGTAACCGTAAAACTTTGCAGTAGCGACAGCAACAGCAAAGCAACAGCGATCGCTACGCGATTGGTTGAAACAGATCAGAAACAGGCTAGAAGCAATTTGCAACCAACTGATGCTGTTGCTACTGCAAAGTTTTACGTAATAGACGGGCCGTCTGCGACTGTGTCCCGTAGGACTTTTTGGATAAAATGTATCCTAGTACATTCCCGTGATCAAGACGAATCTAACGATTTATATGAACATATATTATACCTCATATTATGAGTTATATATACATCAAAACATCAAGCCGTCACAAAGAAACCGATATCTATACGCTCGAAAATCAAAACCGTCCTATGACAGTCGGGTAAAAACGGTTTTAGACGAAAATCGAGTTCTGATGTAGACGCATTCTGTAAACTCATTTCGATCCTTACTAAGCTGAATCCGCGGTGAGTTTAAAGTTTAGTATTCTGTAAAACTCGATAGCGCCTGTAGCGCCTTAGTGACGAGCGTTCGAAGTGAGCTCGGTCACTTGAGTGATTTCGAGTTCGGATTCGATTTTTTACAGAATGCGTCTGCTGATATAATTTATCCATCGTGTTAAGGTATGTCAAATTCAAGCAAAATTACTCTAAATGTATCTCTCAAACACACAATAATACACAAAGTTAAAAAAATACTACCTAAGGCAACAGAATTTTGGAAGACGTAGCGTCGTAGGACAACTTCCGAACTAATTGGCAGTAAAAAGTTTAGCCATTCAGGGATTTCGTAAAATTACTTTTTTAATCAAAAGTAATTTATGAAAGAGACAACTGCATTTTATGAGCTCCCCTCACATTCCTGCAATATAGCCGTACCTATACAAATCTTTCACTGTGCTTCTAAGAAAAATGAATTAAAATTATAAATTTTGGGTTTAGTTACATGAAGAATGAAACTTTAATTAGGTTATACCTAACAATTTTACTTTACTAGATTGAATAGGAATAGGATACCTACTTGTTTTGGTTTTAAAAATAAAATCTTTAATTTAATTTATTAGATTGTTCGTTTTGGATTCATGAATTTTACGAAATTAAACATATATACATGAGAACTGTTTTATTTGGCTGGCAGCATCAATGCTTGCTAGTATATTTAAAGTCCGATTGCCATACTAGTCTCTCAACGGGAAATCCCGGTTTCCGCTTTAACTGCGACTTATTTTCAACGGACTTTCCAAAGGTTCTCAATACCCGTATGGTTTTAAGGGTTCCGTCCCAATTGACGAACTATTTAGAACTGTATGAATAACCGGACACCTATGTATACTATATTTCAAGCAATAAACTAATTTATTTAATTTCAAGGTTAATAATGAACTTTAGGGGAATCAGACATTCTACGCAATGGACATTTGGGGAATATGTATGAAGTTATGAAGTCTTATTTTTTTGAGTTTAATTCAAACAGTTTAAGAAAATATTGTATTTGGTAAGATTGTGTTCAAATCCCTAATTTCAATGAACTAATATGATTATAATTAATCATTTACCCCTGAATACTCGTACAGATACCAAATTGAAATTTAATGGACTATTTACCCAGTAATTGAACAATAGTCATTTGTCAACAATTGAATGACCAAATCTATTTTTAACCTCTTTTCATACTCTTATTACATTCGATTCTCTAAATTATATATCAGTATTTGAATAAAATTGTTGTTAGTAAAACGGTTCAGAAATACTCACTCAGCCTCCGAGTAAGATCAATATGAGGCTGGTTATTATTTTCATCTTAATTTTTTTTAATGCAGTCATGGGATTAAAATCGGTGAGCGATATATATATTTATTTATTATACATTTTGGCATTCGTTTATTATGACAATAGAATATAATTTGAAATGAAATATAGAAAAATCCAATTACTAAACAATATTTTTTTTTATTTGGGTAGAAAAAGATTATGTGTTTATTTCTTAACATCTGCGTAGACAAAGCAATGGCTAGTTATGCCAATAAAACGAGTCCTTGGTCATTTACGCCAAGAGCTATCTAGCTTTGTCACATGAGTGAAATAGCTCTATATTCTAACCATTGTCTAAATTTACACAGATATGGTGAAAGACGAATCCGTAACCTGTGCACATATGACTGGAACATGCATTTGCGATTACACGTATCGAAGGCAAATAATTTTAATGTTATATTTAGGGTCCATTCAAGGCGCACTTAATTAGTGTAGGAGAATGCAAGAATCCAACATTACCGGTCGATCCAGACCCACCATCGAAGTTTTACGCAGAGCTGTACAACACCAGCACTTACACCAACCTGATGAAAGGAAAAACTGTAGTGTTCAGAGATTTCAGGAATGTTAAGGTTAGTAGCATGTTACGCATTTTACTGGATATACCAATTTTAGTCTAGCGGTGCCGTTTGGCACCTAATTCAAGGCGTTCAAATCACATCAAATCAATAATTTATTTGCAGAATACATTTAATTATTAGTACATGTCAAGGTCTTAAAACTAGTATACGAGTAGCATAATTAATTAGGTATGTCAATAAATTAATCATAAAAATAATCTGAATTCGATTCGAAATAATAGTTCGTAAAGTCAAAGTATCATACATTTGCATAACCGTCTCGTTCGAAATTGATTTCCGGTTGCTTTTATATTGAACCTCATTTCACCTGCGACCTTCACCTGCGATCGACTCTGGTCAAGATTTGGGCTATGAGGAACGGGGTGGTTTTATTAATAACCTGACAAGTTGGAAACTCAATGCTTGGGTTGAAGTAGTGTGCAATTGATAGTTTCAGGCGTTACTTTAAATAAATAAATAAACAAATTTGCAGAAACTACGAATAAAATTCTGGGATTAGTTCCAAATATCTTCCATATAAATATTTAGAATTAGTATCGCGTCTCTGTCAACATGTCTATCATGCTATATAACGTAACATTTTGTTCCATGTTTTTTATATTCGGGACGCGAATCTAAGGCCAAAATTTAAAGTCTTAAATAATGTATTATTTTCAATAAATGTTTATTATCAAATTCATATGTAATTGCTAAGAATTGACTATAGGCAATTACAGATGCAGTCGTTGATTGATAGAAAGTAAATTCCTAAATGGAACCAAATATGCTGATACACCGCCAGTTTTTTAGCAAATCATAATTATGAGTCTTTTTGCAACTATTTTTGTTTTTTTTTAATTTTTATGCAGAAAAAAATAAGATACATCCGCAACCTTCGCACACAGGATTCGAACCTGCATCTCCGGGATGGCGCCCCGACGTGATAGCCAATTACACCAACGCGCCATTACGTGATAGGTCGAAATCCTTCTGCACTTGCTTGAATTTTTTCTGCATACAAATTTCAAAATAGTTTAACCTGCAAAGTGAGGTTTATCACTTATTAAAAATCATTAAATATATTTGTTTTATTAATTGTTTAGTAGGAAAATAAACAACTTTTATCTTTATTTTGAATAAAAATTTCAGACTAAAGCTAAAAAATACGTGTGGGAGAACAACAAATGGAAGGTTAACTACGTGATCAACAACAGCGGATGCAACCGCGTGTTCTTTCCCGCAGTCGCTTCGTTCCTTCGGCTCAAGTACGAATTGAGTACTTGCATGTTTTATAAGGTAAACGGTTTTGATTAACACTATACTTAACTTACTTAATAACTTATAATTTAATGGGCTCTATTGAATTAGGTTATACCTGTAATGATAGAGCTCCATGTATTTGAAAATAAATAAATAAATAATATACTAACTGCTTTTAAAGCTAAAGCGATGTATACTATTTCTTTTGAAAACTTACTTGGTATTACGTAATTTATGACGATATTGTGTACATACAGTCGTGGTCAACTAATTAGGGACATGCAAGATAGTGAAGAACAATAACCGGTTATGTACATACAAATATAAAACCCTATTGATTTCTCAGTAACTATTATTTGCATAATTTGGTCCGATTATTATGCTTTAAATGGCTGTAAATAAAAGAATAAATAAATAGAAAAAAGTATTTAATATCAAAGGTTGACCATGTATTCAATTTTAAGGTATAATTCTGTAGCTGGACATTTAATTAAGGACAGTAAACTATAATGAAAAATAGAGTTAAACAAAACTAATAATCTGCAGTATTATAATATCTTTAACAGCTCCATTTTATTACGTGTAAAATCAGTACCCAGTAGCAAAACCTTTGTTAGTAATTACCGCTTGACACCGATGTGGCATAGACATTATCAGTTTCTGGCATGTTTCGACAGGAATGTTTGCCCATGCCTCACAAAAAGCTTCATTAAGTTCATCTAAAGTTGTGGTACGATAAGTGGCTACTTTTTTCTTGATTTCGTACCAAAGGTGCTCGATTGGGTTAAGGTCCGGGCTATTTGCTGGCCAATCTAGCACCGATACTGACTGACTGGTAAGAAACGATTTGACTGAACGGGCGGTATGTTTCGGGTCGTTATCATGCTGAAACGTCCATATAATAGGGAGATGCTCCTCAGCATAGGGAAGCATCGTTTCCTCTAATATTACCTTGTATTGATGTTGGTCTAAGTTACCCTGAACTTTCCTCACAGGTCCCACTCCACGTCCAGAAAATGAACCCCACATTTTAATGTTTCCACCGCCATGTTTCACCTGCTTTTTTGTGAATCTTGGATTCATTTCCGCTTTTACTGGACGCCGTACGTATTGCCTTCCATCTGAAGAAATCAAATTAACCTTGGTCTCATCAGAGAATAATACATGTTGCCATTGGGCGTAGGTCCAATGTCCATATTTACGTGCAAACGCCAAACGAGCATTTCTATGTTCTTTCTTCAACAACGGTACTTTGCGAGCCACTCTTCCGAACAACCCTGCTTCTACCAGACGTCGTCGAACGGTTCTCGCTGAGACACCAGCTCTTTCGTCTGTCCCAAACACTTCGTGTTTAATTAAAATAGAGCCTAGAAACGGATCATTCTTAGCTAACCTGGTTATCATTCTATCTTCTTGCGGAGTTGTTTTTCTCGATCTTTTTGTTCTGGGCACATTTAAATCTGTGTTATTGCGTCTGACATGTTGCACTGCATTGTATACCATAGTTTTTGAACAATTTAAATGTTCTGCTATCCTTCGGTATGGCCAACCATGCTCGACAACAAACTTCATGATAATTTTTCGTAGTGTTGGATCGCAACTTTTATTTTTACCCATTTTTCTTCAAAATATTTTTCAAAACTTAAAATAAATATCGGGATTGCCGCCAAAACTACCACGAAACAATAAGAGAAGAAGTTAAAAAAGTATTGAGATTCAAATTATGGAAATAGAACGCAATATCTCAGTGTCCCTAATTAAATGGCCAGCCAGCATTATTTGAACAAATAGCACTACGATAATCTATCAGCTATACTGTAAAGAGGTTTAATGTTTAAGAAGTTGTTATTGTTTGTATAATCGGGCACATAAATTACTAATTATACTTACATGTAAGAGATATGGAATATGCTTTAGACTCGTTGGAAAATAAAAAATAAATTCACAATTCGGTTTAACCAAAGAGTGTCCCTAATTAGTTGACCACGACTGTATATCCGACGTCCCTGTTTCTTTTTTTAATAATTTAATAAATTTTTTTTTTTAATAATAATTTAATAATTTTTTTCCAAATAAACTTAATACATAGGTTACAATACCATGTTTCATTCAGAAGGGACCTTCATCAGGAAACCCGGGCCCAGAAGTCTCTAACGTCGGATATAGGTACATAATGACCGTCACACCCGAGTTATATGTATTCAATAATTAATGGTGTTAGTAAAAATTGTTTTTATAGTAACACATTTTGAATATCTCCATATTTTCGCGCAGTTTCATACAGCCAGCCCTGGTCGATACCGTTTTTACAACCGGGTAATCTGCGTCTATATTTCGAAATAGTGGGGCAGAATACACGGCAATTTTAGTGCTATGGCCGATGCCCTACTGGTGGGGCAACCTTGGTGGGGAAAAACGGAAAAATCGTTTTCATTCATACAATAATTTTCAGGTTTTTGTGAAGGTTTACTCTAAATTACATGCACATTACTCATTCTAGGTTTACTTTTTATTTTTTTATTGGTTCGTTTCTTTTTTGATATGAAATATAGTATTTACTATCTATCTATCTATCTTATCTGAATACTTTATGGTTTTAGGGTGAATATCCGTTTGACAACTATAATGTTGATAAGCTGGTTCACATTTGGATGTCAACGCAGGACTACGGCCACGTATTGTGGAAGGTACCCTTAAGTTATTATTACTTTTATTATAAACCCGATAGCTTGTTTAAAGTTGGGTCCACACTTGTATCATTTCGGTGTATCGTATCTCCGTCGCGTATCATGATCGCTAGTTTGGACGCAAGCTGATACATGTTAATGATACATGCCGTATCCGATACGGCCCGATCCGCAACGATCGCGTACTCGATACACCCCGTATCCGATACGCGTATCACAATCGGTGGTATGGACGTATTTTGATACTGTATCATGATACTGTATCGTGCGTGATACATCAAAGATCATCAAAACGAAAACTGACTAAACAGAAAACCTATTTTTTAGTATTTAACTTTTAATATATCTACTAAAACAATATTGTACAATGACTGCTTCAGTGGCGCGGTGGGCGAGCGTCCGCTTGCGGCGCAAGTGGTAGCGGGTTCGATACCCGCCTAGGGTGAAAGTGTTTGTATGTTCTGCAAGCACGATCTCCTTGGTCTGGGTGTTTAATATGTACCTATAATATAAAAAAATATCTATGTTCGACTATTATATTAAGTATATTAAATATCTATTACTTGTAACACAAGCTTAGAGCTTACCACGGGGCTAGATGATGTTGTGTGAATTGTCTGGATATATTTATTTTATTATTAAGAGGCTGTTAGTGTAGGGGAAAACAAGAATATGCACAGGTGTTGCGGATTTAAACGATTATTTTCTACTTACCAAAATATGAGGAAATTTATTCGTATAGTTCAATAAAATCGCAATTTATAATAGATAATCGAATATTCATTGATTCGATTTTTCTAACAGGCGACTACTCGACTTCTAACAATATATCGATACATATCCTATAGTGTGAATCGATAGAAAAACTCGATATTATGCTTTGTATCGTATCGGATTCGTATCGCTTATCTCATAATAAAAGTCTAAATTCGCAAGATTTTTTAGACAACTAGCCTTGCGTGCGCATCTAATCTTTAAGGCGGTAGTCAGTCGCAAGACAGATTTTTGTCAATCGGCGGTCTTATCGCTCATGATCGATATCTACCAGACAACTTTGATTGGATAGGATTAGTAGGATATAATATCTGTATAAAAATGAGTAAATAATAAATAAATAAATATTGGTGGTTGCTTACGATAGTAGGTTAAACCTTAGACGCTTTTATTTAATTATGTTGGGCTGTCTGTCTGTCTGTCCCGTCTAAGTAACCCTTACGAAGCAAGTTGCGGCTACTAATTTATATAAATTCTAGGTGGAGCATTTCACTGAAGCCGGCACCGGTAGCTGCTTCGAATATGAGCTGATTATCGAACCCCTCCCGAAATAGAATTGGTCTACGAAGATGGGATATTCTACTATAAATGGATGCCTTTTACCAGAATGTACCTAAAAACAAAAAATATCTACCATTTGTAATATACTATTGTTCCTAAATGAATTATCAAATAAACTATTCAAGTCAAGACAAGACTTTAATAGAGTTCTCTAAAACCTAAAATAATACTTTGAGTGTTAAATGTATTTGTTGCAATAAAGGTATAATAATTATGTTGTAAATAATTTTAATGTGTACTTATACCTACTCATTGTTAACATCAGCTCATAGCATACAGAATGTTTACAGTAAAGATTTTCTTTTTTACTATGATTCAATAATACTTACTTGTGAAAGGTATACTCCGATTATTCGTTGTTGTAACATTACAGTTGACTATTGGTATACGACACCACTATTGTTTATTTGCACTCAATATAACTATTTTTATTTAAATGAAAGCTGTTTAGGGCAATTTGGTCCCATTTAAATTGTTTACTTGACGAGATAGTCAAAACTTTAAAGTAATGTTTTTCTGACGAGATAATTATTTACATATTGCATCGGATTTTTTTGGGAAATTTCAGTAAGTTTTCTGAGTTGTAGCGATATGTTTTTTATATTTATTGAGTTATTAATTGTTTTTCAGTTTTTTGTGAGATGGGCGGCCAATCTGTAAGTAAATAAAGTCTGACTCTGAGTTAGAGAGATTAGACCTTAATTCACCACGCTGGCCAAGTGCGGGTTGGTGAATGTCACATGGATTAGGACAAAGGCTACTTTAATTCTTTTTATATATCTAATTCATGTATTTGAAGGCAAAACATTGTGAAGAAACCGGGTGTTGTAATAACCTTAAAGAGTTTGAAGGACATGACATGTCCTTCAAACTCTTTGTGACATTCACCAACCCGCACTTGGCCAGCGTGGTGAATTAAGACCTAATCCCTCTCGTCAAGAGAGAAAGTCAATGTGTCCCAGCAGAGGGAACGTTAATACAATACGTTCAATTTAAGTTAATACGTTCAATGATTGGGCAACAATGGGATTAAAAATCTCACTTAATAGAATGAAGGAGCTTTACTATATGATGCTGAATGTCTGTTGATTTTTGACAAAAATCTACTTGTTGTAGGTGAGAAATAGAACGTATTGATATCAGTTGTTCAACGCACACGACCTACAAAAAGTCGGTCAGAAATAAAGTCGGTGTAAACGTACCTACTTTCGACTGTCGGTGAAAAATGGAACGTTCGGGAATGTATGAGTTAACGCACAGTCTAAACCGACTCTCGACCGACCACCGCCAGTGTTGCCAATTCAGCATTTAATATGCTTAATGAACGAGTTATCTTCAATTATTTTTCTAAATTTTTTTCGAAAATGTTGGGAAATGGTTGAACCCACGCCAATGGGAGGAGATGGGCGGCTCGCGGCTCAAGTTATACTCAAACCATACTAATATCGTAGTAGTGTATTATTCTATGCTAATATTATAAGTGAATGGCCATTTTTATCCGTGGAAAGATATTATTAATATGTGTTATCAGGCGCTATAATTAAATAAACAAATTGGATTATATATTTAAATTTTTTAACAATATTGGTATAGATTTGAGTATTATAATATTTATTATTTTAAACACATTTTAAATGTATAACGGTAGATGTAAGTAATTTTTTAAGCTCTTCAGATTAATGGATACTGACCTGCTGTGTTAAATAAATCAATTAACATCTTAATAAATTAATATATCTAATATAACTAGATGGCCTGGGAAATATTATTTAGCTCCCTACGGACCATCTCCAGGTAGATACAAATATATATAGATAAATATTTATTGTACACCACAAAATTATAAACGAACAGTAAACAGTAACAAGCCAATACATCGGAGTACAAAGGACGGCCTAATCGCTGTGAACGATCCCTTCCAGGCTACCTTTGGATGGACAGGAAAGAAATAAAACAGATTGGAATAGGTAATAGCGAACCAAACAAAAAAAAACCAGCGAAATCGGTTCATCGATTCACGCATGATTAAGTTAACAAGGAAAATATTAGTATATTTAAGACTAGCTGGCCCAGCAAACCATCATTATATTTTTTTCTTTTATAAGAACATTATATATATTTATCATGTGCTAATAAAGAACCAAACAAAAAGAAAAGAAACAGTGAAATCTGCCGCGACCAACTATTTATATTGACGACCTCTGTGGCCCGGTGGGCGAGGGACCGCCTGAGACGCAAGATGGTTCGATTCCCGCCCGGGGACTACATTTTGTACTATCTACAATTTCTGGTTTCGGATCTAGTCACCTATCACCCATAGTACAAGCTCTGCTTAGTTTGGGGTTAGGTGATGCTGTGTGATTAGTCCGGAGATATTTATAAATATGGAACCAAATATTAAGAACTTATTTCGCAAACATTTTCTCTGGAAAGATTCTACGAAATATACACGTACGTACCACCCTACCGCCCACTTTAACAAATGCGGTGAAACCACTTCAAGCTGTCACTAACTGACACTTCATGCACTGACACGTCCCAGCAGTGGGGTCTTGAATATGGGTGCTTATGCTTACGTTAGCCCTAAAACTAATCCTGCATTTTCGTAGTTTCTATTTATATATTAAGGAATTTCAGGTCCTGTACAAGATAATGGGCTTGTTTTTGTTGGCCTAAAACCCAATCCTGCATTTTCATAGTTTTTATTTATATATTATGGGAATTTCAATGCCTGAACAAGATAATAGGTGTGCTTATGGTAGCCCTAAAAACCAATCCTGCATTTTCGTAGTTCCTATTTATATATAAAGGAATTTCAGGTCCTGTCCAAGATAATAGGGGTACTTGTGGTGGCCCTAAAAAACAATCCTTAATGTTTATTTTCTTAGTTCCCATTGATATATTTAAGAATTTCAAGTAAACAAGATAACACATTTACCATGTCATTAAATTTCCTGAAACACCCATTTAGTAATGCGGTGGATTTTAACAAGCGATATGAGAGTGTTTTATGAAGAACGTAAATTTATTATTCACTCGGTGGGAGGCAAGTTTTAATGGCGTGTTGCGAAATGTATGAGGTGTCTACATAAAGCATTTTCACACACTGCAGCACTGGTGTAGTGTCTATCCGTACTACCCTTCCCGCTCATATAGTCATGGATAATGAGAGAGACTATTGATTTAGTCGCTTTTGTTACAAATTTATCTAGTACTAGCGTCAGCTACCCAGCTAGCTGGGCCACTTAGAAAACGTTGTTTTGATAAATGAAAAATAGATAGTAGCCGATTCTCAGACCTACTGAATACGCATATAAAATTTCATAATAATCGGTTAAGCCGTTTTGGAGGAGTACGGTGATTCTAACATTAATAATAATAAGCTTTATAATATAAGTATAAATTAAGATTATTTTAATTCAATTTAAAGATAAGAGTTAAGATTAGGTATCACCAGTCAACCACAAAATTGAAGACGAATCGAAGCGAACAAAGCGCGCAATCTTTTCTTGAAGTGCTTCAGAATTTCATGAAGTAACATTTCTTAGTTTGGGCATCAAAATCTGACAGATCATCAACTATATAACTTATGGTAATTTCACGTTATGCGAAAAACCAAATTAAGACCGTACTCGAAAGTTTGACGTGTCTGTCTGTCTGTCTGTCTATCTGTGGCATCATAGCTCCCGATCGGATGGAGCGATTTGTATGAAAGGTGAGTTTAGCCCGGGTGTTCTGAGACATGTTTCAAGAAAATCAGTGGAGCCGTTCAAAAGTTATGGGGGTGAGAGTGGGGAAGGTAAACCGAAAATCTGCAAATATACTCGAGTGAGGTATCAAATGCAAGAGCATCGCGTGCCCTAACTACTAAATATTATGGTGTTTTACTTATAAGGAAATTAAGGCATTGGAATCCGAGGTTTTTCTTAAATTTTAAATTTAGATTTATGTTTTACTGCATGCGCTAATCAAGTTAACCTATAACTAATCTTAAGTTAATAATGTATTCTTCTGTTTTTGCTCGATTATTGTGTGATTAGAGTTAAAATAAACGTCTCATCTATCTATTTAATAAAGTCTACCTATTGCAGGAAACCGCATAAAGATTCGTTTAATATCTTCTGAGCTTATTCCGAACATAGACATACCGACGGTGGGTGCAGCGACCTTTAATATATATAAGGTATACAGATATTTATTTTTGATTGGAAGTATAAAGAATAAAAGTTAATTTACCGTGTTACTTAGTTTATTTAAAAGATTATTAAGATTCCACAGGGACATGACCATAGAAACTCAATAGACAATTTAGACATAACTTGTACCACAAACATACCTAGTGTTCTATCTCGCTTATCAGCTTAGAGTATCTGTAAGAATAGAGTGAGTCTATTGAATTGCGAACATCAGAAACGGCTAAGAACAACATGACGTTCGCGCAGCGAGCCTTCGCAGTCGTGGATGCGCGGTAGCGGCGTAAGGATCTCAATTAATTTTGCTAAATTGGGCAATAAAAATGGTAAAATGTGCAGTTAAATCCTGCAAAAATGACACAAGAAAGGACTCCAAGATGAAATCTAACATTACATTTCATCGGTGTGTCGATTTTTACACTTATTTTGATAAAAATAAATCAAGCATCGCGCCCATTTGCGGGGGTGAAGGAGACGCAAGAGGTGGGCACGCAAACACCCGCCCGCGCACCGCGCCGACCGTCAAAAGTATAGAGATGCGATGCGATCGAAAGTAGTCGATGTTTAAAAAAAAATACATGTTAGTTGGGAGTAGAGTTTTCCTCGGAAGGTCGCCGATTGCGATGCAAAGCACTTTACGCTACTCGTCAGCGTATAAAAAAAATTAAAAGTTGTCGGAAGTACTCAAGACGACTAAAACCATGAGGTCGACATATTGTGAGCAAATATTTTTTAATCTATTCAACAATATCACAATTCACATTCACTTTGGACAAGCATAGCCTCTTCGGGTCCATAATTTTAAATACCGATATTTTTTAATGATTTTACCCATCATTAATATATTTTATGTATTTAAGTATCTAATCATAAGGTTGCAATGCCCCAAAAGGGTAATGTTAGAATTTTACTACTATGTAACACAAAAATTAAGCACACCTTTCGTACAATTATTTATATTCTTGTGCAATAAAGTATTCATAATAATAATAAATGTAACCACTTGAAACAACCAGAAAATGATTATGTAAATGGTAGAACTATCATTATAATTTGGTAAATTACTAGATGTTTTATATAATGAACCAGAGAACAAGTAAATAACATGAAGAGTGTGTAACTAATTACCTAACACAGAACCTAATTAATGTAATTTATCGATAGCTTTTCCCCATCGGCACGCCCTATCCCTACCTGTCAGTCGCTTTTTTACGTTTGTCTATGCTAGCTGTCTACGTTCTGCACAATGAAGTTTTAGTGATACGCGCGCTCTGTTACTACTCTAAGCTTATCAGTAAATAATTCATAGAAGCTGATATTTCTGGCTGCTATAACTGATTTAACTGAAACACACAATATACCTTATCTTGCGGCCGCTACAGAGATAAACAAAAGTGTATTTTATGAAACTGTTTTAAAAGGGACTTAGCACAGATTTAGGTTTATGAATAACGTTTTTTTATCATACAATTTTACCCACTTTAAGTATGATATAAAAATTAATATTTTTTATGAATACGGAGGAGTAAAATTATTGTTTACAAAATAACTAGTGTACGACCGCGACTTTATAGTAGGTTTTATGTCTCTTTACTTCAAAAACATAGGACTTTCATACAAGCTTCCAAACCTTTCATCACATCCCACCCTCAGCAAACGCATTCTGTAAAAAATCGAATCCGAACTCGAAATCACTCAAGTGACTGAGCTCACTTCGAACGCTCGTCACTGAGGCGCTACAGGCGCTATCGAGTTTTACAGAATACAAAACTTTAAACTCACCGCGGATTCAGCTCAGTAAGGATCGAAATGAGTTTACAGAATGCGTCTACTGGGGTGGCGTTGCGTAAAATTCGCTCTTAACGAACGTCTACTACATACCCGACAAAAACAAGTTTCTAGATAGTACAGTTTCTCAGATCTCGTGATTAATCAGTTAGTATTATAAAAGTGGTTTGGCTATTAAAATTAATTTTGCTACAATATCTTGTTTCCATTGTGGACTAAGACTCTTTAACGAGACGTTAGAAGGAATATAATAATAATATAATAAATCTTTTTTGCAGACACATGATCCATATATATATAATGCCAAATATATATCCATATATATAATGCAAAGTACCACATAATATTTCCAACAACTAATCCCGCCTTATTCATTAAAGTCTCGTGTTTAAGTACAATTTGAGCAAACTTAATACCAATTTAAATTCACATACACACGGCTTAACCCCCTTAACCCTTGAAAGTTTTATTCAATACAAACATGTCAGGTTATAGTACAAGATCCCGGGGACTGAAGACTTTGATTATTCTTAAATCTGATTTCTGGCTGTTCATCTTAACATTTTTATCAACAATAGCTTTACGTCACTTTCTGAATAAATATTATTATTAAATTATTATTATAATAGACTGCCTCAATGGTGCGGTGGGCGGCGGTCCGTTGGTGGCGCAGTAGGTAGTGAATTCGATTCCCGCCGAGGGTCAAGTGTTTGTATCTAAAATCACTTTCTTGTTCTCCATGTTTATTAAGAAATATCTATATACGTACGTCTATTATATTAAGTATATTAGATCTCCATTACTCGTAACACACGCTTACCACAAGGCTAAATGTTGTTAAAAAAGTCTTTAAGTACTACTGTTTCATAAATCATTTTTATTAACCCCCGACCAAAAAAGAGCAATTTCAATTTAGTTTTTTTTTAGGTGAGTTTGGCCCGGGGGCTCTTAGACTTTTTTCATGAAAATTGGCTGAGCAGTTTAAAAGTTATGGAGTGGGGTAGGAAAACCGAAAATGTGCAAAATATACTGCAGTTGGGTATCAAATGAAAGAGCATCGCGTGCACATTATTAAATATTACTTATGGTGTTTTACTTAAAAGGAAAATAAGGCATTAGAAACGGGTATTTCTTAAATTTTAAATTTAGATTTATAACAAGATGGTTTTGTATTGATACACAAATTGGTACACACGCATAATTCAAGCATAACATAAGCCTCCAGTCCCGGGATCCTGTACTATTAAGTTATGCGTTTACTCACCCCGAGGTTAGACTTAGTAAACAGTGACGTCATGCCTTGTCGCGCGGTGACAGTCTGATAAGCTGCGTACTGCTAGCATTTCAATAAGGGATCTGCTAAGGGTTTGAAGGTACAGACATGACAAATATTGGGATGTTACAAGCCAGTTTGCTTTTTAAACATAAACATAATACTATTTAGATTTATAACGGGATATTTACCATGGTTGATCGTCTTTCGAGTTTCCCGATATTTCGGCACAGTTACATGCGCTATGATCACGGTTGAACAATCAATCATGGTAAATATCCCGTTATAAATCTAAATAGTATTGATAACCATGATAGTTTCAAAAGTTAGATCATAAACATAATAATTTATTCTATATGTATGTCTTTGTATTTAATGTGTTTTGAAATATTTTGAAGATGATTTTCTGTTCACGTCCGTAGGTATGTGATAACCTTCTGTATCCTTACACATAGCCTCCGGGTGATGCTAAGTATCAAATGAAAGCGCATCGCGTGCACATTATTAAATATTATGCTGTTTTAGGAATAGGAAATTTGAGCATTGGAATGAAGGATTTTTCTTAAATTTTAAATTTAGATTTATTTCCTGTTTCGTAATGTGGTCCGGAGAGGCCATCTACCTTCTAGGTCTTCATGCCCATTATAGGCTATTTTTTCTATATCTCGATTTTCTTACCATTTACTGTATTTTATTGTGTTACGAGTACTAAGTCCCTATGGATCTATGTTGCCCGAAATAAAAGACTATTATTTTTTATTTTATTATTTTTTATTAAATAGTAGCTATAGGATTAATATTAGTTAGAGTAAGTTATTGTTTTTAAATTTAGTAAGTTTATTCTGTTCACCGCCGTCCACAACCTTAATTTACACTTTTAATTTGCACTCTAAAGATTTTTTTTTGACAAATGGCCTTAAAGTCGAGAAGTTGTAGAACAAAATTATGTTCGGCAGGTGCGCGCTCTTCGCCCCCTTTCCGCAGTATATATTCATATTCATTTATTCATAAATCTATACTAATATTATAAAGCTGAAGAGTTTGTTTGTTTGTTTGTTTGAACGCGCTAATCTCCGAAACTACTGGTTCAAATTGAATAATTATTTTTGTGTTGGATAGTCCAGTTATCGAGGAAGGCTATAGGCTATATAACATCACGCTACGACCAATAGGAGCAAAGATATAGTGGTAAATGTGTAAAAAACGGTAGAAATTGTTCATCTTTGAAGCCTTCCGTTGCGTGCGCCGTGAAAACGGTTCAAGATACACAAAAAATATGTATGAAAGAATAATAGCTCTTTTAATGATCTAAAAAACAATCCGCAATAGTATATGTCTATCTTTTAAGATTAACTCACAAAAACCGTTTTTATGGTACCTAATTTGGTCGAAATAATTAGTTTAAGTTGTATCAACATAATAATATTAATCTTTATTCAAATAAATATGTTGTTGGTTAGAGTACTTCACCCATTATAACGCGGGTAGCACCGCAGGGCACAGCTAGTCAATTATATAATCGTATCTACCATACCGTAGTTACCATTAGTAACTGAATGCGAACCACTTTCTCTAGTGTATCTATGTATTAGTATCAATATAATATATATGTATTGTATATGTATGTATTTATATTGTATAAACTTTGTAGTTATAGTTTTTATATATATTTTTATATTTTGGTAAAATTATTGTTATTATAATACTCCTTATAATACTTTCGTATCTAGCACACAGGTCCCCTTCTTTTTCCCAATAATCATATCCATTCAAGGTTGTCTGGAAGAGATCGCTCTTTAGCGATAAGACCGCAATTTGTCGCATAGTCTTAAGTGCTTATTTTTAGTTTTGTGATTTTAATTATGTGTGCAATAAAGAATATTTATCTTATTTATCTTTATCTTATCTTATATCTATATAAATAAAAATTAATTGTTGTTCGTTAGTCTGATTAAAACTCGAGAACGGCTAAACGGATTTATCTTATCATAGTCTTGAAATGTTCGTGGAGGTCTAGGGAAGGTTTAAAAGGCGAGAAAAAATCGAATAAATGCCGGCAAAAAAAATTGAATAAAAACCCGCGCGAAGCCGGGGCGGGTTACTAGTTTGAAATAATTACAATGATAATATTATCCTAACTAAACACTTATATATATACCTAATAGGACCTTGTTTAGTTTAAATATACACATATACGGAAAAGAACAAATGCGTTTATTTAAATCTATATCCAAAGACGTCGTCGTTTCAAACATAATGCCTATACATAGTCAATTGAAAATCATTGAATTTATTTGCATTTCCGACAGAGTCAATAGGTTATCTTTCACTGCATATTGTTCAATATTTTTAAGGCTAATCGGTTTCCATAAATAGCAGTGGTTGTATATAGAAGTAGAAATTTTGTGATGAAAGCATAACTATTTTGTTTAAGAGCAGCTCGTCTTTCGGGTCAACTCGTCCCAATCCTAATATAATATATTACTAGCGGCCCGCCCCGGCGTCGCACGGGTATAAAATTTTCCCGGAAATTATTCGATTTTTTCTCGCCGTAATAACCATCCTATCTCTCAAGTTGGATCGAACTGCACATGGTGTGCGAATTTTATTATAATCGGTTAGGTGGTTTAGGAGTCCATTGAGGACAAACATTGTGACACGAGATTTATATATCCTACTACTATTATAATATTAAGATAATTATTATAAATGTAAGTTTGTTTGTTACGCTTTCACGCGAAAACTACTGAACCGATTGAAATGAAATTTGGTACACAGAATCTCTAGAGCCTGAAAAATAACATAGGCTACCGCGGGAAAACGTCATTCCGCGGGAAAATCCATTATAACGCGGGTAACACCGCGGGGCGCTGCTAGTAATATAATATTAAGAAACGGCGTTACCAATCCGTTCAGTGCTTTTTGAGTTTATCGCGAATATAAAGATAGACAGACGCTTCATCTTCTGAGGACTTTTAATTTCTCAAAACACAAACGAATCATTATCTTCCGAAAATCTTTATATACCTACCTCTATATAAATCTTCTGTATGTACGTGTGTTAAGAATAAGAATGTAAATAAGATTTTTGAAGTGAAACTTCTTTAGAATCGTTGTGATTTGAAACGTGATGCCAACGGAAGTGGAAATAAGATTGGCTTACCTGTCGGGTAAGCCAATCTTAAACGCTAACAAGGTTAGCAACATTGACCGCCCGAACAAAATCTTTTTGCATAGTATTTTTTTTTGTTTTTTTTTTACTCTTCTTATTCTTTTGTCGATTTACTGAAGTTTCACTTCTATCGTGTGTGAATCGCACACACACTTTTTTTTTATTCATGTATCAGCATATGTATACTCGTAGTATCAGAATTATATATAGTGTCAGCCATCGAAGTCCTCCTAAACGGCTGGACCGTGGAAAAGCGACGTTAAACGATGGTACTGACCTCGGATGTGTGACCGTTCTGACATCAACCTTTCCCATTATTGTTATTTATTTATTTTTAAATAAGGTGTTTCTTTTTATTACAATAGGTGTACCTATAAACTATATGAAATACACGGAACCCTATGTATATGAGACTTTCTCATACTAAAATGTATGTATATCTACTTTTGTATGAAAATCTTAATGCGGTTCACATATAATACACCCACTTACCACAGTTTAAAGCAAATATAATCTGAATTTACTATTGAAAAAAAAACCAATTCCAGAACCTTAGTTCTCTTAAAATTAAAAAGTCATCATAATTTTCGAATGTCCATGTCATTTCCATCAAACATGCCTAAGAAAACTCGCGCGAAACTCACCTTTCATACAAAAAAAACTAAATTGAAATCGCTTCATCCATTTGGGACCTATGATGTCCCAGACAGACACGTGAAACTTATAACACCCCTATTTTTTGTCGGGGGCTTAAAAATGTACGTCGACTGAGCACAGACGCAAAGCTTTTGAGTTTCTGAATAAAAATTCAAAAGACTGAAACACCGTAAAATTTTGGCGTAACATTGTTTGAAGATAAATATTGAGCTTCATCTAAAATTCTACCTTGCCTCAGTTTACAAAAGTTCGTTGTTTAACTTTCTTAGTTCGGTGTAGACTTCGAAACAAAATTATTATTTTAATTTATGAATTTCGCTTTGATAGGGGCTGCCCACTGAAGAAATGTTGACCAAAGATAAACGTACCTATAGGTAGGGAGAATATTTCAACTTACCAACCATTAATCGTAATCATTTTTTTTTTATGATGTTATAAAGCAGACGTTTTTTTTTATTTTACTGTTTGTTTGTTTGAACGCACTAATCGCAGGAATTAGTTACTGATTCGATTTAAAAATATCTTTAACGTTTAAGCTTCGACCAAACCTGCGCGACCAAAGCGCCTGCGAAGCGGCAGCGTCTGCCGCGCGGCGGACGCTACGCTGCTTTACTATGGCTCTTTGCATACCAACGCGCCCTCAAAGCGGGACGTTTTCAGGCAAAAATTCCCCGCATTGCAGACGCTGCCACCTCGCGTTATTTGTAAATGTAAAATGTATAAGTGGTAACTATATTGTTATAAATACAACATAAGAGATGAAAGCTTTTTTTTTTGTTTTTTTATGCTCGATAAGCCTTCATTTGACCACAATCTCACCTGATGTAAAGTGACGATGTGGTCTAAGATGGGACATGAAGACCTAGAAGGTAGATGGCTTCTCCGGACCACATTACGAAACACGAAAAAATCGCTTCACGCACTGGCCCAGCCCGGAGGGTGGTAACAAGCCGCGGCCGAAGCCTTCAATTTTTAAAAAAATATTATTATATTATTATTATTTTTTCGGCAATTCAAACAAACGCTTACAAACCCGCTGGTTCTTGAATGCCTCGAAAATAGCCGTAAGTTAGTTGTAAATAAAGCTACTCTTGTCCATGAACACGGCCTAAGAGTCAGAAGCGAGTGACAGTCACCGGTGTTCGTAAGCCATCACTTTTTATAATCCACTAAGCTAGGCTGGTGTAGTATGGGGCTGCATATTGGCGACTGTGTGAACACAAGTATCTACTTATAGTTGCGAACTGACAAAACTGCTTGGGACGGAATCTGCTCCAACAGCAAATCAAAAACAAGACTAACAAATAATTATTGTAAAGTTTCAATACAAAAATGAGCTATAGTTTGTAATTGCTTCTTTGCTCTTGTGTAAAAAAAGCGAAGCGACCGGATACGATTAATTTATTTCCTGTTTGTCTTTATGCACCTATGTTTATATTTTTATGAAATAAATGTTTTGTATCTTGAACACTACCTACTGTAGCCAGTACTTAATAAATTATAAAATTAACAGCTTAGGTTAAGTGTAGCAAATTAAATGTTAAGTTTTTTTTGTAATAATGATTATACATATAGATCTATTAGGGAGTGTAATTTACGTACTTTGTAATTCACTCTATGTTTCCTCGATACAGACCCAGCCTAGTAAAGTAGATGATGGAAATCTCACAAATGCTAACTCATAAACTATACACTCTAACACTACGCACTAAAAACTAACGAATGATTCTTAGGCTTAGCTTGTACTTTATTTATTGTTTTATATAATTCGTAGTGAATAAATATTTTTCATTTTCATTAGCGAGCAAGGCCCAGCAATTACTCTACCTTGTCCTCAAGATCTTGACATGTTTGTTTTTTTTTTATGCTAGATAAGCCTTTAATTGACCACAATAATACCTGATTTAAGGTGACGATGTGGTCTAAGGGGCATGAAGACCTAGAAGATAGATGGCTTCTCCGAACCACATAACGAAAAACGAAAAAATAATTTTACGTAATTTAAAAAGTTAGTCATCTTTTTTTTTTTTGCTCGATAAGTCTTCATTTGACCACAATCTCACCTGATGTAAAGTGACGATGTGGTCTAAGATGGGACATGATGACCTAGAAGGTAGATGGCTTCTCCGGGCCACATTACGAAACACGAAAAAATCGCTTCACGCACTGGCCCAGCCCGGAGGGCGGTGACAAGCCGCGGTCGAAGTCTACCACCAGAGACCGTTCTTAGCACCACCCGGGGGTCACGTGTTAAGATTCAAAGGTTTAATAATAACACTTGCGGACGTGAACAGAAAAAAATCTCCAAAACAGCAAATACTCATTTGATATACAATGCAAAAACACCTTATTGTACACATAGGAAATAAAATACAACAACACGTAGAAAAACAAAATACAACTCGAGAAGTAAGAATGATGTTTCGTTAAAGGCTGGGTTCACAGAGAATGCAAGCCACTCTCAACCGTGAACTAATATAAATGCGAAGTATCTACTGCCAACAAAGTCAAAGTATCGTAAAGTAGGTAGTTACTGTTGGTATCGCCTACTTTGTTAGTGGATAGCGCCAATTTCAGGAATACCTATCAATTCCACTTCGGCAAAAGTTGCTCGTAGGGCTGCTACCAAAAAAATCAGATTTAAATTAAGTTATTATAATAATAATAATTCCTTTATTTCCACTTGAATAAAATAAATTAACATATATCACCATTTACAACCTACTTTATTAAATCAAATTACAAACTATGAAAAATAAATTAGTGCAATCTAGATTGATTATGGTGAGCCGGAGATATCTACGCTAGACTAGAAAAGCCTGCGTTATAGACATCTGCGATTCTCCCACTATTTTTTACAATTTTTTACACGAATAAATTCAAATCATCCAAAGGTCATCTTCTAGGCCTTCATGCTCCATCTTAGACCACATCGTCACTTTACATCAGGTGAGATTGTGGTCAAATGAAGGCTTATCAATAATTAAAAAAAAAAAAACAAAATGTGTGCTGATTCTCAGACCTATTCAATATGCTCACAAAATTTCATGAGAATCGGTCAAGCTGACACGAGAATTTTATATATAAGATGTATATTGGCAAAGACGCCTTGAGCAGGCCATAGTACTTGTAGAACATGGTCGCTGGGGCCGAATTTTTCTTCAATGAAATTCGCGGATCTGCAACGCAGCGTCGGACGTCCGCCAACGGACTGACGATGGATGAAAATATCCTTTCGGAGATAATTGGTCACCTTTGAGGTTACCTCCATGGCGTACAACGTGTAAAAGGGTTATGATGATATTGATTGTAACTTCTAACTTGCGATTATTTGTTACCCTAGTAGTAAATAATATTACAAAATTTAGTTTTTTTTGTGGTAATAGATAGGCTTTAAAAAGATTATAGACTCACATACATGATTTTAAAAAGCTTCTCTTAAACAATTTAAAAAAAAAAGGTGTGTGTGCGATTCACACACGATAGAAGTGAAACTTCAGTAAATCGACGAAAGAATAAGAAGAATAAAAAAAAAGTGTGTGTGTGTCAGCTACGACGCACGATTGGAGTTAACTACTTACGAATTATAATTATGATATTATATCGAATAGAAAAAAGGGTAAATAAACGCATCTGCTAAAATGATAAGAGAAACAAACATATATCTGTAATTATTCGGATTATTTATATTACCTACTTCAATAAAGCGTATTACATAAAGTATGTTACAAAATAATATAAATAAAATACAGCAATACCACTTTGCGCGATACTTCGTAGTCTCAACTACAAAGTATCGCGCAAAGAAATTTAAATAAAGCATTGTATTTGTGTCTCTTACCATTTCCGTTTCATCTTTTTGCATCCGGTTTGAAATCACTACGATTCTATAGAAGTTTCACTTCAATAAAAGGATTCACTTCGTTCATATACTGAGATTGTTATGGGGAGCTGGATACATTATTTTACCTACCTATTATTCAAATATCTCAGGGCCTGGTTAATAAATATTTTCATCGATCTAGTAGTACCTACTACTTACCTAAAAGTAGCATCGTTAACAAAACAGCTTTTCAAATATTAGTTCAATTCAATTCATTTTATTTATCTTTTGGGACATTAAGGAACACTTAATTACGCAGCTAATTAATAGATCCATACATTATTATTTAAAAACTAATTAAAATTATCCAATAATAGCTTTGTCATAGCATTTAGCAGCAGCTGTAAAGTGTTAAATTTGTCTTACACAATGCTAGAATATACAATAATGAATTATTTTAATTAAAATATATAAGCTTTTTAGACTATGAAAACATCATAGAGTGAATTTTTTATTGTATTCAATTATTTTACAGAAAGACGGTACAAATGTTTCTTTTTTTTATTATTATTGTTTTTTTATTATTATTGATAAGCCTTCATTTGACCTGATGTAAAGTGACGATGTGGTCTAAGATGGAGCATGAAGGCCTAGAAGATGGCTTCTCCGGACAACATTACGAAACACGAAAAAATCGCTTCACGCACTGGCCCAGCCCGGAGGGTGGTGACAAGCCGCGGCCGAAGCCTACCACCAGAGACTGTTCGTAGCACCACCCGGTGGTCACGTGTAAGGATTCAGAGGGTTACCACTTACGGACGTGAACAGACAAAACCTCCTCCTCTTAATAATAAAAACATGTATAGATTATAACAATTTTATTGTTGCTGCTGTTAAAAGGCATTGTTAAATTGGAATAGTAGATGCTGTAAAGGGGCATGGTCTAAATTAAAAGTTGGTACATATAAATAAAAATTTATTTAAAAATGCAAATTGTGTATATTAGGTCCTTACATATGAAATTGGCGTTTTGTATGGGAGGAACAAAAAGTCGAATATTTTTTAATATAATATATTTAATTAATCAAAGTATGAACCATTATTTTCTATGCACTTTTGCCATCTTATAGGTAGTTCATTGATCCCTTTACTAAAAAAACCAGTCGGACGGGAATCAATAAAATCTTTGAAGGCGATTTGGACTGCCCCATCGGAGTTGAATTTTTTCCCTTGCAAGAAGTTATCCAAATTTCGAAAAAAATGGTAATCTGTTGGAGCAAGGTCCGGGGAGTACGGAGGATGTCTTAGACTTTCCAATTGAAGCTCTTATAATTTAGTAGCCGTCTGTTGCGCAGTGTGTGGTCTAGCGTTGTCGTGAAGCAGCAGTGGCGTGGAGCGATTGACCAGCCTAGGTTGTTTAGCCGCTAGCTTTTCCATCATGGTTTGCAATTGCTGACAATAGACATCAGCCGTAATAGTCTGGCCAGATTTGAGAAAACTGTAATGAACAATACCGGCACTAGTCCACCAAACGCTTACAAGTAACTTTTTTGGGGTTAATTTTCGCTTGGGGCAGGATTTGGCTGGCTGGCCAGGATCCAACCATTGCGCTGAGCGCTTCCGATTATCGTAAAGAACCCATTTTTCATCACAGGTAATGATTCGGTTTAAAATACCTTCATTATTGTGCCGGTTTAGTAATGTAACGCAGCAGTCGACGCGCGTTTGCCGGTTTGCTTCAGTCAATTCGTGAGGTACCCACCTTTCAAGCTTTTTAATCTTCCCAATTTGCTTCAAGTGAATTAAAACAGTTTTATCACTAACACCGCAGCCTGCAGCTAACTCGGACGTGGTTTGCGATGGATCCGCTTCCACAATAGCCTTCAACTCTTCATTATCAACTTGAGTCTCAGGCCGTCCACGGGGCTTGTTCTGCAAGTCGAAATTTCCAGAACGAAAACGTTGGAACCAAAAACGAACTGTGTTTTCTTTTGCAACACGACCGCCATACACATCATTCACCCTTCGAGTTGTTTCCGCAGCACTAGTGCCACGGCGGAACTCGTACTCGTAAATAATGCGATATTTTAAGTTTTCCATTTTGTAAAATGAGTGACGCAAACAGAAAAAAACAGAAGAAAAAAAACAAATGAATGACGATCATCGAAGCACAAATACATGAGTCTATAGCTGTACAAATTTGAATTTGGAATTCCTTACCAAAGAGGAGAAATTTGTGATTAAAGTGGCCAGTACGAAAAACGCCAATTTCATATGTAAGGACCTAATATATAATCAAGGAAATAACATTTTCTTGACAGTTCGCTTCAATTTTTTACATATAATTTTTTACAAGAACAAGACAAAAGAAAGCCTGCAAGGAACATTGCATTAATTATGTTATTACTTAGGTAATTTGTTCTTGGTCTTCTTGGCTTGATTATTCATTTCAAAATGTGTTTAACATAAAGTTTATTTTAATCTTATAATTAGCTTGCATTTCTCAGAGGATGCAATTTTCGATAAGGATAAGTTCTTGTGATGTGGATGATGACATGACAATCCAAACTCCATTGAGTTAATTTACTTAATTTTGTTATACTTAGAGAGCGAATTAAAAAAAAAGCAAAACGCACCTCCGTCTTTTTGAAAGGTTTTTTTTGCTTTAAATAAAAGAAAAGTCAGTAATATTAACTTACTTAAGTAGTTGCCCTACAATGCAAAGAATTTTTCCCTATATTGTTAATTTAGTCGATCAAGTGGCAACCCTGCACCTTATTACAGTATACGGCAGATACTCGAACTAATCACAGCGGAGTTGGCAACTCCACAACATTAAGTAACGAGTGCGCTTCGGCAACACCAAATTGTAACAAATATTGAGTGTTGACAACATTATGGACACGGTAACTGGTGGGTAATGGTGGCCACAGTTTTATTATTACTACAGCAAAATATTTACTTTGAATTTTACGGTGAATTTTAAGAATGTCGCTTTAGGTTGTTTTAACAACGACGCGACAAAATTGAGATCAAGATGTTGCGACGACGTTGCATTGCGTTGACGTTGAGATGATTTTATTAGTCAATACCGACAGCAAAATGTCGGTACGTGTGAATAGCTTTGATCATTTTCTATACAAAATATACACTGTCGTAATAAACACGTAAATAAACACGTCGTCCGTCATAAAAAAAAAATATACGCGTCGAATTGAGAACCTCCGCCTTCATTCCTCAGTAGAAAAATACACATTGCCACCCCGAGACGCCTGTCATTTTATACATATACAGAGAACAGTTATACAAACTCATGCTTTTTCGAGTTTACATTCACAGATGAGACGTTAATTCAATGACTGGCATTTCATGATATTTCTGCGAGTACAAAGTAGTACAGACAGACTGGAACCAAATTAAATCTTAATTAACAAGTGGAGAATCAACATCGTATCAATTACTCCAGAATCCTGGACTGCTGATCCTTATGAAGATAAATTATTTCACATTGTACACTCTATTTTAACGTCAGTCTTCGGCGAGGAGGAGTATAATCGTGGGGTATCTATAGATGGGTCTTTAAAATGATATTGAGCTTGTGATTTAGCGACGTTATGTGTTAATTAACGACTATGACTCATGACTATGACTCATGGCACTTGACTATGACTATAATTTTAAGTTTGTAATCTCAGAACTTTTATCTCTGATTTTGATAATTAGTTTTTTAAATGAAAGGGCTTGCTAGCAAACTGGTTATTTAAATTTTATAACAATCGGCAATGTACGACCTCGAAAAAAGGAATTTGGAATTTTGCGTGCACTAAAAATTTAGTGCACGAGATTTTCATTTGTTACGATAATGTTGGGAAATGGTTGCACCCACGGGTGGAGATGGGTGCAAAGCTCTCAATCGATACTTATATTATATATTCGAAAGTGTATGCGAGTGTCTGTTTGATTGTCAGTTTTTCACGCGCAAGCGGCAGAACCGATTTGGTTGAATTTTGTACGGGTTGTAAGAACATCATCATCACCCTAACCCCACCCTAAAACAATGTGTTCTGCTAATAACATGGCTTCACAGAACGTACAGTACATAATAGGCATAATTGTGTAACTTAGGTATCAAATAAAAAAATTCAAGACGTTTATTTTGGGTAGGTCAAGGAAGTTAAATAAATTATACTAAAATTAGCTAGAAATAGTTTAGTACAAAATACGTTTCTCATTAAACCCCCGACGCAAAAAGAGGGGTGCTATAATGGTGACTTTTACGCAAGTGCTCTTAGATATGTTTGATAAAAATCGGTAAAGCCGTTTAAAAGTTATGAGGGGTGAAAGTGGGTTAGAAGAACTGAAAATCTGCAAATATACTCGAGTAGGGTATCAAATGAAATCGCATCACATGCACATTACAAAATTTAGGAAAACGTTAGGAATCAAGGGTTTTTCTTAAATTTTTAATTTATATTTTTATCATCTTCCCAATTTTCACCCAAATCTGTTCTACCGTTCTTGAGTTATAAGTGGTGTAACTAACACGACTTTCTTTTATACATATAGATTTAAATAATAATTATTATTTATTATAAATATTGTTATTTGGTTATTTATAAGGTATGCATATATGTCATTGCTAACGGTGAAGTTATGAATGGTACAGTCAATAGCAAAAGAACTGATGAAATTGGGTCCCAAAATATAATATACAGTAAATTAAGTCAAAAATAATACATTAGTTTGTTAAAAGTAAAGGAACAAATTACGTGTCATAAGTTAGTGATCACATTTTTTTGATTTGAAGAAAAAATCATACTAACACCGAGTTTAGTATGATTTTTTCTTTTGACCAATTAAAACATCATTTGTAAATTGACACTTTGGTATAACTTGTTACATCTGGCAAGTCACACGTCGATTATGATCACATACTTATGCTGTTGACTTATAGCTCGCGCGATGTAAACGATTGTACCAAAACATATACACATGTATAATGAGAGCAGTGCTGCCAACGTAAAACAACAAATATGCTTGTGAATATGCTGTCTTTTGAATTATATTTTATAATAGCTAACTGTTGCCACTTTATTTTTAGTACTAATGTTTTAAAAAAATATATATTTCATATTTATGTATTTTGCTCAAAACAATAAAACTGAAGACGTATTTTAATACAGTTTTTTGCAGTGTATAAGTACAGTCAACAGCAGAAGAAACGGATTTAATAGGATCACAAAATAATATACACAGTCTATTAAGTTATAACTTAGGGACTAATAAAGTTTGTTAGAATTAAAGGAACAACTCCCGACCGTGCCATAAGTTTTGGCAGGTATTCTCATGGCTCCTTTTACTATATATCTATGAATCAACAAGGGACAAAATATCTAGCTTGAAAGAATCAGAAGGTTGCGTGTTCATATCACGTCGGGGTCACCAATTTAGCAGTTTGCTGTGATTGTGTTGCGTTTCATTTCTTCGCTTCATAATAAAGATGTGATGTTGTGTTTTATTTCCGTCCGGTAAGGTAAGGTAATGTTCAATCAGGTAACCGGTAAGCAGGTAAGTGGTAGCAAGGCAGCTACATAACAATGCGAACAGTAACGAATAACATGACTGAATTAAATAGGTAAGGGCAGTAGGTACAGTTAACAGCAAAAGTGAGTGATCAAAATCAATGTTTCAAAACATCTTCTAGTGCGACGTGCCAGATGTAACTAGTTAATACCACAGTGTCAATTTCAAATGAAGTTTTAATGGGTCAAAAGAAAATGAACATAATAACACCGAGGATTTAATTAAATGTGATCACTTATTTATGACATGTTATTTTTTCCTTTACTGTTAACAAACTTCATTAGTCAGTAACTTTTGACTTAATCTAGAATACAATAGAAAACACTTTATTATACACCACACTAATAAAGAATAAACTTTACAAAAACTTTAAGGAAATTAAAAACAGGGTACAACTTTGAGATGGACATGAAATATAAATCTAAATTTAAAATTTAAGAAATACTCCTGATTCCAATGCTTTAATTTCCTTAAAAGTAAAACACCATAATATTTTGTAGAGGTAATGTGCACGCGATGCGCTTTCATTTGATACCCTACTCGAGTATATTTGCAGATTTTCGGTTTTTCCTTCCCCACTCTCACCCCCATAACTTTTAAACGGCACTACCGATTTTCATGAAACATTTATAAGAACACTCGCGCCAAACTCAATAAAAAAATTATGGATTATTTTGTGACCCTATTTAATCAGTTTCTTTTGCTGTTGACTGTACATTAAAATGATGGGGGTCACAGCACTTTAAGGTAAGCAGCTGATTAAAATACAAAGACTGAGAAAGAATGCCCGAACGGGGTGAATGTACTGAGCACTAGTGAAAATTTGATCAAACACTTTCAATTGTAAATAATGTTTAAGGTGACCATTTTATCAAGAATAAGGTAGGAAATACGACATCCAGGTTCGTGGCTCGTTATAGGGATACTAGACATCTGTCATACTTAAGTAACTCAAATTTATTAATAAGCATTTGACAAGGATTTTTTTTTGTAATTGTTAAATTTATAATAGTTACCTTTAAATAAGAACTCCAAAGTAATAAATACAAAATTGTCAAAACTGATAAAGCTGTGTTGTTCTATTTGCTTCTCAACTTAGTATTACAACATTGAAGCGAAGTTATTTCCATGATAATTTTTGTAATTTCATTTTATTAATTTGAAGGCTTCTAAGGAAAATGTCTTGACTTTGATTATATGTATAAAAGCGACACGGCTCTATAGATGGTGTTACTTCTAAAATAATATTAATTTACATTATTTTACTTATGTATATACTATTTAGCTAAATAAGAAACTCTAGAACTAGACTACTGATATACTTATTTTATTTATTATATAACAGCGACACGGCTTTAAAGATAGTGTGGTATAATAATAATCTAACTTTAAAAATATCTATTGTTATTGTGTATAGGTAATACTTTTATTTAATCAGGTAGATATATTATTATTTAGCTTAATAAGAAACTCCGGCGCACTCTATTTTTAACCCCCGACCAAAAAGAAGGGTGTTATAAGTTTGACGTGTCTGTCTGTCTGTCTGTTCCATCATAGCTCCCGAACGGATGGAGCGATATCAATTTAGTTTTTTCTTGTATAAAAGGTGAACTTGGCCCGGCTGTTCTTAGACATGTTTCATAAAAATCGGTTGGGCCGTTTAAAAGTTATGGGGGTGAGAGTGGGGAAGGAAAACAGAAAATCTTCAAATATACTAGTGTGGGGTATCAAATGAAAGCGCATCGCGTCCTCATTACATAATATTATGTTGTTTTACATTAAAGGAAATGAAAGCATTGGAATCGGGGTTTTTTCTTAAATTTTAAATTTAGATTTATGTTATTACATAATTCTAATGAATATCTGAGCATAGCATCTTTAAAAACGTCGAATACTTTTTTAAATTATTGTTGTTACTCAGTTGAACGCCATTATGCGTCCATATTACCTTTGACGGTGCTTTAATTAATGTTTCGTTAAGTCTGACAACTTTGAAGGACATGTGACATTCACCAACCCGCACTTGGCCAGCGCGTGGTGAATTAAGACCTTGTACCTCTCGTCAAAAGAGAAGTCCCTGTGTCTCTAGGAACGTTATAATGCTGATGGAACTATTCATATAATTATATAAGTTCCTAAATCATGTATGTGTATATTAATTTAAGTTTCTTACCTATGATTATAATGTGAATATTTTGTAGCCAATTAATGTCATAGATATAAATCTACCCACTATTAAAAAAACAGAAAAATTCAATAGCATAAAATACCTACATTGTGTGCCTTTTGCCAAAATAAAACCTTTTGTAAACAAATATAGAACCAAAAGTGCCCACATAATTTAAAATCATAGCATTAATCATAATATATTACAATATATTAATGATTAACAGTAAATATAGGAAGCTCACTAACTGAAGTGTAAACGTTGAGTAAAATGAACGTATTAAATACAGGTTGTAACAAAAGTTTCGGTCAGTATGGGGAGGTCTGTAAATATAAGACATAGGAAGATTTGTTCTTAGGGACGGTATCGATTGTAGCAAAAAAGTTGCATTCACACATTAAAGCAAAATACTAAAGTGGATTGTCCGGAAATATTGATTTATTTATAAACACATCACAGATATATTTTTAAATACGTTATTGATCAATTTTAATGACGTAAAATTGTCTCTATGGTTATTTGCAGCTCTTTGCTGGTGTCACAACATGTTACAGACACCTACATGGCATTGAAAAGTGGTAATTTGAAACACTTAGATCGATTTCAAGCAAAGCAATTCTTTTTTTAAATGTATAAATGCAATTTTTCGTTTTGCTAAAATTGATAACATGGTTCCTAAGAACAAATCTTCCTATGTCTTATACTTTCAAACCTTCATACTGACCGAAACTTTTGTTACACCCTGTATAACAAGGTACTTCTTTCAAAGTTGTAACTTTTACATCTCCAGTTTGTAGTTTTAATTAACTCAAAATAAAAATTAAACTAGAGAACTTATGAAAGTAAGCAACTTTCATTTTAAAAGTTGGGTGTTTCACCTAATTAATAAGTTATTAAAATAATTAATACAAAAACCTTTAGTGTTAAGTGAAAGTACATTACGTCATCATCATCATCACCCTATTAATGTTTCCACTTCTGGGATACAGGGACTTCTTTTTTTTTTTGTTTATTATTGATAAGACTTCATTTGACCACAATCTCACCTGATGTAAAGTGACGATGTGGTCTAAGATGGAGCATGAAGGCCTAGAAGATGGCTTCTCCGGACCACATTACGAAACACGAAAAAATCGCTTCACGCCCAGCCCGGAGGGTGGTGACAAGCCGCGGCCGAAGCCTCCCACCAGAGACTGTTCTTCTCTCTTTACGAGAGATTAGGCCTTAATTCACCACGCTGCTGACCAAAATGTGGGTTGGTGAATGCCACACATGACCTTCAAACTCTTTAAAGTTCTCAGAACATTCCGGTTTCACGGTGTCACTGTGTCTTCACGGTTAAAGCACTTGTTTTAAAGCGCACATACATTTTTCAAGAAGTAAAATCCAGAGGTGCGGTGCGGGGTTTGAACCCACGATCTTCAGAATGAAAATCGAGTGTGCCTACTTAGCCAACAAGGCTTTTTACATTACGTCCGTGTTGATTATCGAAATTGTAATTGAGCTTTTACAAATCGCTTTTTATGACAAAGTAGCAGTGTCCCGCTTTATAATAGATTTTGCGAGACTAAAACTTTAACGCAATATTTTTTTATATTTTTATCTAAAAAACTTTCTACCCCTCTATATCTTTGAATTGTACTTATATTAGACATATTGCCTAAATCTACCTACGTAATTATGTAGGTAGATTTAAATTATTTCAATGATGGATTACACACACCTCCTCTTACAAGTACCTAAAAGTAGTACATCACATTTTTTAACCCCCGACCAAAAAAGAGGGGTGTTATAAGTTTGACGTGTCTGTCTGTCTGGCAGTGTGTCTGTCTGGGAGCTCCGGAATGGATGGAGCTATTTCAATTATTTTTTTTATGAAAGGTGAATTTGGCGCGGGTGTTCTTAAATATGTTGCATTGCAATCGGGGGTTTTTCTTAAATTTTAAATTTAGATTTATTACATGAGGGATTTCGAAATATAACCGAAAAAAAAACGGTAGGATTTGATATTTTGTTGGCATAACGCGATCGACTCTAGGTACTGATGGGAACGAAAGTTGACCTCATGCGATCGTATGGTCTGTTAAGAATAATTTTGGCATTATTTCGTTCAAACCTTCAAAAAGTTGTCATCGGGCTAAATAAAACAAGTGAACACATAAAAAAATGGCTTAGTGCATTAGTTGGCATTACTTTGCGCCTCGCCTTTCCAATATTCAAAGAAAAAAAACTGAAAACGGATTGCAAAATCATGATGAATTTCTAAACAATATGCTTTAACAAATACTTTTCAGATAGAGATAATTTCTTGAGAATTTTATTTAATTGTTCAAAAAGTTTTGAAACCAATAGCTATTAATAACCCTTATTAATTCGAGCACCCAGTATTCAAAATTAACAACATTCAACCCTATTCGCTTTTATTTGCTGAGTGGATCTATTAATAATGTTGTAGCGAATTAATTATAAATCGGCATTTAGTAAAATGCCTTGATCACAGATATAATTTATAAAACAGGGAGTCACAGGAGCACTTAATTTGGGATTTTGCTTGGCAGTATGACAAGTTAGGTAGAAACATTATAAACGTAATTTTCCTTTGGTCATCTTCCAGCCACTACATAAAAAAAAAAGAAATAGTGTACTGTTAATATTAGTTTCGATAGTTTGTTGATGTCCTAATTTTGTAATAATCTATGTGTAAGTAAGTAAATAAGTTAGTGAGAACCTGCGTCTCAGTTTGTAAATAGCACTAGTTTAAACCTTAGTGGTTTTTTGATAATATGTATTAAATAAAAATGTTTTTTTTGTACACGATAAATACAATAAAAATTATAACTATTATTGTATTAAGGTATGGAATATATACTAAATAAAAGCTTTTTTAAATTATCAAGCAATAAAACACAAGATTAAGACAAAGAATAAAGAAGAATTAATTAATGCTAATATTATAAATGCAAAAATTACTCTGTAAATTCTTCTGACGCTTCTGACTTGAACTAAGCCGATTTATATCAAATTTGATACACAGATTCTTTAGAGCCTGAAAATGGACATAGGCTTCTTTTTAAAAGCTACTTGGAAAATCCATTATAACACGGGGCACTATGGTAAAAAATAATCCATCTAGTTTTTTCGCGTTCTACCTAGACAGTTATTATGTCTGAAGTGTTTCACTGGACAGCGACATAAACATCCTATTTACGAGTTTACAGCGGAGATTCTCGGAGTTTCAATAAATTTATTGGATTACAAACTTTGTAGAACTTCGTTCGTCTCTCAGACTCAGACAATCTGGCCGCTCCAATAAATAATTATGAAATGTATCAAACAATATGATTATGAAGGGTTTTACATGTTACAAGGTATTTTCTCGCTTTTTAAGTATGTATTTATAAAAAAAATGTATCTATGTAGTATAGTACCCATGGTACAAGCTCTGCTTAGTTTGGGGTTGGGTGATGATGTGTGATTAGTCCGGAAATATTTATTTATTTGGACTTGACCTGAATTCATAGAAATCCTCATAAAAAAAGTATCATGTTTATATAACATTAGGTAAAAGGTTACATGGTAACAGGTTAGGCTTACAGTGAGCGGTTGAAAATTTGTCTTGAATTCATCCATCTACGATTTCAAAAACTAAATATGCCCTGAAGGAGGATGTGGGACTGATGTTTCACATTGTTCTTAGCCAAACAAGTTTCGTTTGTATGGCTACGAACAAAGAGAATGTGCACTACGTTTGCTACGAACAAATCGTTGCTATAACCATAGATTGTTTAATATTTTACAAAATAATATAAAGGGTTTTATTTCAGATAATACCAGTTTACCAGTCCATAGTTTTCATATTATGCTAAGACTAAAAAAATTTTAGGGCGATCCGGTTAGAGTTTTGAAAACAAGAGATATTATCTCCGTGAATGTGAAAAAATGACACTTTTTTTTAATAATATTAATTATTTAAGCTCATTTTCGACATACATAGATAAAATATTAAATAATATTAATTTTCTAGAAATGCCGAAAATAGCACTATCTCCTTCTTTCTATACCTCGTGTTTTATAAATTAAAAAACTACTCGCAACTCATATTCGTGTTTGTTCGTTTTATAGCATATTATTTACTTGGGTCGCTAAAATAACCAATGGAATAATTAAGCCTTGGCTTAAACACAGTTGGTGTTGGTTTGAAGTACAATGTTTAATATACATATGTTTTGTGTTGATATAAAATAAGAAAAATGAAAAAAATATATCCTAAAATGCCACAGTGGGTGGCATTATGACATATTTTTGTTTGAAAATTAATCATACTTTAATAATGTCTAGTCTCCTTGTTGTCAAAATGAGCACTGATGTAGGTGCAAGCGCTTTCTCCTTGGTGTGGGGTTGATCTGTAATTAAAATGTAGGTCTAATTTGTATAATAAAATATACTATTCATGAATGTCTACTATATTAAGTATATCAGATGTCTAGTACCCGTAACACACGCCTAGAGCTTACCACGGGGCTGAATGTTGTGCGGATTGTCCGGGAATATTTATTTTTATTAACTGATGTAGGTAAAATAAAATAAATAAATAAATATTTCCGGACAATCCACACAACAACATCTAGCCCCGTGGTAAGCTCTTAGCTTGTGTTACGGGTACTAGACATCTGATATACTTAATATAATAGACATACATACATAAATATTTTTATTATACATATTAAATACCCAGACCAAGGAGAAAGTGTTTGCAGAACATACAATCACTTGACCCTCGGCGGGAATCGAACCCACTACCTCTTGCGCCGCAAGCGAACCCTCGCCCACCGCGCCACTGAGGCAGTCAAAGGTAGGTAGGATTCAAATGTGTTACAGGCAGCTTTGAAAACTTAAACATTGCGCGGGCCCCCTCAGGTAAGGCATATATTAGGTCCTTACATATGAAATTGGCGTTTTTCGTACTGGCCACTTTAATCACAAATTTCTCCTCTTTGGTAAGGAATTCCAAATTCAAATTTGTACAGCTATAGACTCATGTATTTGTGCTTCGATGATCGTCATTCATTTGTTTTTTTTCTTCTGTTTTTTTCTGTTTGCGTCACTCATTTTACAAAATGGAAAACTTAAAATATCGCATTATTTACGAGTACGAGTTCCGCCGTGGCACTAGTGCTGCGGAAACAACTCGAAGGGTGAATGATGTGTATGGCGGTCGTGTTGCAAAAGAAAACACAGTTCGTTTTTGGTTCCAACGTTTTCGTTCTGGAAATTTCGACTTGCAGAACAAGCCCCGTGGACGGCCTGAGACTCAAGTTGATAATGAAGAGTTGAAGGCTATTGTGGAAGCGGATCCATCGCAAACCACGTCCGAGTTAGCTGCAGGCTGCGGTGTTAGTGATAAAACTGTTTTAATTCACTTGAAGCAAATTGGGAAGATTAAAAAGCTTGAAAGGTGGGTACCTCACGAATTGACTGAAGCAAACCGGCAAACGCGCGTCGACTGCTGCGTTACATTACTAAACCGGCACAATAATGAAGGTATTTTAAACCGAATCATTACCTGTGATGAAAAATGGGTTCTTTACGATAATCGGAAGCGCTCAGCGCAATGGTTGGATCCTGGCCAGCCAGCCAAATCCTGCCCCAAGCGAAAATTAACCCCAAAAAAGTTACTTGTAAGCGTTTGGTGGACTAGTGCCGGTATTGTTCATTACAGTTTTCTCAAATCTGGCCAGACTATTACGGCTGATGTCTATTGTCAGCAATTGCAAACCATGATGGAAAAGCTAGCGGCTAAACAACCTAGGCTGGTCAATCGCTCCACGCCACTGCTGCTTCACGACAACGCTAGACCACACACTGCGCAACAGACGGCTACTAAATTAGAAGAGCTTCAATTGGAAAGTCTAAGACATCCTCCGTACTCCCCGGACCTTGCTCCAACAGATTACCATTTTTTTCGAAATTTGGATAACTTCTTGCAAGGGAAAAAATTCAACTCCGATGGGGCAGTCCAAATCGCCTTCAAAGATTTTATTGATTCCCGTCCGACTGGTTTTTTTAGTAAAGGGATCAATGAACTACCTATAAGATGGCAAAAGTGCATAGAAAATAATGGTTCATACTTTGATTAATTAAATATATTATATTAAAAAATATTCGACTTTTTGTTCCTCCCATACAAAACGCCAATTTCATATGTAAGGACCTAATATAAATACATATACAAAAACACTCTATTGCCTACCACGAGTTGCCACTTACGACTGTTAAAATTACAGCATGTTGTAGTCCCATGCATTAGTTAGACAGATTTTAAACAACTTAAATTTTACCTTTTTCCGTCAATTGTACGGGACATGTTGTAATCTCCAACAGTGGTAAGTGGCAACTCAAGATAGGGCTACATATCGTGCATCTACTTGCAGGTTTTTTTACGTGTAATCTCTATCATTAAAGTGCGTTAAAGATCTAAGGGTTATACAGAAAAACTTTTATATTTAAAAAATGCCTAAATAAAATATATATAACATTTTTAAATCACATATCACTTTTAATCTCATTCAGTTCTAAATAACAATTATTTATTTAAAGTTCTCTTAGCAAGAACTAAAACTACTAAATTAATGTAGAGGTATTATTATTACCAACAACGTACATAAATACCTATAAGTTTTTAACCTGTGAAAATTTGTAAACAAAACGAAAACAATAGCACCAAAATCTATTAAACTAAGACCTCAGTTAATTAAGCACCCTGTATTTAAATTTTTAATTGTGTATTTTATATACAACTTCATGGACAAACAATCGGCCACACTCGTGCAAGCCGGTGTCGTGAAACGTTGTTTGTTACCCAGGATTTTTTAATAAAAAAAAGGTTAGTGATTTTAATTAAACTAACAACTGCAGTGTTGTAAACTTGTCTATTGGAACGGGAATCTTAGACAACGAGTATACAATTTATAAAACAAGTGATTTTTTTACGCAAATCATTCGTTTTGTGCGTCGACTTGACCTCGTCTTTATATATATTTTACTTCTTATACCAGGCATATAGAAGGTGTTTAATGAAAGCTTATAACACTTGCTTCTCTATAATAGTCGCATAAATATGTTTATTGTGTGTTTTAGCTAAAGCAGTTGCATTAATGCAGTAATATGAGTTTTTGTGAATCCAATGGTTATAGCTTAAAATCTACATGTCAAATATTTATGAAGTGTAAAGAGTTTTTGTATTTCTAAACCTCCTTTTTAATCTCAAAATGTTCTAAATTTTAAATAAACTCGGGACACAACCATAGAGAATAAATATAGAAAGGAGTACGTACTTTTTTGACGACTACCGAAAAGGTTACTAATGTTTTATAGTTTTCGAATTTTAAAATTTTAAAATAATTCTTTAAGCAAAAAAAAAAATTTAGATTCTCAACTTAAATTTGTATTTTTGATGAGTTCTGAAAATAGTCATATAATTGTGGTTAGAATAAAAAAATAATACGTTTTATTTATATAATGTCTATTCAAAGTAGCAAAAATGTGTTCATTGGTCGGTAGATAATTTATATCCTAAAACTATAAAAGTGCAAGTAAGTAGGTATACAGTTATAAAGTTTCAGTAATAATGAAGTTAGTAGAATTGGACTCATTCATACGAAATAGATTTCTATTTTTATCTGTGGATGTGATTATATGAATTTTATATAGGGAAACACCAAAAACATGGAAGCTATGATTTATCGGTATGTTATAGGACTTTAACTCAACTCAGTAATAAAGGCTTATTTTATTTTTATTATTATTTTATTTACTTATAGGACTTTAAAGCAATAAGTAGAACTTAACTATTTCATTTACCTTAAATGAAGTCCGTTATTTGAATTGTTGTAAAATAATGTGACCGTATTTTTTTATAAACTACAATCAACGATTTAAAAATGGTTGGTTTTAGTATATTGCAGATGCGTTGCGTGTTACGAAACGCTCTCGTGCTATTTGAACCTACTAATTTCGCAATACAAGGGGGCTTGTATTATTATACTCCGGAATTTTGATGTTCTATTTTGTTGTTCTTTAGGTACACTATCTTATTAAATTGATAAACCAAAAAATAGGGGTCCAGTATTTTTGGACGTGTTATCATACGGACTAAATAAGAATATCAGTTTTTAAGTAGTAATCGTTATGCCTATTATAATTTAATTCAAAAATACATAATGTACCTACCTATTTGTAAAATAACTAAATTTAATGACAATAATGTTACAAATAGTACCTACGTTGACCCAGTATTCATAACAATAGTATTTCTATTTTTATATACAGGTTTATTCGAAATTATACATAATTCGAACATTTTGATTAAATTCAGTATCAGACTGAGATTTTCTTTGGCTAAGTAAAAAAAATGTAGGACCAAATTTGGGGTAGGTATATACCATTTCCAATACAAAATATACTAGATATCAAATTTTTCACTCGGACTTTTCAGTTAAAAGTTATACGTTAAAACATAAATATGTATACGCGCTGAATTGATAACCTCCTCCTTATTTTTTATCTGTAAAAAACTAAAACATACCATTATTATTATCTGAAAAAACTAATTGCCATCAAAATGTTATTCTACTCAAGAAGTACGCAATATTAAGTAAACATCTCGTGTGAAAAATTGTCTATTCTTATTTTTCCTAAAATTCTTTTATACTAAACTATTAATTTTAATTAGGCTTTTCCGTTTGTTTGGATTTTTTCGTTAAAAACTATGTGAGCCACAAACTGTGAGAAAAAACATCCCTTCGAAATAAGTTACACCTACTTTTTTTAATTATCGTCCCATAATTTTGTACTCAAGTTAATATTTGACATACCATATACTTTACAATTTTATTGCACATTGCTATCTATGTACAGTACACACACCTTTGAAGAATGCCTCTCCAAGCTGTTAATACAAAATTAAAAATAAATTTATGCCATTTTATTAATTCCATTAGCTTATGAAGAATAGATATATTTGTTTTAGTCACTTTCATGAAATTTCAAAAAATTAATGAGTTAAACTTATAGAATATTATCATACTTTAATATTATAAATGCGAATGTAAGTTTGTTTGTTACGCTTTCACGCAAAAACTACTGAACCGATTTAAATGCAATTTGGTACACAGAATCTCTAGAGCCTGAGAAAGGACATAGGCTACTTTAAACCGCGGGAAAGTGTCATTCCGCGCTAAAAATATTTATAACGCGGGTAGCACCGCGTGGCACTACTAGTTATTATATAACTTGCTGGTGAACATTATACATGGATGCTAAAATTATCATTTTGAATCACTCTACCAATTGATGAAAACCGAATAAATAACCTTTTTTTTTATGGAAGATAGAGCTATGTTTGTCCACAATCTCACCTGATGGAAAGTGTCGATGTGGACGAAGATGGATCACAAAGATCTAGAAGGTACCTATTCACTCTTGTCTTGAAGACACTCAGGTTGTAGTAATTAGGAAATACAGCAGCAGGGAGCAAATTCCAGATATACCGTAACCGTAACCGTTCAGATGTTTCAAGTTAAGACATTGAGAAATAAACACACGATCCCGCATCGCGGTAGCTTTGGTCGCGCAGGTTTGGCCGCAGCTTAATAAATAGACATTCATTTTGAAAACGGGTTTTACTTGTAGTTATTACAGTTTGGAGTTGTTTTTCTTTTTTCTTTAACAATCGGGTCACTTTTGATCTTTTGAAAACAACGCAACAATAAAACTATTATGAGGTATTATTTACGTCGTGGGAACCAATTGGTACAACCATTGAACGTAATAAGGTTTTTGCTGATATGTTTGTAGTTTTTAAACTTTTTTTTTTATTATTTTTCATTTGTTAAAAGGTTAATATGTAGAGGGTAATTTTATAATATCTAATAACAACTCATAAGCAGGCCCTAAATTCCATTAAAACTAATTATTTTAACATTTGATTACGTTAATAACATGACTACGTTCCCTATTATCTCATAAATATTTTTGTGATCAGAACTAAAATATGGATTAATATTCTAAATAATCTGAAATGGTGTATTCGAAGCTGTTTTCATTCTTTCTTTTCTATAAATTAATATAAATTTTGTAATATTATACATGGTTACATCCATAGTCCAGTTGTTCCTTATAAAATTATCAAAGGTAGGTGTTAAAAATTGTAAACCAATTTTAAAACTTTAAACCTTTCAAAAACAACTCATTACTCGAGCCTATTTACAAGCTCAATTAAACCATGGCTTAAGTTTCGGAACAACTATATACATTTTACCCCAAAAATTAACATGTTCCTAATTAATTGAATCCCCAATTCCACTCTGAAAGTCCCCGTCGTGTTGACCGTTACTTGCTATTGAAATTCCCTGATTTATATTCAAAGGTATATAAACGAAGTTGTTTAATTAAAAGGAAAATAAATTACGGTGACCTCTGGATCAGCGGCTATTTACATACTTTGTGGAGGGATGTGTGGCCGTAGTAAATACACTATTTTATTTATTTTATTTTATTGCTATTATTCTAAAGGCCTTAGTATACCTACATGAGCATAAGCTACAAAGGTAAAATAATATTAAGGATTTATTATTGTAAATATATGAAAATATATATAACTACTTTATTCTAAATTTGTGTAGAAAAAATAAGACGAATCAGGGAACATAAAAACGAAATGCGGAATTCGATTAAATTCATCGATATGACAGCTACTCAATGTCTAATCGGAGATGTGGGTTTGAATCCTGCATTTTGTAAATAAGTTACGTGATTCGTATTACTATTTTAGAGAAATTTAAATGCTAGGTTTAACCTGAAAGTTATTTATCACTTTGTAAATGGAGAAATCCTCGCTTGAAATAACATGAAAATATTTTACAATTAAAAAAAATGTATCACGTGTTCGGTGATCGCCGACCATATTGGGAAGGGTTGAGTGAACATAGAATTAACTTCAGACTAGCTAGCCTACAGATTATAAATAAATTTAATGTTGCTTACAGTAAAAGCAAAAAAAGAAGTAACTACTTGATGTCAAATGACAAATATAATGTTAATTTTCAACTAACAATATGATAGGTCGTTTCGTCAAAAATAAACATTTTCAATACATAAACTGTTTCATTTCCACAACATAAATATCCCTTCGGCCGCGTACGAAACTGGAGCTTCGTAACCAGTTGCGATTAAAAACTTTTTTGTACTTGTGCGATACCAGTTGCATTGAAATACTTTTTTGTACTCTTACGAAACCGCGGTTAACTTTTCGTAACTGGTGATGAGCAAATAATTTGTATACCTTGTACGATACTAGTTTCAAACTATGTATTGTATAAAGTGATAGCCATATACCTCATATAGAATTTTTCGTTAGAAATTTAGGACATAAGTAAGTAATTTTAAACAGCTTTTGCAGTAAATGAGGCGAACTTATTTCATTTTAAATACATTAATATTTTAATGTATTTATGATTAATAAAAGATCTCGAAATATCCGTAACTGCTATAATGTATTTGCTTTTGTTAATACGAATAGATAGGTAAAAATGGAAAGAGGGTATATCATTTTATTGTTTATTTAAACAATTAGGTAACAAGATAATAAGATTCAACTTAAAATTTACAGGGTTTTTTTCAATCCCAAGATAAAACGGTCCTTATAGTTAAAATATCTCTTATAAAATAAAATGACAGAACTATTTTTTCTGGCAGATACTTCCATCAGAGGTTTAAAAATCTGCCCTTCATACAAAATACCTATTTATGGCTTAGCCGAAAATGGAATCAAACAAGTAGGAAAAAAAAACCGAACGAAAATGGAGATATCAATTCTATACAATGCCAAACTGTTATTTGGTTTATGTTCAATTTTACAATTGATTGACTAACTTCAGCGTCGATCTCCTCGGTACGCATGAAGAAAATAAAATACCGCCTCATATACATTACTCCATTACGATTTCTTATGTCGAAACCAGTATCGTGTAAGGAAAAAAACCTATTGCTTAGTAACTAGTATCGTAAAAAGAAGATTTTTTCTTCTACCGTACCTGGTTACGAGACTCCAGTTTCGTACGCGGCCGAAGGCATAAATATTTGTCCACATTCGCCCCGCATACGAAAATAATTACAAGTAGGTAGTTACTTTATACATTTTAACGCATCTGCTTTATTTAATTAAATTGTTTATGATACTGGTAAACCAAAAATACACCTTGACCTAAGGATCACTCGATATTTGCATGCACCTTAATGCATTTTAAATAATACATGTTAGATTAAACGTTGCATTAGTAATAGGAATTTAAATTGTTTTCGTCGATAATACTTTGTCGTAAATCAATTTCAAATAAGCTTTTCCCTGAATCCAACCTAATATAAATAAAAAAAAATATCATAAATCTCTTTCAAAGCAATCTTTTTAATTTAATTCTACTACACAAAGAGTGAGTTGAAACACAAGCCCATACCCGGTTCCCGGGCCGGAAAGTTCTCGAATGGAGACCGCGAATCGGCAAACGCAGAATAGGACGTCCACCATCTTGCGGTGGTAACAAGGTGCTACCGACCAACGTCACTGTATATCTTTGAGGGAGGCCTATGTCCTAAGGCTGTTATGGTGATGATACCCGGTTCAGCCAATCTCATATTTTTTAAATATCTTACTCGAAAAATCCCCTGATGCGAATATCGAAATCGAAAAATTTGAATATTGTTTCCATAAATATTCTGCCTCAGCTCTAAAGAAAGGCACACGGGATATTTGAAAATAAGCTTCGAGGTATGCCAAGCGCATCAAACACTTATTGGAATTATTTATCTCTCCAGATGACGTCAACACCGATAGCGGAGGACAGGCTGGCGTCCGGACACCGGCTGTCTCACCCACCCCCCGGAGACGAGGTCATGATCACCGGCGTCTCCGGATACTTCCCGGACTCTGACTCCGTTGTGCATCTCCAAGAAAACCTCTTCAACAAGGTTCGTCTACAGATAGGCTTCTGAATATGCAGCACTTTGGGACATTGTTGTACAGCAGTACTTCTAAGTTCGGAATCATGCCATAAGATATTCGCTTCTCAACTCAGTGTAAAACATTGAAGCGAACTGTCAAGAAAATGTTATATCCTTGATATTTTTTGTATAAACCATTTAGATTTATTAATTTTAAGCTGACCTGTCCATTTAAGCCTGTGCTTCTAAGGAAATAAATGTATTGACATTGACTTTGAGATGGTTGACATAGGAGTTACATAGACATAGTTCTATCAAAAACTGACCAAAATACTACTACAAAAACGATAAACAATAAACATATAATATTTACTAGCGGCCCGCCCCGGCGTCGCACGGGTATAAAATTTTCCCGGAAATTATTCGAATTTTTCTCGCCGTAAAAACCATCCTATCTCTCAAGTTGGATCGAACTGCACATGGTGTGCGAAGTTTATTTTAGGAGTCCATTGAGGACAAACATTGTGCCACGAGATTTATATATATTAAGATTACTAATAGACTTTTCAACAACCATCGACATCGTCTTACGTTCATTTTGGTGCCATAATTATTTTCCAACGTGCAGGGACACACAGGTCATGATCTATAATTCCATACTTAAAGTATTACTTTATGCTTCTATATAGTATATCTTTATATATATAATTCTTCTGTGAGTGTGTATGTCACTGAACTCCTCTCAAACGACTGGACCGATTTCGATGAAATTATTTGTGTGTGTTCAAGGGGATCTGGGAATGGTTTAGATTCACAATTATGGAAAAAAAATTGAATAAAAACCCGTGCGAAGCCGGGGCGGGCCACTAGTATATTATAATATACTACATCTATATCATTTAATGAACATTAAGGTTGAGAGTTTTTTTGCGAGTTTGTGACTTTGTAGGGGTTATCCATAGAACTACCAGACCGATTTAAATAAAATTTGGTACAAAGATACTCCGAAGCCTGAGAAGTGACATAGGCTCCTTCATACCGCTGTAAAATATGTGATTAGAACATGAAAATCCATTATATCGCGGGTTGTCTCTGCTAGTTATTAATGTTCCTGAACAACTAGAAAGTTATATAATGCCTGATAATTCGAAGTCGTCTAAGATCAAAAATATTGGGACCAATAGTTAAAAACAGGTTATAAAGCCTATATATAAACTCGTTTGGTACAATCGTAAAATTTTATCAATAGTATAAAAACAGTGCGTAATTTGATTTTGTTTTTAGCTTCCCGACAAAAAAAAATGTTTTGGACAAAAGTTCATTAAACGTATTACCCTAATTAGCTTTTGTTCTTAAAACAACGTCACAAGCCTAAGGTCATGCATGATACGTAAACAAAAGTCCGTTATGTAGTAGGTATAATAATCTGTATTTAACTGTCTGATTCTTAATTCTTCTTTAATTGTCCGTCTGTCTGTCGGTCAGCTACTGTTTTTCGAAACTATAAGAACAATATTATGAAACTTGATAAGACGATGTATTTTGTGAATCGCATTAAGATTTTTACACAAAAATAGATAAAGAATAATAATTTTTGGGGTTCCCAACTTCTAAAATATATAATGTAAAATATTATGATGTAGGTCATTACATTACAATAAAAACTTCCACCGAAAACTTATTTGAATCAGATTAGTTACTAGACGTATTTAATGTGTCATAAATCGTAAATTTACATTTAATTTATAGAGTTAAGGAACGTTGGTTCCGGTCAGTAGGTACTTTGACGGGTGTCCTGTGTGACTGTGTGTGCTAGTTTTATAGTATTTTTTATTTTTATTTTATAACAATAAACAAACAAAAAAAAAACAAAACAAGACAACCGATGACGGGCCTCGTGAAGTCGTCTAGTCTATTAAATTATTTTCCGACTCTTTTCAAGAGATACCTTCAAGATTTTGTTATTATTTCCAAAATAATTTCTTTGCTCAGCGGAAATCAACCGTGTAAACACGGCAGCAGAGGTTTATTCAATTTATTTGTTACCGAAGGCGAATGTATCAGAACTGGTTTTATTAACCCCGCCGCTAAAATAACTGTTTTAATGTTACTAATAATACAGTATGTTTGAGTCTGTATGTCTGTGGCAATGTAGCACTCAACAAATAGTGGAAACTCTGAACGATTCCTATATAATTTAATTGACAACAGTTGGAGAAACAGCTTCCAATAAAAGAAGTAGGTACGTAATAATTAAAATTCTTTAACAGTTAAATACTTGTGTAGTAAAAAAAAGAGTTGAATTGTAAAACTGCTAATTTTGAAATCGTATAATTTTGAAGTATGTATATAAGTAACGGTTTTATCCATGTTCGGCTAAATCGTCTTAGGCAATTCAGCTTCTCAATGGATCAGCCTAAAGCGCCGCAAAATGCGAAAAGTTTTGCTCAATACTCGGAGATTAATTAAAATCAAACAGTTCCGCTCAAATAGCTTAATCATATCCAACGAACAAATTCACACCCCTCAGCTAATTCTAAAACTTTTTTATTTATAAACTAGCAGCTCTGAGGTGCAACGGCGATACTGTGTTTAAAATACAATATGTTTAAAAGTTAAACGGGGAATACATGATCCATTCCGACCACCGAACTATTGGTCAGGTGGGAATTGCAAATGGACCGTGTGAAATTCGGTTGTCCGACAGAAATTTGGTAGGTATCGGAGGAGCACCCGGTCCGACGTGCTTTGTCGGTAGTTGCTTCCGATGTCATTTCTAAGCGGTCGGAACCGATCAGGGACGCGATGTCGTCATTTAGAGCTGCCAGTTGGTGGTCGGGTTGGATAGTGTAGCCTTTTATTCTGCGAACAAATCAATAGCCATAGAAATCCCTCCAGCCGTTTCGGAGTTATAAGTCTTAGATTTTTTTTTTTTATATTATTTAGTTTAAAGTTACAAATTGCAAACGAGACTTAAAATTAGGTACTAGATGCTCTTTTCAGTCAGGTGTACAATTATTCCAATTATTGTATCAAACTTCTTTTGCTCAGCGTCGGAAAGTGTTTTCGGGAAGTAATAGTGATTTTTTTGTAGCTATATTGGAACTCATTTGTAATTCAATTTGTGTTCGCGCAGGATAGATCCAAATGCTTATATTGCTCTTCGTACGAGTTTCGCACTTCTTCGAAAAATAAATGCTATTTTCTTTTATTATTAGGTCGATAGGATAGAATAAATAAATAGAGATTGTTGGATTATTCACACAATATCTTCAGACCCGAAAACTACCACTATTTTTTTGCCTTTAACGAATTGATTATGGATGCGCTTATGCGACAATGCGCAGTTATATGACGTTTGGCTTTGTAATTAATCGTGTTCAAACTCAAACGTCCGTATTCAATAAATATACATATTTATATTACTAGTATATAATATTCAACATAGAACATTATTATCATATATTAATGATTATAAAATAGAGGCTACTGCCACGTCTGTCTGTTTTTGATATTGTTATATTTATTTATTTATATTCGGGATAAACTTAAAAATGTATGAATGGATCTATAAGCGATTTTTGAATCCGTGCAAAGCCGGAACGGGCCAACTAGTTTATAATGCATCGCTGAAATGTATGTAAGAGAAAAAAGAGGTTTACTAGAAAACGAGCTGCCTCTAAGATGGTACACGTATCACGTCACAGGCTGTGCTGCCATGTACCAAAAAAGGAGGAGTCTCAGCTTAATGCCACTCCGCTCCCCGAGAGAGGGATCGAAGCAACGCTGGTTTTCAGACTGCTCCTGATTGGATGACATCATAAAACTACCACATACCATGATTTAACGGTTTCTGAAGTCATACCTAATATTGTTAAAATCTATAATCATTAAAAAAAAGGAGTGTGTGCGATTACACGATAGAAGTGAAACTTCAGTAAATCGATAAAAGAATGCAATGAACAAAAAAAAAAACAAAAAAAAATACTGTGCAAAAAGATTTTGTTCGGGCGGTCACCCATCCAAGTACTAAGTTTAAGATTGGCTTACCTGTCGTGTTTTCCGTTGCATCCGGTTTGAAATCATAACGATTCTAAAGAAGTTTCACTTCAAAAGTTAGTCATCTACCCTATTTCGAAAGTTATTAATACATCCTTATTTCTCTATGCTAAGAATTGAATTGTGTTTCTGAACCATACTCGTATATACAACTGTTATTATTTCATTATAAAATATTGTTTTTAACTTCCTGCGCTGTACAAAACTCCCACAAGACCCTCAGTGGAGCTTCACAATATTCATTACATTAACCAAATACGTAGGTATGTCGGTTCTGACGTTGAAAAATTAATTTCGCCCGTCCGGATGGCGACATCTTGAATATATCCAAATTTTTGAGCAAGGGATGGGAGGTTGTGTATATGAAGTATTGTTGTTTATTACGAATTGTTTTGTGTATAAAGCCTACGCGTTTGTCGCTATTCACAGACAGACTGACAAATTGAAGTCCCCCGCCGCGTATATGGGTCTTTTTACCTTGGTCTGGGTATTTTAATCAAAAATTTCTATATTATGTGTGTATTTTATAATCAGTTAATCAGATATCTAGTACCCGCAACATAAGATTAGATCTTACCACGGGGTTATGTTGATAAATGGATTGTCTTCACATTTTCATTTATGATTATTATCGTTATGTTCGCGACAAACTCAAAAACTACTGAACGGATCTTAATAGGTAGAGTGCTTCATGAGAATTTTAGTGTCCAGGCATAGGCGGATCGAGCAAGCTAGTAATATAATATATTAGATGACCTTTACTATAGGAACAGGTATTCGATTTTTTTAAACATGTAAAGTCTAAAGTCAAATAGAGTAACACCTGCAATGCCAGGAGCATTGCAGGTGTTACTCTGTTTTGACTTGTTGCCCACCGAGCAACTTAGTAACTTAGTAAGTAGTTGTGCTAAAGTTGTGAAACTTATACCTTTGAGTTTTTAGTTAGGTATCCATTTCAAATTTGCTCTAAGCACAATGAGCGTGTCCAATGCATCTAGCCGCATTTGATTCGCGATCTGTCATGGGGAAACGGGATCGAGTGGATCATTAAGCCACAAGTGAATTCATATGCAGAGGCACTGATATAGTAAAAATGTCTCTGGCATTATAAGAATTTGATGGTTGAAATCACCAAAAAGCTTTTTTTACATAACAAAATGTCCATATCATAAGAATAAACACCCCTATTTATGTTGCCACTGCTGCGACACAGGGACTTATCTCTTGACGAGAGAGATTAAACCTTAATTCACCACGCTGGCCTTGATACCATAACACAACATTTCCACATAAATATCACATATTTTAATTACAGGTTGACCTTATCTCAGCGGACGCGCGTCGTTGGAAGCTGGCCCATCCCGAGATCCCCCAGCGGACAGGAAAGATCAACAATGTCAACAAATTCGACGCGTCCTTTTTCGGCGTCCATTATAAGCAGGCCCACACCATGGACCCTATGTGCAGAATCCTGCTGGAAAAGGCATATGAAGCTATTATTGATGCTGGTGAGTAAATAATAATTAAGTTGTATTGTCACGAGCAGCTGTTCTGTCTCCCTTCTCCTCCCGAGGAAGGTGATAGGAAACTCACTAGAAGAATGGAAAGCAGCGTCTTTTGGAACCCACCACTTGATATTGCTCTCGTAAGCGTGGCGTGTATGGACATGCCGGTAATAAATATTGAGAAGTCCAGTAGTAAGATTCCCAATCAATTAAATTATTTACATAATTGAATAATATTGCACTTTCTTTGAAAGTAGCCGTCTTAAAGTTGTTCAAATATTAATAATTAAAATGCGGATATCACGGGCTATTTGGCATTTCTAATGTTTTTTTACAACAGCATGCTTCACAAAACGGTGTTCGAAGCTACATTATCAGACACAGTCTGCAGTAGGTGCAAAGAGTACAGAATTGAAGGAAAAAATATGGTGAAACAATTAATTAAATATACTATTTACCTAATTTGTTCCGTCAGTTCTGTACCTACCCTTGCCTATACACACAAAGTAACAAACCAACAAACATTTGGTCAAAGCTACTCAAAATTATGAAGGTCTAATTCCACACGAAACGAAATATCAGCAGGAATTTCGCTTAAACCGCAAGTTCACAAACAAACTAAATCTACAGGTGAAAAGGTTTCATTTGACCCACCGTTAAATATCGAGTCAATGGTATTAGCTAAGGCTGTACAGTATTTGCCATCGAAAGTTGGTTTTTATATGTTTAATAGGCTACTAGTGTAAAATACGAAAGGGGCCAGAGTCTTATTGAGGGCTCTTATATCTAAGCATAAAATATTATTATTTCACAAATTCCGAGTAAACTTAACAATGGTGAGTTATGTCAAGATCTATTTCGCTTTGTCACATGTGACTGTGCGAAATAGCTCTATATTTTAACCAGTGTCTAATTTTACTCGGAGATGGTAAAACAGGCCCTAAGTATTCATATACTTTGATTATTATCTGCCTAGATGGGCAGTTGCGCTTTAATTCAAACAAAAAGAACCGGCTCTACTTAACAACGCTTGTTTGCGCATTATACGCTCATAATCATGTGAAAGCAAGAAGACTATGATGTCACAAGTTAACGCGCCATACTCATCTGAAAGAACTTTGTGTAAGAAGTAATAGAAATTATCGTGTTTCGTAATGTGGTCTGGATAAGCCATCAACGTTTTACGACTTCATGCCCCATCTTAGAACACATCGTCACTTTACATCTGGTGAGATTGTAGTCAAATGAATGCTTATCTAAAAAAAAAAACTACTTCGGTACTTCCAAAAATAATACCGTAATAAAAAAATAACTTTCTTATTTTTTATTATTTTAATGCCCATTATTTTAGGTGGACTTACACCTAAAATAATAATAATAGTTACATTTAAAAAGTTAAAAATATTATTATATATTACTAGCTGAACCCAGCAAACGTTGTTTTGCAAAATGAAAAATAGATAGTAGCCGATTATCAGACCTGAATACGCATATAAAATTTGGTAAACATCGGTAAAGCCGTTTCGGAGGAGTACGGTAACTAACATTGTGACATGGAAATTTTATATATTAGATTTCTCTGCCTAAAGTGAATTTGTCGCTATGTCTAACAGAATTATGAGTTAATTTTTACAAAATTAGACTAATTGTGTAAATGGTGTTAAAGAAGGACAAAGCAGTCTGGCAACTGAATAAATAGAGATAGTCATACCGAAACAATATTAATACCTATTTAATTATACATAACTTTATAATTAACTGCCTATTAATACTTCTTTACTCTATATCACAGATTATATAAAATTATTCTTTAGTCGGGTCAATTAAATTTCTTTTAATTGGAATCTGCGCTTGAAACGTCAGTTGCCAGTGTCGAGTTAAATAAAATTATAAAGTGAAAAAGATGTTACTCAATTGAACGCCAATTTGCGTTAATTTAACCGGCCACATTCATAGTAGGGGGGGGGGGGGGGGGGGTAAGTAAAAGACAACGCAGCGCACCTCTGCATTTTTCTTCTTGAAAAATGTATGTACGCTTTAAACAAGTGATTTAACAGTGAAGGCAAACCGGCATGTTCTGAGAACTTTGAAGAGTTTCGAAGGACATGTGACATTCACCAACCCGCAATAGGCCAGCGTGGTGAATTAAGGCCTATTCTTTCCCTGTGGAACGTTAATAGGGTGATGATGATGAGACTTCTTATAATGATATCAGTGAGTGGAGCATGTAAGGTGGATAACAGATTCGCCTTAGGCAAGATCAATCGGCCGTTTAATGAATACTTTTCGGTTTCCGCAACTCCTTAATCGAGGACAAAGTACCTTAAGGGCTTAGACAGGCTGTGGAAAGGGACTTTATATAGTTTAGAAAAAGGTTTATTTTGTGTATACTCAAACAAACACTATCTATTTGATCTTATAGCTACAGCACAGGCGAGAATGTGGATAAACATAGTTCTCCCATAATATAAAAAAAGGGTTGATTTTCTCAAGGCTTATGTCAAAGTACAAGTAATAATATTATTTCTTACAATTATTTCTTTGGATTTATGACTTGAAATTGAATTTTTTTTTATAGAAGTATAAATAAATTGTAGTTTCAATTTATTTAAACTTGTAGTGTATTACAGTAACTGAAAGTTAAATTGCCTGGAATTGTCAAATGTTATTACTATATTATTTCTTAATAATTGCCTATTTTTAGGGTTCTGTACGCAAAGGGTGTAACATCATCATCACCCTATTAACGTTCCCACTGCTGGGACACAGGGACTTCTCTCTTGACGAGAGAGATTAGGCCTTAATTCACCACGCTGGCCAAGTGCGGGTTGGTGAATGTCACATTTCCTTCAAACTCTTTTAAAGTTCTCAGAATATGCCGGTTTCCTCACGATGTTTGCCTTCACCGTTAAAGCACGTGTTTAAAGCGCACATAAATTTCTCAAGAAGAAAAATCCAGAGGTGCGTGGCGGGGTTCGAACCCACGACCTTCGGAATGAAAGTCGAGTGTCCTCCCACTTAGCCAACACGGCTTTTTCAAGGGTGTAACGGAACCCAATTACTCAGTCTTCGCCGTCTGTCTCTCAAGAAACATGCGATAGCTAGAGAGTTGAAATATTGAGGGATGATGATTGTATTTTCTGGAGTCGCTATAACAACAAATTCTAAAAAGACATAATAAATAAATGTATAAGGGGGCTCCCATACAACAAACGTGATTTTTTAAAGTTGCACCAGCTTAGTAATTGGATGGGGTCACCACGCTCTGAATGTATATTTTTTCACTTAGAAATGTTTTTTTTTGCTCATTTTTGTTTTTTTTTATTACAAAATGTGCATAAAATGTACACGTAAACGTAGTACTTAGTATGAGTCTAAGTCATACTTATTAAAATGTATTTCTTTCTGAAATATCTTTAAAACATCGCAATACAATGTGACATCACCTTTCTATCCTCCCTCTAAGTATTCCAATCAATACCATCTCCCTTTCTGTTAGTAATGAGACCAATTTATCTGGCAGCGAAAGTCTGACCACTCTCTTGTATTAAATTTTTGTAGCCGTGTTCCTTTCCAAAATACAGTAGAAAGATTAAACAATGGGTGAGAAATTAAATAAATAAAAAAGACAAAATTTGAAGCTTAAAAATTACTTCTTTGTTTGATGTTTGACTTTATACTATGACAATGGTGTAAAAGAATTTAGCATTGTTAATTAAATTTGATGTTAAAACCATAATTTTCTGAGCACCTTGAACGGTTTCAAAGATATGTGACAATCACCAACCCGCACTTGGCCAGCGCAGTGAATTATAGTCTAATCTCTCTCGTCAAGAGAGAAGTCCCTGTGTCCCAGCAGAGGGAACGTTAATAGGGTGTTGATGATGAATTAAATTTGTCACGTAACTATTTCATGTATGCTCAGCAGTGGGCAGGCTGCAGGTCGAAGCTGCAGCCTGCCCACTGCTGAGCATGGACCTTTCTGTGAATAAAATGTTGCATCCACAACGGTACCGTGATAATCTCTTCTGAGGACATTACGAACTTAGAACAAAAGTAAAATATTTTTTAATCAGTCCAGTTCCTAACATTTTTTATTTGTGCTAGATACGCTTTCATTTGACCACAACCTCACCTGATGAGTGACGATACATTAGTAACATAGGCAGTTCAAGCAAACAATTAAAGAAACAAATTAATATTATTATTATTATCCGCCTAATATTAAAGTAAAATTCAATTAAAACATCTTGGAATCATGCTCATTCAAACTTTACAGAAACTTTCTTACTTCAAAGATTATAATAGAGAAAATTAGTTTGATAGATACATACAGGGTATGTCGTTAAATAAGGGATAATCCGTTAAGTGGTAGATGCCCATATCTGGCTACAATAAATAATAATCAATAAATAAATATTTCCAGACAACTCACACAACACATAGTACCACAATAAAATCATATTTCATATTATTTTAACCAACAGTTTAGAATGTTGATACTTTTATTTTATTTTGTTCATTCAATCGGTTGTTATTAGAACAAAATCTATACTAATATTATAAAGCTGAAGAGTTTGTTTGTTTGTTTGATTGTTTGTTTGTTTGTTTGAACGCGCTAATCTCAGAAACTACTGGTTCGAATTGCATCGAATAATTCTTTTTGTGTTGGATAGTCCAGTTATCGAGGAAGGCTATAGGCTATATAACATCACGCTACGACCAATAGGAGCAAAGATATAGTGGTAAATGTGTAAAAAACGGGAGAAATTATTTCATCTTTGAAGCCTTCCGTTGCGTGCGCCGTGAAAACGGTTCAAGATACACAAAAAATATGTACTGAAGAATAATAGCTCTTTTAATGATCTAAAAAACAGTCCGCGATAGTGTTTGTCTATCTTTTAAGATTAACTCACAACAGTTTTTATGGTACCTAATTTGGTCGAAATAATTTGTTTAAGTTGTATCAACATAATAATATTAATCTTTATTCAAATAAATATGTTGTTGGTTAAGAGTACTTCATCCATTATAACGCGGGTAGCACCGCAGGGCACAGCTAGTTAGATATATAATAATTAGGTAATTTATCACTTTTCGAGGCGTTAATGTCGTAGACATAACTAAATTCAACATTACAAGTATTTTTAAATAAAATACTATGATTCTATATAACTGTCCATTGTTTTGGTAAAATGTTTGATTATATAATATATATGCCTGTTTTATCAAATTGGATAGATTCTAATATTATTACTATTTTTTTATGCTTGATAAGCCTTCATTTGACCACAATCTCACCTGATGTAAAGTGACGATGTGGTCTAATATGGGGCATGAAGACCTAGAATGTAGAAGTTAGGCGGCTTCTCCGGACCACATTACGAAACACGAAAAAAATCGCTTCACGCACTGGCCCAGCCCGGTCTTTTCTTATTAATACGGAAATAACGACAAAGAAGATTTTCTTACGATCTAATTTTTTTATGTAATATTTAGATACTGGCGTATGTATGAAAATTAATTAAAAGTGAGTTACCAAAGTAACATAATGTAGGTGTATCGAACTCAGGTTTAATCAATTTATGTAAACCACGTTATCGGGAAATTTCGTCTCTACTCTGTTATTATACCAATAACTCAAAAAAGTAATTTAGATTTCATAAAAGATTTTTTAAGCCCGGTGATGTGTTGGCGTTGATATTATTAAAGTGTTTTAAGAGCGTGGGCACTTTACTAAAATTGTTAATTAACAACTTTGCATATTAAGTTTTAACTCTCGTAGTTATTAATTAAAAAAAATGAAATATAAAAAGATATATTTTTATTCATAAAATATTTTATTTCAGGTTAATATAACTGAAATTATAATTTAATATCTAAAACACGGAATACACATATTTATGCCTTATTTTGCGACTATTATGCAGGTGAAAAGCTTGTATTGAACTGTTATGCAGATTTATATAGATTTTGGTAAATATTGTTATTTAAAACGTTTTTTGTCAAATGTTCTATTAACCTCCTACAAGTCTGACAATAAAAGTGACATAGTTTTATAAATACGGGGGTTAGTATTTTGAGTTAAAAATGCTAAAATATAAATATTTTTTTAATCATAATCGATTCCATATCAAGTAGGAATGAACAGACAATGGGGCCATTAAGATACAAGATACAAAAATCATTTATTTCCATTGTTTAGTTTTACAAATCTTAAGAACGAAAAAAATAAAACAAATAAACATAGGAAAGAGTTCTACTACAATTGACTATAACACCAAAAACGTTGTATAAATTACCACTGTGTATAAATTATGGATTTTCCTGCGTTGTCAAACCTTCAGATAAACATTATAATGATATCATTGTCTTTAAAAATGCTTCAAAAGTAAAGGTTCTTAACTAAATCAGTAAAATTATTATTTTTTTCATCTATATGACATCTCTATTATGTATTATTTTGAATAATATCTAAAAAAATACATACAAACTACAATAATTCAATATAGAAATAACAACATAATCATTTCAAGTCATACGTCAATACTATCCCAATTGAGGAAATAGACATTCTGAGAAGTAGACTTTCGTGAAAATGGACATTCGGGGAATCGGACGTTCCAAGAAAATAGACATTTAGGGACAGAGACATTCGTGGCTAGAACTTCAAAAAATCTAAAAGGATCAACGACGAATTTTCGTTTGAGTTCCAGTAAGTTTAATATTAACAAAGGAGCTATTCTGCTATCTGCAAGATAATTAAACTAGACAGTTGCGAAATAGCTTCGTTTGTGAGGGATAAAAGACACTGTCGGCTGCCTCGTTATTTCGTCTGCTTGCAAAAATATTAATTAATTTATCACGACTATTTGGCTTAATTCAACAGTTACTCACAAATTGCCTTACAAATTGAGCTATGGAAATGTAAATGTAATGTGCGAGTACAATAATAGATTTAGATTGATTTAATATTGTTTAATAGAAGTTAACTGTGAACTTTGAACCTAGTGTTTTGGCCGAAATTATCTTCTTGTCGTCATACTTACTGACTGCCTCGTGACTGACGTATGACTATTATATTATGTATCAGATGTCTAGTACCCGAAACACAAGCTGAGAGCTTATCACGGGGCTAGATGTTGTAGTGTGGATTGTCGGGAAATATTTAGTAATTTATTTGATAGTTTCAGTCGTGAGACGCCCACTCTTGACTTTATCAAACACTTAACTAGTTATTACATTCGTTTAAGTACATTTACGCATTTATCTTACATTAATATTATTTTAACTAGTTGGCCCTGGATACAATACTTAACATTCCTCTTAAACCACTCTACCTATTGCCGAAAACCGCATAAATATCTCTTCAGGAGTTTGTTAGTTTATCCCAAAAATAAAGACAAACATACGCGGCGGGAACTTAACTTTAATTAATAATAAGTGAAGAATATCTATTCTACACTCATTATTAATTTAAGAGAGAGCTTAGATTAATTTATGTAACTCAATATTATAATCTAATTCGTAAGAAACAAGCAAGATGATTTCATAACAGTCTAATAATTAACAAAACATTATTTCTTCGAAATAGATACGATTACGGTTGAGCAAATGAAAATCAACCTTCAAGGTATTTGTTTACAAGATTTATTTATTATTTAGGTATTTATTTATTCAAGAACAACAATTGTTACTCTATCGTTACAGGATGTTTCCCAATGCAATAGAGTAACTCAATTTACATTATAATATAATAATTATTAATTTCATTCAATTGAAAAGATTATTCATAAACATAAGAAATTAATTAGTGAATTTAAAATAGATAAAAGTAAACAAAGTATATAAAACTAAAATAAAAAAAAATCTAAAACACATTAAAAAATAAAAAATTCACAAATCATTAACTCCATCACACTAATATTTAAGATAAGACTTAACGCTGAAATGGTTCCAGTATTCTGAATTTTTAAGGGTTCCGTACTCAAAGGGCAGTGACCCTTACTGAGACGTATGTCTGACTGACTGTCACCAGGCTGTATCTCATGAACCGTGATAGATAAAGAGTTGACATCTTGAGGGATGATGTATTTCTGATGCCGCTGTAAAAACAAATACTTAGAACATACAATAAATAAATATTTAGCTGGGGGTCCCATACGTCATTTGTACAAGGTTAACCAATGACGCGCAATGCCAGTACTTGGATGGGTGACCGCTTTTTGCACCTTTTAATGAAAAACATTTCTTTATGTTAGCTAAGCCTTCATTTGACACACACAAACAATCTCAACTGATGTAAAGCGACGATGTGGTCTAAGATGTGACATGAAGCCCTAGAAGATGGCTTCTCCGGGCCACATTACGAAACACGAAAAAATCGCTTCACGCACTGGCCCAGCCCGGAGGGGTGGGGGTGTATTATAGTGGTGTTTAAAGCCTCGAGCTTCTGTATCAAAGTCGAGTGTCCTCCCACTTAGCCAATACGGACATTTTTTCAATTGAATAGGCCCCGAAACTACTGAAAGCAAGTAAAAAAATCTTTTAACATGGGAAATCAACAGTATTCCCGGTAACACAGTTCATATAACAATAAAATAAATTTGAAAGGCATGATGAAAGATAAGATAAACTCTACACTTAGGGTTCCGTGTATAAAGTTATCCAAAGGTGTCTGGAAGAGATCGCTCACAGCGGTAAGACCACCCTTTGTACTTGCGATGATAATAATAAAAATCTATCCTAATAACACACTACCTCACAAACTTTCGCGTTTATAATAATATAATATGTGTAATTATGTACATGTTACGAGGGTACATTAATTCGCACCGTAACCACAGAGTTGAGTAGAAAATTAGCTCCCTTTGTTCAAAGGGCCCTTCTTACTTGATCGAGGGTTCCTATCGGACATTGATTTGTCAAGTACTCATAGATAGAATGGTGACCGAAATCAGAGGATTTAATCGACATGTTATTTTAATTATTATAAATCTACATTTATAATTTAAGAAAAACCCCCGATTCCAATGCCTTAATTTACTTAAAAGTAAAACACCATAATACTTAGTAATGTGTGTGTCTCTTTCATTTAATACCCCACTCGAGTATATTTGCAGATTTTTGGTTTTCCTTCCCCACTCTCACCCCCATAACTTTTAAACGGCTCAACCGATTTTCATGAAACATGTCTAAGAACACCAGGGCCAAACTCACCTTTCATACAAAAAAAAATTAAATCGCTCCATCCGTTCGGGAGCTATGATGTCCCAGACAGACAGACCGACAGACACACAGAGAGACAGACAGACACGTCAAACTATTAACATCCCTCTTTTTTGGTCGGGGGTAAAAAATATCTAGAATATCGTTAATTACATCATGACAAATAAATAAATATCTCCGGACTAATCACAGCATCACCTAACCCCAAACTAAGCATAGCTTGTTCTATGGGTTAGGTGACTGATATACTACATAGATACATATTATTTGGTAAATATATACATTATGATACATAAAAAACAGCCAGACCCGAAAATAGATATTGTAGATGGTACAAAATCTGGTCCCCCGGCGGGAATCGAACCCATCTTGCGTCTCAGTATATCAACTTATCATCTTATCGGGCGAAATCCGCTTCGCCCATCGATAAGGTGATAAGTTGAAATATTGTTTTTTAAGCGGTGTATTTATCTAAAAACTAATAAGGTAATTTTCAAATTAGGCAGCACTTATTAAGCTACAAGGGTTATTTGTTTTTTTTTTATTTCTCGTTATCTACAACACACAGAAATATTTAGCCTCTAACTTACCCCGACATTTACGCTAATTAACGACTAAAGTAATTTTCCATATTAATTACCTAATTGGGAGTAGCATCTTCATTATGACCTATATATTTTTGTTTTGCTACTATTTTCGTAATCATTTTGGGGAGGAATCACAAAAATTCTTTAAAATAATTGATAAGCATTTTAGATATTACTTTATTTTTAATTATCATGGTTTTTAACAATATTATGAATTATTAACAACAGCGTCAAAATGTAGGAAAACTCAAAAACTGTCAAATCATGTTATGTTACCCGTTATTAATATTGTTAAAAACCATAATAGTATAAAAGTTTTTTTTTTTTTTATGCTGGATAAGTCTTCATTTGACCACAATCTCACCTAATATATGATGTAAAGTGACGATGTGGTCTAAGATGGGACATGAAGACCTAGTAGGTAAGGTATATCTAAAATGCTTTTAAATAATTTTTGCGATTCCTCACAAAAGCGTTGAAATATCGGAAAACTCAAAAACCATCATGGTTTGTTACCCCTTTTAAGTCATAATATCATTTTAGATAGTTTTCAAATTAGTTCACTTTTAAGCGTTTTCCAAGAAAATAACGTCATTTGGGGGTTAAAATTAAATTATACAAACGTTTGCGTAGGTATGTCGGTTGTATTCGAGCAAAACCTTTAACCCTTGTTTTCGCACATCATAATATGTTCTCAATATTCCATTTTCAAGTGGAATTACGTACTTCAGGACTGATAAATTATTCACAAGTGTACAGGATGTTTTGAGTTTGAGCCTTGATATTATATAAATATTTTCTTATTTATTGAATTTGAATGGAGACCGCGTATCGGTTAGTGCACGTCTACCAACTGGGTGGATGAACGACTTTGTAAAGGCCGAAATAACTGGAAATCTTTAAGGAGGCTTATGTAGTGGACGCCATACGTCTGAGATGATGATGATGAATGATTCATTTAATACATGTAGAAAAAACTGCATCTTGTTTCCCATTTCTCCATCCCGTCTTTCTTAATAACTAACATTATAAGCCACGGTGTCGCCTGCGTATTTGAATTGTACCGCTCTAAAGTAGCCTTCCTTGATAAATGGGCTATTTAACACTGAAAGAATTTTCAAATCGGACCATTAGTTCCTGAGACTAGCGCTCTCAAACAAACAGTCACACAAACTCTTCGCTTTATAATATTAGTATAGATTTGATAAAGCCTGGGTGCAAATTATACACAATTTAACCTTTGTCTTGAATCACTATAATGTATTACGGGTTAAACATAGACTTTAAATAGTTTTTCGTTGTAGCTTAAAATAATTTTGATTTAGTGTCCCTATCATAGACTATTCTTCAAGTCATGTGCGTAACCAATGGCTTGGAAACAGCGACTAGCCAGCGTAGTAATTTAGAGCAGTGAAATTTGTTTTTAAAATGTTTATTTAGTAGTGTGGGGTTACTTGAAAGACAACATAATTTGTTTCTAAAATTTTAACATTACGTGTTAGTCTAATATTAAGATACGTAGAAAGAAGGTGCATTTGTCAATAAATCTCTAGCCACTATGGCGCTTTTGCAAAATTACTGGCCACTTATATTTGCTTTATCAATTTAATAAGAAATTGCAAACATATTAAGCATTAAAGTTCCGGAGTAATCTAAATAACGTAATAATTATTTAAAAAAAATCAACCCTATTGATTGACTCAAATTGCTACTGTTAAACTTTAATTGAAATTAAATTAAATTTATATTGATTTTCTATAAAGAATTAAAATGAAGTTGCTTGCACCTTGTCAAGGTTGAACTCTCAATTTAGGTATCATAGCACTGTAAATAAATAAATATTTCCGGACAATCCACACAACAACATCTAGCCCCGTGGTAAGCTCTAAGTTTGTGTAACGGGTACAAGATATCTGATAGGTATACTTCATATAATATACATTCAAATATAGATTGTTTTACCATACATATTAAATACCTATACCAAGTAGAAGTGCTTGCAGAACATACAAACACTTTTACCCTCAGCGGGAATCGACCCGCTACCATTTGCTCTGCAAGCGCACATTCTCCCACCGCGCCACTGAGGCAGAAAATACACTGCATTTGTTTTTAATTCATGGAAATAACTAAAAAATTCATAATTCTCTTTTCTTTTTTTTTTGTGCTGAATAAGCCTTCATTGACCACAATCTCACCAGATGTAAAGTGACAATGTGGTCTTATATGGGAAATGAAGAAGAAGGTAGATGGCTTCTCCGGGCCACATTACGAAACACGAAAAAATCGCTTTACGCACTGGCCCAGCCCGGAGGGTGGTGACAAGTCGCGGCCGAAGCCTACCACCAGAGACTGTTCTTAGCACCACCTGGAGGTCACGTGTAAGGATTCAGAGGGTTACCAATTACGGACTTCTTGCAAAATTAATTAATCTTAAAACAAATGTTACATCAATTCCGCTTCAAAGACTACAGAGCATTATTCTCAGTAGAAAATACCTCAGCACTGTCTCCCGCAACACGCTGTATAGCTCTCGTTTTATAGCAGACATTACCATCTCTCTAAAACAACACCTAATCCCGCGGTTTTCCTCAAAGCCATCGTGATAAAGTTTTCTGCTGCCATTTACATAGCCTTGCTTATTTTACGAACGTTATGGATTAGAAACGCAATTTAGTGTTGAATGAAGTAATTGTTTTCATGGCTACTGCTTTTTTGTCTGATATTTGTGTAACAATAAAAAAAGTTAGGTTCTACCTTTAGTGTGCCTCATTTTTATTGTTGCTATTAATAGATTTTATACGTCTCGATGAATAGTATAATTAAACAAGAAATAATATTAAATAAGTTTAGCTGTTTAACCAGGTGAATTATAGCCTTATATTTGCAATTATCTTAAATAACATGAAGTTGATTGTTAAGTCTAAATTAACATAACTTCATTCATCGTCCTCTGGATTTTTCTTCTTGAAAATCTTATGTGCACTTTAAAACACGCGCTTTACTGGTGAAGGAAAACATCGCGAGGATACCGGCATGTTCTGAGAACTTTAATGAGTTTAAAGGAAATGTGACATTCACGAACCAGCCATTTGGGCAGCGAAGTGAATAAGGCCTAATCTCTCTCGTCAAGTGATGATGATGATGCCTGAATTTTTATTGATTGTAATTAAATTGAATAGTCAAAGTCAACGTCAAAGTCAAAAAGATTATTTCCTTAGACGCCCAGGTCATACATGGACAGATCAACTAAAATAAATAAGAACTAAGAATAATCAAGGAAATAACATTATTTTTGTATTGTTCACTTTTATAGTACAATATAATAATTGGTTGTCCATTAACGGGCATAATAATGTCCGTTAATGGACAACCAATTAATATGTCTCCACTGTGTTCAATCTTTTGCTAGTCATGTCCATGTGTAGTCAGCTATTTTTAACAAGATCGTCAGCCCATCGTCTCTACGTCTACCAGTGTAACATCCTCTCGCTCAATCTGTTGTATGATGTCCGTGTGGTATGAGATAGAACAAGATTGGTATACAGTTTTGTTAAAAGGATAGAATAGATAATTCATAGCTAACTAGTTAGGTGATAATAATGGTAAGTTTGAAGTAGGTAATAACATGAATGTTTAATCGAATAATATTGCTCATTATTAATTTATTATTTAAATTACTGTAAATTAGATAACATTAAAATGTTTTATTTCGGTGAACAATGGATAAATTTTTCACCTTAATGTTAGTTTGTTAGATAACTTGACTAAATGTTTAAGATAAGTCAAAGTATATTATACGGTCACCCATTAAAACAAAGTTATACCTAATCAATTTATAATAATATTATAATGATATAAAGTTTGTTAGAATCGAATCCAGAATATACATTAGACGAATTGCACAGCTACAATCATTGCGAAACGACCAATTCTTAATGAGCCCTTGGACGATTCATACCGCTATGAAACGACTAAACACCCTGATTGTATGTGAGAAAATTTGTGACGTTGTAGTGGGTAATCTCTGGATCTACTAAACCGATTGAAATCAAATTTGTTACACAGATTCTCTACAACCCAAGAAGTAACATAGGCTACTTTTTACTCTGGAAAAATGTGATTCTGTGTGAGAATCCATTAAACGCATGTAGCATAGCAGGGCCATTTTTGGAGGTTTTGTCTGTTCACGTCCGTAAGTGGTAACCCTCTGAATCCTAACACGTTATCTCTGGGTGGTGCTAAGAACAGTCTCTGGTGGTAGGCTTCGGCCGTGGCTTGTCACCACCCTCCAGGCTGGGCCAGTGCGTGAAGCGTTTTTTTTTTGTGTTTCGTGATGTGGTTCGGAGAAGCCACCTTCTAGGTCTTCATGCTCCATCTTAGACCACATCGTCACTTTACATCAGGTGAGATTGTGGTCAAATGAAGGCTTATCTATCATTAAAAAAAACGGCAAATTAGTAACACATATTCCTTACTTAGAGCCTGATAAAACTAATAAATTGATTGATTAAAAGTTATTCCTCAAAGAGCGCCATTACTAGTGAAAGGTATAGTGATGGGGTTGTACGTAACTAGTAACAATTAAGCCGAAACTTATAACATAACCACCTGCTAATAACGCTTCACTGATAATACCCGCAGTAGTAACGTGAGAAATTGTTTTTCTCATAGATAGGTAGATAGATAGATAACTCTTTATTGTACACCACAAATATTATACAAACAGTAAACAAGACAATACATCGGAGTAAAAAAGGCAACCTTTGGAAGAACAGGAAAGAAATATAACGACATAGACTGCCTACCCAGCATGAGTCCCTATTTGCTCATTCGCTTTTGTGCTTGTATGTACAGTACATTAACAGTATTTTATTCCAAAAACTTACTTACAATATTTAATTCCATTACGCAATTTATTTACAAAGTTGTATTGTTTGCAGGTGTCAACCCTAAAGAGCTGAGAGACACGAAAACTGGCGTGTTCGTCGGCGCTTGCTTCTCCGAGTCAGAAAAAACATGGTTCTACGAGAAAATGCAGGTCAATGGATTCGGTATTACTGGGTACGTATATACCTCTATAATAATTCATCTGGAATGAAATACATTTATTTTGGTACATAAACAAACAACAGCACAGGAGACAGCATAAACAAACAGACACACAAGAAAAATAACATAAACAAACTACAAACAGATATCTAGCTGCCTATGCCGTAATTGAAAATTCTTCTTCTTAGTCGGTCACTCTTGACAGAGTGGTCGTGGTTATGGGGGGTCTTTATAATGAGATGCTGCTATTGCAACTCGCCGCCATTGTTCCTGTTAGTTGCGTTGCGGGCAGTCGGTAATGGTGGGCTGAGTCTGAGACTAAGACTGAGAATTGACAATTAGAATGAGAAATAATAGCCATGATGACTACATTAATAAATCTAAATTTAAAATTTAAGAAAAACTTCCGATTCCAATGCCTTAATTTCCTTATATCAAAACACCATAATATTTAGTAGTTAGGGCACGCCATGCTCTTTCATTTGATACCCCACTCGAGTATATTTGCAGATTTTCGGTTTTCTTTCCCCACTCTCAACCTTTTGAACGGCTCAACCGATTTGTCTAAGAACACCCGGGCCAAACTCACCTTTCATACAAAAAACTTAATTGAAATCGCTCCATCTGATCGGGAGCTATGATGCCACAGACAGACAGAAAGACACACAGACAGACAAACACGTCAAACTAATAATACCCCTCTTTTTTGGTCGGAGATTAAAAAAAATAGGTTTGTTTAGTCAGTCTGATAGCCCGCCCAAAAACACTGGACTCCTACTTTTAGTTAGTGCCAAGATATAGAGCATCAAAATTCCGGATTGAGGGCTTTTGACTTATATTTAAGCATTACGTTACGCGAAACTTCAGTGCACAGATCGTCTTCAATTTACGTTTGCAAGAAAAAAACATAATGTAAATTTTTAAATAATATAAATGTCAGACTAATTATATATTTTTTGTCATCTACTATTGTTAATACAAATGTGTGCTAAATAGTCGTAGTCCACACATAGGCACACTGTCTATTACATGGAGGCTTGGACTATTCATCAAATAACTGACGAAAATTGAGATTTTTTTTCTAACATAAACGTTCTAACATAAACTATTGTTTTAGGGATTCTTCTTATTTATAATATATGAATAATTTATCCTTATTTCCTTCGCTGACGGCATCGGAAAATAAAATACATGATTTTTGCAAAACAAACACTTAATAAAAAATATTTGTTTTCGTTAATAATTGCTCGAAGGTAGCAAATTACGCGCCAGACTAACCGTCACACCGCTTTTTCACACTATTGTTTAGGTTATTAATGAATAATAATAATAATTTATTTAAAATAAATAGTTATTTTACAGCTTGGGGCCAATTATAACTATCTTAAACTTAAACACTAGACTTATTTATTACACACATTATATACAAATTATCAAAAACAGAAAAATTATTAAATCATTTTACTGACCTCCACATTTGTGAGATAATTTAGTATAAGATTTCTTGTCTTTATATGTAGGTATATGATAAAATGCGTTAAACGTTTTGTATAATACAAGACATAATGTATCTAAATTATTATCTTTCTAATAAAAAATACCCTTTCTACAACACATTTAGGACGTTAAGTTTTGATACCAAGTTCATCAATAAAGTTTCCTCGATACAGGCTTAGCCTAGTGAGGAAACTGACAGATAATTTCTTTAATATAATGTTAAACTGCTCTACGATCAGATGTATTTGTAGTATATTTAAGTTTTTTAAGAAATAATTGTATCTTTTCGTAGTAATAAATATATTTTCATTTTCATTTTTAATTTTTTTCATCAATACTTATTTCGCTAATCTTGTCGAAACCGATCCTCTATTCAAATTTGCTTCCAACTCAATTTGATTAAACCGAAGACACTGAGTTTAAAGTGTAAATAAACCAATGAAAGAGCTAGAGGAATGAATCCTGTAACTTCTGAACAAGCTTAAACGCTTTGAAACTCCGACGACAATTGCAGTAATTTACGAAATTGCATCTTATAAATGAGTTGAGGAATGCCTTGTAATTTACTTGTTAAGTAACTTCATTAATAGCTTTAAACGACGCCGTGATTTTTGGTAGGTTTTGCGGGAACAACGTATTTTCCCGGGGTGAAAAGTTTTGGAGAATCTCGTGCCAAATTTAAATTCTATTCTGTAGATCCAAAGACTACCCCTACAACTTCACAAACAATTTAACAAACTTTATCTCTATAAATTATTAGTATAGATGACAATGGGTAAAGCGTATTATCATATTAAAAATGCAGTTATTAGGTCCTTACATATGAAATTGGCGTTTTTCGTACTGGCCACTTTAATCACAAATTTCTCCTCTTTGGTAAGGAATTCCAAATTCAAATTTGTACAGCTATAGACTCATGTATTTGTGCTTCGATGATCGTCATTCATTTGTTTTTTTTCTTCTGTTTTTTTCTGTTTGCGTCACTCATTTTACAAAATGGAAAACTTAAAATATCGCATTATTTACGAGTACGAGTTCCGCCGTGGCACTAGTGCTGCGGAAACAACTCGAAGGGTGAATGATGTGTATGGCGGTCGTGTTGCAAAAGAAAACACAGTTCGTTTTTGGTTCCAACGTTTTCGTTCTGGAAATTTCGACTTGCAGAACAAGCCCCGTGGACGGCCTGAGACTCAAGTTGATAATGAAGAGTTGAAGGCTATTGTGGAAGCGGATCCATCGCAAACCACGTCCGAGTTAGCTGCAGGCTGCGGTGTTAGTGATAAAACTGTTTTAATTCACTTGAAGCAAATTGGGAAGATTAAAAAGCTTGAAAGGTGGGTACCTCACGAATTTACTGAAGCAAACCGGCAAACGCGCGTCGACTGCTGCGTTACATTACTAAACCGGCACAATAATGAAGGTATTTTAAACCGAATCATTACCTGTGATGAAAAATGGGTTCTTTACGATAATCGGAAGCGCTCAGCGCAATGGTTGGATCCTGGCCAGCCAGCCAAATCCTGCCCCAAGCGAAAATTAACCCCAAAAAAGTTACTTGTAAGCGTTTGGTGGACTAGTGCCGGTATTGTTCATTACAGTTTTCTCAAATCTGGCCAGACTATTACGGCTGATGTCTATTGTCAGCAATTGCAAACCATGATGGAAAAGCTAGCGGCTAAACAACCTAGGCTGGTCAATCGCTCCACGCCACTGCTGCTTCACGACAACGCTAGACCACACACTGCGCAACAGACGGCTACTAAATTAGAAGAGCTTCAATTGGAAAGTCTAAGACATCCTCCGTACTCCCCGGACCTTGCTCCAACAGATTACCATTTTTTTCGAAATTTGGATAACTTCTTGCAAGGGACAAAATTCAACTCCGATGGGGCAGTCCAAATCGCCTTCAAAGATTTTATTGATTCCCGTCCGACTGGTTTTTTTAGTAAAGGGATCAATGAACTACCTATAAGATGGCAAAAGTGCATAGAAAATAATGGTTCATACTTTGATTAATTAAATATATTATATTAAAAAATATTCGACTTTTTGTTCCTCCCATACAAAACGCCAATTTCATATGTAAGGACCTAATATATACCTATGTGTTTCCTAAAGATTATTCACAGGTTTTTCACACGGGTTATTAAAGTTCACTAGATAAACTGGTTTGTACAATACAATACAAAAACACTTTATACACCAAAATAAAACTATAATTACAAAATTCACATAAGAGGAAGAAATACAATTTGGTTTGGTTTGGTGGGTTTATGTGTTAGGTTAGGTTAGTTAATGGATTACACTATTCAGGAAAATTTGTTTTAACTTATAACAACTATCACACACGCTATAATAAGCATGATAAACGCTTAAATAGTCTTATAGACCCTCGGACAGGTTGAAAATATACCTAAATCTAGGGGGGCAGGGGCAGCTTAAATCTCTAAGATATTTCAAATACTATTGTTTTTGAATATCACGGATTTTCTCACGAACTAAGAAAAATACAATAAGGATGTTGTGCATACCCACAAGTAAAAACGTTAAATTATACAGTACTCTAAATTAAAGGCTCACACTGTGTCTGTCTGTCATTATGTTCGAGAAACACTGAAGCTACAGAACGGATCTTCATGCAGTTTTCAACAATAGGTGGAGTAATTCAAGATTAAGGTTCAGGTGTATAATTTGTTAAGGATGTGTGAGAGTTAGTTGATTTATGACGATCAATGTTGAAGAAGTCGGGAAAAACCAAGTATTTACTTCGAATTTATTGTTTACACGTGTTGCGGGCAAAAAAACCGTAAGATTTACCTTATCTGTACATGTAATCATCATTATAATAAATCAATCTGTTCCACAGATGTTCCCGTGCCATGTTAGCCAACCGCATTTCCTACTGGCTCGGAGTGACCGGTCCATCCTACACAGTGGACTCAGCCTGCTCCAGTTCACTGTACGCGCTAGAACACGCCTTCAGGGCCATTCGTGACGGACACTGTGATGCGGCTATTGTAGGAGGCTCCAACCTGTGCTTACATCCTTACGTATCTCTGCAGTTCTCAAGGTTAGTAGAAGAACCACCTACTTGCTTGGAGTGACCGGTCTAACCAACAAAGTGGACTCTGCCTGCTCTCGTTTACTGTACGCGCTAGAACACGCCTTCTGGGCAAGCGCGTCACAATGTCGTTGCACAAACTGTGTGTTGTTCTCACTTGTAGCTACTGTTCCCACTTCAATGTGCTTACTCTAGAGGTATACTACCATATGATAGATTCTCTAAGATTAAGATACATATAATTATCGTAACAGATTCCAACACAGTACAAAATAGCTGCAGATTATAATGCTGCATTATGGGCTCAATATGGGCTATCGTGTATTTATGCACCTGTGGGCCCCTCTGTATCTAATCAAGGCTTATGAGTATGTTTTTGTTATTAGATTGGGAGTATTATCACCAGACGGCAGATGCAAATCCTTCGACAACAGTGCCAATGGTTACGCTCGTTCTGAAGCCATAGTGGTGTGCTTCTTGCAGAAAGCGAAAGACTCGAGGAGGTATGTGCTATCTGATAAAGGTCTAAACTGTAAGGTCTCTACTATTTATTTACGTATTGTGCTATACGTATTACGTATTGGGATAGTCCGTAATTATTGAGGTGCCGAATTTCAAATTAGTTGTCACTTTTCTGTAATAATTCTAATTATTTAGGAAGTTTTGACAATTTTAAATGAGTTATTCTTTTTAAAAATGCCAGTCCTTAATTTGACTAACTTGCTTTTTTAGAATTTAAATCAAAACTTGAAAATTATTTATGTATAATGTGCTAAAGCATTTAAATGTTTTAGCGATGTTTCGATTCACATGCTAGGCAGTTCTCAAGTACTGTTAAATGTTAGCATACTTTTGCGCTAACCACGACCATTGTGAAATAGTTAATTCATCTGTTTCATCCTTTTTTACGCAGAGTGTACGCGCAACTTCTACACGCTAAAACGAACTGCGACGGATACAAAGAACAGGGTATCACATACCCCGCGGGTCACATCCAGAAACTGCTACTCACAGAGTTTTATGAAGAGTGCTCCATCCCGCCATCTAGCTTGGAGTTCGTCGAGGCTCATGGAACTGGTAAGTTCAGCTAAATAGGCGAAACCTGTCTGTCTGTCTGGGACATCATAGCACCCGAACGGATGGAGCGATTTTAATTTAGTTTTTTTTTGTATGAAAGGTGAGTCTGGCGCGAGTGTTCTTAGACATGTTTCATAAAAATTTCTGGGAATTAGAGTGGGGAAAGAAAACTTTTAAGGAAATAAAGGAATTGGTATCGGGGGTTTTTCTTAAATTTTAAATTTAGATTTTCCATTAAGCATAATGATGATAATTTAAAAAATAAGTCATTTAATTACAAAACAATACAAAACGCTTTATGGTACATAACAAAATAAAAAAAAAGCGGTACAATGGCCGGCCTTATCGCTAAAAAGCGATCTCTTCAGGCAACCTTAGGTTAGAAAATACTTTAATTAAAATAGAAAGGAGGCAAGGACAAAAGTCGTTTAGATGTTAAAGTAAATGAATAATTAAACAAGTACACAGTCATGCTAAACATAACCTGAAACTATATATCCCCGAGATGGTATGTCAGTAGCAATTCCCGTATATTTGCAGAATGCTCGCTTGCTTATTAAAATTCACTTCTCTTATACAACTGCTCTTATGACGCCGTAGTTTTTAGCATCCACCAGCTCTAGTTAAAAGAGGACATCTAGAACACTAATAAAACTAGATTTAGTATATTTCAAATAAAATAGTAGAACTTAATACCGATGGTATTTGTGTTAAACTAATTAAACGTCCTGCCATAAAGGTTGATCCCGGGATTTGAACTCAATGCATATTCGATTTTGAATACAACACCTCAACCACTTGTTACTAAGTACGGCGCATATTTTGCCATTAGCTTTATAAATATAATATCTAATCATTTAGACAAAAATTAACAACATGATCATTACTGAAAATTCTTGAATCAAGCCGCACAACGCCGTGCTTCAATCTTTCTGTACTTGATCGCACCGTCTTCTTTGATCTTATAATAGTTGGATCCTTATGGGACAACCTGTATAAGTAGCTAACTTTTCATGCACTGGCACGTTCACTCTAAAAACAGTACGAACCTCCAAATATGCAAAACTTGCTTGGTTGGGACCAAGCAAGTCTACCAGTTGCACATCCTTGAAGCTCAAAGTATTGTGCGCGAAATTCGTAATATCTTTTTAGAGAAAAAGTTAGTGTGGAATAGGTATCTACATAAACGTAATAAGTTCTTTAGAATATTTAGATTTCTCTAAGGTTTAAACGCCTGCAACACGATCGAAGCTGACAGTCAAAATGACGTCATCGTTTCCATGATCAGTTCCGACTGTCTAGAACTAGCGGAAGCGACCACCGACAACGGTTGACCTTCCTAAGATACCTACCAAATTTCGAACGACAACAGATTTCCACACCATCCATTTTCAATTCCAACCCGACCATGGTGATTACCCACAGGTGGTTGGAATGGATCGTGTATTATTTAAACTGTACTAGCAGGAAACTGTACCAGCTACCCTCCGTGCCTGTGACAACTGAACACGGCATAACCTTTGTGCTGCTAACAATGAAACTAACTCTGGAAGCTGAGAATTTTATTTGTGAGTGCCCTCGGCCTGCAGCGTCTATTTTTAATGTCCTCTATTTTGCTGGGTCTATTTTTAATGGCCTTCAGTGCTCTTGTGCAAATTTGTTTTGACGTGTTGTGTTTTGAGTGCTAGATTGTTTGTGAACGTTTTGGGTTAAGTTTTTAGCACTCTAGGTCGATATCAATAGTACATATAAGTAGGATATACAAAAAATAAGAAGAATCACATTGTCTGCTCGGTGAATGCCACCTCAAAAATACGTACATAGGTACGTATATTAAGTTACGGAATTTTATTTCCGATCGCGAATTATATCGAATGTATAAATTAATACACTACTGTAAACATTCTTTTCTGAGCTGACTAAAAGTAGAATTTTAAGAATAACAAGGATTGAATAATTCCATTTGCAAAGTATTACTTTTTTGAGAAAGTTTATTTACCCGGACTATTTGTTTTTGTAGGATTAAAGTCTATCTTGTTTTTTTGCACTGATCATTAATATCCACTGTCTAGAACATAAAATAAATAAAATTCACCGAGTTGTAAACAAATAAATTACCTAAAGGCTTCTACAAGCAAAACTATGACACATTGAATACTTCAATTACTGTCTCTGGCAATTTGAACTTAACTAGGAGTTCTCGCTTCCACCCTTCTTGCTTCTTTTTGCATATTAAAAAAGACACTTCCGTCAAATAGTTAGATAGCGTACAAGTGACTGACAAAATGTTTGAAAATATTACAGGTAAAATAGTCAATAATATATGATTAAGTTTCACTATGAAATTATAAAAATAATTTAAATTTTAATATTAATTTATTTAATTTTAATATTTCGGGTCTGGGTGTTTTCTATGTATCATATGTATGTGTTTACAAAAAAAAATGTATCTATGTAGTATATCAGTCACCTAACACCCATAGTACAAGCTCTGATTAGTTTGGGGTTAGGTGATGCTGTGTGAGTAGTCCGGAAATATTTATTTATTTATTTTATTTAATTGTATTTGTCTGTTTCAAATAATAAAGATTACAAGAAAAATAAAGAGTCCAAATTATAGCCTCGTACATACTCACTATTCATATCCGATCTACAATTTCTGGTTTCGGGTCTGGGTGTTTTCTATCTATCATTATATTTACAAAATAAATGTATCTATGTAGTAATATCAGGCACCTAACGCCCATAGTACAAGCTCTGCTTAGTTTCGGGTCAGGTGATGCTGTGTGAGTAGTCCGGAAATATTTATAATTATTATTCCTTTTACAATTGCGTCCTTTGTTTACTTCAAAAGATTATTTACCACCATGTTGTGTCCAGGCACGAGAGTGGGTGACCCTGAAGAGCTGCTGGCTATTGATGAGATCTTCTGCACCGGCCGCTCCAAGCCGCTCATGATTGGCTCCATCAAGTCCAACCTGGGGCACAGCGAGCCTGCTTCCGGACTTTGTTCAATTGCTAAGGTATATTTTATGAGATTATAGAGAAAATTTAAATTATTAAACGAACGAAAACCAGTGAAAATCAGCGTAGCAAAAACAACACCAATAACCCTACCACTAGTTGTCTCTTACGAATGTTGGAGATTACAACATGTTGAAATCCCATGCATTTGACAGATTTTTCACATCTAATTTTCATCTGAATCTTTCAAATGTATGGGTTTACAACATGTTGTAATCTCCAACAGTCATAAGTGACAACTCGTTCTGTACTTTTGGCATACACTCTATTAAGTAGTTTTCTTTTTTTATGTGTGTTTTTATTATTTTTGTATGAAGTGTATTTGTTTTGTTTTTGTCACTAAATTTGTTTTAATTGTATAAGTGTACCAATAAATTATTTTATTACTATTATTTAAATAATGGTAATGTTTTTACAGAAATAAGTGCCGAGTTAAGTTAAAACGCTCGGGTGCAAATCATACATCTTTTAGCTACATAGAAGTTCTATGATTTGCACGCGGTAAAGATTTTACAAAGTGAATTTTAAAATGCATAAACTTTATAATATTTACCTTCCTCTTGAGTCACTCTAACTAATGGTAAAAAGTGCATTGCATCCGTTGAGCGGTTTAAAAGCTATGGGGCCCTTTTCACCATCTCCAGGTTAAATATTCAATGGTTGAAACATATAGAATCAAGTCAACTGTTAACAGTCAGGGACTGGCTGAAAGAGATTGCTCTATATTTTAACCATTGATTAATTTACCTCGGAGATGGTGAAATTGGGCCCTAGGCGAACAGACAACGAAGGTTGGTTTATTTTATACGTAAGCTTTATGTTTGCGATATTTTTAAAGGTAATAAAAGCCAAAGCATAAAAATATCACCAGCCACTTTGTGAAATAAAATTACGCTGTTGTAAGTTTTTCGCAATTTTTTTGTGGAAGTGTTTGTGTGGCTTCGTAAGTTTATTGTATTTTTTTAACCCCATATGCAAAAAGAGGGGTGTTATAAGTTTGACTAGTATGTCTGTCTGTGGAATCATATCCCGAGAACGGATGAAACGATTTCAAAAATTGAAATCGTTGATTATGATCTAAGACTAGTTTAACGAAAATGTGTTGACCCGTTTAAAAGTTATTATGGGTTAAGTGAGGAATAAAAATCGAATATCGCCAAATATACTCGAGCGCATCACGTGCGCATTACAAAATAGTACAACGTTCTTTTAAGGGAACAAAGGTTTTGGAATCGGAGTTTTTTTTATTTAAATTTGGTTTGGTGGTAAAACACATCTTTGTTCTTCTAGATGTGCATAGCCTACACGACTGGTTACATCCCGCCCAACCTCAACTACACCGTTGCCCGCGAAGGAGTGAGCGCCTTAGAAAGCAAGCGACTCACGGTCGTCACGGACAAACAGCCGTGGAACAGAGGAATGTCAGGAATCAACAGTTTTGGATTCGGTGGAGCCAACGCTCATGTGTTGCTTAAGAATACTGCTAAAGCGAAGGTAAGTTTACACTAAGGTCTTGTTTGACAATATCCGAGTTAATGAGTCAATGGTTAAAGTTAACGTCAAAGTCAAAACGTTTATATCCTTTGAAGCTCAGGGTATGCCCGCACAGGGCCCTGATATTATTTTTTGACAACCTCTAAAAAAAAATAATCTATGTAGTATATCAATCACCTACCCATAGTACAAGCTCTGCTTAATTTGGGGTTAGGTTAGGTTAATATTTAAAATATATTTTATTAATTTAATTGCATACATGGAAAATTCCATGTATATATAGACAGGTCAACTTAAAATAACTAAAACTAAAATTTGAAAGCAACAATTTTAAAGGATATATTACATTATACATTGTCTCGACAGTTCGCTTAAATTTTTTATACCGAGTTGAGAAGCAAAAATATAGATCAGGTGCTGTTAATGGACGAGGTCAGGTGAGACTCCTGCAGGTGCGATTAAGCTGGGTGCTGTAACGGAACTACTTCAATCCTGGTCACTCAGAGACAGATAGTTGTCAGTTGGCTTGATAGAACTTTATTCGTACTGTTCACGTTCTTAAGTGTTTACCCTCTCAATCCTTTCACGTGACCTCCGGGTGGTGCTAAGAACAGTCTCTGGTGGTTCGTCGATTTTTTCGTGTTTCGTAATGTGGTCCGGAGAAGCCATCTACCTTCTAGGCATCTTCTTGCCCCATCTTCGACCACAATGTCACTTTACATCAGATGAGATTGTAGGCTTAAAAAATAAAAAAACAAAACAAAATCAGAGAAAAGTCAGTAATTATTGTTAGTTATGTTATTAATACGTGTCAATGGCTAGTAATATCAAGACCTATCTCGCTTTGTCACGTGTGACTGACCGAAATAGCTCTATTTTCAACCATTGTCTAATATTACTCGGAGATGGTGAAACAGGCCCATTGTATTATTAGTGCGTATGGGTATGTCAAAATTATGTTTTATTTATATTATTAGGTAACATGTATGCTTAACGATGTCTGCTACAAGAAGGTATAACTATTTTGTAATTAGTTTTGCTGTTAAATAAATATTTTTTTCAATTTAATTTTATACTTCTGAATAAATTACTCGGTGATTATGAAACGAGCCACAAGTGTGATTGTTTAGGAACGATTTCTAAAATATTGACTACTTTAAATTCATTGATGTGCCTGCATGTGGTTTATAATTAAAATTATGATGATAAAGTAAATAAAAGATGTCCCAACAGCTGGTTTTAACAGAGTATTATGTACGTCAACCGTTAATAAATAATATTTGAGAAAAATATTATTGGACATAATATTTGAGAACATATAGCTAATGAACGTTTATTAAGGGTTAACACACCCGTGGTATGTTTGTGTTGATCATCATCATAATTTCAGCCGTAGGACGTCCACTGCTGGACATATCCAGTTATTACGGTTGGAAACGTGAACCCGCGTTTACCAAATCATTCGTCCATATAGGAGGCGGACGTCTTACGCTGCGCTTGCTATTCTTTCGATCGAAGTCTTCAGTCGTCGCTGATTGATTTTAATACTAATACTTATTTTATAAAAGCGAAAGTTTGTGGGGATGCTTGTAAATGATTTTTTTTGCTGTCCATGCCCTGTGCTTATAAGGAAATAAACGTTTTGACTTTGACTTTGTTCATATAAGCAAATTCTATGTGGATTTTGATGAAACTTCATAGTAATATAGCTTACATTTAAGAATAATACATAGGATACTTGGATAGGAGAATTTAGTACTTAAAATAAAGTGTCAAAACTAAAAACTATACCTGCGAATAACACTATACCAATTTGGATCAATTTTGGCACGGAGCTATATAGTCCCAGTAAAGGAAAAAAGCAATTTTTACTGTGGGAAAATCGCGGCTTTATAGTTGTCGTTCGGGAAATCTAGTAGTCTATATATCAGAGTCGGCTGTATCCAAATCAATTAACGCCCCTTGGCCAAAAACTGTCAATATTATAAAAACATTTTAACTTATTACATGTGACATTGACATTCGATGTGACAAGACATTCACCATCCCACACTTGGCCAGCGTGGTGAATTAAGGCCAAATCTCTCTCGCCAAGAGAGAAGTCCCTTTGTCCCAGCAGCGGGAACGTTAATAGGGTGATGATGATGATGAATTTATTACAAGTCTCAAAACATTTTTAACGCCCGACCAAAAAAGAGGGGTGTTATGAGTTTGACGTGTCTGTCTGTTTGTCTGTCTGTTACATCATAGCTCCCGCACGGATGGAGCGATTTCAATTTAGTTTTTTTTGTATGAAAGGTGAGTTTGGCCTGCGTGTTCTTAGACTTGTTTCATGAAAATCGGTTGAGCCGTTTAAAAGTTATGGGGGTGAGAGTGGGGAAAAAAAACAGAAAATCTGCAAATATACTAGTGTGGGGTATCAAATGAAAGCGCATCGCGTCCACATTACATAATATAATTTTGATTGACATTTAAGAAAAAGAAGGCATTGGAATCGGGGATTTTTCTTAAATTTTAAATTTAGTTTTATAAATCCCGTAGGTAAACAAGGGTATGCCTGACGATGACCTTCCCCGCCTGGTCTGCACCTCTGGACGCACGGAGTCCGCGGTGGCGAGGATCCTGGACGACCTGGAGTCCAGGACGGTAGACGTGGAACTGATCAGGCTGCTGCATGCTGTGCATGATGAGGATATCACAGGCCATGTTGTTAGAGGATACACTTTACTCTGTGAGTCTGAAACATTCGAATTCATCGTTAGATCTATATACCTCTAGTTTAAAAGAAAAGTTATAGATTAAATGCATTAAGGCTTCGCGCTCATTGAAGTTAAGTTAAGTCTTTAAAGAAAAAATATTTTGTTTTAATTGAATTAATTTTATATTACTGGCCTAAAGACTTAAATCTTTATAAGAACAAAAAAAAATAATGGGTATTGAGACCAGCTTGGAATAGCAATAGGATAGCAGTATTGGTCCTTACAATTTAATTTGAATCAACTACTGTAGAAAAATGTACATTACTATAAATATTCTATGAACTGCAGTGGGTCGGAATGGCTAATCTATATATAAATAAAAATGAATTGTTGTTCGTTAGTAGATTAAAACTCGAGAACGGCTGGGCCGATTGAGCTGATTTTGGTTTTAAAATGTTTGTCGTAGTCCAGGGTAGGTCTAAGCGGTGAGCAAATAAGGAAAAATTGCCGGGAACTTTTTTTACCCGTGCGACGATGGGGTGGGCCGCTAGTAAATAATAATAATAAATATTTTGTAGCGTCTACTCCTGAGAAGGCAGTCTCAGTAGCCCGGGATGTGCAATACTTCTCCGGAGTCCGCCGGCCCGTGTGGTTCGTGTACTCCGGCATGGGGTCCCAGTGGGCCGGCATGGCCTCGTCCCTCATGAGGATCCCCATCTTCGCTGCTGCTATACAGAGGTAGGCGGAATCTATATAAATAAAAATGAATTGTTGTTCGTTTGTCTGATTAAAACTCGAGAACGGCTGAACGGATTTATCTTCAAATCTATCTCGGGGGAATCGCAGATGTCTATAACACAGGCTTTTCTAGTCTAGCGTAGACATCTACGGCTCACCATATTCAATCTAGATTGCACTAATTTATTTTTCATAGTTTGTAATTTGATTTTAAGGTTGATTGTAAATGGTGATTTATGAGAAATTATTTTTATTTGTGGAAATAAATAAATATCTATCTAAAAATATCTATCTATCTTATCATAGTCTTGAAACGTTCAAGGAGGTCTAGGAAAGGTTTAAAAGGCGAGAAAAAATCGAATAATTGCCGGGATTTTTTTTTAATAAGAACCCGTGCGAAGCCGGGGTGGGCCACTATTAACAAATATATTTAAAGTCAATTCTCTCTTTTACATCCTAAGGTTGCCTGGAAGAGATCGCTATTAAGCTGTGTACTTATTCCTCATATGTTATTTTTGTAACAATTGTTTTGTTTTGGTGTAAAATAAAGTGTTTTTGTATTGTATTGTAAAGTGATAACTTTTTATGGGATGGTAAAAAGCCTAGTTGGCTAAGTTGGAGCATGCTCGACTTTAATTTCGAAGATCGTAGGTTGAAACACCTCTCACCTCATTATTTAAGAACATTAATATAATAACAATGCCATCACTTTATATATATTTAAATATTATGCATGCAAGAAAAAATCTAGTTAAGTACACTAAGCACTCAGACTGCCACAAATACGAAACCAGAAATAAAGAAAAGTTACTTCAACCAATTACGCGATTATCGAAAGTTAGCAAATCGTTTGCGGTTAACTGTGTTAAGTTTTATAATACCTTATCATTAAATCTTACTCGTCTTAAGGAAAAACCATTTAAAAATAAAATAAAAGTGACGCTTCAAAAGAAAGCTTATTATTCTATTAAGGACTTCCTATCAGATGCAAATGCTTGGCCAGATGTTACATAGGTGTAACATATATTGTAATTTATAATAAGAATAATATGATAGTTATTATTATTTTGTATTAATTGATTTATATTTATGATTTAATGTATTTATGGACTATTCTAAGTGCACCATTTTGTTTGCCTATGGAATAAATGATTTTTGAATTGAATTGAATTGAATCTAGATTCTTCTTCTTTAAAAAATGTCCCGGGCACTTGGCCAGCTTGGTGAATTAAGGCCTAATCTCTCTCGCTAAGAGATAAGTCCCTGTATTCCAGCAGTGGGAACGTTAATAGGGTGATGATGGTGAATGGATTTTTAGCAGTACCTACGTCGTTCCAAAAAAGCAGAATCCTACCAAGTAAGTTTAGTCTCATGTTGATATATCAAATTCTAATTAATTAAATAAAATAAATAAACAAATAAGTCATTTATTTTAGGCATCAAGCTCCATATCATACATTGTATGTATGATAGTCCGTAAGGGTGTTTAAGCTTACAGATTATCATACATACACTATAAATCTTATAATATTAAAACCACAGTGTTCGTGCTATGGAGTCGAATGTAACAGCGGGGTCTCTTTTGTAATTAAAAGTTTCTACATCTCTTCCATGACAAGTATAGGGACTTCATTAACTTATTGTTTTATTGTATGCTTGAATTAATATTCCACAGGTGCCACAAAGCGCTGGAACCTAAGGACATCAACCTGACCAAGGTGGTCACGGACCCGGACCCCAAGATCTACGACAACATCCTCAACTCCTTCATCGGCATCGCTGCTGTGCAGATTGGACTCACTGACATACTGAAGGCTATTGGCATCGAGCCGGACTATATCATTGGTAAGTCATACATCATCATCATCTTCCTGACCTTATCCCACATTACGTGGGGTCGGCACAACATGTTTTCTCCTTCCATTTCCCTCTATCACCCGTCATCTCAACACTCACCTCTTTCTTACACATATCATCTTTCACACTGTCATAAAATAAATAAATAAAGAAGTAATTTAATATAGGCATCAAGGCCCATATAATACATTGTACGTATGATAGTCCGTAAGGATGTTTAAGCTTACAGACATATCATATTATTATATTTCATACATAACAAACCAAAATAATTTAACTAAAATAACTCGTGTGTAATACTTGAACGACAACAATCACCAACAAAATATTTCGCTTTTGCTACCCAGGCTCGTAGGAGAACCGTGCTAGGAGCACGCAAACTATCATACTTAATCCCACACACACACAACAAGAATTGAATTATTTGTTATCCTAATATAATATACTAATAAATGTACTAAATTTTGAACATCTCCATACAGTGTGAATGACTATCTGAATCTGAATATTAACGCTTTTATGCTGCAAAATTGTGTTAACCCGAGGACACCTACATGTCAACGGGTATTTAAACTTTTAAAGTATGTAATGCAACTTTCCAAACTAACTGCATTGGCAAACTGACTTAATATCATCGGGCACATAACTTAAATATTTTAATTTTATTTGGGACAACTCGTTACGGAGTTACGTTAATAAATTAAAAGATTCATACAATAATATTAAAAACTAATTTAAATTAATTATACTGTCATGCACATTGCGCCCCAGTAAATTGTACTACTAACCGAGTAGTGAGCTTTATTTTGTTGTATTATAGTTATAAGCCTAAGTTGATAAATATTTGTCAATATTCTGCGACACAAAATAATTTTTTTATGTTTAAAATAATTATTTGAAAGTGTAAAGTTTGGTCCCTAGAAATCACTTGGACTTACATAAAATACTAAATTTACAAATATACTCATATATTATTGAAATCTACAGGTCACAGTGTAGGCGAACTCGGCTGCGCATACGCCGACGGCTGCTTCACAGCCGAGGAGATGATCCTGTCAGCTTACAGCCGAGGCCTGGCGTCCATTGAGACCCCCTTCATCAAAGGATCCATGGCTGCAGTCGGCATTGGCTACAACCAAGTAAGATTGTGCTGGATTCTGGAAAATGTATATCACCTTGATTTGGTCACGGAAAGTGTTTTCATTATCATTATCCTGAATCTCTAGGTAAATTGTAAAGTTGACTTTATGATCCAGAGTACAGATTTTCTTTGTGTTTAGTTGGGAGGATGGAAGTAACAAATTAATATTTCCAAAACATCTACAACTATTAATTTTGTTATATACAGTTCGAATTATGGCGTCTGCAAAAGTTTACAAAACTGAGTTGCAGGGTCAGCGCCTACCTCCAGAATAGACTGCGTCCTATTTAAACAATTTAAATAGAAATAATATATATATGTATAGGTGATAGTAAAACAATGGATACTAAATATATTTAAAAATCTTTGATCTATGAATCTAAGTTCTGTTACCACATTTATTCACATACTTCTTTTATCTCACCTTTACATATAAAAACAATGAAAAATGATGATTTAATTAAGAATGGTGATGAGCTTTGTATTCATTGAATCTTTAACATTTCGATCCTTGCAAGACTTTGACTGAAAGATAGTATATCTCTTAACAACTAAAAAGATCGCTTTTTTACAACTAATAATTCTCAAAATTATGCTTGAAATCTCGCTACATATTCAATTACACAGATCATCGTCAACCATTTTATAATGCAGAATGAAAAATAGACAGTAGCCGATTCACAGACCTAATGAATACGTAAAAATCGGTAAAGCCGTTTCGTAGGAGTACGGGAACTAACATTGTGACATGGAGATTTTATATATCTTAATATAATATAAATCTCGTGTCACAATGTTTGTCCTCAATGGACTCATAAACCACTTAACCGATTATAATAAAATTCGCACAACAATTGTGCAGTTCGATCCAACTTGAGAGATAGGATAAACTATCCTATCGTACGGCGAGAAAAATTCGAATAATTTCCGGGAAAATTTTATACCCGTGCGACGCCGGGGCGGGCCGCTAGTAATATTATATAATCAGGTCATATCTGTTACCAGAAAAATATTACTAAACAATGTAATATGTAATATTCATTATATTTTCTCCAAGGTGAAATCAATGTGCCCCCCCGAGATCGAAGTGGCCTGCCACAACGGCCCCGACTCCAGCACCATCTCCGGCCCCGCTGACATCATGAAGACCTTCGTGGCCCAGCTTACGTCCCAAGGCATCTTCGCGAAGGAGGTTCCTTGCTCCAACATCGCTTATCATTCCAGATATATTTCTAAAGCTGGTAAAAACCTATACTAACTTAGATAGAAGTTTGAGCTTTTAAATGCTTTTTTGTGTGAAATTTTCAGGGTTGACCGTAGAGTTCTCTAAATAAATTATAACACACAAAATCATAAAGTGACATGATCAGGTGAAACTTAAAGTAAAACCATCTTAAAATCGATATTTTTTCTGTGTAAGTTATTTAGGTTAAATTAAAAAATTACCATAAACCTTTTATAATAATAATAATATAACTCATTTTTACACACCAAGATAAAACAATACAAAAGGGACTTAAGGCTAAATACAAAATGCGTAATGGGCCTTATTGCTTAAACCTTTTTCTTCCAGACAGCTTTTGGATGGAGAGGCAAATAAAAATTTGTTTCATATTTAAATGAAAGTCAACTACCTACCTAACCCAATTATGTTAGTCTTTAGGGTAGGCTGGAGTTGCTTGGCTGGGTTTGGAGGTTTTGTCTGTTCACGTCCGTAAGTAACCCTCTGAATCCTTACACGTGACCTCCGGGTGGTGCTAAGAACAGTCTCTGGTGGGAGGCTTCGGCCGCGGCTTGTCACTACCCTCCGGGCTGGGCCAGTGCGTGAAGCGATTTATTCGCGTTTCGTAATGTGGCCCGGAGAAGCCACCACCTACCTTCTAGGTCTTCATGCTCCATCTTAGACCACATCGTCACTTTAAATCAGGTGAGATTGTGATCAAATGAAGGCTTATCTATCATAAAAAAAAAGTCGTAGATTGAAAAGTGGTCATTTTACGATTTAACAGATAAATGGTGTTCTCCCCAGGTCCAACACTGCTGAAGTACCTGAAGGAAGTAATCAAGTCCCCGAAGCCCCGCTCTGAGAAGTGGGTGTCCACGTCCGTGCCCCAAGCTCAGTGGAAGGATGCCAAGTCCGAGCTCTCTTCAGCGGAATACCACACGAATAATCTATTGGTATGTTTTTGATCAACATGACAGCAAAAAGTTTTAATAACATCTTCCTCAAAATATATATGGGAAAGCGCACTTAAATTAGAGGTTGCGGGTTCGATCCCCACCGGGAGACCAGACTTTGTACTTGTGGTACCAGACTACACTTTGTGGTTTCTGTTTGGGTGTTTTTTTTTTTTTTTTTTTTTTATGCTCGTTAAGTCTTCATTTGACCACAATCTCACCTGATGTAAAGTGACGATGTGGTCTAAGATGGGACATGAAGACCTAGAAGGTAGGTGGGTTTATATGGATCAAATGTATGTATTTTCAAAACGTCTCTATGTAGTATATCAGTCACCTAGCACCCATAGTACAAGCTCTGCTTAGTTTGGGGTGAGGTGATGCTGTGTGATTAGTCCGGAAAAAAATATTTTATTATTTATTTAACTCATCATAAACCTATTTATGGCAAAGGACAAAACAATAATAACACCGACTTAAAAAATAGATAAAGGTTCTCAAATCAAAGCTTATGTTTTGTAACTAATACCGATTTTCTCGAGATACGAGTATATTCAATAATTGACATGCTTCAAAACCTTTTTCTCCATTAACGAATTTTTATGATCTTTTTTTTTTGAGACAGTTTTTTAACTTTTAGTTGCCAAATTGTTAGTATGACCGCGATCTCGCGAAAACTTGTATTAACCCGGACAAAAGCAAATGGGAAATTTTATAATATTCTCAAGTCTAGTATCTGTTGAATTCTAGAACTACAAACCCTATGTTTATCCCCAGTGCCCGGTCCTATTCGAGGAGTCCTCCCGGCTCATCCACCACAACGCCATCACCATCGAGATCGCGCCGCACGGACTCCTCCAAGCGATCCTGCGTCGTTCCCTGAAGAAGGACGTCTTCAACATTCCTCTTACGCAGAGGAACAACAACGACAACGTGCATTATTTGTTTAATGCGCTTGGACAGTAAGTTTAATGTATCCTCTGTGATCTTAAGTCAGATAGCGCCCAACGGGTCTCACAGCCGATCGTGCGTAGAATTTTCAACATTCCTCACACTCACAGGGACAACCAGCATAACGTACAGTATTTGCTTTATGGGCTTCCACTGTAAGTTTACTGCTGTTGATTTTGTTATATAGAAACAATTTAATATCATATCAGGCTCCTATTTCACCACGGCGAGAATTGTCAAGCGACAGGTATATTACAATTTTATAAAATTGTAATAAATCCCAAATATGTTGGGCTAATTTGTATAACCCGTATTGATGCAAGATAGGATGTCTTTTATCTGTAGAAATAGTTTATAAATAGCTTTCTATATTTATATTAAGTTAGTCATCGTTATATTAGCTGTAAGCCTTCCTATTGAATAAATAAATGGACATCTGTGTTGCCTTACCTGATAATAATACCGTCTTATGCAGAATACATATGCATAATAGACTACTGAATAATTTTAGCACATTAGGCAATGTGTCAGTGAAATTAAAGTTTTGCATTATTCTAAACATCAACAATGTCAAACAAAGGTTTTCACCAACATCTCAAATTTAACTATTAAATTTAAAGGAAATACACCCTATAATTATAATTCTAAGTTAGGGATTTAATCTTCTAGTTTTATCCACAACGAAGTTACAGGGGGTCGAAAATGGCCTGAATTGCTTCGAGAAAAGGATGGTACGGCCGTGACGCTTTTTTGCTCGACTTGGTGGGGGCACTGCCGTGCCCCCAGATACAAACCTGACCGGTACCTAACTTGTTATCAATATATGTTTAATATTTATAATCTTGTAGAGATGTTGCTGGAATACCTTTGTTTGTCATTGGCGATGTTTAGAATAATGCACGGTGACTGAAATACACCATTATTCTCAAACCATTCTCCTATCATCCAGGTTGTACGAAGCTGGCCTGAACCCGCACCTGGCGAACATCTACCCGCACGTCCAGTACCCCGTCTCCCAAGGCACCCCGATGTTGGCTCACCTCGTGGAATGGGAGCACAGTGAAGACTGGTGAGTCCTCTCACCTTTCATCTTACATTTTTTTAACTACTGGACTACTTCCAAAATTTATTTTAACTGGTTTTTCTCACGTAAAGAACCTCGCTAGTAAATCTATATATTTTTATAAAACATTCGCTTAGTAGAGACTGAATAAATTAATAACCGACTTGGTATTACATGGATCTCACAACTTTTTACCGCAGAACAACTGAGTTGCGCGACTTGGTTTTTTTGACAAGTATTGTTTTTGATGGGATCTCATTTCTTTTTGTATTTTGTAGACAGTTCTACTTTTTTCCTTTTCTGTACCTTCTACTTATTGTATTAAGTCCACATAATTTTCCTTTTGCCGGTCCAGATTGGATTTATTTATATTTCGCATTGTTATTACTTTAGTACATATTTCGTATATACGTGGCGTTGCGACAGCGCCCTCTATACCGGTCTTTTCTAGATTTTTTAGTTTTTCCTTGATTCATACACCAAACACTACTTATATTCCAAATTTAAAGCTTCTAGGTCTGCTAGAAGTGCCTTAGAATTTTGATGATCGGTGAGTCCATGAGTGACAAAATTAAGAAATTTGACCCGTTATAATTCTTAAAATACTGGTTCAAATTTAATAAAATTTGAAATATACCGTGTCTTTACAATGCCTGCATGGTTACTGAAAATTTCTGTCTTCTAGTCCTCTTATAATAAAGTTTTCTCTTTTGAATATGAATAGAGCGCTCGCTACGTGCTCTATGGACTGTTTTTTAAAGCATTAATCTGTTTGGCTTTGTCGGTGACCTGTTTTGATTCTCCATTCGGTCTCGTGAAGAAACCTTGAGAATAGCCATTTTAGGGACTTAAGCTTATTCTTAGATATGCCTTAGTTTAAGCCCGCGTTTTAGATCTTGAAAGAGAAGAAAAAAGAGTTTGAAGGACATGTGACATTCACCAACCCGCACTTGGCCAGCGTGGTGAATTAAGGCCTAACCTCTCTCGTCAAGAGAGAAGTCCCAGCAGTGGGAACGTTAATAGGGTGATGATGATGATCGGTAAGACATTTTCCTACTGTTGTTTCTCAAAATTTAAATAATAACCTAAACAAAATGCAGTTATCTCGTCTCAGGTGAGCTGTACTCCCGACGTCAGTTTACAGCAAATTCTTTTAATTCGCCCGCACAAAACGTATTGTGTTCCGGACAGTTGAAAAACGAGAAAAAAACAGTAAAATCCTACTAAATTGGCTACGAGCCAGGTTTCTGATTCTGGGGCGAATACTGACTAGCATTATAATGCAATTATACCTACTTGTATTAAAATAAATACGCGCGCGCACAATGATATTGCATCTAGTGCAATTTTGGTGAAATATTAGAATTTCACCAAGTCATTTGGCTTAATGTCTTATTTTCAAAGATTCCTAACTGAACTTGATAATGGGAGATTAAAAGGGACCGACCACCCTGCGAGCTTTTAAACAATCAACATCCGTTAACATACTACTCTAATTGACACAGCAATATTACAATACAAAAAAAAAACAATGCTTAAGAACTAAAAAACATGTAGATAATAGTGTAAAAATGGGCGGCATTTTCACTAAAGGTGATTGTAACGTAGAAAAACGGTCTGAAGTAACATTTACATTATTTTTAATTCAACAGACAATAACTGAGTTTATCGTTTAAATAAAACATTCCGCAGAGTCGAGGCCTAGCGTTGCTTTGTATTCTGACACTAGCTGGATTTTTATTGCATTTGGAGTTAATTTCTTGGATAAAACGGTGAGTTATCCATTGAAACCCGCATTTAATAAAGAGGTATGAGGTGAACTTAACAGAGCAGACTTCCGCAACTTGGGGTTAGTTGTTCATTTTACAAAACTGTATAGGTATACCCAATCATTTAAGATCTAGAGAGCTTAGCTCTTTCCAGGAGTCCATTTATTTTTAGATAAGGGTTGAGCTTATTGTAGATGCTGCATAATCTTTAAGCGATACCTTCACTTAATCTTTACCAGATTAAGTATCTCCAGAGCTCTTGAGTATTGCTATGTAATGTTATATTCTTATGAAAATTCGGTGCTCTGTTTAGCGTCAGGGTCTCACTCACTTAATGCCCGTAGCATTTTCTTGTACTTTAGAGTATTCGGCGTTGTCCGTAGTGTGTGAGTAGTGTTGGTAGTGATAGCAATAGTGCAACGCACACGTCCTAAAACAAGTCGGTCAGAAATGAAATCGAGGAAAAATCGGCCCGATTATCTGTCCAACAAAAACTGTGATGTGGGCAGCCTTCGTTCACTCTTTGTTCAAATGTCGGCCCTCCGCGCATTTTCAGTGCTAGCGCATTGGATCGACGAAATTGTAGAACAAAAACCTCTTTGGTTTGTACAATTCACTGACAGACGCGCGGCGGCAATTTGCAAAGAAAACTGTATTTTATTAACAGTTCATGTGGTCAAATAAAGGCTTAGCTAGCATAAAATAACAACAAAATGACACAAAAAAAAATGGACATACTTTTTCCTTAATAAGAAAGTGCAACGATATACTTCTCCATATCTTCTGACTGCGAAATTTTGTACATTTAGCACGAAAGCAAATGTCACGTAACACTGTAACGTTTTGCTTTTTGTTATAAAAACAATTAATTTAAATAATCTAAATAACGGACTAATTATTATTTTATGCTTTTTTGAATCGCGGAAAACTGTATTTTATTAACGGCTCATAAGTCGTATTTGCCTCAATTGACATAAAAATTACACAACTGACTCGCGGTCGATTGGTGATTATCTACTCCATCGAACAAACGGTGAATAAACTTGCACAAGTTTCCAAATATAAGGTATCCATTTATCTATTAAAAATCCCGAGCAAAGCGCAGTCATCCAGGTACTGAGCCTTATATCTAAAAGTAGCAGTTCGTGCTTATAATGATTATAAAGAAACTGTTAAAATAAAAAGCCATACTTCTTGCCCACACAAATTTCTTTGAAGAGCACATCAGACACTAGCACATGATATACGACTATAAAAAAAGCAATAAGCTCTCGCACTTAATCTTGCTTATACCATTGTACCGCGTTGTACGAAGCTGAGGTATTACGCACACTTGTCATTGGCTCGGCATAATCCACCTGTAATAGAAAAAACAAATACATGTCTGTGTCACTCAGGGATAATTTCACAAAATCCGAGTAAACCAAGCAATGGTTAGTTAAGTAAAGAGCTATCTCGCCTTGTCACATGCGGCTGAGCGAGTAAGCTCTATATTTTAACCATTGTATTATTTTACTCGGAGATGGTGTAACAGATCCTAAGAATATAATACATGCCGCTTTCATGTAAACTTTAGTAACCATGTACAGTCGCATAAAATAATCAAACTTTGCAGAAGAAGTAGCGAAACATTTAAAACCTGTTCTTTAAATAACTAGTCCTTCATTTACATTATCAAAAAAATTACACTTTTATTTAAACATTAAATCAAGAAGATTCCGCGCTTTGAAGTACCGCGTGGCTGTAATGCTTCCATGCGATTTGTACAAAATTTCGCACTTTCTTATTAAATTCTTAGCAAAAAATTTGGTATCCAGTATTTTTGGACGGGTTAACAGATAGATTAAACAAAATACCTTCATTTTTATGTAGTCATCAAGCCTACTCGAAAATCCGCTGCTTCTATCACCTGATCCCCGTAAACATTTTACGCCGACCGTAAATTATAGACCTCAGTGAATTTTCTGTCCCCACAACGTTTAGCCTAACCTGTGCCAAAACGCAATAAGACCTCTCCTTATTAATTGCTAGCAATCATTCACAGCCCGCGAACAAATACTGGAAGTGATATATTGCCCGCAGCGTGTTTTATAGCCCTTATTTAGAGGCCCGTAGGGCTCAGTTTGAGCGGTCGGTTAGCCTCATTGACTGCTGTGTTAGCGGGGTATTTTTCACGCACTTAGAGGCTTTGTAGGGTTGCAGGGTGCATACGCCTTGATAGGGCTTTTCGTTTCAAAAATATTTATAAGCTTTTATTAACTTTCATCTGTCCCGATGTTTTATAGTAAAATATTGCAAGTTAAGACCGTTCCCGGTTTCCGAGCTGATAATTTGCATGGATTTGAATGGTACCGTTGAATATAAAGATCTTCGTTAAATATAATACTTGTTATATATAATACTAGCTTTACATGCAAGTCGTTGCCCTTGTTTTTGGATTTTCCCGGTAAGAAATAGCTTATAGCCCAATAGCCCGTTAAATGGGCTGCTGGAAGAATGTAAGAAATTTTCAAATAGGTTCCTGATATTAGCGCATTTCACAAACAAACACTTTACCCTTATAATATAGGTGTAGATAACTTGAAAACTATCATGGTTATCAATACTCTTTAGATTTAACTTTTTAAATTATCATGGTTTTTAACAATATTATGACTTATGTGATCATGGCGCTTGCAACAGTGTAGAAATATTGAAAAACTCAAAACCGTCAAATCATAGTATGTTACCCGTTTTAACTCAAAATACTGTTTAGATTATACTGTTTTTATAAAGGGATAGAATATAATATGTTTATTAGCATACAGAAATCCAAACAAAACATAAACTAAGGATTGGTTGGGAAATTTAGTATTTACCATGATTCAGTAAACTGTTCATTTCAACCGCATCATGGCGCATGTACTCGTGGCTGTACCGAAATATCGGGAAACTCAAAAGGCAATCAATCATGGTCAATATTCCGTTATAAATCTAAATAGTATTTATATAATATAATAACATCGATACTCATGATTCGTATATATGAGTAAGTCATTCTCGTATTATTAACGGGCCATTGAAAGTTTCAACTTTTTTCTACCAAAGACCAATCAGGGATTCAGTACCTACATCGTATTCTCAATTGAGTGAACCAAATATTCTACAGTGTATTGAGGGTAGTTTTTTAGATGATTATGTTTTTATGTTGTCAACAGGAACCAACCTAATTCTCCTTGTTCACCTTTATGAACTTACTTTTATTTACAAGACCTTATTTATCTGCTTATTGATGATGCAATTTTTTTTTTCAAATATTTGGCAATAAGTTTAACGATATCAGACGATTGAAGAAACGACCCAATATTGTATAGTTGTTCGAAGCAATGTTAATAACATACTCGATAAGTGCAATGTAAATTCTTTTAAATAAATAAAAATATTTCTCTAAACGTAAATAAATAAAAATATCTATAATCGTAAACTAATATATACATTACACACATATTTTTAATCTATCTAAATAATTTTGGTAGAAAACATCTGTCGTATCGCGGCTTAAAATTTTACATTTCCAACAAGGTGTCTCGCAAAGCTGTATTAGAGTAGGATCTGCACAAATAAATATGCTAAGCAGGGTTACAGAACCCGGTTTACTCTAATTTATTAATAAATTTCCCGCACTAAGGATCATTATAATTTATGAATACGGAGTTTTGTGGAAGGTGTGCGAGTAATTTGTGGAAATACGTTCTTAGGAACGTGTGTGCGTGACTTTCGTAATGTTAATTTTATGTATGCGTTTCAATCGTTGTAGTTTAAATTACACAAGGACTTCTATGAAAGAAACACCATATTTTTCATAGAACATTCACTTGCGTAAACAAATTGCTTAACTAGCTAAGGAAAATACTATTTTTGGTCCTTATTTTTTTTTTGTTGTTTTTTTTTATATTTTCGAGTAATATTGATAATATAAAAACAGCGGCTCTGAGTAGTTCAATTGACGTTGTGAATATTTTATATTTCGGAATGGTCAAGTCACATTTTCGTACGAATTGCTCTTACTTCGTTCTAACGACATTTTGATTAGATCACGTCTAGCTATCTGACGCGAGTTAAAAATTTTTTACTAATCCCAACAAGAGCTCAACGCCTCCGCTAAAGATAATACCACCATAATTATAAATAATGATCTCTTTCGAAAAATATACCAACTTTTATGACCCGTTTTAAGTCTTGATTTTGCAAAAGAAGATAATTTACAAAGTTATAAGTGTAATAAAATAACACTCGTAACAGCGTTAAAATAAATAAAAACTGAATAGCCGTCAATGTTATTTATATCTTTACACCAAAACAAAATAGTGGAGCAAGAGTTATATTCCAGAAAATAAATAGAGAATGTTTTTGGCGCCCACCGTGGGCTATGGAGTGTGAAGATAGCGAATGAAGCAGGCTTAGTCAGAGCATAGATTTTTACACAACCTTCATCAGCAATTCAGGATAAAACAAAAACAAACTGTCTCTCAATATCAACCTACTTTAAAATCTTAAATACAAAAAGGCACGCTACTGTTTTATGATATACTCTATTATTGTTACAATAATTATTGTGTTTCAGGGAGGCCTATGACATGTAGTGAACTTTCTACGGCCAAGACATACGAACGATTTATCCACATCTAAATATACACTTTTAATGTCTATCCTTATACGTTGTTATTATTATCTTTTACATATTTCCGACTTCTTCGACGTTTTAACAAATAGATAATATTACTTGGCCATAGACAGTCGAACAAGTGATAAGACTGTCTATGGCCAATATGACTGAGAATATGAAAAATAAATTCAATTTACAGAATAAGCATAGTAATTTCTTTACATCTATAATTTTATTAATATGATAATTTATTAAGATACAAATTCGGCCCAAAATCCTGTTGTTGAATATAATGCAGTAAGGCTCAAGTTACTCTCTCGGCAACAGAGAAGTCCCTGCTTCCCAGCAGTGGGCCCATAAATAGGGATGCTTCAGCTTATGCACACACAGAACCGCTCTTCTTTCCGCCCAAACACATATTATAAAGCAACCATTATCCTAATTAATGATCTATCTTACAGGTATGTGACGTCATACAAAGCGCAAGAGAAGATGAAGTCTGGAGAGAGAACAGTGCGGATGTCGATTGTAGACGAGGACAGCGAATATATGGCAGGACATGTTGTTGACGGTAATTTCTATAGAACCTTCATAGTACGAGTAATATTTCACGACTGGTGGGGGTGACGTTTCGCTTGCGGCGCAGTGGTAGCGGGTTAGATTCCCGCCGAGAGTTTAAATGTTTGCATGCACTGAAATCACTTTCTCCTTGGTCTGGGTATTTAATATAATAAAAAATATTTATCAATGTATTTCTACTATATTAAGTATATCAGATATTTAGTATCCGAAACAGAAGTTTTGTGGCTTATAACGGTGCTAGGTGTTTCAGTGAGAAAAGAAAACTTTTTTGGTGCTAGGTGTTTCAGTGAGAAAAAAAATTTCATCGAGCATTTTAACGTAATGTAACATTGTTACTCGGTGTAATATCACGCACTATGATGTAGGTAATGTTGGACTTATGCGCATCGCTCGCGCTTTTGCAAAGGCTCACGAATTGTGCAAAACTTGCGGGTAGCCCTAGCAAGACAAATTGATAGACAGATTATTAAAATGATTCTCAAACTATTTCTGATTTATGGCGTGTAAGGTTACTTTTAGATAAAAGTTTCTTCGTAAATAGTCTATTGCTCAACATGCCGTTTTGTAAATCTTGTTGGTAGACGTCCGATACTGTTATTGACGATCCAAAACTCAAAAGCACTCTGTTGATCAGAGTGTTTTAGATAAGCTACTATACTATTTTTTTTTATATAGGACGTAACTTATACCCCGCCACTGGATACCTGGTGCTGGTCTGGGAAACCCTCGGTATGATGATGGGAGAGCTCTACACCGAAGTGTCCGTGGTCTTCGAGAACGTGCGGTTCCAGCGAGCCACCAACATACCTAAGGATGGAAACTTGGAGTTCATTATTATGATCCAGAAAGGCAGTGGCAACTTTGAGGTGAGTTGAAAATATATCTAACGTAATTGAAAAGTTCGTTCATTCGTAAACTGCTCCAAAGGAATTGATTGGTTAATGCCAGATAAGGCCACAAATTACTACTAAGTATGCGAGATATGATAGCATTTCCCCTATTCGGAATAAAAATGTATGACGCGAACTATTTTAAGCCTGACTAGAAATCTTTCGATGAATCTCGCTCTTGATACGCTATCTTTTTTCTATTTTAAAATAAAATATTCTATCACCGTGTAAACAAAATTTAGTCTTTAACAATTTTGGAAGGAATTGTACTCCGTAAAGAACGTAGTCAGACAGAGATGGCCTGCCGAATAAAATTCATCAATTTTTTTGGTTTGCATAATATTGGTATATTATATTTATAGCATATTAACCATGATCATATTATTTTCTCTTAATGAAAATTCCATACATAAAATATTTATGATTCTTATGTTATGCAATGAGTATTTATAACCATTAGCTATCAAATCAACTGACTATTGACAAAGCTACATCGCTCTATGATTAAACAGTTGACTAAGCTCTCTCGGAGATTCTGAAAGAGGCCCTTCTACCAAAACTTTTCAGATCGTTGAAAGCGGTGCATCCATTGTAACTGGTCGCATTTACGCCAAGAAGAACGTGGGACAAGATTACAGGGTTCTTCAGTCACCAGCTGAAGTCACCGGGCCTCAAATTAAGCACCTGCTGACTAAGGACTTCTACAAGGAACTTAGGCTTAGGGGCTATCAATACAGGTATGCTTTAAATATTACGTTAAACAGTTCACTTTTTATTGACACATTTTTGAAGTATTGAAACCACGCGTAACATTCATACTCGCATAAATGCTCGACTTAATGCTACAAACATACGCTCATTGGTTTGTTCATTAAGCTGGTTATGGGCTAGTTACCTAAATGAGACATCAGTATCAATCTCAGTAATATAATTACGAATTCGAATGCTCTAGACTACTGCTGTTTTAAAATTTGTATTCAACGGTGATCTAAAAATTAGATAAAATTAGGTTACATGTTCTAGTTTTTGTACCACCATAACCTTATCATTACATCCAACAGTGCTTTGCAACTGTATTTTTAGAAATAGATTCGATTGCTTTCCATTCACCATCTAAACATGCATTTATTTATTTAAAAGACTTTAGTTAATAAATTTCTTGTCATGATCTATTCATCACCATATAAGAATAACCGTACAAGAACACTAAAATGCAAATAACTACAAAATTGTAAAAACTGATAAAGCTGTGTAGTTCTATTCGCTTCTCCATTCGGTGTACAAAATTGAAGAAAACTGTCAAGACAATGTTATTTCCTTGATATTTTTAATAATACATTTCCTAATTTAATTAATTTTAAGTTGACCTCATCATCATCTTCCTGACCTTATCCCACATTACGTGGGGTCGGCACAACATGTTGACCTGTCATGAATTATTTTAGACTTTGACCAAATTGACCATTATTTTATTCAACAGCGGTCTCTTCCGTGGCGTTCTCGGCTGCAACGTTCAAGGCACCCGCGGCCGCCTCCAATGGGTCAACAACTGGGTCACCTACATGGACTGCATGCTGCAGATGAAGATTATCGGCAACGACACGCGCGGCCTCTTCGTCCCTACCAGGATTGAGAAGCTGTCCATCGACGCCACTATGCATTACAATGCTATTTCTAAGATGAACCCTGATTCCACCAGGAATAGTTTTGAAATCCGTGTCTATCCTGATTTGGATGTTATAAGGTGAGTTATTAATATAAGTTATTCATTCACGTGTTTCACTCATTGTATTTATAAATAAAATAAATATATCTACGGGACTAGATATATAGGTAAGCTAAAAGCTTTTGTTAAGGGTACTAGACATCTGATACACTTAAGATAGTAGACATACATAGATAGATATATTTATATTATACATATAAAAACACCCAGACAAAGAAGAAAGTGCTTGCAAAACATATAAACACTTGACTTATTTCAATCGAATCCACCCTTTGATTGAAATAAGTACGTATAAGTATAAAATCAATATGAGGCATACAAAATACAAGATAATTTATTTCCATTGTTCGATTTAACAAATTTTTGAAAAGAAGAAGGTTAATAGAACGTTTGATAAAAAACGTTATTCGTCAACCTAGATTAGTGAAATACTTCGCGTTGCAACGATGTACCTGGTCACACACATAGCTTTTACACGAATTACACCGTAGGCCGCTAATGTATAGCCACACAATAATAACAAAATTACCACCAAAATTGTTTTTTGTAAATGTAATATTTAATCTAACTAAGCAAACGCTTGATATATTCTAGGGCCGGTGGTGTTGAGATCCGTGGTCTTCACGCAACACCGATTACAAAAAGAATACCTCTTGGAGTGCCAGTGCTCGAGAAAAACGAGTTCATTGCAAACATTGGACAGAAAAAGATGAAGGTACGTTAGAAAAAACTTCTTATATGGAAATTATAATTTGAATCAAGTATGTAAGAACCAATGTTAAAATCCATTGTACAAACAAGCCTGTTTTCAATTTTAATAATAAACAATTTTTGAAGACTTATAATTATCATAAACGATATAAGATCAAACTATGTGCCATAAATAACAGTTTAGATAACAGTTATCTGAAAGTTATAATGTTTTTAAAAAAATAATTGAAAGAGTCATTAATATCATTAATTAACAATACAATAATTATTTTTGAAACACCAACATTACAAAGCAAAAGAACAATGATAATTTGATCACTAAAAAACAAAAAATAACATAAATAATAACATTTAATAAAACGATGTATCTTTCAAACAGGTCGAAGATATCCTCCGCTCCAACCTCCAACTTGTCCTAGAGAACATCCAAACATACAAAGTGAAGGCTATTGAGTTAGCTGACGAAGAATATAAGACCAATAATCTTGAACCTATCATTGAGCTTGTCGGAGACGTATTGGGAGACCTTCCTCTAGTCCAAGCTGAACTACTGCTGATATCTGAAGAACCGATTGAAATGCCTCAGAATATTACTGTGGAGAATAAGAAGTTAGTCGGAGAGACGAACACAGTCGTCTTTATTGGTGCTAATCTGCTCGAAAGGCCCGAGGTAAGAATCTTGAAGGTTATATTATAGTCGAGACGATAGAAAAACCAAAAATATGCAAAAATAGTCATTATGACTACATAAAAAAGTAGGTATACTGTTTAGTCCGTCTAGGACACCTATTTTTTGCTTTATCAATTTAATAAGAAAGATCCAAAAGTTTCTGAGTGGGTTCTTGTGACGTAAACATTTAGTACATTTTGCGATAATAAACTCACGTATTATAATTTTTAATTTAATATAGACATTTCTCGTAAGCCTAAAATTTTTCAATAAAAGCTTCCTATTTATATAATTAATTGACAATATTAGTATAGATTTGAATTGTAACTTCCAATATTCATCTTATCCTAGGTACTTTCATTAGCGGCCGCTACTCTCAGAGACAAATGCTTCATCATCTCCAGAGAAAAAGAAATCCCTGACGCGAAAAAGCACGCGGACAAATACGACATCATCACGATCTACGACACCGGGGTCGAATACCTAGTCCTCTTCAGAAAGAGAGTCGGCGCAAGACCAGCTAAGTTCGTCAAGATCGTCACGTCAGACCAGAAGTTCGACTGGATCGAGAAAGTGAAAGAGGATTTGAAAGAGGGACAGAAGATAGTTCTGTACAATCAAGATGAACCGTTGAACGGTCTTCTTGGGTTGGTTAACTGTTTGAGGAAGGAGCCGGGCGGTGAGATCGTCAGTGGACTGCTGATCGCTGATCCCTCGGCCCCGCAGTTCAACCCTGACCTGGAGTTCTATGAAGATCAACTGGATAAGGATTTGGCTGTCAATGTTTATCAGGATGTAAGTGAACTTACATTTTTACTTTCTAATCGTTTATATGATTCATAATAGTGTTTTTGTGACACTTTTCTCGCCTTAATGGACAACTTCCTTTAGATGCCTGTTTCGTTATTTTATTTTTGCGGACAATCCATTCAATAAGATCTAGCCCTGTAATAAACTCTAGGCTTGTGTTACGGGTACGAGACAACTGATATACTTGATATAATAAAAAGTTCTTATACTGTACGTCACGCAGCTATGACGTAATCGTGCGCAGCATTTTAAACGCGCCACTGCGTCATTTTCTTCGTTGTTTCCTGCCAAATAAGACATGATTAAACGTACGATGAACAAGATTTAATAAAAATAATAAAAAAAAACCCTGCGTAGTTAGCTATGTGTCAAAATTATCAATGAATTGTAATTTAACCATTATTCAACCTCACTCGGGCATTGAATTGTAAACATTATACCATATTAATTTTCAGTTAACTAGTTTTTTTTTATTTGACATTTAATATATTATCAACAAGTGATTCATCACCAACTTTACATAAATTTTCCTTCAGGGTCAATGGGGCACGTACCGTCATCTCCTGCTCGGTGACCTGGACACCGTCCGAGCTGACCACGCCTACGTCAACACGGTGACCATCGGAGACCTGTCTTCTCTGAGGTGGCTGGAAGGTCCCATCAGGAAGAACCAGGAGTTCAAAGACGCCGAGACTGTGCTTGTGCATGTAAGTAGATTGGATTTGGAAGGTTAACCACGGGGACATTCCTTTTGACAGTTCGCATGAGTGCCAGATTATACAACTGTTTGAAAGTCCGGGCAATAGCTGTGACTTCTTTCGATATATATAATTTGGCGCAGTTTGGACATTTTGGATAGAGGGGATCAGAATCATGTGACGAGAAGAGCTTTAGAAAGAAGTCATTATAATAGACCAAGCAAGAAAACAATACAATGAGATACATAAACTAAACGGATTGGGTAATCGGCGGCCATTTTGCTCAAAGCAATTTTTTCAACCTATCTTTGACGACCTTTTGTCAAACTCCATACAAAGGTTTGTTCAGAGCAAATACTATAAAATATAGGTATTATATCGCATTTTTGGATTTTTTTTACAAAACATAGCTAAGAAAAATGTTGGGTTCACAAACGGATATAATATTATAACTTTTGATACTATTATGGTTATCAATACTATTAAGATTTACAAAGGGATATTTAACATGAGTTCACAGTGATCATGGCGACTGTAACTGTGCCCAAATATCGAGAAACTCGAAGACAATCAATCATGGTAAATATCCCGTTATAATTCTAAATAGGATATTATATTAGTTAAAACCATACAAAATCCTTGACATCTAATGCCTATAACCACAGATTAGATATTTAAATATCTAATCTGTGCTATAACTAACCTAATTTGATACTAGTGTGGAAAGGGAGTTTCTCGTAATTACAACTTGCGCGGGCCCGCATTCCCTTATCATGCTTTTGTTTCGCCTTTGGTGTACTTTAAGTTGAATATAACCATCCGGATAATATAATTATCTATACAGTTTAACCATGATTATTGTACTTTTATTGTAACCTAATAAATAAATAAAATATTTCCGGACTTTTTGGGGAACACCCAGACCCGAAACCAGATAGTACAAAATCTTATCTGGTCTGGCGGGAATCAAACCCGCAACATCTTGCATCTCAGGCGGACCTTCGCCCACCGAGCCATAGGGGTCATGAAATGAAAAAACAAATAAATTAATTATCTATAAAAAACCTTGATTCTAAAACTTAGGTACCTTAATATGAAAAAACATACTTTTTGTAATTTGCATGCGATGCGCTTTAATTTGAGACCCCACTCCCAAAATACTTATTTTCGCAGATATTCGGTATTTCTACCTCACTTTCACCCTTAATAACTTTTAAACGGGTCCACTGATTTTCATCATACATCTCTAAGAACACTCGTTAAACTCACCTTTCTTACAAATTGAGATCGCTTCATCCGTTCCGAAGCTATGATGCCACAGACAAACAGAAAGACACGTCAAACTTACAACACCCCCCATTTGCGTCGGGGGTTAATAAATAAATGAATAACCACTCTATCGTCCAGCGCCCTCGGCGTAAGCAGCGATGATACGTCCCAGCCCGCGTAACGCGAGCGGTGCGTGACACGCGGCGCGTTTTATCCGTTAAAACTATTTATCACATAAAAAGTACTAAACCTATTTCAAAACCAAAAATGTATTTATTTTCTTTATTGTAATTATATAAACTTGAATAATAATATGAATAATCGTACCTACATCTTCATATACTAAAAAATTATCAAACATAGGATGGTAGCATTTTTAGACGCAGACAATTTTGTTGACAGGTGTATTCCACAGCCCTGAATTTCCGTGATGTGATGACAGCGACGGGGCGCGTCACGGTGGACGCGGTGGCGCGCGGCCGGCTCGCGCAGGAGTGCGTGCAAGGCTTCGAGGTGGTCGGCAAGACGCCCAGGTGAGACTTTACATCTTAATATATTAGGTCCTTACATATGAAATTGGCGTTTTTCGTACTGGCCACTTTAATCACAAATTTCTCCTCTTTGGTAAGGAATTCCAAATTCAAATTTGTACAGCTATAGACTCATGTATTTGTGCTTCGATGATCGTCATTCATTTGTTTTTTTTCTTCTGTTTTTTTCTGTTTGCGTCACTCATTTTACAAAATGGAAAACTTAAAATATCGCATTATTTACGAGTACGAGTTCCGCCGTGGCACTAGTGCTGCGGAAACAACTCGAAGGGTGAATGATGTGTATGGCGGTCGTGTTGCAAAAGAAAACACAGTTCGTTTTTGGTTCCAACGTTTTCGTTCTGGAAATTTCGACTTGCAGAACAAGCCCCGTGGACGGCCTGAGACTCAAGTTGATAATGAAGAGTTGAAGGCTATTGTGGAAGCGGATCCATCGCAAACCACGTCCGAGTTAGCTGCAGGCTGCGGTGTTAGTGATAAAACTGTTTTAATTCACTTGAAGCAAATTGGGAAGATTAAAAAGCTTGAAAGGTGGGTACCTCACGAATTGACTGAAGCAAACCGGCAAACGCGCGTCGACTGCTGCGTTACATTACTAAACCGGCACAATAATGAAGGTATTTTAAACCGAATCATTACCTGTGATGAAAAATGGGTTCTTTACGATAATCGGAAGCGCTCAGCGCAATGGTTGGATCCTGGCCAGCCAGCCAAATCCTGCCCCAAGCGAAAATTAACCCCAAAAAAGTTACTTGTAAGCGTTTGGTGGACTAGTGCCGGTATTGTTCATTACAGTTTTCTCAAATCTGGCCAGACTATTACGGCTGATGTCTATTGTCAGCAATTGCAAACCATGATGGAAAAGCTAGCGGCTAAACAACCTAGGCTGGTCAATCGCTCCACGCCACTGCTGCTTCACGACAACGCTAGACCACACACTGCGCAACAGACGGCTACTAAATTAGAAGAGCTTCAATTGGAAAGTCTAAGACATCCTCCGTACTCCCCGGACCTTGCTCCAACAGATTACCATTTTTTTCGAAATTTGGATAACTTCTTGCAAGGGAAAAAATTCAACTCCGATGGGGCAGTCCAAATCGCCTTCAAAGATTTTATTGATTCCCGTCCGACTGGTTTTTTTTAGTAAAGGGATCAATGAACTACCTATAAGATGGCAAAAGTGCATAGAAAATAATGGTTCATACTTTGATTAATTAAATATATTATATTAAAAAATATTCGACTTTTTGTTCCTCCCATACAAAACGCCAATTTCATATGTAAGGACCTAATATATAAATCTCGTGTCACAATGTTTGTCCTCAATGGACTCCTAAACCACTTAACCGATTATAATAAAATTCGCACACCATGTGCAGTTCGATCCAACTTGAGAGATAGGATGGTTTTTACGGCGAGAAAAATTCGAATAATTTCCGGGAAAATTTTATACCCGTGCGACGCCGGGGCGGGCCGCTAGTAATATAATAAATAAATAAATGTTGCCGGACAATCCACACAGCAACATCTAGCCCCGTGGTAAGCTCTAAGCTTTTGTACGGGTACTAGACATCTGATAGACTTATTATAACAGAACATATTTAGATTTTTTTATTAGACATATTAAACGCCCAGACCAAGGAGAAAGTGATTGCAGAACATAAAAATGATTGACCCCTCGGCGGGATTGACGCTCTTGCGCCGTAAGCTGACTGTCGCCCACCACGCCACTGAGGCAGTCATAATATATTAGATATATTTATTGGGTAACACAGTTTACAAAGAGACAAGACAGTACAAAAAAAAACAAACATCATAAAGACAAGTAACTTATAAATAAAAATCATCATCATCACTGATGATCACACACGAAAAATGTCACATCATGTCTTTCAAACTCTTTAAAGTTCTTAGAACATGCCGGTTTCCTCACGGTGTTTGCCTTCACCGATAAAGCACGTGTTTTATAGCGCTCCTTCACGTTAAAGTGTTGCCAGCTTCTTATTAAAAGCCATATTACGTGATTTCTGAATACTCATCTACTTCCTTACTATCTAAAGCATATTATGAATATTATATTGTCTTTAAATTAAACCTTTGTATATGTAGATTAACAGAAAATGTTTTCCCGTTTTTCGAAATTCCAGCGATAATTTGTATTCAATAGTAAATGCAGTTAAATTATACAATTTGAAAATTATGTCACCACCAAAAACATGATAATTCACGTAGAAATTAACAAAACCATTAACAAATTAAATTATTTGGAATTCGATTTCCTTTCTATCTGTACCGAAACAATGCAGCATTTACTGCCTGTGGAGATAATTCTATATTTACTAATAATTAAGTGTTAAAGGGAAGTCTCCAATCTAACTAGTAAGATATAACTTTTTAAATTATCATGGTTTTTAACAATACTATGATTTAAAACGGGTAACATACCATGATATGACGGTTTTTGAGTTTTCCGATATTTCGACGCTGTTGCAAGCGCCATGATCACGGAAGCAACTGATCATGATCATGCTGTTGCTTCCGACTCAAAAACCGTCAAATCATGGTATGGCACCCGTCTTAAATCATACTAACTAGTAAGATTGGAGACATCCTTTGTTTAACGGGCTTATTGGCAACACAATATTAATGATTTTCAATACGTGATTCTTAAACCACACTTTTAAGTTTAACTATTTTTTAATTGTTGGGGCTTTACTCAATATTCCATGTTCAGAAGGATTTCGACTTATCACGCGCTTGTGTTACTGGTAGCACGTCGTGCAGGTTCGAATCCTGAGTGCGATGGTTACGGATGCGTCTTAATCTTAATCAACGAATGAATGAATATGAATATGAATCTTTTTCTGCATAAAATTTAAAACTCAATGTTAGTTTTACAGTCACTATACGTATAAGGTAAAATTATAAAAATAATGACGTTTATTATAACTATTTGCAAAAAAAAAATCTATCACGCCATTGACTAAAAATAAATAAATATTTCCTCACAATTTACACAACAACATTCTGCCCCGTGGTAGGCTCTAAGCTTGTGTTACGGGCACTAGATATCTGATATACTTAATATAATATACATACATATATAGATATTTTTATTATACATTATTAAACACCCAGACCAAGGAGAAAAGTGCTTGCAGAACATACAAACAATTTTACCCTCGGCGGGAATCGAACCAGTAGCTGGTTCGATTTGACTCTTGCTCTGCAAGCGGACATTCGCCCACCGCGCCACCGAGGCAGTCAAACTATCTATATACTGACTATCAATAATAATTATTTTTTCGAGCAACATGGTGGCCTTACGTGTCATAATGTTGTGCGCCAAACGCTGTCTTCTAGATATGAGCCTACGGACATAATTTGACTGGATTTAACTGGAACATTATCATCTACCCCACGTTATTTTTAACCCCCGACCAAAAAAGAGGGGTGTTATAAGTTTGACGTGTCTGTCTGTCTGTCTGTCTGTCTGTGGCACCATAGCTCCCGAACGGATGGAGCGATTTCAATTTAGTTTTTTTGTATGAAAGGTGAGTTTGGCGCGAGTGTTCTTAGACATGTTTCATGAAAATCGATTGAGCCGTTTAAAAGTTATGGGGGTGAGAGTGGGTAAGGAAAACCAAAAATCTGCAAATATACTAGTGTGGGGTATCAAATGAAATCGCATCGCGTCCACATTACATAATATTATGTTGTTTTACTTTTAAGGAAATTAAGGCATAGGAATCGGGGGTTTTTATTAAATTTAAAATTTAGATTTATTATAGTTATATTTTAACTGTCAGTTAGACGATAACAGAGGGTTAAAAAAATCGACTTCGTAGGACTTACTTCACAAAATCCGTGTAAATGGGTTAGCTTGTAGATAATGCTTTAGCACTAAGCTCGCCTTTTTGTATCTTACCATGAAGAAATTAAGTGTTAATATAAAGCTGAGGGTGGGTCATACCAAAAACACTCGAAAGTTTCCACAAATTTAAAAAGTCACAGATTTATTGTCTGTGACATCTCCAAAGTCACGCAATTAATGACTCGCCCTCATATTTGGCTCAGTCACATGATACAAAGCGACGTGTATACCTCTTGACATAACTAAGCATTTACTTGAATTAGATCCTGTTTCACTATCTCCGTGGTAAATTAGTCAATGATTAAAATATAGAGGAATTTAGGTCAGTCAGTCACGGAGAGTTGTCAGTTGACTTGATATCTATTATTTGATCCTATATGCAACCCTTATTTCCATAACTAACCATTGCGTAGTATACTCGGATTTGAGAAACAAGCCTTAAGAGTGATGAATAATGATCACAGAATAAAGCAAGCCTTAGATCAAAGGAGGCAAAAAGAAGGTTTAACATCAAAACACAAACCCTGCAAAAAGGTTAAATATCTCTGTGTTAAATTATTGCCAGTCGGAATAAAAAGCAGAACGCTGCCCACATTAATACATATCCATTTCTACCGTAATTAGGGCGCAATCGGATTGAAAACAGGGATATCAGTTACATCTATTTAGAGATCCGATCCCGAACATTTATCGGGTTTCACGTGTTCACGATTTAACTGGAATCCCGTGAGGTATGATTGGATCGGGATTTCTAAATGAAGGTTCAAAAAGATTTATTGTTATTGTTGTTTTGACTCAGAAATAGATAACAAAGCTTCAAAGGAATTATTCTGTGTATAACTGGCCCTTTCCGGCTTTGCACGTATACGTAAACTTTCCTCTTGAATCACTTTACCTATTTCTGAAAATCGCATAAAGATCCGTTCAGTTCATTTCAAGTATATCCCGAATATAAGAACAGATAAATAAAAGATAAATAAATATCACAAGTTAATTTATTTCGGGCCATTGAAACTACATCGGCATGAATACGGCATTAATTTTTGATGACAAAATTTATTTTATTGAGGGAAAACAAATAAATAATTATAAAACTTTGTTCTCAGTGGAGCCCGAGTGATGGGCATGATCAGAAGCGGCGCTATGGCCAACGTGGTGGGGGCCGACAGGGCGCTGCTCTGGGCCATCCCGGACGAGTGGAGCTTCGAGGAGGCGGCCACTATTCCTGTGGCTTACGGCACCGTTTACTATGCTATGGTAAGTAAACTGTACATACCAAATATTTTGGTTTTAAGATGTATTTTTACAATCTGGAATACCATACAATATCAGTTTGCTCCACGCACATTCTCATTTTTCTGTTTTTTACTTGAATCAAAAGTAGAGAGAAATGGGTATGTCCCAGTTGTCCCCTACGTTTTAACCGTGTAGTGGGGACATCTGGGACATCGTAAAATAGATACATATGCCAATTTTCCCCTTTGCCAGACACAAAAATTCAACATCCCATGGGATGGGATGGATGGGATGTTGAATTTTTGATTACCGGTTTCGCCAGAAAATGGGCAACAGTTTATGTTATGTTAACCGACAAAGAGTATATAACCACATCGTTATGTTATATTATTTGGAAGGCGTTAGAAGATAATTGTTTTTATGGCGTTTGCGGTGCCCCCAGAAAGAGAAAAACGTTTTATTTTTCCCTTCATATATGCTATATTTTCATCTAGACTTAGAGCAATATTAAATTTTGAGAAAATAATGTTGTTTAGGTGATGGTCGGTCAAATGCAACGAGGAGAGTCTATCCTCATCCACGCCGGCTCAGGCGGTGTAGGCCAGGCAGCTATCCACGTGGCTCAGCACTACGGGTGCGAGGTGTTCACCACCGTGGGTACTCCGGAAAAGAGGGCCTTCATCAAGAAACTGTTCCCACAACTCAAGGGTACGTAAAATAAACAATTTAAGATCCCAAGTTTAAAAATGAGGGGTGCTCGAGGGGGAACATGGGAATACCACTCAATAATAAATCAAATTACCTATCAATTTGTTTTGAAATATAAATGTGGCAAATGAATTTGATTATGAATAGACGATGCCACATACAAATATATGTTTGAACAAAAACATCAAACTATGTACATATATAATCAGTGATTCACGTAGGAAATACACTTGGTCTTGTTTTGTTTTTATCTGTATGATGATATCTTGCAGATTGCAACATCGGTAACTCTCGTGACGCCTCCTTCGAGGATATGATCAGGAAGCAGACCAACGGGCGAGGTGTGGATATGGTCCTCAATTCTCTATCCGATGAGAAACTTCAAGTAAGATAATTGATAGATTCAGGCGTTACTTTGCGGAAATCCATTTGAAATACCTACAAGGTACCAAATCATTAGTACTAATTCCGCACCAACTTCTCCAAAATGATCATGCAAGGGATAATCCGATGCATGTGTGTATTGTGTGTGTAGTGGGCGATGGGGCGGTTCTAAATATGAGTTTCCTTATAGGTATTTATTCAAGCAAGATCATAATTTTTTAAAACTTTTTTATGGTACGATAATCGTCTTTTGATCAGGTCAAAAAAATGGTTTCATGGATTTTTTACCTGATTGAGCATAAAATTTTACTCCCAACTGAAAAGTTAACCTAACACATTTTTAAATATTCAACCGCCAAATAAAATGGCATCTTTTATTTAAATAGCAACCGGCCCATCAAATAGGTCTAGTTTATTGATTCAGGATGAATATATGAATATGAGAGTATATAGAGTTGTCGAATCATGTTTCTAACAGAATATAATGTTATAGGCATCAGTCAGGTGCCTCGGATACCGCGGCCGCTTCCTCGAGATCGGCAAGTTCGACATCAGCAACAACACTCCCATCGGCATGTACTTCCTGCTGAAGGAAACCTCCTTCCACGGCATCATGTTGGACTACATCTTCGATCAAAGCTTCGATTTCAGAAAGGTCAGTGAGAGCTAAGTCTGATATATAAAATTCTCGAGTCACAATGTTCGTTCCCGTATTCCTCCGAAGCGGCTTGACGATTCTCATGAAATTATGTGAGCATATTGAGTAGGTCTGAAAATCAGCCAACATCTATTTTTTTTATGCTGGATAAGACTTCGTTTGTCTACAATCTCACCTGATGTAAAGTGACGATGTGGTCTAAGATGGTGCATGAAGGCCTAGAAGATGACTTCTCCGGGCCACATTACGAAACACGAAAAAATCGCTTCACGCACTGGCTCAGCCCGGAGGGTGGTGACAAGCCGCGGCCAAAGCATACCACCAGAGACTGAAGGATTCAGAGGGTTACCACTTACGGACGTGAACAGACAAAACCTCCAATTGTTCATTATGCAAAACAACGTATGCTGGGGTCAGCTAGTAGGCCTATAAAATTTATGTTGAAAAATACAACGACGCAAATGAATCAGCATTTGAAACTGCTTCTCTGATTTATTGTTTTAAATTTATTGTTTTTCAAACTTATTTCGGCATGAGACCCCTTACAGTTGGCCAAGTTGGTCATAAACCTTCCTTATATTCAATTAATGTTGATCCGTAATGCACGCTGCCTGCTCTAATGAGAGATCTTTTTATCTCTTCACTTCTCCTTATAATCTACTAAATACTTTATGTCATTGGCTTGAAAAGAGTTGGCTGTTCTATTTATTAGGACCACCAACTAGAAAATACACTTACGACTACACTTAAGAATAAGATACTATAAATAATATACCTACAAGCACTATCTAAATTACAGGTATTCACAGCAAGCCATTATTCATAATAAGATCTTATTATTTTTATTATTCGCATTTTAATTAACGGTGTTTTAACAAAATCGATCATCTAATACTATTTAATTTTTAATTGATACAGAAGCTGCAAGACTTGCTCCTGGGCGGTATTGAGAGCGGGGCTGTCCGACCCCTGACTTACTGCACCTTCGGCAAAGATGAGGTGGAAACCGCCTTCCGTTACATGGCAGCAGGAAAGCATATTGGCAAGGTAAAAAAATAATTAAGATATACATACAATACAAGACAAAACCTCCTTTTTGTACACAAAGAAACATAAAACAATAAAAACATGTCACTCTGCTATAAGAAGACTGAATTATGTCGAAATGACACTTTTTTGGGGAAAGGCCTTAAAAAAGAAAACTTTTACCTCTTGCTGTACTATAACTATAATTGAGAACGTGATATTATTGTGTTGGAAATATTATGTAAACTTTTATTAAATATAAACTACGTAGTCTTCCCTGCACAGACAAGTTGCAACTAAAATTAATTCCGTGTTTAAGGTGGGAACTTAAACTCGCTCATTCACTAAGACAGTCGTAGAGCGCCATCTATTATCGATTAAGCGCGATATCAATACGACTGCTTTATTGGTATATGCGCGAAAAAAACACTTTTTTTGGACATTTTTCAACATTAATTGGGTCTTCTTATAGCAGTGCGTTGTGGTACACCGGGCCTTATCGCTAAAAAGCGATATATAAAGAGATAGTGCACATATAATAATCCCATGTATGGGTGACATAAGCCGCAATACATCCATCAGTAAGTTATTATTGATTGCGATTTTAGTATTCGTATTGTCAGCAATACGCCACGTTCTCTTCAACAAGTTGTGTCCCTTAAATGTTACTGGCCTCATTTTTTCTAAATTCCTCAAAAGCTCAATAGTTTTGTTTTACAAACTTTCTTAAATAATTTGTTTAATTCTTTCCGGATTATGTTGCACTGGTAACCACCATAAAACCAGTTGTGACGTATGGATATTTTATCAATTAATTACTCATATGCCTTTATTATTAGAGCATATTTCCATATTGTTTCAACTTTGTTTTTCAAACTTGTGCTGTTTTGGACAGGTCATCATCAAGATTCGCGATGAGGAGCGCAGCAACCGGCCCATCAAACCAGTCCACTTACCCATCGACGCAGTGCCTAGGTATGAAACAACTAATTTCACGATTCTCATGTGAAACCTTTAGTTTTGAAGGCCTAATGGATTGAAAGATTAGATAATTGTTATATATATATGCACGTGTTAATGTATGGTTGTTCTCTCTATACAGTATATAAGATGGAAAGTATAATTTCAAATTTTATCCAACGACAGCTTCTGAAGCCTGTTTCATCATCTCCAAAGAAAAAATGTACATCATAAAGTCAACTGTCATGATGAATTTCTTCTTATTGCTGTACATGCCCATTATTTGCTCACATATAATATAACCTGATGTAGTTGATTAAGTAAAGTATATGTTATGTGTGCTGTTGGCTTGCCTTGATTAATAAATAAATAAATAATTGGAATCTGCGCTTGAAGTGCCAATAGCAGACAATAATGTACAAACGTCTAAAGCTCTTAGACAAGTCTTGTATCTCCTTTTAGCCTCAATTCTCTTTCAATCATGTTTTAAGATACATTGTCTCATGTCATTGTTATTTCCTCCTCAGGTACATGTGCCATGAAGAGCACACCTACATTATTATCGGTGGTCTCGGTGGATTCGGTTTGGAGCTCGCTGATTGGCTGATCATGCGTGGTGGAAGAAAACTAGTGCTTACCTCCAGGCGTGGTATTACCAATGGATACCAATCTTCCAGACTTCGGTAAGCAGAGAGTCAGTTTTATAAATAGACTAATTATTATAAGGTTAATGGCTTAAGATATAATTAGTCAATTAAGCGAAGCGCATTAGCTCGTCGAAAGCCACCATAAAATCATTGAGATGCCTGAAAAAATATATTTTTTTCGTCTTAATTTTACATTTGCTAACTTAATGTATAAAACAATCGTTCATTATGTTAGTCTCATTATTTTTTTTTACACAGAGCTTGGACTTCATACGGAGCCAACGTCCAAATCTCCACGGACGACATCACGACCGAGGAAGGCTGCACGGCGATGCTCAAGCTCGCCAACTCTCTCGGCCAAGTTGATGCTATCTTCAACTTGGCTGTCGTCTTGAAGGACTCTATCTTCCAAAACCAGACCGCAGAGACCTTCTGCACTTCGTATGGACCTAAGGCTTTGGCTACTATCCATTTGGATAAGCTTTCTAAGAAGCTATGCCCTAAACTTAGGTGAGTTTTTATTAATCCGTGACTTAGCTTATAATTTTTTAGCTTTCGGGATAGGCGGATCATTACCTACTATACAAGAAAAATAAAAGTGGGCCTACTATATAACCCTCTGAAACTTTGCATTTGCAATAAATTACACAAACTCGATCCAAAAAATAATAGACTGCATAAATTAACTGCCTTACTACAAAAACAAAAACACGGCTTAGACACGCGTTCAACAATTGCTTAGCAAAAGTGATCCATAGATAATTCAACATGTATGTATATCAACAACTGTTTATGTCGTGTTTGTATGTTTTTGTAGAAAGACCGATTGTCTTCTAGTTTTTTAATTGGTTAAAAATATTGTAATACCATGCATAAATCCAGAGTAACCCTTTGTTTAAAAAATCACACAATTCCTACTGCCACGCCATATCAAATATCTGTAAATCATCAAATATTATATATAAAGAGCTACGCATATTTACAAAGAAATGGTATTATAATCGTTTTAAGTAATATTAAATAACTATCATATACATAGTATATAGTATTACTCATATAGTATTTTTATCGAAAACTAACCCGTTTTGATTTTACAATTCTTTTATGTAAGAAAACTTATCATTTTGGCTTATCCACGAGTTACCTAACCTAACCCGTGGCGGTTAGGATAGAAAAGCATATAATTTTTATTTGCCATTAACATGTTTATATATTGGTTGTTACAAGGTTAATTTAGTATTTTTTGACAACAGGGACTTCGTAGTGTTCTCGTCCGTGTCGTGTGGGCGCGGCAACGCCGGGCAGACCAACTACGGGCTGTCCAACTCCGTGATGGAGCGCATCTGCGAGTGGAGGAAGAAGCTCGGCCTGCCCGCGCTGGCGGTGCAGTGGGGGGCTATCGGAGATGTAAGTGATAACTCTTAGATTAGATTATCATCATCATCATCACCCTATTAATGTTCCCACCGCTGGGACACAGGGACTCCTCTCTTGCGAGAGGTTAGGCCTTAATTCACCACGTTGGCAAAGTGTGTTGGTGAATGTCACATGTCCTTCAAACTCTTTGAAGTTCTCCGAGCATGCCGGTTTCCTCACGATGTTTTGGATTCACCGTTAAAGCAAGTGTGCGGCGGAACCCGCGACCTTCGGAATGAAAGTCGAGTGTGCTCCCACTTAGCCAACACGGCTTCCTTAGATTAGATTAGCTTCCTATTAGAAAATTTAAATCATTTTTTAAGAGAAGTCTAATGAAAAAAGCGTATTACTCTATAAATGATTATATAAAGGATGATGCAGCTTGGATAGATGTTGCTTAGTTCCACAGTAACAGGCTCTAATAATTCTGGTTGACCAGGACTGATATGCTCATGCTAAAATAGCTTCCTTATATGACAAACTTTTTTTTTATTGTAAATGTTAAACTTATAATAGTTACCTATAAATAAGAACTCCAAAATTGTAATAACTACAAAATTGTAATAACTGATAAAGCTGTGTTGTTCTATTCGCTTCTCAACTCAGTATGAACTGTCAAGACAATGTTATTTCCTTGATATTTGTTATTTAAGCAATTTAGTTTTATTAATTTTAATTTTAAGTTGACCTGTCCATGTAGGCTATGTGCTTCTAAGGAAATAAACGTTTTGACTTTGACTTTGACTTTGAGATAAAACAACACCTTATTGCAAAAAAATATATATACAAAATGTTGGAGTACAACGGGCGGCCTTATCGCTATGAGCGATCTCTTCCAGCTAATCTTTGGATGGACAGGATCAAGAGTAACGCGAAATACAGTGTCTTACCGTTGTTTTATGTTTCCATTTTTATTCAATTTTTATGATTTAAGATCAAAAAAATTTAAACAGGGAGGGAGCCAACGTCGAACGAAGTTTAAAACATTCTTTTTACGACCAGGTGGGCTTAGTAGCTGATATGCAAGACGATGACGTGCAATTAGAGATTGGAGGCACTTTACAACAGAGAATCTCCTCCTGTCTGCTCGCGCTGGACAAGTTCATGAAGCAAGATGCAGCGATCGTCTCTTCCATCGTGGTGGCGGAGAAGAAATCTGGTGGATCTGGGTGCGGAAGCATCGTTGATGCTGTTGCGCAGATTATGGGTAAGAATGAGATATATTATCATCCACAACCATCATTATTATCCCAGCAGTGACTGGGCAAAGGCCTCCCAGAGTTTGTGTCATACACTGCGGTCCTGTGCTGACGGTATTTACTAAACGCTAAGTCATCGACTCATCTTGCTGCCTGAATGTATGACGTTTGGTTTACCCATTCAAAGCCACCAGTCACAAAAATATAAAGAAGTAAATTCCCTTCTTTTGGCTCAATTCTGAATCATATTACTCCACTGCTCTCTCTTACAATCGTGTACCTACTCAAGGCTTCATTTTTATTGTGCACTAGGAGTTCCCGCTGCTGCGTATTTTTATGCTTTTTATAGCAATAATAACTTATTTTTCTGCGATTAAGATAAGTCCCTAGGCATCTTTTTAAATGGACAAAACTACAAAAAAAAACATTTTTTTTAATCGGACAAGATCCGGAGTTTATTCCGTTCTAGCAACAGTCTGATCAGTTTGTAATATTAATATAAACTTAATATTTCATGTTAATTGATATTCATGTTTCAAAAGACTTTAAAATGGATGGATTTCAAGTTACACTTCCTCTCCCCAGGTATCAAGGACCTGAAGACAGTCTCCCAGCAGGTGTCGCTGGCTGAACTGGGCATGGACAGTATGATGGCTGTGGAGATCAAACAGACGCTGGAGAGAGAATTTGAGATCTTCCTCACAGCGCAAGATATTAGGACTCTCACGTTTGCCAGGTAAGAATTATGAGTTCTGTATTTATTTAGACCGTGTAAATGTGCGATTAATATAGTTTGTAAAATAATTTAATTTATCTTATTGACATTAGCACTGTAATACAGAGACGTTTATTTGTTATGTTAATAATTAACAACAAACCACTAATTATTTGTTGCATTGTGGTTGCGAATTATTTTAATTCCTGAAACCTCTACGGGCTCAGTCCTATTCTATGGGCTTTTAGACCAACCCATTATAACAGCAATTAAATGCCGTCATTGCCGGATAAACTATTATATAACAAAATATTTTTTTTTATTATGGGGATAAGGAGTTTCAAACTCCATCTATGTCAATGTATGCCCTGTGCTTCTAAGGATATAAGCATTTTGACTTTCAGTTTGACATCCTAGGGCCCTTTTAGCTAAGCCAACCCTTCAGGCCCACGGCCCACACGAATAATAAAAAACGCTCTGGCACACCTTTTAACCCACATTGGAAGAATGTGGTGGGCCATGATCTAACTCCTTTATATATTGAAGGAGGCCCATGTTCAACAGAGGACATCGCATGGCCGAAATGTGAAATGAGTAGAAATACAGAATCAAATATTAATTGTTTTACCTCTCCCAGACTTGTAGAACTAACGGCCCAAAGAGAAGCAGCGGCCTCCACCTCCGTAGCGCGTACAGTGAACACGGACGCCGCGGCCGGTCTGAAGGTGCTCATGAGGAACTTCGGAGAGGAGCATCTGGTCTCCGAACCGCTGATATACATGCCTACTATGGTGTCGGATGGGGTTGAGGTAAGAGGTCTATTTATAATATCCAAATACTTGTATACATAAAATTCACATAAAAAAATTACAAGACCCTTTTAATGGAAAGAAGAATAAAGACTGTAGGGTCAAATTTTAAAGAGAAGCACATAAAGGACATCAAAACATCGCGTATTATTTTATTTCAACAAAGTATGTTCTATTTATATTTTTAACATTTACTTACCCGCACTTAGGCAGCTTGGTGATTTAAAGCCTTAACTCTCTCGTCAAGGGAGAAGTCTCTATGTCATATATGTATGTCATGTGCTTTTCATAAGTAGTTTGTACTTCTGCCGTCCAGTCTCAAGCGCACACATATTTCTTCGTCTTTTTTTTTACTAATCCTTCCTTTCCTCCAGGGCGAAGAAGCCATCCACGTGATGGAGCGCGTGATGTTCATGCTGCCAGGGTTGGAGGGCAGTGCGGCCGTGCTGGAGCCGCTCTGCAAACGGCTGAAGATCAAGGTCTGCGTGCTGCAGCTGGGCGTGGAGCACAAGAACGAGGGCCTGGAACAGATGGTCAACAGACTGCATCAGGTGGGTTATATAGATAAAACTTTAGATAGATAACACTTTAGATATATAACACTTTATTGCACACCACACAAAACACACAAAAAAAAACAAACAGACTTAGCATAATCATAATGTTGGAGTACAATGGGCGGCCTTATTGCTATGAGCGATCTCATGGTGGGTTAGATGAGCTGTGAATTCTGGTAAAGCTGGTGTAGCGAGATGTCCGAAATGTTAAACATTGTATCAAATCGTAGCGTGCAGATACTATAACAAATTGAAAAAAAATAAAAAATAAAAAATAAAGGTGTGTGTGCGATTCGCACACGGTAGAAGTGAAACTTCAGTAAATCGACAAAAGAATGAGATGAATAAAAACAAATACTGTGCAAAAAGATTTTGTTCGAGCGGGCACCCATCCAAGTACTGGCGTTCCGAAAAGTTGCTTAACCTTGTTAGAGTTTAAGATTGGCTTACCTGACGTATTTCCGTTGCATCCGGTCTGAAATCACGACGATTCTAAAGAAGTTTCATTTCAAAATCATCATCATCACCCTATTAACGTTCCCACTGCTGGGACACAGGGACTTCTCTCTTGACGAGAGAGATTAGGCCTTAATTCACCACGCTGGCCAAGTGCGGGTTGGTGAATGTCACATGTCCATCAAACTCTTTTAAAGTTCTCAGAACATGCCGGTTTCCTCACGATGTTTGCCTTCACCGTTTAAGCACGTGTTTAAAGCGCACATAAATTTCTCAAGAAGAAAATTCCAGAGGTGCGTGGCGGGGTTTGAACCCACGACCTTCGGAATGAAAGTCGAGTGTCCTCCCACTTAGCCAACACGACTTCAAAATACTATAACTATACTATAATTCTTGGTGGCAACATTAAGGGACGGTCCTCCGCGAGCGAGGGAATCGCGACGTTGTCATCGTCGTGCCACGTATTTCTGTACATTCCCTTAGCATGTGTGTCCATACGAAGATGATATCGCAGCGAGCGACAAGTGGTTGATTGCGGGCGAATCGTCATTATATCTCACATTATAAAATTGTATAATTAGTCATTTCATTTGAAAACCTAGTGGTGGTTGTAACGATCCCGAATAAAAACAGCTTTTCCTCAATCAAATAATTTACATTCAAATAGTATTCCATTCGATTCGATATCAGTCTCAAATTACTTGCCATAAGAAGTCTACAGATCTGTGTACCTACCTACATAAAGATGAGATATGAAATAAGCAGACGTCAAAGGCATAGAAAACTTTACTTAAATCCGTAAAGTCGCCCAAATGATCGAAATCAAATTAGACAGAAATAGACAGTGATATTTACTATATCTTTAATGTGATAAAATATTGATAGTTTTACTGTTACTTTCCTAATTCTAAATTATTATTTTCAGTCGGTTATTACAAGACTGGCCCCAGGCGCCCCGTTCTGGTTGCTCGGATACAGTTTCGGTTCTGTGCCCATGTTGGAACTTGCTGCTAAGCTGGAAAAAGGAGGTGAGTTTAACCACCAACGTGGCTTGCATTATGTTTATTCTTAATTAGCAATTCTTTCCCATGGTTTTTTGTAAAGGTAAGAGAGCAAAGGAAAAGTCATCTTTTTTCGTTCCAATTCTATTGTTTGTCTTTATTTAATGCTACATCAGGTCCTATAATTTTACACAGTCATTAAATAAGTGTCAATGGGTCTTAAATTTTTTCTTGACCTATTTGCTGAATTTTATATGGAAGATACCTCCTAGATAATGACAAAAATCTCACCGTCACTTTTGGCCAAAAAGCTGCCTAATTATTCTTTTTTTTTAAATACATTGGTTGTACTCAGCGTGTTCTAGTTTTTAGTGATGCGAATAAGAATCGCGGATAAAAACCACTTAATGCGACATGAAATCTCAAATTACTACAGGGAATTTCAACATAAGATCTTTTAAACTGTAACCTCTTTTCTATTCAGGTCTTAACGGAACAGTCTTCTGTCTCGATGGCGCCCCAGACTTCCTCTACGCCCTCCTCAGCATGACCATGAGCTTAAAAGACGACAAACAGCTCCAAAACAGCCTTCTCTGTCTCACCATTGACGTCATCAGCCCGAACAATGACATCACCAAGGTCCTCATGGAAAAACTCAGCGAAATCGATTCATACGAGGAGCGCGTCGAATGCACAGTCAAAATGTCACCAGTACAGAGCAAGTACTCTAGCAAATTCATTTCAGCTATGGCCACTGCTTGCTTCGATAGGCTTAAAGTTTTGAGTAACTGCACTGGTGGGTTGTCTCAGAAACTTAAATCACCTATTGTATTATTGAGGCCTAAGGAAAGTCCTCCAAATCTAGTGATTGAAGAGAACTATGGGCTAGATAAGCTTACAGAGAGTAGTGTGTCGGTGCATTATTTGGAAGGTAATCACATTAGTATCATTGAGAATAAGGATTGTGCTAATATTATCAATAGGATTCTGCTTGATAGTGGTAGGAATGAGAGTCTGGGTAAAAATGAAGAAAATGTTGTAACAAGTATGGTTGAAAATCAACGTGAAGTACAAGTTTAGTTCTTTAAAAAAATGACATGATTTAAAGTTCAAATGGTAAAACTTTAGAATCCAGCCGCACGATTTTGGGAGGGGGGAGGTGGAGGGGGGGAGGGGGGAGGAGGGGAGGTACCCCCTGTAACACACCCCCCCCCGCGGAAATATGTAGTTTAGGAGATATAGCAATTTGAAATTCAATAAAATCTAACCTCAAAAATAGGGTTTTAAATAATTTCTTAGCTTCTCAGTTACAAATATTAAATAAAAAACAATATTTAAGTAATCCTTATTGGTTTACGGTGCACTCTACACTCTTTTGTTGATAAAATTAACCCATGCTCTTCAGCAAATGCGATTCGAGTTGGCGAGTGTCAAGTTGTCGTATCAGACGAGCCAAATTAAACATCGCCACAATTTCCGAAGTAAATGGCGCTTTACAAGCACTCCATCATCTTCAGGCTCTAATAAAAAAAATAGTATTAATAAACTGGCTCCGGCTTTTTATATACACTCTAGTTGTGTGACAGACAAGACCACGTGGAATTAGGGGTGCACTGATTCGGATTTGCAACTTAAAGTGACCTAAATCAACCCAATGTAGTGTGCACTGATTCGGATTTGCAAATTGAAGTGAGCTTATAAAGGTACAATCTAACCTTATCTAATTGTAATTCTTACCTTCTTGACTTCCCGATGGAATTGGTTCACCTTCCCCGCGACTCGTCGACGCTACTTATATGATTGCATTGTAATTTTAAGGTAAAAACATTACATATTATAAAATTTTATACAAAAATAACGTTCCATTTCACGAAAACAAAATTTTTTTTTATTAAAAAAAAGTACGCATCTCCGCGGTGAGGGGGTGGTATTTTTGGAAAGGGGAAACCAATGCCATCTTAAATCGCGCATCAGCACCCCCAAAATCCTGCGGCTGGATTCTAAAGCCAAGCCGTTCAAATTGACAAAGAATTACAGATTTATTTGTCATAATGTGTAGCTCATTTTAGGGTAAGCTGGTAAATAACTTACACTTCACAAGGTTAGAACAAAAACAATTAATTATTTTTTAATCAGTTATTGTATTAATCTAAAGACTATTTCATAGTGTAATTAAATGATGGGGAAAAATTAAAAAAAAAAACACGAAATTGCAGAAAAACTTCGAAATTCCCTTATTTTATCGTTATGTGGCGTATCAAATTTATTTTTCGTGACACACTCGCATATAATTATTTTAGTCCATTCTTAATACAAGTGAAATTAGCTTCAAAATGCAAACCGTTTAGCCAGTAGCTTCATACCAGCTTAATCTATATTTTGTTTAACTAAACTAACTAATTAAGTTACCTAACTTTTTAATTTATAAATGTTGTATACTTTACTTGAGTTATATAATTATTTAATATATTCGCAGTAAGTTAAATTTCTGAGAAACTTAATAAAAATAAATTGGCTGCTTTCTAACGATTTATAATGTTGATCGGGGTAAAGGGTATTTTTTATGTTTTAAAAAGGGTTTTTATTTATGAATAAAATAGACTTAACATTATAGATGGCCGTATCTAAAATTAACTTAGTGATTTCTTTATCATTTATTAAGTAAGATAAATTAATTATTATAATTAGAATTAAAAATATTGTCGACCTGGCACCAGTACCAAATAAAATATTCGAAATCTAACTTCTACAGGGAATATTTTCGGTTTTTTATGTTATAATTACCATAAAAATATGGTGTCGTAGTAGGTTTATTTAATTATAAGTATTTTATTATTAAAAATTAATTGTTAATAATTTAATTATATTCTTCGGTATGTAATACTTTAAAGGTTTTATATGATTGTATGTTATTTATTTTTATTTTGTGGGTAAAGAAATTTATTTTGTTCTTGCATTGATTTATGTTCAGAACAAGAGAAATTTCTAATAATTTTAAGTAGTTGATTAATTACTGGTGTATGTTTATTATAATGGTTAAAAGATATATATTAAGAATTATGAATAAACCATATTTATTTTTGAGAGCATCCACTTGGTTGTATTATTTTACAGATTTTTTACAGTCTGTATATTAAATTAGGTATATCAGATCTCTATAAGTACCCGTAACACAAGCTTAGAGCTTACCACGGGTATAAATGTTGTTATGTGGATTGTCTGAAAATATTTATTTATTCACAACGTGGGCCAGTGGTTTATTCACAGTGCGTGTTGGTGAACGTCTGTCCTACAAACTTTTCCAAGTTCTCAGAAACTGCCGTTTTCTAGTTTTTCATGCCTCATCTTAGACCACATCTTCACTTTACATCAGGTGAGATGGTGGTCAAATGAAGTCTAATCTATATAAATAAAAATGAATTGTTGTTCGTTCGTCTGATTAAAACTCGAGAACGGCTGAACGGATTTATCTTATCTTAGCCTTGAAATGTTCGTGGAAGTCTAGGGAAGGTTTAAAAGGCGAGAAAAAATCGAATAATTACCGGGATTTTTTTTATAATTACCCGTGCGAAGCCGGGGCGGGCCGCTAGTCTTACATAAAAATAAAATATTAGATATGAATCGTAAGCCGTTGGTTACAAACAATACCAATAACATAATAATGACACGAAAACGCAATGACAGTGAAGCGATTTGCATTAAAAAAAACTCAATTTCTTGTACAGGATGTGGCGACACGTGCAACGCTCCTTATCATATCTCTTACTTCTAATATCTGTGGTATGGATCGATTTGTCATGAATGTCATTTCGGATCTGGGTACTCGGCTGATACCTTCATCTCGGATAATTTCCAACTGACAGCTCCTGTATTCGTGAATGATGAGCCAAATGGATCCTTCACGTATTTGAAGCATTATGTCACGGGGGATTTAAGTTGGTAAATACTTCCCAAATGACGTAGAAATAGCAAGTTCGTTATTAAATTCCGGGTGAAAATAAACGGTACCGGGTACTAGGTAACAGTGGTTGTTTTGGTCAGTAAACAAGGTAACTTATTATTGTTTTCCGACGTAACTTATGGTCTCTTTCTTTTTCATAAGAACATAATTAAAAACAAATTAAATTAATTAATACTGTTGGTCTGTTACATATATTCTATTAATATGTACCTTCGATATACATAGATACGTTTGGAAATATTCATATAATAAATTACATTTTCTATTAATAAATCATATATACTGGTATCTTCACGTTGAAGAGAGTAAAGATATGAAACAGACATTTTATTCTAATATAATATCAACGGGTGTCAAATTGAAGAGCACAATAGGTGTGACATCGTCACTGTGTGACAAAACCCTCTTTGTACATAATAAATAAAGAATATTGTAGGGTGCATCACCGTTCCTATACTTATATTATCTGTAACCAATCAATGTATCGAGTAATCGAAGACTGTGAACGGTCCCGGGGGAACCAATCAAATGATTGATATGTAATCATTCATTTGATTGATTGATTTCCCGCGCCCGTGCCTTTTGTCAGTTGGGTTCTAGCTTCGCTCGGTTTGTAACCGCCACCATTTTATAATGATGAATAAAAGTGATTAAGTGAAAACCGTCTTTACCAATGACCACCAACCCTATACTGGCGCCCAACGTGGGGCCAACCTCCGCGTCGCGTCGTAGTGTACCGCTCCGCGTCCGCGTTGTGTTGAAAAAAACCCAAAGAAAATTAGCTGTGCAACAATGCCGAAGACGCGTGCCCGTAAATCCCTGCGCGAGGAAGATGATTCCGCCTCTTACGAGAGCGCCGCGGACATGTACCTCGCCCCAGCGACATCGCGGCCCAACGTGGTCTCGGAAGAACAGCTCTCGTCAATGTTCGAAATGTTCGCGCGGACTCAGGCGGAATCAAACATGAAAGTCCTGGAACGCGTGACTGAGCTTATTGCCGCGGCAACCACCCCTCCAACGAGCGAGGCACTTACACCGTTACCGCCGCCCTCCGAGAGACATCATGATGCCGAGAGAGCGATGACTCCCAGCAAAACATCCACCACCGACGCCTCAGATCATAACTTTACGTCCCGTACCTCTAACTTCACCGGTTGTACGGCGCGCTATAACGGATCTTCAAGAGACGCCGACGACCTAGAAGCCTTTATAGATACCATAGAAGTGTATAAAGAATGCGTTGGGATGCGTGAAGATCATGCATTGCGTGGTCTCCCACTTCTATTGGAAGGACAAGCGGCCGTTTGGTATGTAGGAGTAAAATACAATATTCGTAGCTGGAAAGACGCCATCAACCAACTTCGATGCGCCTTCGGGGAGCGTCGCCGGCCGTACCAGATCTACAGGAAGATATTTGCCCGAGAGCAACAGGTTGACGAACGGACCGACGTCTTCGTCGCGAACACCAGAGCCCTGTTTGCCAAGATACCGGACGGAGACATCACAGAGAAGGCTAAACTGGACATGGTATTCGGCCTACTAAATCCTTGTCTCCGGAAGCATATTCAACGCACCACCGTCCGTAGCTTTGAGATGTTGCTAGAAAAGGCTCGGGACGTAGAGGAAAGCTTGGGAGAAGAGAAAAAACCAGCTGAAAGAAAATCATTCATTTCGCGCCAAAACGCTTCATGCCCACGCCTTACAGTTGATGAAAATGGAACCGAATCTCATTCGCAGATGACAAGAACGTCTTCGGGTGCAATCGGTAGAAATCGTGCTTGGCAACAAAGCCGAACATCCCGATTCGCCAATCACTCGCCGACGCCGGTTGCTTCGTTTCGACAACGCAACAACGAGGGCGCTGCAGACGCTTCCTTTGAACGAGAACGAACGAACGCTCTCCGCCCCGAGTTACGTGAAGTTGCTACGGAAGAGACTACACGGCGTCCTTTATCAAGCTCAGGGGATCGATTGCGATTCGATTATGCGCATCGATCACCAAATCGCTCGTCGGTTAAATTCTGTTCGGTAGAACTGTCAACGTCAGACACAACCTCGCGTGTCTGCCAAAATGAAAACAAATCGAATCAGAACATGGTTAATGATGAAGATTATCTTGCGATTTCGGTGGAGACTATAACATCGCCGCGTGCTTGCGGGAGCCGTGCTCGACGTCGCCGCCGTGCTGCCGAGCGTCGCGCAAATGCGGAGTCTGCCCCTGCTGCCTGCGCAGATGCGCCGAGCATGGACGCCGTACTACCGCCTACGACGCCGCCGCCGCCGTCGCCGTTTGTGTTTAGTGCTCTATCGAACCAGTGCTTACCACGTAAAGTTTGTGATAACTTCGAACAATGTGAGTATTCCAGATGTTTACCAAAGTGTTCAATGTGTAATAAGGGATTCGGGTTGCATGGTACGGACGTTAACGTCAGTGTGAATAGAGATATTTCAGTAAATTCTAACTATTGCCGAAACTGTGTAAATAATTCCCTAGAATTAAGTAGTTTAACAATGACTAAGCAGGCACAGAGTAATCGTCCCATCTTAGAAATACAAATTAATGGTTGTGATGGTATAGCATTACTAGACACTGCGGCTAAAGCATGCATAGCTGGGTCTAGACTTTATTCGCTTCTGCTCCAGCAAAAGCACCCCCTCCGCACTACCAACATGTTAATAAAACTTGCAGATGGGAGCATGCAAGATACGGTGGTCAAATTAGCTGATGTGAATGTATATATATATAGGACCAATCTTATTGTCCCAGTAACCTTTGTTGTGCTGCCTTATGCTATTAATAATGATTCTTTACTGGGAATTGATTTTATCATGAAAGCCGGACTGATTTTAAATTTCTCGAGCATGACCTGGCATTTGCCTGACACACCTCAAAATGTTTATAAGTTAAAGTGTGAGAATGCTATCACAAAGCCTCTTGAATGTTGTTCCGCTATGGTATTAAAAGAAGATGAAGGGCCAATGCTAGCAAACAATGAAAGGCTTGCTTTAGCAAATTTGCTTATGTCTTATGATGATGTTTTCAGAACTCATGGAGAATGCACTCCTTATGCAGAACATCATATAAACACCGGAGACCACCTACCCATCGCAGTGCCACCCTATCGTCTCACACCTGCTAAGCGTGCTATAATGGAGGCAGAAATTAACAAGATGCTTAATGATGGAGTTATTGAAGAGTGTGAATCAGCATGGGCATCTCCGGCACTCTTGGTACCAAAGAAAGATGGAACTTTTCGGTTCTGCGTAGATTACCGTAAGTTGAACGCTATTACTAAGACAGATTCATATCCCCTGCCACTCATTGATGATCTGCTGCAATACACAAAAAAGAACTGTTACATGTCTACCATAGACCTGCGCTCTGGGTACTGGCAAGTGCAGTTGGCTGAGAAGGATAGAGATAAGTCAGCGTTCTGCTCACCTCTAGGGGTCTTCCGTTTTTGTTCTATGCCATTTGGATTATGCAACGGACCAGCCACGTTCCAGAGGTTAATAGACCGGTTCAAATCCGGGTCATCGGTAAAAGATTTAACCCTGTTATGTTACCTTGATGATTTGATTCTCATAACTGAAGGAGACTATACAAAGCATCTAAAAGAACTTGGGATTGTGTTTGAACGTTTAAGATTATTTAAATTACGGGCAAATCGGTCCAAATGCATGTTTTTGAGAACCAGTGTAAAATATCTTGGACATGTTATCACTAAAGATGGTGTTTCACCAGACCCAGACAAGGTAGCTGCTATAAGAGATATGAAAACACCAAACTGTATGAAACACCTAAAGAGTTTTCTACAAACATGTTCATGGTTCAGAAAATTTGTACCAGGGTTCTCACAAATAGCTCAGCCGCTAACTCAACTAACAAGGAAAGACATAGCTTGGACTTGGGGAGAAACCCAAGAGGCGGCCTTTGTAAAACTCAAGGAAGTACTAACCACTGCGCCCATATTGAGTCAACCTGATTATAATTCTGAATTTGTGCTCAGGACTGATGCCAGCAACTATGCCATCGGTGCGGCTCTTCTCCAGGGGGAGTCACCGACTACTGAACGGCCCATAGAGTACGCCTCACGCCTGCTCACGCCCGCCGAGCGCAACTACTCAACCACGGAGCGCGAGGCCCTGGCAGTAGTATGGGCGGTCGACAAATTCCGGGGCTACATCGACGGACATCGGGTGCGTGTGGCCAGTGATCATCAGCCGCTCAAATGGCTACTCACTTTGAAGTCGCCGAGTGGTCGCCTCGTTCGTTGGGCTATGAAACTCCAAGCGTACGACCTACACTATGAGTATACGCCAGGTAAAGCCAATGTCCTTGCCGATACTTTGAGCCGACCTCCATGTCAGGAAGAATCCCGACCTACGTGTGGCGTATGCACTGTCACTATAGAGACGCCACGTTGGGAGGCCTCTGCTATTAGAGAAGCACAATTGAAAGATGATGAGGTGGCAAAAATTATAACAGATATGGAAAGCGACATAGAAGTGTCTAGCTCAAGGTGGGCGGAGAGAGGATATTGTATGTCACAAGGTGTGTTATATCGATACACGCATGAGGAGGACAATGAAGAACCGCAGCTCGTAATTCCAACCAGTATGCGGAAAGAAATAATGCATGAATGTCACGATAAGGCCACGGCGGGACATGGCGGAATCGAACGAACGTTAAAACGTATAACACAACGTTACTTTTTCCCCGGAATGAGGCGCTATGTTACTGAATACCTTAAAACTTGCACGGAGTGCCAGAAGTATAAAGCAACCAATCTTAAGCCTGCTGGTCTTTTACAGACACCTGTTCCAGCGCAGCGCTTCGAGGTCCTCGCTGTGGATCTTTTCGGGCCGCTGCCACGGGGAGAACTAGGCGAGCGATGGATACTTGTTGTGGAAGACCCTGCCAGCAAGTGGGTGGAGCTCTTTTCCCTGGTCGAGGCTACCGCAGAAGCGTGCGCACGCGCCCTTATCGACGAGGTGTTTCTACGCTACGGTGTACCGCGCCGTGTCATATCTGACAATGGGGTACAATTTATCGCTGACATAATGAAACACGCAATGGCTGCACTAGGCGTGACGCAGAATCTGATCCCACTTTATCATCCCGAGGCAAACCCTGTAGAGAGAAAAAACCGGGATCTTAAGACACAATTAGCCATATTAGTAGAGGGGCATCATAAACAATGGCCAGAAGCCTTACCTGCCATACGTTTTGCTATGAATACAGCTGTCTGCAAATCAACTCAGAGAACACCGGCCTACCTCACATTTGCTCGCGAACTGCGATCGCCATTAGATGCTAGAGCAGACATCCGTGAAGTAGTGAGCTCTGTTAACTATGTTCCTCAGATTTCGCCATATCTATTAAAGCTTGCTGATACGATTGCAGAAAGCAAAGAAACTATAGAGCGACAGCAAGATATCAGGAAAGCTGATAAAGACGTTACGCGACGAGATGACAAGATCTCTGTGGGTGATCTAGTTCTGCTTAAAACCCACGTATTGAGTAACGCAAGCAAAGGCGTGACCGCCAAATTTATGCCCAAGCAAGACGGGCCCTATATAGTGACTAAGCAAGTAAGCCCCACTACATACATCTTAGCGCATTACCGGAAACAAGACGACCTTATCGGCAAATATCATGTCTCACAACTTATGCGCTATCATGTTAGAGAGACAGAACATTCAGAGGTGTGTCAGCCAGTAGCGCCTAAGCGCAAGCGTGGTCGTCCTCGTAAGGGCACTTGCGTCATATAGTTTTTGTAAGTTTTGTACAGTATAGTCTACATAGTTTTAGTTTTACATATAAGTAAGGGTTACCCATGTATTGTGCAAACATGGGGACCATAGTTTGTCAATAGGGGGAGCATGTAGGGTGCATCACCGTTCCTATACTTATATTATCTGTAACCAATCAATGTATCGAGTAATCGAAGACTGTGAACGGTCCCGGGGGAACCAATCAAATGATTGATATGTAATCATTCATTTGATTGATTGATTTCCCGCGCCCGTGCCTTTTGTCAGTTGGGTTCTAGCTTCGCTCGGTTTGTAACCGCCACCATTTTATAATGATGAATAAAAGTGATTAAGTGAAAACCGTCTTTACCAATGACCACCAACCCTATAATATTTTAAAAAATTAGAAACAGCTAAAAGATAACCTTTTACATGAAAGAGGTCTCAAACATAAAACATGAAAATGGGTAAGAATTGGGCTATCAGATATTAATTAATTTATTTGTTTACAATTTAACAACATCTTTACAGGTTATTTTTTGAACACTAATTCTATGATAATATTTATATTTATTACAAGCACGACAACAAAACTGATTAATAATAATTCAAATAGATTAGTATAATATTCATAGCAATAGAAAATATGAATAAATTATGGCTAATATTATATTAGTCGTAATTTATTCATATTTTCTATTAATAATAAATCAAGGATAGTTAAAACCAATTCAGAAATAAGTAATTAATGCAAACAATAATTCTAAATACATAACTATTGAGTAGGTACAAATAATATATAATTATTAGATACCTATATAATTATAATAAACTATAGATATAATGATAAAAACATTATTATTTTTTTTATCATTAAATAATATCTTTAAGTAGGTACTATAACTTAAGTCAAAGTCAAAACGTTTATTTCCTTAGAAGCACAGGGCATTCATGGACTGGTCAACTTAAAGTAAATTTAAATAAAAACTAAAATGATCAACGAAATAACATTGTTTTGTCGTACGCTTCAATTTTTACAATGATTTGAAAAACGTATAGAACAACCCAGCTTTTATCTCTTTTGTTGTTATTATAACAACTAAAGAGTGATTGATCTGTCATTTGATAATTTTTTAAGGCAAATAAAATAGAGCTCTAACAATCAAAATAAAATTAAAATAATACCAACCTATCTACTTAATTAAGTGTAGGTATAGCAGAAGTATATATCCTTCCAACAATTATTTTGTCAGTGGAATCAAAACTTGAATTTAACCAACACAACATCTGATATTTCAATAAAGTGACAAGCGACGCGACAGGAGAACTGGCCGAGGCTTCGCCCCTACATAGGAAATTGCGCTGTGAAACGCAATGATCAAAGGACACTTGGACATCAGAAGGTAATTATGGATCAAATCCACGGGCGTCCCTGTTTCAACGGCAGTGTGGTTCGGGTATTTATCGTACTTAACCCTAATATAAATAGGTATTGTAATACTAGCTGTGCTCCTCGCCTGTGCTCGCGTAGTAATGCATTTAGTAAGTTTTTGTCCTTTGCTGGATAAACAAACAGCTATGTCCGTGCCAAATTTAAACCAAATCGAACTTTGCTCACAATAATAGATTATCCCTCGAAAGTGGTATTTTGCGGTAAAAAATAGCCTGGTTTTTTCTGTATTAATGTGAAGTTTCATCAAAAAGTAGAGAGAGCGTGATTCATAATTAAAGAATTATTTAAAAAAATGTAGAAATTTCTTCAATCATAAAATGTTTAAACATACTATAGAGCTACTAAGCTTTTGTAGCATATTTTCAAATAAATTGAACAACTACGTCACTTCTTTGTAAGTACTTTTATAAAAAATGTGTATGTTTGTAGATTTACTATTATGCAAACAAATTTTTATTAAAAACTATCAAGAACAACTCTAGTTACGAAAAGGCGTGAATCCAATCTGTCTCAGTGCGACGGGACTATTCACGACTTGACAAAGAGTAGGCCTCACCACTACATAGGAAATTGCGCTGCGAAACGCAATGATCAAAAGAACTTCACTTGATCATCAGAAGGCAATTATGGATCAAATATTAGGGCTTTTGTTCCAACGACACTGTGGTTAGGTTATTTAGCGCACCTGAGCCAAATGTAAGGCAAACGTAAGAAAATAGAACGTTGATTGTTTTTTTTTTTTTTTTTTTTTTTTTTTTTCACACATCATCACCTAACCCCAAACTAAGCAGAGCTTGTACTATGGGTGTTAGGTGACTGATATACTACATAGATACATTTTTTTTTGTAAATACATACATATGATACATAGAAAACACCCAGACCCGAAACCAGAAATTGTAGATCGTACAAAATCTGGTCCCCCGGCAGGAATCGAACCCGCAACCTCCTGCACCTCAAGGGGACGTTCGCCCACCGAGCCACAGAGGTCGTGTTGTTGTTGAATGTTGCTGCTTTCTCAATCATTTATCTGTATTTGTCATCATTTATTTGTATTAATGTTGTGATTATTTGTATGTTACTTAGAGGGTACTTGGATAAAATCAGTTGTTGTCTAGACTCAAGATGTTTCATTAAATATAATAGTTAAAAATGTTGGGTAAAACCGTAGGTAGATGCCCACTTTTTGAAATAGCCACCTTATTTTAAGAACATTAATTTTATACGAATAATTTATATTAATGTAGCCAGCCCAATCCTTTACGCTGAATTATTTTTATTTTTTTAATCTATTATATACAGATTTTGCAGAAATTAGCTCTTTGTGAAACATTTTTTTTGAGGATAGATGCTTTAATATAGTATTAATCTTGTAAGTTTTTAAGGTGTAAAGTGCAAAAAACACACTAGCTATTTCAGTGTTAGATACTATTGTGCTACAAGTAATCAAGTTAAACGTTTAGTGATACCAACGAAAAACAAAGAGCTACCAACTCTACTCCTTTTGTTCAAGATTCTTGTTTAAGTGACCTTTGTTGTTTTTACGAGAAATAAAGATTATTTAAACTGAAGGTACCTACTGACCCTGTGTTTTATTATCTTTGTGAACAACGATATGGCTTCAATCATAAAAGTGATATTCAGGGCTAATAAACATTTGAAGCATTTTTAACAACTGTGGTTTTGCGTATTTAATAACCAATTATTTTGATAAGCAAATCAAAAATAAACGAACCTCGTTTGATCTCTGGTTAAGTATTAAGAACTGTAATTTTTTCGTTTTTGTTAAATATATATATTTTTTATTTTTCATAAAAAGCTATCCAAGTTTCTTAATTATAATAATAATATTATTATTATTATCCTACATTATTATGTAGGATATATACGTAATACTAGGCCGTCCAAAAAATGCAGGGCATTTATTTTTCACGGATAAAACCACGCGATAAAAAGAAAACAGGGTAAACAGCTAAATGTTATAAAATAATTTGAACAAAAACAATATTTTTGAGCAATTTTCGTATAATAATTATTTTATATAATTTTTATTACTACTCGTGAATGTCACTTGAGGTGTGAGTTTTAAAAATTAGGTACTTCTGAAATACGAAAATTTGATCCATTTTACATTTTCAACTGAGAGCAAGACTTGAATTTAAATTAATGCAAAGATTCAAATAAAATTTCGCTCACGGCAAGCTGGAAACGGAATGCAGTTTAATAATGTAATAATATTAAGGATACACAGGCCAGTAGCTTGCACACTGGCATGTGTATCCCCGCCTTTATGCTTGGAGCTTATTTTTCAAAATTATTTTTTATAACTATTCAGATACTACAATTAACTATTTTCGACACAATACCTTTTATATAATAGTTATACATATCTTACAATATTTTGTATTCGTATATTATAGGTTATACCTACTTGTAACTCTTCAAATAAAATTTCAAAAACAAAACCAGAGGTTTCAACCTACAAGAGTGCTTGCGATACCCTATAACCATACAGAACGGCCAAAAACGAGTGCTTATTTTGAAAAGTTAATCTAAACTTTTAATTTAAGGACGCAATGTCTGAGAACTCAGTGAAAACTAAGCTCTTAAGTCTTTTGACCTACATACTTCAATTCATGTTTATCAATAAAATATTATAATACTAATATTGGCTGGAAGCCTACGAAATTTTTATTAAAAATGGCATTATTTTCATATAAACGGTTTAATTTGGTTTCATTAACATACTTTTATATTTTCATTAAAGGTTTTCTGGTCTGCTTATACTATATGAGTTGATTTTTACAGTTGTTCATTTTCCGTTTACAAATGTATGAATCTGTTGTTTGCGTTACCATCCTTTATAAAATCGACACACACATATACACAAAAATATATTATGACTTTCGTCTTGTACACCCTAAAATCTGAAAAATCTCTCTTTACGACTAATAAACACCCTATGAAATTGTTTCAGCGGGTGTTCCACCAAAAACTATGCTATAATAAGCTTTGATTCAGGCGATATACATAACATACATAAGCACCCCTATTAACGTTCCCACTGCTGGGACAAAAGGACGAGAGAGATTAGACCTTAATTCATCACGCTTCAAATGTCAAATGTCCTTCAAGCTCTACAAAGGTCTTCTGGTTTCCTCACGATAACTGCCTTCACAAATAAAGCACGTATTTATGATAACATATTTTTTAGAAGAAAAAAAAATTCATAGGTGTTGAAGCGGTGTTTGAACCTACGACTTTCGGAATGAACGTAGAATTTGTTCCACTTAGCCAACAATTTGTGTGAGTAAAAAGAAATTACTAAATCTCTAGAAACTGTTATTTTAGTAGCCAACTGCATAAATATAGGGGTTAATATTATAAATTCTAATAATATAATTATTTTAAATTTACTCTAACTTACCATGTGTGTACTTTTTTAAACAATTATTAAATTATTTTTATCGTGAAAGGTGTTTGTTACTTTCAGGTCCTTCTTAATTAATAATTCTTAATTATGACGATTTGGTTGAGGAATCTTAGGTAAGATTCAATAAATCCATACACTTTACCCACATGAAACTGAAATATTTTTATTTTATTACACTGGAATATTTTTATTATGTTAATTGAAACTACTTTTAATTCTTTCTGCTTAACTATTTAACTAACCGCGACGAGAAGCGAAACTATCCCAGCTTTCGGTCTGTTACAAGTTTAAAGCTTTATTGAAAAATACCAGAACATTTGTAGCTCTGAGAGTGTGGTTAAACTACTTAGTACACGCGATAAAGTTTTTAAGATCCTTCCTCGCAAGATGTTTCAAAGTCTTGAAACAGCTCAGTTTTTTACGCTTATGTTTCAGATGTTGTATGCCATTTGAAACACCCGGAATTTTAACGTGTTTTTGTGATGCGATGAGACTAGAGTGCTTATTTTGAACACTAGAGGAATTTCTTGGGCATTTTAAGCATTAAAATAGGCATGATGACTACATAAAAATAGGTACATTTTGCTCGAAAGCATTACGTCACGCGAAACTTCAATATATGTATCGCCTTGATGTTAGCGTTTGTAAGAAAATTCAAATTTTGGGTTCAATTTTTAAGTAGTCTAAATGTCCGACTAAATATTATATTTTAGTCAACTAACCTGCACTAAAAAAATGGTGTTGTACGATTATAAAGACGTATTATTTAATTGCCCCTCCAAGAAATCTATATTACTTATTACCCTCTTTTGACTTCAACGCTTTTTTAACGCTCGGTTAATAAACGCCTGTGTGGCGAGGATCTTAGCTCCACTAAATTAATCATCTAAGTATTCGCCTTATTTACAAAGCGACGTTAAATAAACCCTATACTCAAGGCTCGCATTTCAGTACATTCACCTATTCCCTGTCAATAATTTACCAGCCCTATTGAAACCACCCACCCTATTCACGAAGCCTTATAATTAAGGAATTCGTTGGAGCTTTATGCATACAAACGTATACATTTTCATTACGTAATAAATAAATATTGCCGGGCACACACAACAACTCTATTCTTCTTCTATCTATAAAACTTGAGAATTTGTCAATTTTTTTTAAACTATAATTTGACAATGCCACTATACATCAGTAACAATTAAATATGATTTTTATTATTTTATGATGGATTTGTAACGAATTGGATTTTTATAGAATTATTTGTATTAAATATAGTTTTAGTTGACAATGCCACTACTCGGCAGCTAAATTATTATGGTACATCTCATATTGAACGTCTTGTCTGTGTCTTTTGCTGTATTTTCTGTGTGTGAATATAATACTTATGTATTATTAGAACTTAACAAAATCAAGTGTACAATGTTGCCTATGAAACTCCAAAATTAAATAAATAAAAAGCTGTCCTATACGCCTCTCAACTCAGTATAAAAATTTAAACAAAACTGTCAAGACAATGTAGTACTACTATGAATACTTGATAATTGTTGTTTAAAAAAAATGTTTTATTAATTTTAAGTTGACCTGTCCACGTATGCCCTGTGCTTCTAAGGAAATAAACGTTTTGACTTTGACTTTTATTAATAAGGAATACCTTTTAATTTTTATTTGACATTTTATAAAACAAATTACATTTTCATCCCTCCATCCCGCTTTTTGCTCCTCTTCTTCTTTTTATTATCTGAGTGCAAAAGTTGTTTTTAAATTTGAATTTATAACATAGAAATCGGTTAGTTTTTATTTCGAAGCATGATTTAACCTATTCACTTATACGTCTATGGTGCCGAATTTATAATAAATTGTTATCATATCTACATGTATTGTTGTCATGCTCCATCGATGTTTTTCGACAGAAATCAAAACCTGTTTCCTTTTATACCTCTATAATCCTATATACGTATGAGGAACGACATAATGTTTTTTATATAATTTTATTGATGTTTTTGGTCTATTTCTTCCAACAACATATCTATAAATATTAATATTATAGAATACGGTGAGCGTGCAAAAGCCAATGTTTACGATTTCCTCTACGAATTGATATTTTTGAGTAACGTAGGTTGCTTTTAAAACGGTCCCGTTAAAATTTAATTATTAATAAATCAATAACCCAGATTAAGTTAACTTTGTCCGTATTTTTTTTTATAAAATGTTACATAATGTGATATAATACATTATTTTATTTCAAAACTTAACTACATCTATCATCGTTTGTACCAAAACAACCTTCACATTCCTACCCTTGTTCCTACCTCACTAATTTCTAAGCAACCTATTCATTAGTCAACAGAAATCACGGTACAAACATCCGACTATCTCTCATAACTATCTACTCAGAGAATCTGTCGGTCTGTACGATGTACGGCTTACGGGTTTTCGTTAGTAATCAATCACCATTAATCGCTATACAACCGTTGTGGTTTGTCCCTTCGTAGATTGTGAGTATAACAAAACAGTTTTGTATTTTGTAATCCTATGTTTTTTTTTAATAAATAGTATAATTAAGAAGTTTCTTTTAAATTTTGGCTGATAGAGGTTGGTAATGCATTAGAATTATGACTGGGTATTATTATGTCTCATTATATTTTGTTTACTCGATTAATTTAACAGTGTCAGTCAGTGAGAGTGTGTTTTGAGATGACGTGTATAGAGAAAAGTGGAAAATACATGTTGTTCCCAATCCTAGGATCAGGAATAAGATAATTTTATTAAAAGAGAAGAAGAAGCTGAGATTATGATAAAACAACATTTTAATAGGTAGGGACCATAAAAAGATGAATTTATTAACTGCTTAAAAGTATTTTTTTTATGGATATTACAGTAAATGGCTTTGTCTCTGTGCGACCACATCGCTTTATCAGGAAATATACAATATTTAAAAAAAATTGATTCTTGTTGAACCTTCGTGCGAAGGTTACGAAAGCGACTTTATCTTTTTCTCCATAAAAAGAAATAAACATTATGTACAATATTTATATCCCCGATTACGGGAATGATGTAATGATTAGTAATTAATAAGTGATTATATTTGTTGTACGTGCCTTTCCATTAGTGAGGATATGATTATCCTCATGCTGCTAACGGTAGGATCATAAGGACATGTTGGTCCTCGGACTAATTAATACTAATAGGAGAACCGATTAGGAGCAAGAGTATACTCCCTACTGGTCCCTATTTAACTTGCGCGAATGCTGAAAATAGAATTCGTCTATATTTTTTGTAACTATGATAGCCGCGCGTCTCATAAGTTCATTAACTTCTGCAAACAGTTATTGTTAACGTCTATAATACCATTGAGCTTGTGAGATCCATCGGGATGCAATATCAGAATACCAGCGAAATACTCCAGGATTAGGTCGAAATTCATCTCTCGATCAGATATATTCTGCATTTTGATTTAGCTTGAAGCTGTAGCTGTGTGGTATAAATAGTTTATTTTGAAATTTCCTGCAGTTTTTATTAAAGTAGTGGTCGCTCGGTGATATTATGTGTGTGACCAGCATAAACATTATAAACTTTGACTTTGACATTGGGGTTTAATTATTTTCTTTAATTATCGCTGCACGTATTTTTTTTTATTGTGTACTAAGTAAGATACTAATAAGTTTTAAAACACAGAACTCATTTTTTCAAAGACTAATATATAATGGCATATTTAATAATAATCAATGACTACTTTCTTCTTTACGCTCTCTACGGTCGGCCAAGACAAGTAAGATAGAGATAAAATTATTTATGAAATGATTTAATATTTTTGGAAAATGTCTCTTTCCAATAAATCCAATATTATTGATCAGGAAGGCGTTCCCTGATAAGTAATAAAATAAATAACATATTTCCGAACAATCCACAAATGTTATTTCTCTGGCTCTGTAGCCTGTATAGATTATCAATTCGTAGCGTATGTTTCTTTTGTTTTCTAAGAACTTATGAAGTACGATACCATTTTAATTATCATGCCCACACCCTCATACTATAGATAAGTAAGTAGGTAGGTAGGAAGGTAGGCCTTTGTCTAATAAACCCCACATAACCATCTTTAGTTACATACAAAACTTGTTTTCATAATAGAAATCATTTCTTTCAACCCACGCATGAAAACGCGTTCCAAAAACTAGGACAAATGAATCATAGTTTGGAGGTTAGCGGCGACCCACCCTCGGCTAAATGTGCTCAGCAGACTGACACACAGTCGGACAAGTGCACGAATAGGAAACTATTAAAGAAATGTCACCTAGTATATGTATATATTTCTGTACTAATATTATATGGCAGAAGAGTTTTTTTTATTGATTGTTTGCTTGAACGCGCTAATCTCAAAAACTACTGGTCCGATTAAAAAAGTTATTTCAGTGTTCTTTAGCCCTTTACTTTTTTTTTATGCTCGTTAAGTCTTCATTTGACCACAATCTCACCTGATGTAAAGTGACGATGTGGTCTAAGATGGGACATGAAGACCTAGAAGGTAGATGGCCTTTAAGCGCGGAAAGCTATAGACTACATTTTACTACCGTAAAATTCAAAAAATACGGGCATGTAAAACTAGTTTATTGTGAGGTAAATCAGTAGGTGTAAAGAAAGCAAACTTCAGCGTCCTTTGTAAATTATTTTGACTACCAAATCCACTAATAAATATCAATAAATGTCAGTTTTTATATTTATTATTATTATTGATAAGCCTTCATTTGACCACAATCTCACCTGATGTAAAGTGACGATGTGGTCTAAGATGGAGCATGAAGGCCTAGAAGATGGCTTCTCCGGACCACATTACGAAACACGAAAAAATCGCTTCACGCACTGGCCCAGCCCGGAGGGTGGTGACAAGCCGCGGCCGAAGCCTACCACCAGAGACTGTTCTTAGCACCACCCGGAGGTCACGTGTAAGGATTCAGAGAGTTACCACATACGGACGTGAACAGACAAAACCTAGTTTGTGTTGCCAACACCCCATTTTGTCCGGTGTGGCCTGTTTATTCCTTTGTGACGACCCATTATATTGAGTGTCATTCCATGTAGAGTACTTTTATAATGTTCACAGAGAAATTACCTAGTAATAATAGGAATAATTCCTGTAAGATTGATTCTTTGCACTCGCACGTGAATCGCGAAGTACTGGATTACTTCATTTCACGAAAATTTATTGTTTTTTGTCCAAAAGAGCTCGCGAAACCCTAAAAACCTAGGCAAACAAACCTCAATGAATAGTCATTTTTTGTGACAAACTTCATAACCGTGTGTGACACCCCTGTCCACAACAATGTTACAACTTCGTATAAATCTCAAGTAGAAAGTTAGAGTTGCGGTTTTGTATCATTTTACAAATGTTCACGACGAAATTAAATTGAAAATACGGTTGCTATGAACAACCTTTTAAGCTAGGAAGAGCTGCAACTGTAATGGGTCTGTTTCACTATCTCCGAGTAATATTAGACAATGGATAAAATATAGAGCTATCTCGCTCAGTCACAAGTGACAAAGCGAGATATGTCTTGACATAAATAATCATTCACACGTATGATGATTCACTTTTATAAACATTGCTTTGTTTACTCTGTTTTTTTTGTGAAAAAGCTAAATCAATAATATTTCCGGACAATCCGCACAACAATATTAAGCTTCGTGGTAAGCTCTAAGCGTGTGTTACAATTTCTGGTTTCGGGTCTGGGTGTTTTCTATGTATCATATGTATGTATTTACAAAAAAAATATGTATCTATGTAATATATCAGTCACCTAACACCCATAGTACAAGCTCTGCTTAGTTTGGGGTTATGAGATGATGTTTGAGTAGTCCGGAAATATTTATTTATTTATAATTTATTTATTACTTACGCGGTAATAGCGGGATTTAATAAGCCATCAGGTGAGATTGTGGACAAACATAGATCTATATCTCATAAAAAAACCCTCATTTCACCTGATGTACAGTGAAGATCCTATCTATGATAAAGCATGTAGCAAATTAGCTATTTTGGGTTGGCATTGGGTTGTCTAGAAGTGCTGGAATAATCTTCAACCACCAATAAGAACCTTATACGAGTATAATAAATTTAACTTCAGAAACACAAAACATTTTAAATTTTCAGTTTAGTTCATCAACTATTAATGTATAGTTTGTTAATATTATAATTTTAGTTTTAAGGGTTGTAATTTTTGTTTTATTGTTTAATTTCGCTTATAAATAAATATTTTTTAAAAACGATAATTTTTATATCAATCATGAATCATTCTAAAAATGAGTATTAATGTTAAAAATGCCTTTAACTTAATATTTTTATTAATAATTATTGTTAAGATATTATTATAAACATTATGTGTTACCTGTTTTGGTTTTATATAAGTATTTTATTATAATATATGTACAGTAAGAAGGCGTTTTAAACCTGATTGACGTCCAAAAAGCCAACAACATAGGTTTTTGTCTGAAAATCAGCGCAGAGCGAAAACAGCCCAGCACACGCTGAGCCAACACCTGTTTCGGCTCAAATTCAAATGAATCATTTATCTTCCGTATGTGTCGCATGGATTTATGTAATATTGTATAGTTTGGATTTTATAAGTGTCTTTTTTGTAATTGTTATTCTGTGTCGAAATAAAATAAAAAATATATATATTTCCGGACTTATCACACAGCATCACCTCCATCCAAACTAAGCAAAGCTTGTACTATGGGTGTTGGGTGCCTGATATACTACATAGCTACATTTTTTTTGTAAATACATACATTATTATACATAGAAAACACCCAGACCCGAAAACAAAATCTAGTCCTGCGGCGGGAATCGAACCCGCAACCTTCTGCGCCTCAGGCCGACTTTCGCGCACCAAGCCATAGAGATGGCCAAAAAAAGTCATTATATTATTCATATTATATAATAGTCCGGTCAATATAGACAATTGAAATAAAGAAAATTCCGATACAGCCAAATCTCCGTAAAGACCTTAGGAGACGTTTTCGAGAAAAATCCAAAAAACCCAAAATGTTGAAATTTGGGCGCGAATAACTCCCTTAGCTCATATGGGATCGATGGGGACTTTTGACACTTTATTTTTTATAGCAAACCTAAGGTCTCTACGGAGATTTGGCTGTGTCGGAATTTTCTTTATTTGATCACTATTTTTATGTCTAAATTGACCGGACTATAATGTATATTACCTATATATAAACAACTTATATGGCATGAAGACCTTCTAGGACGTCATGCCCATTTTAGACCACACCGTCACTTTACATCAGGTGAGATTGTGTTCAGATGAAGGTTTATCTAGCATAAAAAAAAATCTAGAACATAATCGGCTTTAATTTATTTCTAGATTCTAGAAAAATGTGTGCTAAACCAGTGTTATTTAATAAACATCTTACGTAACGTGGAAACCTTTAAAATAGTCTGATAAAATACAATTTAAAGTAATTATCCAACAAAACTGTTTTAATTCAGGGTGGGACAGAGTTACAATAGTCCTAGAAAGGGCAGTTTTAGCAAATTACTCTGAATTCTAGGGCGCAATTTTGTTAATGCGCAATTCGGGTAGAGATTTGTATTTATTCCTCTTGGAATTGTTTGTAGGGTTTTTAATAGTGAATCATCATTATCATCACTATTTATTTATTTAAAATAGGAAGGCCAACATAGTTATAAATATTCTGTTCAGCAAATTATTTCTCCTTGGTCTGACTGCTTATGTATCATAAAAATCTTATATATAAAATTTCCATGTCACAATGTTAGTTACCGTACTCCTCCGACAGGTTTTACCGATTTTTACCAAATTTTATATGCGTATTCAGTTGGTCTGAGAATCGGCTACTATCTATTTTTCATTATGCAAAACAACGTTTGCTGGGGTCAGCTAGTTTCTATATACAAATATGTTTATTCACAAAAGGAGTTTATAATGTGATACTTATCTAGTCTATTTTACCTGATTTATTTAGTTTGCAGTTTACTACGTTCAAAATACCTGCTTAAGATAAACCTTTCAGGGTGTAGTGAGACCTCGTTTTAACTAAGTACATAATGTATGTCTATTATTGTAAGTATATCAGATGTCTATAGCACCCGTAACACAAGCTAACAGCTTAACCACGGAGCTGGATGTTTGTGGATTGTCCTTAAATATTTGTTCAGGTTTCCATGGCAACTGACTGCAGCAGCCATGTTGCTTAACGCATTTTAGCAAAGCCACGTTTGCCGGGTCAGCTAGCTATTAATATACATTTCAAAAACACATCTCAAACGTACCCAAAACTCAAGTAGGCTTAACCTGTCATATGCCAATATAATCCTTACAATACCGCTAAACCCAAAAGGTACAGGTAATAAATAATGGATCGCTACAATTAGTACTAAGGTACCGTCAGCAGAACAGCGGTATCGATGTCAATGTCGTAGGGAGGTAGTGATTATAATTTATAGGTTTTGTATAGGAATGGTAAGTTTGGATATGGTATTTTAAGGGTGTAATTATAGAGCCGCTTAACGAGCTATGAAAATCTTAGAAATATGCTCAAGATAATGGTTCCTACATTAAAAAATATGGTATTCTGTCTAGTCTGACCTTTAAACCATCTAAAAATACAGGACACGTATTTTTTGTTTTATCGATAGAATATGCAAGTGCGAAGATATAGAGCATCAATGTTCCGGCGTATTTTAGTACAAATCTTACGACAGCGTTTCGTCACGGCAACTCCAATGCTGTAATGTCTTGATGTTTCAATTACAGGATAAAATACGGTTATTATTTATAATAATTTTTTTTTTCATCTCCCTAATGATCATGCTGTCGAATCAGGAATGAAGAAAAACTTAGAGCGCGTATTACCGACAAAGCTTAACAGATTACGTTAAGGTACGGTAGGTCACATAACATATTAATGGTGGACGTTAACGCCGAAAAGTTCTCAAATAGAGATTGCGGTTTGGCACGTGCACTGTAAAACTTCAACAGCTAAACAGGATAGATAAATAATGCTGGACAAGCCAAAACAAGCTTTTTGCTATACCTATTGCTAAATGGATTGTCCCTCAACACGTATTTCTCATTATTCTTATTCTAATAAATTTATATGAAAGTTAAATTAATACGCCAGTCGCAGCTCGACCGCCAGTCGCAGCTACCGCTTCTCGCATCGCGCTCGCGTTCTCCGTCCTTTGCCCCTCACCCCGCTTCGCTCGCCGTACCAGCCCAGTTCTCCGCAGACTGCCTAGGCTTCCGCGTCGTAGAACGGGTCGGCCCGCAGTGAATTGTGTGTGTGTGTGTTTGTGTGCAAATTAGAGACAGAGACTCAAGTGTTGTGCTTGTTAGTGGTTCCCACGTATCGCACAGGGAAAAATATCGCTTGTCGGTGAGTACCTGTGTGTTTACCCGTTCCCCGGGGCCATAACAGCCTCACGCCAACCCTGAGAGCACTGCTTGGAGTTTTATTATAAAACTACCAACGCAGTGTTTCTCCCCTTCCCGCACATTGTAAACAAATTGGTTGTGTCGCTGGGCTACTCAGCGGGGCCTTCCGCTAGCGGAACTCACCCTGCTGGTTTCCCGCCCGGCCGATTTGTTTATAAATTGTGCGTTTAAATTCTTTCTTTTTTATTAAAAAGGAGAATTTTATTTTTTATTCCTCTTATTCTCTTTTGTGTTAATATATAACACCCACTCGTACGATGTCGGACGGAAGTATTCCGCCGGCACGCAAACCCCCGAACTCTAATATTAGATATAGACCGATCCGAACCGCCCCCGCCAGGCCCCCCGGTAGCTCGAGCGTTATGGACGCGCGCGGATCTGAGTATCCGCGCCGTCCAAGCGAGGGAGAACCGGGAGTAAGGGCAACCGCCCGTCGTCCAGCGCCCGACGACACCATCGAGGAGGTCCAGGAGGATAAGCGGCAGAAGCTGCTCCCCTCTCCAGCCTCCCCGCCGGAGGTCGCCGCGACGCCGCCGCCCCCGTGCCGGAGCCGGCGCCGAACCCGCTCCGCAGATGGTGAACCATCCCGCTCGCCGCCCCGCGACTTCGCCCGTGACGCCCCCACCACCAAGCAGGTACTTGAGGTGGAATCGGAAAGCTCCTCGTCATCAACTGGCGGGGACTCCGACTCCTCCGAAAACACCCAGAAACCCCGCCACAGCCCAGCGTCATCATCATCATCGACGCGGTCGTACGCAAAAACGGCCGCGTCACCACGCCCGATCCCGGACACGCCGGCATCTCCTGATATGGTGCCCCTGGGCACCATCATACGCCGCCCAAATCCGAGGGCGGAATTTCCGCCCCTGCCATGCCGCCCAGCGCCAGAGCCCCGCCCGCCCATGGACGGCCGCCCGCCAAGGGGCGGCCCCTCACCCAGCACCAGCCGACCGCCCACAGGCGGCCCATCCTCCAGCGCCAGCCGCCCGCCCCCGGGCAGCCGCCCGCCCACGGACGGCGCACCACTCAACCCCAGCCGCCCGCCCATGGACGGCCGACCGCCAACGGAAAACCGCCCAGCCATGGGTGGCCCAACTCCCAGCACCAGCCGCCCGCCCACCAGCAGCCGCCCGCCCACGAGCGACCGCCAGACCACCGACGGCCGCCCGCCCATGAGCGGCCCACCACCAAGCAGCAATCATCACCTAGGTACTAACTTAGATGTAAGAGCTCCCACACCCCCCGCCCCTCAAACCCCTGTAGTCCCAGGAGACCCAGCGGCCCCGGCCGCTGGCGTCACCAAAAGTTACCCCCCGATAGTGGTCGAATGCCTGCCCAATTGGACAGTCCATTTTGCCACTATTAGGGGCAAACTAGGGCACGCCCCCAATGCGCGCCCCCTTGGAAAAGGGGTTCGCTTCACCCCCCGCTCTGCCGAAGAGTACAGAGTGGTGCAGCGCCACCTGGTAGAAGCTATGGCAGAGGACAGCAGCATAAGCTGGTACAGCTATGCACTGTCCGCCGACCTGCCCACAAAGGTGGCCATCAGAGGCCTCCCGGGAGACACCCCGACCCCCGACATCGAAGCCGCACTATCCGGACTGGGATTCCCGGTCCGGTTCGTCAAAGGCATCCGGGCCAAAGAAGGCCGAGCCGGGTGCCTTTTCCACGGCCAATTCGACCGCCTGTCGCAGGAGGAACTCGCTCGTCTTTATAGTACGAGTGAGCTCCTCTTCATGCCGGGCGTTCGAATTGAGCACTGGAGAGGTGCGGCCAATAGGGTGGCACAGTGCCACCGATGCCAGGGTTTCGGCCACGCATCGGTGCACTGCCACCGTCCTATCAAGTGCGTCCGCTGCAGTGGTCAACACGCTGCGGCGGACTGCCCCCGCCCCCCCACTGACGCCCCCACTTGCACAAATTGCGGACGGGACCACCCTGCAAACAGCAGGCAGTGTCCCGTCATGAGGAAGGAGGCAAGGAAGAGGGGAGTGAAAATCTCTCCTCCCCTCCCGAAACACCCCGGGCCCACACTCCACATGAGGGCCCCTTCTCCCATACCGGCTCCCAACTCCAGGGACCAAGCCCCTCAACGCCCTGAGAATAGGCCCAAGTCGCCCCCTCAACCCAGAACTTACCAATCCCCCCCCCCGTCTTAGACGATCCCCTTCCATGTGCCAACCCCCCTACTGCAAGGGGGGAAGCACTCCCCTCCAAATCAAAACGCAGACCGCGGGGCGGTAGGAACAAGAGGAAGCCAGTGGCCTCCTCCACTCTCCTACCGACGGCTGCGCCCATCCCCCCCCTAATCCCCCCCCAAGCCCCAGCCCTTCCTACTACCCTGAGCATCCCACCAGGGTTCTCCGCCCCCAACAACACCACCCAGTACAGGACCCCACCCCCATTCAGACCCACCCCCCAACTCCCCCTCCCAAGCGGTCAAGCTGCGGCGAGGGGCTTTACAACCGGGCTTGCCGGGAGCCCCCTAGAAGTAATTCTGGGGGTCCTGACAGAGCTCCTGGTTGCCATCGCCGCAGGAGAGGATCTCCGAGAGGCGGCGGTGCGAGGACTAGCCGCTATCCGTAGCAACTACTATGGATAGCTTCCCCGCACTTCGCCTCCTCTACTGGAATCCCGGAGGTGTTCGGAACCAAATCCAGCACCTCCGCCTCATAGCCCAGAAGCAGGACATTCATGTCGTTCTTCTGGGCGAGACCAAACTTGACCCCTCCACCCCCCTAAAGGTGCCTAACTATTTCGTGTATCGTCGAGATGAAGTGTCCCCAGCGGGCACGGCATACCGAGGTACGGCCGTGCTCGTCAGACGGGACCTGATACACGAGGAGTTAGAGCACCTTCCCTTCGATGAGTTGCGATCGACCGGAGTATTGGTTAGGGCGGCAGGCGAAGAGCTTCGGCTCTTCGCAGGATATCGTCCGCCCACACCTAGATACGTCCCGGCCGATATAGCAACCATCTTCTCCTCTCCGTCCCCTACCCTGGTGGCTGCGGACTTAAACGCGAAGCACCCAGAGTGGGGGTCAAGGGTTATTAACCCAGCCGGTCGTAAGCTGCACGAGGACAGCTTAAGGACCGGCTTCACAATCCTAGGTCCCGACTCACCTACCCATATCCCCGTAAATCCGCTGCACTCCGCCGATGTACTAGACATAGTGCTCCACAAACGCATTCGCTACCCGGTCCAGGTGGAGGTGTTGTATGACCTAGACACACAGCACCTCCCCTTACTCATCACCCTGGGTCTTTCCGCGGACTTCACTGTACCGCGGCCCCCCGGGGTGAGGACTGACTGGGCTGCGTTTGCAAGAGCACTAGAAACTCTAGACATCGGCTCCCTCTCCACCCCAGACGATGTGGAACGCGAAGCCTCGGACTTAGCATCCAAAATAATTGGTGCTAAGGAGGCAGCGTCCACTCCCATCCCGAAACGCGCGAACGTTCGCGACGTACTGCCAATTCACCTCCAGCGAAAGCTGTCGGCGAAGAGGGAGATGCGTCGCGACTGGTCACGTTCGCGTTGTCCCACCCTCAAATCCAAACTCAATTCCCTAACCGCTGAGTTGTCGGATGCTGTAAAGGCTTGGCGCGGGGAGACCTGGGAGAAAACCATCGACCAGGCCGCCGAACGCGACACCAACCTTTACGCCCTTAACCGTCAACTCACGCGGGCTCCCCTACCCACCTACCCCCTACTGGACCGGGAGGGGAACAGGAAGTTCGCACCGGGTGACCGAGCAGAACTTCTGGCCGATCACCTGGAGTGGCAATTCCAACCCCACCCTGTCTCAGCAGATGCCCATCCCGACACCCTTTCCCATCACACCCTGGTAGAGAGCACCGTGTCTGAGTTTCTGTCTGGACCCATTCCCCCCCTCGGAGGCGACTGCTTTATGTCGCCTTCAGAGGTGGGGAAGGCAGTCCGCCACCTTCCCAAGAGGAAGGCACCTGGCCCGGACGGAATCTCGAACATGGCTCTCTTCCAACTCCCCCGCCGTGGTATCGTCGCAATTTCCCGTCTCTTCAACGGAATACTCCGCACAGGCCATTTTCCTGACCTGTGGAAGAGCGGGAAAGTTATAGTCCTCCCCAAACCGGGCAAGGACAGACGATACCCGGCCAACTACCGTCCCATCACCCTCCTGTCCACGATCGCCAAACTGTTCGAGCGCCTACTGCTTCGCAGACTGGTTCCGACCATCGAACCTCGCCCCGAACAGTTTGGCTTTCGAGGGCAACATTCCACCACCCTCCAACTGACGCGCGTACTGCATTACCTTGCAACAGAGCTTAACGCCCGGCGTAGCACGGTCGCGGTCTTCCTCGACATCGAGAAGGCATTCGATCGTGTCTGGCACCCGGGCCTACTCTATAAGCTCTTGCAAAGCAGTACGCCACCAGCCCTTTCCCGGATTGTGGCGTCCTTCCTCGAAAACCGACGTTTCTTCGTAGACGTCGAGGGCGCCGCATCCTCCTCCCGTCCCATCCTCGCCGGAGTCCCCCAAGGTAGTTGTCTGTCGCCCGCACTCTACGCCCTTTACACCGATGACATCCCGACCCTGGAGGGGCAGTTGCTCCCCGGTGATAGGGATGTCACATTGGCGTTGTTTGCGGACGACAGCGCCTACCTTATGTCCTCCATAAATCCCTCCCATGCGGCCATGAAGATGCAGCGGCTCATGGACCGCCTCCCCAGATGGTTGGATGACTGGCGAATGGCTGTTAACGTCGGCAAGACAGCAGCCATGCTAGTCACCAATCGTCGCACCACCCTTCCCCCCCTCTCCCTTCGGGGCCAGAACGTCGCGTGGACCCCGCACACTCGTTACCTAGGCGTGGAGATAGACCGGTCACTGAGAATGCAGCCGCAGGCGGATCGCGCGATTGCACAATCGCGCGCAGCCGTGGCGCAACTCAGACCGGTCCTAAAATCTAATCTCCCGCTCGGGACGAAGGTGCGGATATACAAGACGTACGTTCGGTCCCGCCTCCTGTACGCAGCCCCCGCCTGGTACCCCCTCCTGTCCCAAACCAATAAAGACAGACTGCAGAAGGTGCAGAACACTGTCCTTCGCATCTGCACAGGCGCGGGCCGTTACGTTCGCAACGACGTAATTGCCCGCGACCTACAAATGCAGTCTGTCGAGGATTGTGTGGTGTTGACGGCAAAGCGAATGTTCGATCGCACCGAACACAGCCGCCACCCACACATCCAGTCCCTCGCCCCCCTCCACACTCGCCCCCCCGACCACAAAGGCCCCTGGAGACCCCTTCCCAGGGACCTCATCCAAGATCAGTAAAGCCCGTAGATTGCCTCCTCTCTCTCTTCCTCTTTTCTTTTCTTTTCTTCTTTTCTTTTTCTTCGCTGACCACTCTACTCTTCTCCCCCACCCCACATCCCCCTATATATTCCCTCCCCTACTAACAATTTTGTATCCATATGTATGTTATACCCCCACTTATATATATATCACCCTTCCGCCTGTATAAAATTGTATTTAGTTTGTATTTATAAAAAAAAAAAAAAAATAAAAAAAAAAAAGAGAGAGAAAGATAAAAAAAAAATATATAAAAAAAAAAAAAAAATAAATAAAAAAAAATAAAAAAAAAAATAAAAATAAAAAAAAAAAAAAAAAAATATTTATACATATACTCGCCTTAAAGGCATTGTCGCGTGACCCGGGGGTAGTTGCCCCCGGAGTTGAAGCCGGGGTAAGGAGCGCAAGCTCGAGGCCCCACCCTGCGCCCTCAACCGAGGGACAGAAGTCAACGATGGATGGTAAGTTTGGATATGGTATTTTAAGGGTGTAATTATAGAGCCGCTTAACGAGCCATGAAAATCTTAGAAATAGGCTCAAGATAATGCTTCCTACATTAAAAAATATGGTATTCTGTCTAGTCTGACTTTTAAACCATCTAAAAATACAGGACACGTATTTTTTGTTTTATCGATAGAATATATATAGTGCGAAGATATAGAGCATCAATGTTCCGGCGTATTTTAGTACAAATCGCAAACCAGCGTTTCGTCACGGGCAACTCCAATGCTCTAATGTCTTGATGTTTCAATTACAGGAAAAAATACGGTTATTATTTATATAAAATAAATTTTTTCATCTCCCTTAATGATAATGCTGTCGAATCAGGAATAAAGAAAAACTTAGAGCGCGTATTACCGACAAAGCTTAACAGATTACGTTAAGGTAGGTAGGTCACATAACATATTAATGGTGGACGTTAACGCCGAAAAGTTCTCAAATAGAGATTGCGGTTTGGCACGTGCACTGTAAAACTTCACCAGCTAAACAGGATAGATAAATAATGCTGGACAAGCCAAAACAAGCTTTTTGCTATACCTATTGCTGAATGGATTGTCCCTCAACACGTTTTTATCATTATTCTGATTCTAATAAATTTATACGAAATTAATTGTAAAAACGTGACATTGCGGGCTGCGCATAGGAACGCTGTTATAAGAACGATGAAACCACATAGAGTTTGGCGTATCACCGCCTGTCTGCCTAGGGATGATTTTAATAATAATAATAATAACTCTTTATTACACACCAAGATAAAACAAAACAAAAATGGACTTAAAGCTAAATACAAAATGCGCAATGGGCGGCCTTATTGCTTAAAGCAATTTCTTCCAGACAACCTTTGGATTTTATTGTCACACTGACCATCGGCGCTGTGAGCTTAAACTGTAGGCTCAAACAAATTCGGTATAAAATAAGTTTTTTTTTTTATTGGACCGGTTTCAACGATTATTTTTTTAAATATAAGCTCGCAAGTTGGTTCCATTTCAGTCTTATGACTACCGATATGGTAGTTTTTATATGTTATAATTCAGAGATCGAAAATTCTGATACATCAGACATAAAAAATCGAATTTATAAATTACATCCGCATCGAATTGAACCACCGTATTTTCAAATTCTCTTTATCCTTGTTTGTAACATATATGTAATATTTGCAAATAAATAATGTTATTCTTTATTCTAAAACAATGTGATTACCTCTGGCTCGGTGGTGTCGAAAGTCTGCCTGAGGTGCAGGAGGAGAGTTCGGGCCCCGCCTCGCGCCCTCGGGCCCCGCCTCGCGCCCAGAGTTTGTACGATCTACAATTTTTGGTTTCAGGTCTTGGTGTTTTCTATGTGTTTTAAGTATGTTTTTACAAAAAATATATATCTTTGTAGTATATCAGTCACCTAACACCCATAGTACAAGCTCTGCTTAGTTTGAGGTTAGATAATGCTGTGTGATTAGTCCGTAAAATATTTATATATAATGTCAACTGCCTTCTCCTCTCTACTACCATCCGCGCCAATCACGGTAAATCGCAAATTTATCGCACGTAGGGCCGTCAAACATGTGTGATTTATCACCGATGGGCTGAGGGTAAAACAGGCTACAATAGTTTGGAAGGCAGAACTCTACAAAGGGGCGAGGTTATTTCGCAGAATCGTTATTTTCAGTTACACGAGTAGATACGAAATAAATATTTCCGACCACACAACAACATCTAGCCCCGTCGAAAGCTCTGAGCTTGTGTTACGGGTACTAGACATCGGATATACTGAATATAATAGACATTACACAGTACTTAGAGGAACTCCAAATTTGCAAAAACTGATAAAGCTGTGTTGTTCAGTTCAGTTCAGTTTCTTGTAATTGGACTTTGCGCTTGAAGTGACAATTCGCCAGTGTCGAGTTAAATAAAATTATAAAGTGGATAAAATGTTACTAAGTTGAACGCCATTTTTTGTTTCCTGTGTTGTTCTATTCGCTTCTCAACTCAGTATAAATGACTGAAGCCAAATGTCATGTCTTTACACTGAGTTGAGAAGCGAATAGAACAACCCAGCTTTCATCTCTTATGTTGTTATAATAACAATATTGGAGTACAACATGGTTACAATTATACATTTAACACTAACATAATATCTCTAAATGAGTTAAACTCAGTCAAAGTACTTTTACGCAAAACGCCGGCTTTGTATAAATTTCAAAGGCTTTATAGGTACAACTCATAATTTAAGCGTTCGTGTCGTTACGAGGTTTTAGCGTGTTTAATTAGGAACGCTTCCGGGATACGTACCTGAAACTAATCTTTACATAAAACCTCTTTATAAGCCACGAAACAAGGAAAGAGGTTCACCTTTTTATTCACGCAGCAAAAAATTAAACATTGGTGAACACGTAGCAAAAAACATGTTTAGTGGTTGAGCAATCCTCATCATAATTTTTTTATTATTTTTTTGCTAAATTATTTCATTTAACCACAATCTCACCAGATGTAAAGTGACGATGTGGTCTAAGATGGGGCATGAAGACCTAGAAGGTAGATGGCTTCTCCGGACCACATTACGAAACACGAAAAAATCGCTTCACGCACTGGCCCAGCCCGGAGGGTGGTGACAAGCCGCGGCCGAAGCCTACCACCAGAGACTGTTCTTAGCACCACCCGGAGGTCACGTGTAAGGATTCAGAGGGTTGCCACATACGGACGTGAACAGAAAAAACCTTCAAAAATTCAATGCACTAATTTAGCAGAGAGTATAATTAAAATAAAAACGTTTTACGTTCGTATTTATAAAAACTGCTATTTCTGACTAATATAATAGCTAATATTAATAACTGAACTAGCTTTTTGGGAATTTTTCACGGAAACAAGTATTTTATAGTATCACTGTTATTAAACTGATTTGACACTAATTTATGGTTATGAATAACGTTCTAACTATCAAACGTTCTATTAACTGCATATAAGTATGACATGAATAACTCGTAGGGACGACTGGTAGAGAATGCTTCAGCATTAAGTCCTCGTCTGTACATTGTTTTTGTACACAAAGTATAAATAAATAAATATATAAGTCGGGTATAAAAAATATATATGTTTTAAATACGCGGTTTAGCATTTAGTCCCGTGGTAGGCTTGTGATAAATTTCTACACAATTTTTTCACACTGCCCTGTTTTATGGGAGTTTCGCTCGGGAATAGAGGTTATCTCACATTAAAAAGTTTGACATTAGCTGCACATGGATGGTGCTGAATAATTCAGACTGTAGCCCGTTATTTTATTATCAATTAATTAATTTTTAGTGGACCATACGTTTTTAAGTTACATAAATGTCAAAGTCGAAACATTTCTTTCCTTAGAAACAGAGAGCATACATGGACAGGAGATGCAAAATGGCGTTCAACTAAGTAATAATCTTTTACAATTTATATTTTTTATTTAACTTGACACTGGCTAAATGAAGTGCAGAGTCCAATTATAAGGAATTGAAACATTGATTGTATACATGGACAAATCAACTGTTAAAATTGATAAAACTAAACTATTGTTTTTTTCTGTACTTCATACTTCAAACAAGATGGGAACACTTAGCATAAACACCCATATTTAAGCTCCCACTACTGTTGGAAAAGGATGGAAAAGTGTGGATTGGAAAAAGGAAGGAACGCATAAATTTAATTAATAACTTTATAGGCAAAGGTATTTAGACCGTTTCATTTGTAATTACTTTGAATTTTCAACTTAAAATTAATAAAACGAAACTATTGTTTTTTTCTGTACTTATACTTTAAACAAGATGGGAACACTTGCTTTTTTTTTTTTTTATTATTGATAAGCATAAACGCCCATATTTAAGCTCCCACTACTGTTGGAAAAGTGTGGGTAGAAAAAAGGAAGGAATGCATAAATTTAATTAATAACTTCATAGGCAAAGGTATTTAGACCGTTTCATTTGTAATTACTTAGAATTTGGGTGAAGTACCTGACGTCCCGACGACGCCCGCGGCGCGGCGGCTCTAGTCAGTAACGTCCTATCTGAAATTTCGTGCAAAACGCAATTTGGGCGTATCTCGAAATTTACATGTTTATGGTATCACTAACCTATTTGACACTGATAACATCCCAACGCAAATTGTCGCTTTTTATCCTGAGTTTTTTGCCTTTTTACCTGGTTTTTATTTTACGTTAAATAGGGTTTGTATTTCATTTTAGTTAAACGGAATAGGTTGATAAATTTGATTATTCTTTGTTATTCAATTATTGAGAGGGCTTCCAAAGAGCCCAAACACTAAACATAATTAAGCTAACTTAAATTTAAACGTAAGTTAGGGACATTTTCAATTTACACTCAAACTAATAAAAAAATACATATAAAAGAAAAAGCAAAAATAAAATCATATAATAAATTGTTACTGAATGTAATTGTTTTATGGTTAATGCGTAGCCCCAATTTCAAAATTTTATGATACAATCGAGCTCGAGCGAATCGATCGAGAGAACTAAGTTCAACCATTGAAAAATTACAATTTAATGTCAATTTCAAGATACAAGATCATTTATTTCCATTGTTTGGTTTTACAAAATTTAGACGATTTGATCTCAGTTAGCCGGTAAAATGAGTTTAGCCTGATCTGATCTCGTTTACAGTTAAGGTACCTCGAACCCCATATTCCTTATTTTATTTTATTCCAGATTAGATTTCATAACTATTATCTATTATAAAGCCAAAACGGAGACTTGCATTTAATTCAATATTTAAATTTACGACATTTATTATGTACAATGTATTAAACAAACACAGAGCAAAACAGAAATACAGAGCTGAAATTTTGTATTATACAAAATTTCAGCTCTGTCTGTTTAAAATACAGTTGCAATTTTTATCATATTTTAATCTAAAACGCATTTCATTTCAACATTTCGTCTCAACGTGTATCTGCATTTAGGAACTAGTGATAGCGATAACTGACACAAGCTTGGAGCTTTCTGAGTGGCTTCTAAGGATAAAGGAATGTAGGTCGTACCGCGGCAAGAGGGATAACGATATCTATAAGGTACCAGACGCAGAACGTACTATCAGCAAAAGATCCGATCTACCACTGTAAGGACCTTTCCATTATGTTGAGCAGATGTTGACCGACCGAACTCTTTATTGGTCAAACTTAACAACAAAAAAAACAAAAGAAGGCGTGACCGGTTACCCAAAACCTACGCAAAGCAAAATAGTTTCAAACTAGAACAGTGGATCTTTTGGCGATGGTACCTGCATACATGATATTGGAGGCATTGGGGCAAGACCATAGAAAGGAACGGGAGCAAAAGTCTTATACCCAGCATTGTGTGAAGTCAGGCTGCGAATAATAATTAAGAAGTTTTAAAAAAAATATTGTTCGTTGAGGTTGCCGATAAGGCCGCCCATTTTGTCATTGTTTGTAATATGTACTCATATTATTTGTGTATGTCCCTATATTGTGGTGTTGCATTAAAGAATTTTGCATAGTATTTGATTGTACGATTTTTTTTTATTGATAAGCCTTCATTTAACCACAATCTCACCTGATGTAAAGTGACGATGTGGTCTAAGATTGAGCATGAAGGCCTAGAAGATGGCTTCTCCGAACCACATTACGAAACAAAATCGCTTCACGCACTGGCCCAGCCCGGAGGGTGGTGACAAGCCGCGGCCGAAGCCTACCACCAGAGACTGTTCTTAGCACCACCCGGAGGTCACGTGTAAGGATTCAGAGGGTTACCACTTACGGACGTGAACAGACAAAACCTCCTAAATTAACGATGAAGAAAGGTTACATAATTTAAATATCTGTATGAAACCAAATATTTAGTGCTAATTCTGCACCCACTTCTCCCTGGCAAGATTCTATAACATTATCATGAAACTGCACCGCCCGCCCGCCCACTACATAAACATGCATTCGCTAATTTCTCACTTTTGTGCTTTTGACTGTAAAAAACAACACAAACAAAATCTAAACAAATTAACAAAGTTTAAAACAGTCTTTTCGAAACCCTCTTCAGTGAAACAACAAAAACACAAAACACCAAAAAGTCCCAACAATCGTTAGGTACATTGTTGCTAAATAAGATTTTTTTAAATCAGGCCCTCTGCTAATAAAAGTTGGTCGCTAGATTAACCAGCAGTAGGGTGACCACGCTGGAGTTTAGAAGTTAGTTTTGTTTAAGCATAACACTCTGTGTTGTATGTTTACCGCGACAAAATTACGTAAAAGTTTAGTTCCTCTTTGCTTGCCAAAATAGAAGCATTATTGTGAATATCTTAATTTTGGTATATTATGTAAATCTTCTTCTTGACCACAATCTGAACTGATAGTGATAAGAAAGATACCTTAATCACAAAGACTGCCTCGGTGGCGCGGTGGGCGAATGTCCGCTTGCAGAGCAAGAGGTAGCGGGTTCGATTCCCGCCGAGGGTAAAATTGTTTGTATGTTCTGCAAGCACTTTTCTCCTTGGTCTGGGTGTTTAATATGTATAATAAAATATCTATATATGTATGTATATTATATTAAGTATATCAGATATCTGGAGTACCCGTAACACAAGCTTAGAGCTTACCACGGGGCTAGATGTTGTTGTGTAAATTGTCCGGAAAATTTTATTTATTTCATTTATTTAAAGCAAAATAAACATATCATCATCATCATCATCTCAGCCGTAAGACGTCCACTGCTGGACATAGGCCTCCCTCAAATATCTAGTTTAGTCGTAGTTTTCCGAACGCTGCCCATTCGAGTTGGATTCGGCAACTGACCTCTTTCTCAAAATTGTACCTACCTATTTGGACTGTTTGTCCTAGGTATACATATGCGTCAACAACTTCGAGAACCGGATTCTCAACCATAACGGGAGCGGGCACAACATGGACATTAGACATGACTTTCGTCTTGTCCATGTTCATCCTGAGGCCCACCCGTTGGGAGACTCGATAGAGGTCTTCAAGCATTGTGCTGAGTTCTTCCATCGTCCATCCATCCATTGAATCGAAGGTGAGTGAAGTACTCGGCATTTATGTTGATGCCTAGCCCTTTCCATTCAAGGAGTTTAAAAGCGTCTTCGAATAAACATATGCATTCTTAGAATCATTCCGGTCAAAAATAGGGTTTATTAGAATCAACTTCGACTTTTTTGCATTGACTTCGAGTATTTAGAACTATTTTCCGATTTTTCTTTCAAAGTATCGCTAATTATTTATGTATAACGAAAATCTCATAATTAATTTTATAAATAACTCCGTTAAAATTAGTGTTGGACTTTCTTTTGTTCTAGATAAAAATAAAGCAGAGAAGATGAACCTTCGGAACACCTGCCATCCAGATGCCAAAAATATTTAGAATGAATGGTGTGGGTTTAAATAATAATATGCCTCCAGGAATAAGAATCGAACGCCAACTCATCGGTCAATTTTGAAGACGTTTTCCATATTCAAATCTTGCATTCAACCATGGACAAATAATTCATCCTTCATTCAACCCAGCTAAAATGGACTTTACGCCGATGGTGTGCATTAATGCAGTGTATTTTACTTTTATGTTATGTAGCTGAAATGGACATCAAGCGATACGGCTAATATGATTTCGACCCACTCTATCGAATGGAATGGTGTTGAAAATTTACCAATTTTACCGAATTTGTGCTCACCCTTACTGTCCCAATTTCGACAAAAGGAGTGGTAATTAGTTATAGTCATTTGGCCCTACTGCGCGGGCGTACGATTTAACACCTAATGGGAACACTGGAGAGTAGATATTCGATCCTTAACCGTACACTGTTGAAATGAAAATGTACAGAGAACAAAATCTGAAATCAGGATGTTTGGGAAAAAGATTGGACTACCCGCTTCTCATTAAGATTACTTGGCTATTATTGATGGAAACAAGCTTTTTTTTTTGCTGGTTTTACGTTTTTCCTAAGGAGGTCAACGTGGAAGTCAGATGCGCTTAGGTAAGGTAGGTTCTAATTAACTTTGTAACATTATTTCTAATATATATTTTAATCTAATAAAAATTAGAGGTTTTTTTCTGTTCACGTCCATAAGTGGTAACCCTTCTTACACGTGACCTCCGGTTGATGCTAAGAACAGTCTCTGGTGGCAGGCTTCGGCCGCGGCTTGTCACCATCCTCCGGGCTGGGCCAGTGCGTTAAACGATTTTTTCGTGTTTCATAATGTGGCCCGGAGAAGCCATCTACCTTCTAGGTCTTCATGCCTGATCTTAGAACACATCGTCACTTTACCTCAGGTGAAATTGTGGTCAAATGAAGGCTTATCTAAAACAAAAATAAAACATAAAAAAAATTTGGTCTTCACGTTTTTTTACACCTCAAAATTAAATGGTAGGCAATCCGAATAAATCCTACTTACCCTACTAATATTATAGACGCGAAAATTTGTGAGAATGAAAGTATGAAGTGTGTTAGTTGCTCTTTTACGTAAAAAATACAAAACCACAGAACAGCCAAGCCAGAAGAACAGCCAGAACAATAACACATAGCCTACAAGAGTATTGTAAAATATCCGTATCAATTAAAATATCAGTAATATATCAGTAGATGACAAAAAAAAAATTAGTCCGTTATGTAGATTATGAAAATAAATTGTGTCCAAAGGATCTTCCAAAGACGTTACTTACACAGTGCATTGAAGTTTTTCGTGACGTGAGAAGTACAAATCGCTCAGAAGCGCTGAGCGATTTGTACTAAATGTCGCAGTCACACATGCCCCTAACCCGGAACAGTTAAAAAAGAGTTAAGCTTTTCATATTTATTGCGTATTCACGTATTTGTCCATGTCATTGGTTACCAGAATCTGTCAAAAAAGTTTAGCTGTCGAGTAGTCGCTAACAAAGGCAACAACATTTTGGCTGCTTGCATTGTTTTAAAACATTCTATTGTATGTTATCCCGTTGTACATAACGAACTATTCAACAACAGCTTCCAGTTATGTCCAATATTTTTATTATATACTATTAATTTTTCAATACCACAATACCAAAAACAATTGAAAATTGAACTTTGTTTCAAACAGTTAACAATACCCCACAATTCAGTGGTTCGGCCATGTTTATTTGATAGCATTATTCCAAGGCGGTGTCATGTTTATTTGATGGGATACTTGACAGGTTAACAAATGAATTGCTGGCATATTCTAAGAGGTGCCGTACCTCCTTAGATTTACCTACGGTCTATAAATAAATAATAAATATTTACGGACTAATCACACAGCATCACCTAACCCCAAACTAAGCAGAGCTTGTACTTGCTTGGGGTTAGGTGACTGATATAATACATAGATACATTTTTTGTTTTAATAATTTCCTCTGCAACTAATTTGCTACCTATTAAAAAATGTTAGTTTTTTAATAGGTAGCAAGAAGAGAAAAGAACAAACCAACAATAGGGAATAATGACTTTAAGATGGACAGTTCCTTTTTATTTCAGTTTCAAAAACTTATTTAGACAATTGTTTTTAAATCCTACTACTATTATAAAGGCGAAAGTTTGTATGTATGGATGTTTGTTACTCTTTCACGTAAAAACTACTGAATGGATTTGAATGAAACTTTACCACAATATAGCTTATACATCAGAATAACATATAGGCTACTTTTTACCGCGGTAAAATATCTGTTTTCGCGGGAAAATCAATTATTGCGAGTGAAGCCCGATTTAGATTAAATTTGGCACGAACATAGCTGCTTTCCCAGTAAATTACAAAGCTGCTTTTTACCGCGACAAAATCCCTTATTACGCGGTTAAAGCAAGTAATAATATAAACTTAAGATGAATCCTATACTATTATAAATGTGAATGTTAGTTTGTTTGTGACGCTTTCACGCGAAAACTACTCAACCGATCATCATGAAACTTTGTACACATATTCTTGGAGGTATTAGAAGTAACATAGGATACTTTTTATCCCGGGAAAATATGTAATTCCGCGGGACAATACATTTAAACGCGGGTAACACCGCGGGGCACTACTAGTTTATCATAATTGCATGAAAATTAATCATCATAAAGAAGTCACTTCTTTTATATTTTTGCTCGCAAATTTATCAAACGCATCGCTTGTCTAAAATAATAATATGTGACATAATTTATTGGTATTCATGTTAATAAACAGATTTAATCAAACTTTTGAACCAAACACTTCGTTACTGACGTCGTCGCTCGCCAAAATATATCAGATAGTGATTTTGATATACATTTTTTAAAATTAATCGTTTATGCTTTGTATATATTTTTGGTGGTTAGTTAGTTAGGTAGCCCTGGTTTTCTGCACTAAGACTAAAAGGAGGTCCATTGTGCGTGAATTGGAACGCTAAATGTAACCATAGCTCCATTCAAAAGCGCAGAAGTTTCATGGTAGATACCACGAGGGTCCATCCTACTAAGGTTTAACAAGCGTTTCGATATCTTTGGGTAAGTTAATATTAAAAAAAAATACGTGCAAATTCCCTAAAGAAGGCTAAAATGCAATAAAAACGTACGCGTCGTCCTTTTTATATCGGTCCGTTTTGCAAGAACACCAAACGACAGCAAACTCTGTTTAAACAAACAACCAACCGGACTGAACGGGCGGGTATGAATTATATTATGTATTCTAAAATACAGATGTTTGCGACACACATAAAACTTAAGAATTAATTAAAATAAAATATTTTAATATAAAAACTAATTACTCAGCAAATTACCAATTAAAAAGTTTATCTTTGAAAGGAACAGCCAAAACAACTCCGGGAGGATCAAAATAATTTCACAGAACAGACTCATTAACAAGAAGTTTAATTCGTAATTAAAATTAACACAAGTAATGGATAGGGGCTGTTTTAACCGACTGTGAAATGAGGATTATGGCTTAAGGGTATCGATGTCTCATGAAAAGTATGTAGATTGTGATAACTATAATAAAAGAGAAGCCAACATTTTGGCTTAACTTGCTACCATTAAAAAAAACATGATTTTGCGGCCGGTGATGAAACACATGTTATTCGACAGAGCAAATGTTTAAAAACAAAAAGTTTTAAGGATCAAATACCTAGGTCATATCATTTACAAGATACTTGCTAGATAAGCCTTCATTTGACCACAATCTCACCTGATGTAAAGTGACGATGTGGTCTAAGATGGGGCATACCTAGAAGGTAGTGTCTTCTCCGGACCACATTACGGAACACGAAAAAATCGTTTCACACACTGGCCCAGCCCGGAGGGTGGTGACAAGCCGCGGCCGAAGCCTACCACCAGAGACTTTTCTTAGCACCACCCGGAGGTCACGTGTAAGGATTCAGAGGGTTAACACTTACGGACGAGAACAGAAAAAACACCTGTTTCTGAGATATTAGAGATTAATAAGTATAAAAAAGGCCTTAAAATGTCAGAAACCGTACAACTTAGAGTTATGGTTTTTTTAATGGCGTACTAGTAGGTATGACCTGAGAGAAAGTCAAGAGAGAAGTCCCTGTGTCCCAGCTGCGGGAACGTTAATAGGGTGATGATGACTAGTAGGTATGACAGGCACCATAACAAAATATCTAAACCCCTTGCATTTTTGAACACAAACACACCCAGTATTTGCAAACATTCGTATGTTCACTTAAATTTTCAACCCTTGTAAAATAAAAAAATAAATGTAATAAATTATGCTCTTTCACTTAATAACTGATTTTGATATTTTTTCAATAATAGGTACGTTTCTTTATTAATTTATTTTAGTATTTTCTTAACAACTAAGAGACGCAGGTGTATAAAACCAGTTTTCAAATAAAAAAAACATATTTCCAAATCCAAATTATTCCACTTCTTTATAAACTAAACCAGACACAGATTGCCTTCATGCCTGAAATTTGCAAATTTTTCAAGACTATAATACTCAGAAATTTAATAGACCATGACCATCAAAAAAACTATCATTATTATAATAACCAAATAAAAACGTAAGTCACTCTTGATAATCTCTTCATAGGAAATGATTAAAAATAATTGAACAATGTTTTCGAAAAGATTAGCCAAATCTTTGATAACAAGTAATCTTGCATATATATTGCGTTATTATATACGCGTTTTTAATATAAATTACAATAATATTACATATTTTCTTGATAGTGAAATAATATTCAATATGAGTGGTCTATTTTTGCTTATATTAGCTTGTGTAGCTGTGGTATCAGAAGACGTGGGTAGTAGGAATAACATTAATATTGGTTGGATCGGACCGAATGATGGACTTCTGCACATTATTAACAAGCCTATTTCAGTTATAACACATTTTTGGTCCATTTCGGCCTTTGAACAAATTGTCAAAGTAATTGATGAGGACAAACAATGCTTTCTAACTAAAATAGGTCTATAATGATAATTACATACCCTTAAAAATTCAGTGCACATAAATCCTACTATTATTATGAATGCATGTGTAAACTTCATATAGATTTGAAACGTTATATAGCTTACATTTCAGAATAATGCAACGACCACTTTTACCGCGGTACAATACCACATTTTGCGAAAAAATCCATTATTGCGATCGAGGCCCGATTTGGATCAGATTTGACACGGACATTGCTGTTGTCGCAGTAAAGGGCAAAAGATACTTAAAACCACGGAAAAATCTATTATTACGCGGTCGAAGCCACGGACGGAAGCTAGTTAGTTAAAAACTAATCTAAACTTCATATACAATTATGTACCTATAGTAAAAAGTCTTTAGAAACAGTTTCTTGTATTTTTACACCTTTGTAGGTACATACATATTTTCGTAAGATTCCAGTCCAAACCTCAATCAGTTTGCTCAATTGCTCAGTATATGAAATTGGATTAAATGGATTATGCGATAGACAACACAAACGCGATTCTAGCTATTCTAATTATATCGTGTGCTTCTCGCATTTACTCAAAATTCCTTTCAAAAACACATTTTAATAATCCACTTCTAATTCCAGCCAGTCTATATTAAGGCAGGCGATACCAGACGAGAGCCAATGGGAACTGGTGACCTGGCAAGGAGTCGAGGGAGACAGGATCACAGCCATCAGGGTGACGCAGGAAGTAGACCAGGGGGGCAGCTGCAGCACCCAGGGAGGAGGGATTGGCACCAACTGGGTTAACGTCAGGTAAGTAATTGTGAAGTTACTGGAAAAGCCACTTAGAGATCTCACATAGAGATTGACTTTGACGCTTGAATGTTGTTGTGTGAATTTTCCGGATATATTTATTTATATTCGGCCCCGAGGTAAGCTTTGGGGAATTAATCGTACGACTCTCGTTTCGGCCGTAGTAATAAGTTTTCTCGCGAAGTAATACATTTATTCATTCACCTTTTGAACTTACATTAAAATATGAGATGACTTAGACTACTTAAAAAATGATAAAGTAAAAAAAAGGTGTCCAGTATTTTAGGACAGGCTAAACATAAATTAATTAAATATGTATTAATGAATTTATTAAAATAAAATTCATATTATAATAAATTTAATGTATAATTTATAATGTGTTGTATGTTTTCTTTACCTTTCTTTCTTATGATACACGGAGACCTGTTCTGAATAAATTTCTGAGGTAACAAACCTCAGAACTTTGATCTCCGTGGACCGATTTCGATGATTATTTTTAAATGAAAGCTGTTGCGTGAAATTGGTCTAATTTACTTTATATTACAATCGGTTAAGTAGTTCTCGAGTTATATTGAAAAATGAGTTGAATTTGGTCGATCCCGGGGTACTTCGGTTCTAAGTATTTTTTGTAATGTTTTCTTTACTTATTGAGATTTTTTTTTTGATTAGAGGTTAGAGTGTTTTCAGTGAATCCGACGTCAAGGACGGCGGAGGTTCTGAACTCGGCGTGTATTTTTATTATGATTGATTTTATTTAATGTTCGCGCATTTTTTGATATTTTTTTATTTTAACCGACTTCAAAAAAATAAAAGGCATGAATTTTTATTTTATCGGGTTATACATATACAAAATGATTCTCAGTTAATATCGAAAATGCACCCACTGGAGGAGAGGCGGGCAACAATCTTATGAACTGCCGATACTTAATATATTCCAAAGTAAAAGTACACATAGTTTTTTTAACAATAACTTTAAAAATATTTGTAACAGATTCCAATCAGCCTACGGGCGTGGCTACCACTACCTACTGGAAATCTACGGGCAGGGTCCATCAACATCCTCCAGTATCGGGTCCTCTTACAGCGAATCCTCTAACGGATCATTATCATCATCAGCTTATATCTCGCTGTTGTTCACTGTGGCTCTTATACAATTACTACAATTTACTTCTCGATTTTAATTAAAGAAAAACTGAAAATTACTGCAGTTTTTTATTCAACAAGTCCATTGTGTACTTAATATGTGTAATAAAAGATATCTATATATGTGTCTAATATATTAAGTATATCAGATGATCTAGTACCTGTAACACAAGCTTACCACGGGGCTAGATGTTGATGTGTGAGTTGTCTTCAAATATATTTTTTATCTAGAACGCGATGTTCTTGTCTATTAGAGAACAAAAAGATCCGTTTCGTGTAGCCACGCCCAGTAATTTTGTTTTGGGACTATGTTTGCCTCAACATTCAATAACAATCATCGCCTTAACATCAATATTCGGCGTAGCTGCATCATCATAGGTACATAATGAGAGAGAGAGAGAAAACATTTATAGACACAACACACATATAATAGGGAAAAGTACAATTAAATATTTATAATAAATAAAATAAAAAATACTAGTTACTCATAAATTATTGAGTGCGTTGTATCAAAGGTAGCCTCAGCATATGTAAATTCACCTATAAGTGGACTTGCGATTGTTTTCAGACGAGACCTAACGACTAAAAACCTCACGAGCTAAAACACAAAACAATATTGCAGTAAAATAGAAGTTACAAATTATATTATTGGATATAGCTTCCAATGTAAAAAGTTTAACAATAACAAAACAACACAATTATAAGATTAATTGCAAGAACACCATACACAAGATGAGAGAACCACCAGATAGAAGAAAATGACAGTGACAGGTAAGAGCCATAGCGCCCTATGACTCGTACATTCATTCATTCATTCATTACTCACCACATGAGTTATAATGAGATGAACGTATGAATGATGCCTCGCTTGACATAGTTAGATCGCTAATGGCGCAAAGTTCTTATTTTGAAAGAGAGCAAAGAAACAATTATAATATCCGTCATTAAAGTATAGTGCAGTGTCCTGTACATAGTGTTCTCAAGAAATCTAGTTTCGCGCAAAAGAACGAGAAACGTCTCTGCGCCAGCGTCGTCAGTTGGGGGTATTTATACGCAAGTAAGTACTCACGCATCTATGATATTGACACAAAAGCATTCGCATACCAATAAAATGTAGACGGCAAGTTTCTGATAACTTTAAATCTAAGTAGGTATACAGCAACTTTCTAAAATACGTTACAAATCATATCGATGGCATAAGAAAAAATATATGTTATATAAGTATATATATTGATATGAGACACTAGGAGGAGACACTTCATCCTGTAATTGTCACACACAGAATCCAAATGGGTCTTATTAAAATATTAGTATTTTGGCATAAGTATTTTATATTTATCCACAATTATGCTCATTCCAAAAGGTGTGACTGGTTTCGGGCGCTCTCTGAGACCGCGATATTAAGTTTCGGACTGGCCTGCGCAGGAGCACGACATTCATTCCTTTCGAGCATACCTGTGATATTGTGATAAGCTGAGAGAGATTTCTCGTCAAATTTGAGGAAGGAGCAGCTAAGACCTCAATCCTGAAACAAGATCCTAACAACTAAATTTGACGTTTAAATTGTATTTGCGAATCTAGAAATAATTACAAAGTTGGCTTAGTAATCAAATCTCTTATATACTAGCGACCAGCCCCTGCATCCCAAGGGTAATTATTAAAATATAATATTAGATTTTTTCTCGGCCTAAAAACCATTTTAAACTTCTTTTTTTTTGAAAAAAGTTTTGATTAAATTGGTCCAGGCGTTGTTAAGTTATGCGCTTCAACAACACATTTTGCGATTCGTTTTATATTATAGATTTAAAATGAATATTTTGTAAGAAGAAATGAAGTTTTATACATATTTATTTATTACTTTTACGATACAGAAATGGTACCTAGGTATACATTTATTTTATATCAATAAAAAATGTGACGATTTTGTTAAATTTATTATTACATTGATTAATATGAGTTAGAATGGGTAAAAAAAAATAAAAAAATAAAATATAAATTATAATAGGTTTTGAAATAACATTTATTATTTCATTGGATCAAATTTTCTTCGTTAATTTTATAAAGATGTAAAAAGTGAATTATTAAAAATATTTCACTTTTTACATCTGGCGTATAGGAGTTTAATAAAACGTTTGACAAAAACAAAAATAGTAGCAAAATAAGCATAAATAGACTTAATGAGTGTTATAGATATTCTGGAAATATCAGTTTTTATGAAAACGAGCGTAAGACGTTTGATGCATTTTACAATATCCCTAGGCTTTATAATAACCGTGGCTTTGTTGTGTGTAGTTGATATTGATTTAGACGATATGAGGTTTTTAATATAATTCTATATCCTAAGTCATACCTAATATAAAATTATCTGTTGACTTGCTTGACTTGACACTTACAAATATTTTGAGCTGCGTGAGAGGACTCGCGTTGGCCCACTGAGTCGTGCCAACCTCAGTAGATGGCTGGCAAGGAGTCCAAGACTAACATATCAGTTGGTCTTGGACTCCTTGCCAGTTTACCAACTAGAATAACGAAGATTCTATCAAAAGCTATTTTTATACAATAGGGCAGATGACTAAAAAAATCAACGAAGAAAATTATAACCATTATTCAGTTTTTTCGCAAATAAAAATCGCAAATAAAAGTTTTGTGACAACACTTTCGTGCGATTTGTACAAAATTTTGCAGTCACAAGCCCTCACTTTGGAGTTTCGCTGCTCTATATTTGGGGCTTTTATTATTAAATTGATAAAGCAAAAAATACGCGTCCAGTATTTTTGTAAGGGCTAACCGACTAACTAAACAGAAAAACAGTATTTGATACCTAAAGATCCAAAATGCCAATATTAAATCATAATATTTTATTAAAACTAGGATTCAATTAAATAAGTAAAAGGTAGGTACAGATATATGAATATTTTAATTTATATATATTTCTCCATTGAACAAAAATTACAAATTATGTTATAGGATTTACTGTCCGTAAATCTCAAGTTCGAAGTGGTAGCCGCGTCCGTAAGAAGACTGGAACCTGATGTTGGCCCAGTTGGTGCCGACGCCGCCACCCTGAGACCTCGCGTTGGCCCACTGGCTCTCGCCAACCTCGGTCGCCCGGATGGCGGTGATGCGCTGGCCTTGAGCTCCTTGCCAGTTGACCAACTCCCATTGGCTTTGATTGGGGATAGCTTCTTTGATTACGCTTTGCCTGAAATTAAAATTAATTAAAATCAAGGTATACACAATACCTAATATTAGATAGATATAAAATTATGAGAAATAGATCCAGAGGTGCGCAGCGTGGTTAATTACCGTATGTACAAGTGAAGTGTTTTAATAGTAACATGAAAGTATTACAAGTACCTCGACTATTTTATAGTCTCATCTAATTTTATCGGAAGAACAAACAAAGTAGGGAAATAACCATGATAACTACATAAACAAATAAATATTCTGTTCAGCCGCCTGTTAGCCCGTCCTAAAATATTGGACATATATTTTTTGCTTTATCAATTTAATAAGAAAGTGCCAAGATAATTATAGAGCATCAAAGTTCTGAATGACGTACCTTGAGTACATTTTGCTCGAAGGCGAAACTTCAATGCACTGTATCTCTTTAAGTAATTAAATGACGGACTTATTACTATTTTATAGTCACAAAAATAAAAATCATCTTACTTGTGCAAGAGCACATCGTTGGCCCCGATCCAGCCAACGTTGAGCCTGTTGGCAGAATCAGTGGCGGCAGAGTTTGCAACTGCGGCTACAGCGGCTAACGCGAAGGCGAAGACAAAAGTACGGTTCATCTGCAGAGGTGGAATATTTTTATTATTTTTTAAATAAAAAACAGTGTTTGAGGTTTTTATCGGATGATGTCTGATGTCAAAGTCAAAGTCAAAACGTTTATTTCCTTAGAAGCACATAGCCTACCTACATGGACAGGTCAACTTAAAATTAATAAAACTAAATTGCTTAAACAAAAAATATCAAGGAAATAACATTGTCTTGACAGTTCGCTGATGTAATCAATTATGGTAGGTAGGAATCGAAATAATATAAAAGTAATATCAAAAGCCCATTTTAAAATGACTATACTAAGTTGAAACATAAATCGAACTTAGCAGTTACAAAATTATTATGTTTCTCTTACCTTGTTGAGGGATTTTGGCTTCCTGTTGAAACTGTGATTTGAAAATAAGATTTCAGTATTTATATTGAAAATTATAGATTATCTTTATAGATAAAAGATAAGAAGAATGACCTGTCAGTAATTAAGAAATGTTTGGTTAAAGGAAATTATGACTTTTAATAGTGTTGATAATGACAAGCAAATTTCCGCCTGCACACTTCATCATCATCAAAAAACAGTAGTTTTTAATATAGAGGGAGAGCCAGGGCCTGCCAGACCTACGTTAAAGTATAACGGCTGAAATTTTATTCACGTGTTCTCACTTGTGTAGGGAACAATGTTTGGGGGTTCCGAACCTGGAGTAACGGTGCCTTCAGTAGGTATCAGGCAATCAAGGCAATATTATAAAAGCCGAGATTTATACACAATATTCTAATGACCATTATAAGTCATTATTCTAAAAGCCAGACACATCCGAAGGGTCTAACGCTTCCCCAGACACCGAAGAATGTCAAATGCGAGAGCATTGCTCAGGTACATAAATCCATTTAGTGTCTTAAATTCCTGCAATTTCAATTGTATAATTAAAAAAGAGTATATACGAATATTACTGGACAGTTATCATTCAATAATTTTTCAATAACCAGACATATTTGAAGGGTTTAACACCCCCTTAGAGCGAATAAAGGCAAGAGAGAACCATTGATATTTTGATATGCGGTTCTCAAGTTTCAGCTTAGTGGCAGTCGGACAGACATAACAGACAACGAAATCTCTGTAATATTTTGCCTCGTTTTGGGTAACCCTGAAAATGTTACCCAAACCGTTCTGTTCTGTTAATGTTCTGAACGCGCAACGCTTGACCGCTCTGTCTGTTAGATCCTAAGGTTGTCTTTAAAATACGCTACAATGGTTACTATTCAATAATGTTGAGTAGCGTAAAAGCCCAGCTTTTGGTATTTTTTTGTTTTAATTTTGTTTCGTCATTTTTTTGGAAGTTTGGAGGTTGTGTCTGTTCACGTCCGTAAGTGGTAACCCCCTGAATCCTTACACGTGACCTCCGGGTGGTGCTAAGAACAGTCTCTGGTGGTAGGCTTCGGCCGCGGCTTGTCACCACCCTCCGGGCTGGGCCAGTGCGTGAAGCGATTTTGTCGTGTTTCGTAATGTGGCCCGGAGAAGCCATCTATCTTTTAGGTCTTCATGTCCCATCTTAGACCACATCGTCACTTTTCATCAGGTGAGATTGTAGTCAAATGAAAACTTATCGAGCATAAAAAAAAAAGTCTGTAAATAATTGAGACGCTCGCTTTCGATTCAAGCCACAACAATCATAAATAAATAAATAAATATTTCCGGACTAATCATAATCACACAGCATCTCCTAACTTTAACTTAAAGAGCTTTTACTTATTATTCGGGTAGTAAAACCATTCTACTACTGTTTGATGCTATTTAAGACTATATCAGTGCATAATAAGGTATACAGAGAGGCGAGCTGAATGTTAAAGCAATATCTACCAGCTAACCTAAATCTAGCTAATTTAGCTTTTTGTATCCTAATAATTTGCTCACGGTCTAATTATAATCTGACAGTACGATACATCGAAATATCGCATGTTGTGACGAAATTTGTATTTAACGGTCTAGTGATAAATTGACAATAGTATCCACCAACGAACGAGGCAAGTGATCTTCGGTGTTAGGTGACTGATATATATTTTTTGTATATACAAAAATATGATACAAGGAAACAACCAGACCCGAAACCAGAAATTGTAGATCGCATAAAATCTGGTCCCCCGGCGGGAATCGAACCCGCAACCTCTTCCGACTCAGGCAGTCTTAAACTATGAAAAAACAAAATTTCGCATCTTCGGCATTGGCGCTCGTAAAATAACTAACAAACAGGTTTCAACGTTTAGGAATACTTACTCGTCCGAGATATAAAAAAATGTTATGAGTTACAAATTTAAAACTCAACTGTAACTTTTTGTTAAACATTGACTCTGTCGTTTGACATGAGTTTAATCACTGGCCCTAAAATAACGTTCTTTCAGAAAGGGCAGGAGTAGGTACATTTTTTTACTTTTTAGAACGATATATCTCAGACACCATACAAGTAAGATATTTGGTTTCTTTACACTTTTTTGTATAGGTACCTTTCCTTATTGATATATATATATACAGATACACCGATAGATATGTGCTCCATCGCTAACCGCAAAGCCACGTTTTTTTTTCATAATGGCGGGCTGGTATCTAGTTATGCTAGGCAACATAAAACATGTCGGAACCCTATAAAAAATGAAGTATCTAATAAAAATATATTTTAAACCTATTCCTGCATAAAGGTTTAAAATGTTAAAAATCAAATAAAACAATGAATGGGTCAAACAATTTATTTATTTACATAAGTCGTTTGGATATGTATTCACAACTACAATTACAAAAGTTTACACTTAATTTACCGTCTAATTTATCTAATTATATCTAAATTACCTTTATTATTTCTAAAAATTAAAAATTAAACTAATGATTATTGTTATTCTCTATTTCGATTATAATAATTGATACATGTTCGTTTAGTTTGGTCAAAATATTTTAACATAATAATATAAAACTTAAAAAAAAAATACTCTAATAAATGTATAAATAGAGGATATAAATTGTTTTGTTAATATAATGGTATTTAAATAAAGTATTTCCTTATATCAATACAATAATCAAATAAAAAAACTCTTGAAGTTATTGCAATACAAATATAATATGTAGTTAACCAGTGTGAGTAAGTACCTATTGAATTGATGTCGACTTTATTAGTGTTTCGTACAGCTTTTAAGTGAAATAAAATTGTTGGAAACATTTTAACGGTAGATTAGTCTGTTTAATTAAAATATTACATTATTGGAGTACTCGTGAATATTATATCAGATCCATAATATTCTCCATAATCCCGACCAAAGATTGAAACCGCATCCGCTGAATTAAATTTCAAGTTAATTAATTTAATTAAAATATATTAAGACTTTCACTGAAACGAAAAGGAATGATTCGTTTTTCGGAGTTTATTTGCAAGGTTGAACAAAATGGAAACGGAGATCGCAAGATCATTCGTCTTTGTTTATAATGAGTATTATAGTATAAAATAAGTAGATTAAAAAGAAACAACCGACTTTTGTTTGGAAAATATTAATAATTTTTTTATTACAACTGGGACCGCGGACATCGCCATGTGAATATTGCCCCCATCTCCTCTTGTGGGCGCAAGCATTTCCGACGATTTTCGATACAAATTAACTGAAAATAACTCGAGAACCAAAAATACGGCTAAAAATAAAAAGATAACGCTTTCTGAAATTACGAGGCTGAACTGAATTTCAGTAGAGAGATCATGCTCTTCGTCATCCCATGATACTTTGCAGTGAAAATATATGAATTTAGCTAGCTTTAAAAATATGTATTCCTGCCAATTTATAAAAAACATACTAGCTTTAAAATATGTTAAGCATTTTAATTTATAAAAAACATAAGCGTCAGGGGCTTCTGATAGAAGTGATAACTTCAAATAATTCTAGCTCTGTGAGTTAGAGTGAGAGGACGCTGCCTACCGCTGTACGCGTGAGAAGAAGGGATGAAAATGAGAATGGTGCCGTTACACGTCATGTTACGAACTGGTGTACCCTCCCGTAAGAAGTTACTTCAAAAGACCGTGTGTTCTTTTAATTAAGTCCAAAGCCCTTAGCTATAAGTTTATGAAAAGCATGCGTTTTTATGCTCATGTGTAAGTTAAACTTAATCTTTGAGGGAGCCCTATGTCCAGTAGTAGACCTTCGCCTGAAATTATGAAAATGATAACTTAACGGAATCTGAGAAAACAAGTACTTTTATTACGAATTTTAAACCAAACATTGCGACACTTTTTGTAATTGGCTTATCAATCCGATTAAAGGATTAAGGGTTATTTACAAGATATTTAATTTCCAAAACTAATAGTCATTGCTGATAACAAGTTCGATGGTGATTTTATTATCAGATTAGTATCGTTTTACAAGAAAAATACTTGTTTAAGATTTTACTCAAGGATTGTGATATTTAAAGCTGAATATAAAACGGAATTTAACACGTCCAGTGACCTTGTCATCAAGATGTGCACTGATACACACAACACACAACAACACTAGGTTACTTTTATGAAAGAAAATTGGTGTGGGCTCACTCAGGTAAGGGCTCAGCTAGGATTTTAAATCGTTGGTTTAAAGATTTCTAGTGAGTTGTTTTTTTTTGTTACAGTATTGTTTCTTTTTATAAGAATAAGTGAGTCCATCTCATACTTTAAATATGTATGCAATACCGCTAAATCTCTTACTTAGAAACTTAAAAAATTCATCGAAAGTTGTTGAATTCCGAGTAAATAAATAAAAAAAGTTGAAGTCTTGAATCCCTACTCTAATTGAGGAAATTTATACAAACTATTTCGCATTCAGTAATATCTGATTTTCGGGGTATATCAAAATCCTCTGTTGGCAAGTATTTGTATCGAAACCGAACCGAAAAGTAATCTTGTTTCGGTAGAACGAACAGGAAAAATGGCAGTAACGGAAAATAATACCTAATATTATTTGTTATTCGATGTCCGTTATTAATTCTGGAGTATTCGGCTGACCGCGAGGGAATTCCTTGGGAACGAATAATGTCAACAGTATTTCTATTTATCCAGCAAAATATTTCTCCAATTTCAAACCTCAGTAAGTTCTTTGTTAATTCTCGGACTTGTTTATATAGGGTAGGCGACTAAAAAATATATAATTAGTCCGTCATTTAAATTAATTAAAAAAATTAACAAATGTTTGTTTTTTTTCTTGCAAAGGAAAAAGCAATACGATATAGTGCATTGAAGTTTCGCGTGACGTATTTCTTTCGTGATTCATGTCCTAAATGTATGGGTCACAAGCTTTAATAAATCTAGCTATTTTTTTTCAATAGTTCATAAAGTAAAATCTATATGCAAGTGTTAAAAACAGTGTCACAGCTTAAATTATTATTTACTATAAAGATCATGAACATTGTTTCAGCTATGGTTATGGCACTAGATTTTAATGGCACGTTTAAAATAACATTATAATGCATTACTTGCAACGTAACTGAATTCTTCATTACTATTACGAATTACCTAATATAAAAGGCATAGTTAATTTCTATAGACATCACTGACTGTGCACAATTAATATGCACACTCCAGACTACGATACGGTATCACCGCGTGGGGATAATGTTTGGGCAAGTAGTAGTGTATAACGTGTTCCAGTCGTAATTCTCTAAACAAAAATGAAATCAGGTTTCAAACAGCAGTCGCTGGTTTTCTCGGGTAGGATCTCGTCGCGGATCCATTTCCCATGGCAGTGTGGCGCCACTAATGCGTAGAAGCGGGTCGTGTGGCCGGCGACTCCATGGCCACTGCAACGCCATTTTAAGTCGCGTCGGAGTGCCGCCGTCTCGCATTTGACGCAAACTGTTGTACCTGTTGAGGAAATATAATTTGAGAGTGTAACAAAAAAAATGTTTTTTGAATATAATAATAATGGTAGGTACGTCTATGAATAGTTTAAGATGAAGTCACTTCCGTTTTCTAAGCCTTTTTTTTATTTTTCGGAATGGATTTTAATGCAGTGTTTAGCAATTAATTGTTAGAGTACGAACTGAAACTTAGTTTTGTTATATTATTTTTGGAAATTTATAATTATCCTTTAAGTAAAAATTGTTTTAATACCTAAATAATCATTAAAAATAGCTGTTAGTTCAATAAGTAAAAAATATATAATAATGACGCAGTCTTTAATACTTTACCTCCTGTGCTAGTTACAAACTGTATTACAACGAGATAATGCCCTTCAAACCACGCGTGTACATATGTATTATTTTATATAAAAACCATATGAAGGCATATATGTAAATAAATACCTTAAAGACTAACATTATAATATGTTAACTTAAAACTAATTAGGGTTTTTTCTTTGTGAAAGTATCCCTAAAGCGTTGAATAAACAGCTTATAACAGCAATATATTATAGGTACAGCTTTCGAAACTTTGTTATAACAATAATTTGGACCCAACCGGACCGACCGACGTGCAAATAGTCTCATCGAAGCGGACATACAATTGACCGTTCAATTCAGTTACAGTACAAATAAGCCATTCGAAAAGGGTTCGTTCAAAAATATGCCTTCTACATGACTGTACTGGCCATCGACACTTTTTGTAGTAGATTTTTTATAGGTCTTACGTGAGTTGTTTTAAAATTATTAATTAAATTCAACTTCTTTTAATTGGACTCTGCGCTTGAAGCGTCATTTTGCCAGTGGCGAGTTAAATAAAATTATAACATCCTTTTCACTTTATAATATCTGCCAGTCAGTCACTGAATTGTTAACTCTATATTTAAATCATTGTTTTTTTTACCCGGAGTTTGTGAAACAGCCCTTATTGTTGGATAGTTTTCATTGAGTAAAACTTAGCTACAGAGGAAAATTATCTACTTATTTCCACTGGGAAGTATCAGTGGCATGAAAAGCTAATGACGAAACTGATTAAAGTAATTTATTTTCATTTTGTTTTGTAATAAATGGCTACACATTCATATTATAACCATTTTATAATAATCGTAATGATCTTTTGTGGCTTAATGTACCCAATTTTAGCGACGAACGTTAAAAACGATAATATAACGACAATAGTCAGTTATTTAGATTATATAAAAAATATATACCAGTATTTTTTTTGTTTCTAAACGAAAAATCTAACGACTAACAGACAGACTAAATAACATACCAAATTTTTATGTAGTCATCACGCCCATTATACATCAATATTTACTATTTTATTAACTATATCATCTATCAATATACTCTATCAAGATATCGACTACCATCCCAGCCTTACACTATATAAAACTACAAACAAATTAGTACCTTCTCTCAACGCCTTATAGTCGGAATCCGTATGGCAGCCTTTGGAGACCTTGGTCACCTCGAAACGGGCGCAGTACCTGAAAACGATTCTCTGTTCACATTCGGAAATTGAAACAAAGCAATATAGTACGACATAATATGGAGGTAGCGTCGGTGACATGAATTTTGATATTGAATTGATATTTGTTATTTGAATTTTTGAAACCTACAAAGACACCATAACTTTGTTGTAAGTAATCTCAGTGGATGTTGCTCAACGCATTTGAAGGCTGGAATCAGTGCTCAAACGACTGTCAGCTCTGACCATAAGTCCTGACTAGCATTTATATAGCTACGTCGACCGACAGACAGCGCTGAAAGTCAGTCGAGCACTGGACCAGTCCAAGACTTCGGCTAAACGGTAGGTAGGAAAAGAGCTAAGTATAGTATAGTAAGAGAAGCGTTCTTTTTTTTTTATGCTGGATAGGCCTTCATTTGACCACAATCTCACCTGATGTAAAGTGACGATGTGGTCTAAGATGGAGCATGAAGGCCTAGAAGATGGCTTCTCCGGACCACATTACGAAACACGAAAAAATCGCTTCACGCACTGGCCCAGCCCGGAGGTGGTGACAAGCCGCGGCCGAAGCCTACCACCAGAGACAATTCTTAGCACCACCCGGAGGTCACGTGAAAGGATTCAGAGGGTTAACACATACGGACATGAACAGACAAAACCTCCGAGCCCGACTCTCCCGCTTCCCGCTTTGGTCAAATTCAATGTTCAACAGTGGGCAAAAAACAGGTTGCGGATGACAAAATAGTAATGTATTTTATCGGAGGTTTTACATATGCTATTGAAAATATACTCATTTTACGACAATGTACTCATTGCATTCTTTGACGCCATTGAGGGTGTTAAATCAGATCATTTATGCTATATGCATAAATTCAGCTGTTTGAAAATAAAAAAGTATTCATACAGATATCAGTAGCGGTTGTAAAAAAAGGTTTCCGTGAAAGTTTTTGAAGCTTAAAAAACGTAAGTAACATGAGACTGGAAATTCACTTATAAGTCTAAAAATAGATTCATTCATATGAAAAGGGCTTTTCTTTGCTCATTTCTCACTTTCTATTGTTGATGCTCGTCCGCTGTCATACTGTAACACACGAACTGTCTAACACATGTCATACAATAGGTGTTGTACCTCTTATTTTCCGAGATTTTCGCTCTTTACTATAGGTACATCATCACAAACACCCCTATTTACGTTCCCACTGCTGGGACACAAGGACTTTTCTATTGACGAGAGAGATAAGGCTTAATTCACTAGCCAAGTGTGGGTTGGTGAATGTCACATGTCCTTCAAACTGTTTTAAGTAAGTAAAGTAATAGGTAGGTACATATAGTAGAATAAATACAAGGCACTGTTTAATCTTTAGAAATTAGGGCTTTACACAAAATAAGAGTACACTATGCAATGGTTAGTTATGTAGTTGTCTTTTCCATATTCGCTTTCATATTTATGGGCAAATGTGACAAATGCCCCTGGTCTGTTTCTGAGGTTTCAGAATAACGAATTTAAGATTGATGCTGTCTAGTGCCTTTCGCTTAGTGCTACTCAACGGATTTTAATACAGTTTTCTGTAATTTGGGTGAGAATGGTATAACAATTATATGAGTGTGAAGCCGGGATTTTGCGCTAGATTAGGATAGTGAGGGTATTTCACAACTTGCTAAAACAAGTAATAACTAAATAAATTACGTTGAATAGACATTTACAATCCAATTATGAGTATCTGTACTTATGTTTTGACGAGTTTTGTTTACTTATCCCCTACCTAATAGATTTTTCTGAGGAAAGATAGTTGATGTAATCTAAGTAGGTCGTAAATCAATCACTCCACGTCAATTTTACAGTATAGGCATGTTATTTATTGCCGGAAATGTTAATCTTATTCATTAAACATTATCTGTTTTTAGAGCCTCTGAATGCCGTCACAGTACACAATATAACGCTATAAAATGAGTATATTCTCAATAGCATACCCAATACTTCCGGTAAAATTGAATAAGGATATTTTCGGCAGAAAATGCGATATATCTACACTTATTATCATAAAGAGGTAAAGTTGTGTTTCTGACGTTGTAAGAGGATAATCTCTGAATCTACCGAACCGATACAGGAAATTTGATACAAATTTGCAAATGCTGAGTTCCTTTTTCGAACCACCGTCTTTTTTTCTCTCATTTTCTTAAACGTGTGTTTAATTATAATAAATATTTAATTGAAGTATCTGCATTTGTTTGTATTTTTTTTTAAAATTAATTATGTATGTTTTTATATTTACTGTCTTATTCTTATACAAAGATTATCTAAAAACCATGAGAATGGACATATCTATGGGAAATCCACTGAACTAAAATTTTGTGAAGAAAAAGTAAGGTAATAAGGTGGGAGCGAGACGTAATAATTTAGTTCAAATTGCCAGAGACAATAAGAGACACTAATTGAAGTACTGAATGTGTCAAAGTTTTTCTTGGTATGAGCCGTTTGGAAATTTGTTTTGTTTTCAGCACGGTGGAAGTTGGGAATTTTTATGTTGCATATAGTAAATATAAATAATTACTACAGTGATGGTGTCATGTTAATTAGCATTACAGCCGGCTTTTCGTTTTGCCAAATGTCTGCCAGTAATTGGCTCATAAAAGGGTGTTTACAGTAATGTATTATATTCCATTGATATACCTATTCATATTGAATTCGCAATGAGAAACACAATTTTAGAAAATGATATGTAAATTCACTTCTTTTTTTTGTATAAGCAGACTTAGTGATTTTTGTGTGTCTTTCTGTAAGGGTAAAAATTCTTTAGGTTCCGAAATTGAGACCACGGATCAGCAAGCTTAGCGTACGACGTCCACCAGCTAGATCGACGGACGACCTGGTACCTGGTGGTGGACCTGGAAGGTCGCAGGCTCACGGTGGATGCAGGCCGCCGCCAGCTGAAATTACTGGAAATAGCTGAGCGAGGCCTATGCCCAACAGTGGAAGTCCTACGGCTGATGATGATGAGAACATCTATTATAGCGTGGGAAACACTGCTAGTTTTCTGATAAAGTTTGTGAACTTCTTGGAGTAAATACAATTTGTGCAAGGACGCTAACTTTTTTATGAAATTAAAGTGTAGTTAGGAATTAGAGTTTGGTTCAGTTAGTTGGGGAGTTTCCGTAACTTTTGGGTAGACACGTACTGCTAACTTTTGTTGACTGATAGTTCTTGTATTTTTAGGGAATAATTTTGTTTGAAATTAATATTTTTTTATATTCTTAACAGTTTCTTTGGGCATGTTTCACCACCTTCAAGATGCTAATTAGGTACAAAAAGACTGTCTCGCTCATAAACATAAACACATAGTAGTCTGAGTAAGAAAGCGTTATAACTAGATACTTGTAACTTCTGGAGGAACTGTAAAAACCACGGTAATACTATCTATACAGTATTCCAACTTCATACAAACGGTCGAAACGCAAGTTATACCTGCGCGCCTCAATCGAGGCACACGGCACAAAGGCAGGTCAGGAAGTCGCGAGTGTGCCGCAGAGACGAACGTCATATTGTTTTTAAATTAATAACTACTTGATTATTTTTTAAGTGCCAGTTCCTATTTAATATGACGACTCATACAAGGTTTTACTATTTATTTTTTAATAAGCTTTACCTATATTATATGCGCTTTAAAATTTTAATAGAACGTTTCGTACATTCGAGACGAGGCGAAATATTTTTCAGGTTCAAACTTAGGTATAAGATTAAATTGTAAAAAAATTGTTGATAAAACTATACCTGAACACAAACCAAAAAATGGATTATTCAAATTTATTTTTATAATTATTTTAGAGACTCGGCCGAGTTAGAATGCTGTATAGTTAGTATTACTTGTTTTTTTCGCTTCTCAACGTCAGCATTTAAAAAGTGGACTTACTAAAGAACCTAATTCCCATGATTTAATTATACGATGTTTAATTAAATCATGGATAATACTTGATAAACCTTCATGTGTCCACAATCTCACCTGATTTTAAGTGACGATGTGGTCTAAGATGGAGCAAGTAGACCTAGAAGGTAGATGGCTCATCCGGACCACATTACGAAACACGACAAAAACGCTTCACGTACTGGCCCAGCCCGGAGGGTGGTGACAAGCCGCGGCCGAAGCCTACCAGAGACTGTTCTTAGCACCACCGGTCACGTGTATTCAAAGGGTTAACACTTACGGACGTGAACAGACAAAACCTCCAAAACAATAAATACATTTCATTTCATTTATAATTAGCCATTACATATTGCATTACATTACATATTGCATTACATATAACTTACTCTCTGTGCGCGTTGGACTCGGGATCGTCCGGGTTGCGCAGGCGCAGGTTCTTGCGGATGTCCACAGTGTCATTTGAGTGTCGGGATACTGACAGACTGCCAGGCAGCAACATCGCGGTCTCATCTGAAATGTAAACAGATATTTAATAATAATAATAAATAAATATTTTTTTTCAGGCATCAGGCAAGGTCCTTAAAAACATATACCTTATAGACTAACATACATCTATACTAATATTATAAAGCTGAAGAGTTTGTTTGTTTGTTTGAACGCGCTAATCTCCGAAACTTCTGGTTCGAATTGAATAATTCTTTTTGTGTTGGATAGTCCAGTTATCGAGGAAGGCTATAGGCTATATAACATCACGCTACGACCAATAGGAGCAAAGATATAGTGGTAAATGTGTAAAAAATGGGAGAAATTGTTCATCTTTGAAGCCTTCCGTTGCGTGCGCCGTGAAAACGGTTCAAGATATACAAAAAATATGTATTAAAGAATAATAGCTCTTTTAATGATTTAAAAAACAGTCCGCGATAGTATATGTCTATCTTTTAAGATTAACTCACAAAAACCGTTTTTATGGTACCTAATTTCACTCTTTCCGTCTACTCCTACTGGGCGCTCCTACTGGTAGGAGAACGAGGACTACAATGTCCTCGTTCTCCTACCATATCCTCGTACTCCTACTAAATATGTCCTCGTTCTCCTACCATATTCTCGGACTCCTATTAATGTACAGTAAGCTGCATATATTTGTTATATGTACTCGTATAGAGTAGAACACATGTAAGATGGGTCACCAAAATAACCCTTGACACTTCCCATGATAACAGACCTCTTTAGATAACGGATCTCTTTAACTATTACAACTGCATTAAATGCATTACATCTCATTTTGCACATTTGTCAAGTGTCAGTTAAACAATAGGTAGTCATTGTTTACGTCATTCAATGAAACAACCATAACTGAATCAAACTGAATTGAATAATTTTTATAACAAAATGAGCTTAAATCAGGATAAACCTGAGTTCATAAAGAGAAAAGGTGGAACTATACTACTATATGCAGGTTACCAGTTTTATAAGCAAAAAATGTATACAAATGGAAGTGAGATTTGGCAATGTTGCCAATCTAAGATCAAATGTGTTGCCGTCAAGTGCCGAGGATCGATTACTGTGCAGGTAAGACATAAACAAGCTATTCCTAAAACATAGGCAACCTCCGTGGCCAGTATCAAGGATTCAAGTGTTAACAAATTACCAACAAATTCATTTTAATGTTTATTCCAGAATGGAGAGATACTGAAAACTGTCAGTCATTTGTGTGAAGCTAATACATTGAAAAATGAAATAGATTTAGCCCTATATGCTGCAAGAGTAGATGCTGAACAATCCGATACGCCAATACCAAAAATTTACAAAAGAAATACTGCTCCTCTCAAAGATCGCGGGATCAATTTAGTTGAAAAAGTAACGGAACTTAGAAGTATTAAAACAAGTTTATATAATTCTAGATACAAGGCAATTGGAGCTGAAAAGATATTATTTGATGATTTGAAAAAAGTTCAGATCCCTAAGAAATTTAATCATTTCCTTTTAGGAGATTATATCGGTGATACACGAATTATAGTATTTGGAACTGAGCAAGGGTGTCAACTACTTGAAAGTCTTTCAGAATTTTTTATAGACGGTACATTTAAAAGTTGCCCAAAACCGTTCAGCTAATTGCTCATTATACACGGCGATCGTCAAGGCCCCTCTCATGAAACGAATACAGTCCCTTTAATTTTTGCATTAATGCCAGACAAAAAACAGCATAGTTATGCCATTGTTATAGAAATTATTAAGTCACAAGTTCCCGGATGGAACCCGCAGAAAATTCATACCGATTACGAAAAATCCTTAATAAATGCACTGTTAGACGAATTACCTGCAAGTGTGGTTAAAGGCTGTTATTATCACATGACAAAGGCCTTGTGGAAAAAGAGTAAGGTAATTAAAATTAAAAATAAAGTTCAACGAAGATTTGTAGCTCTTTGTACTGCCCTTCCGCTGCTGCCCGCTAATCGCATCGAAGAGGTTGGTTCTATATTCAACAGCAGTTTAGGCTTCTTGGCCCTGATACTAAATTAGATATTTTCTTTAAATATTTCCAAAAGACATGGATGAAGAATGATTTTCCAAAAACGTGGTGTGTATTTGAAGAAAGGCACAGAACTAACAATGTAGCTGAAAGCTGGAATTCAGTCCTAAACAGGGAAGTCAAAAATGTTACTTTATTAAAATTGCTGAATTTTCTCGAAAAGGCTACAGCCGACAAAGATGTTCCGACAGCACGGCGTCGAGAGGATCTCGTCACCGATACATTGATTATGAATACACAAATGTATCTTTTACATGACGATATTAATGTTGGTACTTTTTTGGAAATGCTCCGATGAATTTGTAAAATTTTGATTTCAGTAAATTACATTATTAAGCTTATTGTAGAGTAAAATCCCCAAATATGGACCACCATATACATTTTATTAAATAAAACACAGGATTTTAAAATTGAAAATATGTAATAAAAACAAATCCGTCGAGAAATTATCTGGCAATCTTCCAACGATAATAATAATGTCATAAAGAAACAAATGTTTAACAAAAATTTCGTTCTTCTAAAAAAATTCAAAATTAACCCTTTCAAAAAAGGTAACATTATATGGACCACTATGTTTCTAATACGGCCTAGGAGTGCGTAATATGGACCATTAGTAATTAAAGTATTATAATTATCACATTTTTTTCTATTATAACTATTTAGGAACTTGTAATCAGCCTTATATGTGGAATGAATATTACGTAAAGAGTTTCCGCCGTAAGTGCATACTAATTATGGCAATATTCACATAAAAATGAAGTGCTATCTACACCAGCACATTCTTCATGTGCCCATCGCTGACAAGATGGACACTGTATCCATTTTTCTCCTCGAGTGTCATCTGAAAAGAGACTGTTACAATATAGACATTTAGCATTTTCACTATCACTTTCATCTGTGTCATCATTTACTGAAAAATCATCGTCTTCGGAACTAGAAGGCTGGCCCTTTCTTGCAGTCTTCCTTTTCTTTTGAGCTGTCTTTTTAGTTCCTTTTTGCTTCTCTTTTGGTTTTCTTTTAGATGCAGTCTTACTTTTCGTTTTCTCTTGTTTATTTGACGCATTTTTCTTTTTAGGTTCTTTGTCTGTTTTCTTCATTATTTCTTTAGGTTGTCCTTTTTTCTTACATTCCTTTAATTCTTTTGTTACATTTCGTGTTTTTTTCAATAATTCTGCTTCTTCTTTTTTTTTTATTGATGTTTCTAAATTTAATTTGTACGGTGACGATGTTAACAATGTAGATTTAGTGCTCTTTCTTCCCCTGTTGCTAGATTTTTTAGTAAGTCGTGGTACATCAAATAGCTGCTTTGGAGAAAAGTAAGTAGAAGTAGATGGACCAGCAAATACTACTGTCTCATTAGACGTCTCTTTAAGCGGTGTAGCATCCTGAGAAATTTTGTCTTCATTATAAATCACTTTTGCAGCGACAAATGACTTATCTTCAAGCAAAATTACAGCTAATGCCAACTGAGCCAATGTCTGGACTTGATTAATAGCCTTGATTCGCGCTACCGCACTCTGGGTTTCATTTTCACGTTCTTTGGTAATTGTTAGGAATTGGATCGGGTCCGCTTGCTGAATGTGAGAAGTTGTAGGACGAATATCATCTGTCAATATTAAATCATGCTCATGTTGTTGAATTACAGCAGTCAGTTGGGATTCATTAACTGACGTAAATGGTTCACTATGATCATGGTTTTTATTAAGAAAATCGGGTTCATTAATTTGGGTCGTAGTTAGATTATGGTCAGATTGTTGATCTCTGGTTAAAGTAATCGGTTGGGACATATTGACAGATTGTAGTGGATCACTCTGGGGATGACTATTATGCACAACTTGGGATTCGCTAATTATTGCTTGATCTTGACTCGTGTTGATTAAATTATCTTGCTGAATATCAGAACTTGAGGGAATAATTCTATCCGTCTCTGCCTCATCATCAATAAAATCGTGGTCTTGAAAAACGTTTCTGTCTAATGGGCATATTCCAGTTACACGAAAACCATTGATAGCAAGCTCAGCCCGCTGTGCTCTTATGTAGGCACGTCCAAACAGTTCTGCAATGTCGTACTGTGTAGCAGCTTGAATTTTATTTCGCATCCACTGTCGAATTTCCTCTGTCAGGTATTTTTTTAGTGGACCCATAAAAGTGCGGTCAAGAGGCTGCATTTTATGGCTGGAGTGTGGCGGTAAAGACAACAGTTGTACATGGTTTTCGCGAGCTAAATCAATTAGTTCGATGTTCCGTGTATGACTAGCATGACCGTCTAAAATCAAGAGTACTGGAGAAGCTTCGGATGGCTTTGCATGCTGTAAGAAGTGCTTAAACCATTTCGTAAATAGGTCGGTTTGGATCCAGCCGGATGGATGGCACGCATGTATTGCACCAGGCGGGGCTCCTTTCATCAATAGAGGATGGTCTCGTTTGCGGGGGAAAATCATCATCGGTGGAATAAATGAACCGCTAGCACTCATACACATAACACATGTAATGGTAGCACCTCGCTCAGCAGATGTGGTGGCTACGACCGATTTTTTGCCTCTCTGCGCCAACACTTCAGGCATTTTTTTAGGCACAACTGATATTCCTGTCTCATCGACGTTGTAGATGTTGTTTGGAGTATATTTGTGTTTGTCCATTGCGTTTTCTAATAAGCTATAAAATTCATGAACACTTTCTTTATTAAAGCCTTTTAATCTCGCAATAGATGTTCCAGTGGGCTGCCGAAAAGAGAGTTCTGGGTGGCGTCTCAAAAATAAGCGCAGCCACGTTCTGCCAGCAGTCTGGTTTTCTTTGGAAAAGGGATGGCTTAAGTTATTTTTTTGAGCTAATTGAAAGGCTAAAGATTTGATGTCTCTCCTAGTTAATCCAAAACCCAATGCCTCCATTTCAAGTACATATGCAGCCAAATCGGCCTCTAATTTGGCTGAAAGTGTCGCTTTTCTCCCCAACTTAATGTTTGTCACGTCCTCTATCCCCATATCTTTATTTTTTTGACATAATCGTATAAGAGTCGTTTTTGGTACATTAAAAGTTTTAGACGCTTTTAAAAATCCCATTTTCTTTTCCCGTACAGTCAATATAGCCATCGCCATGGAATCTTTATCCCATTTTTGCCTTTTTGTGGGCGCCATATCCTTAAACAAATAAAATATTCAAGTTAACCAGTGATATAAGGCACGAGTCCATATTACGAGCGTGCTTATAATATGGACTACTAGTCCATATTTGAAACTACACTATTGGTCCATAATACGAACAGGTGTCATTTGTCGTTAAAAAAAAATTAAATAAATAATAGTAACACGTGTCGTCACACGCTACAACAATAAAGTTTACTAACAAAATAAACTTTCTAGAACACGGAGGTACATGCATTAGCGGTTGTCATTAAAGAAGTTATAACCTTACAAAACTCACCGAAAATTTCCATCAAATGTGCCTAAAAACTTCAATCGACGATAACTGACACGTACGTGCACTGAGCTTCGCGGTGAATCACTGGCGGGGAGCCGCACCTCAAGGGCGTCGAAAGCGGCCAACTTCACTACGTTAGCAACGCCACCTAGCGGGATATTCATGTGGTCCATATTATGTACCTAGTCCATATTTGGGGATTTTACTCTACTTATTCCAAAAGAATAAAAAAAATCACGATAGGAGTACGAGGACATTGTAGTCCTCGTTCTCCTACCAGTAGGAGCGCCCAGTAGGAGTAGACGGAAAGAGTGCCTAATTTGGTCGAAATAATTTGTTTAAGTTGTATCAACATAATAATATTAATCTTTATTCAAAAAAACTAGCAGCCCGCCCCGGCGTCGCACGGGTAAAAAAAAAGTTTTTTGTTGAAATTAAGTTATGTCAAAGACAATTTTATTCACAATGAATTACTTTTAACCAACAGCATATTTATTTGAATAAAGATTAATATTATTATGTTGATTCTTTAATACATATTTTTTGTGTATCTTGAACCGTTTTCACGGCGCACGCAACGGAAGGCTTCAAAGATGAAATAATTTCTCCCGTTTTTTACGCATTTACCACTATATCTTTGCTCCTATTGGTCGTAGCGTGATGTTATATAGCCTATAGCCTTCCTCGATAAGTGGACTATCCAACACAAAAATAATTATTCAATTCGAACCAGTAGTTTCGGAGATTAGCGCGTTCAAACAAACAAACAAACAATCAAACAAACAAACTCTTCAGCTTTATGCTAATAGTATAGATATGTTGTTGGTTAAGAGTACTTCATCCATTATAACGCGGGTAGCACCGCAGGGCACAGCTAGTAAAAATATAAATCTTATAAACTAAAGTGTCAGCATCGTGGATCATCTGTTACGGCGGTGTCGCCTTGCAGTGTAGGCGACCGAGAAGCTAATATATAGCATATTTTCCAATGGCAATAGTAGCATATTTAATTTTCAGGCTCTAGAGAATAATTTAAAAACTTTAAATTTATCTTCTTAAGTATAAAATTTCTATGTCACAATGTTAGTTACCGTACTCCTCCGAATCGGCTTTACCGACTTTTAACAAATTTTATATACGTATTCAGTAGGTCTGAGAAACGGCTACTATCTATTTTTCATTTTGCAAAACAACGTTTGCTGTGGTCAGCTAGTACCATACGAATACTATAATAATATTATAAATGCGAATGTAAGTTTGTTTGTTACGCTTTTACGCAAAAACTACTTAACCGATCATCATGAAACTTTGCACATATACTCTTGAAGGTATTAGAAGTAACATAGGATACTTTTTATTAAAAAAAATTACGAAGTAAATTATAACCCGTGCGAAGCCGGGGCGGCGTGCCGCTAGTATAATATAAAATTATAAAAATATTCATGGTATCCTTAAAGTTTTAAATAAGCATCATAATAACATAATATACGCTGTTAAATTGAGAAATCTCCTTTTTAAGGTTTCGTATCCAAAGGGAAAAACGGGACACTAATAGTGAGAGACATCGTCGTATCTCAAGAACCCTGACATTATAGTGAGTTGAAATTTCGATCGATCGTGTATTTCTGTAAAACACACACTAAATAAATAAATAAGGTGGCTCCTATACATAAAATATGTATTGTAAGTCAAGCGACGTAGCGCGAATCCAGTACTTGGATGGGTGACCGCCCAAACTGCATCTTTTTGCACTTTTTATAATTTGTTTTTTGCTTTTTTTGAATACAAAATGTTTTAAATTGTACATGGAACCTATGTAAGTGTAATAATGAGAGTATGAGGCCATCAAATTTATTTTAAGTCGGTTATATTATAGCGGACCGGGCAACGGAAGGGACATGGACAGGAAGAATGTCATTATCCCCAATTGTGCAAGTTGTCAATCATTTCTATTATGTAGAAAAAGGTTTAAAAGGTACAGTTAACAGCAAAAGTGAGTGATCAAAGTTAACGTTTTTATACATCTTCTAGTAAGACGTGCCAGATGTAACAAGTTATACCAAAGTGACAATTTCAAATGAAGTTTTAATCGGTCAACAGAAAATTATCATAATAATACCGAGGATCGGACTAAATGTGATCACTTACTTATGTGATATTATTTGTTTCTTTACTTCTAACAGAATACAAATAGTCCGTAACGTCTTCTTCCGTGTCTCTCTGTCTGTCTGGCTGGCTTTCTGGGACATCATAGCTCCCCAACGGATAGAGCGATTTTTTTTATGAATAGTGAGTTTGGCGCGAGTGTTCTCAGACATGTTACATGAAAATCGGTTGTGTGTTGTGTTGTTGTTGGGGAAGGAAAGCCGAAAATCTGCAAATATACTCGAGTGGGGTATCATATGAAAGCGCATCGCGTGCACATTACAAACTATTATGGTGTTTTACTTTTTGGAAATTAAAGCATTGCATTCGGGGGTTTTCCTTATATTTTAAATTTAGATTTGTATATGGATTTATTAATACTTAATCATTGAAAACCCTAAATATCAAAGATAATTTTGGTAAAAGAAGACCAAGTTTATTTAAAAAAAAACAGTTGATTTCATTTATCTCAATATTTTAACATGCAATTTTAATATTAAAATAATAATAATAAAAAAACAGTTATTTTGTGCCACAAAAGGACAACTTTAAACTATGAATAGTACAATCAAATTTCAGCAACAAAAAATGATATGTACCTAAGTAATACATACGGTAAAATAATAATTAAAATTTGCTATGAACACGGCAAAGTCCTTTACTTACAAATGTAAATATGTATTCATTTTTCTTAAACGATAATTTATGTTAAATTCAATGCCTTCCTTTTATTTAAGACTAACGGCCCGCCCCGGCTTCGCACAAGTTAAAAATTTCACGGCAAGTATTCGATTTTTTCTCCCCTTTTAAAACTTCCCTAGATCTCCGATCAGATAAAATAAATCCGTTCAGCCGTTCTCGAATTTAAGTGAGACTAACGAACAGCAATTCATTTTTAAATATATAGATAGTATTGTACTTGAAATAAATATAATATATTACCTACGATTGTCTTTTTATTGGCAACGTAGAATAAAGTGCATTTCTTTTACAATTTAGCGGGTCCGATTCTTTTAATCTTTGAATGCAGTTCATTATTTTTTTAATTAAAATTAATTCCTTACCCTTCCATGTGATCATTTTTGTTTATTTAATACTATACAAGCCTTATTTAACCATAATCTCACCTGATGTAAAGTGACGATGTGGTCTAAGATGGGGCATGAAGACCTAGAAGGTAGATGAATTCTAGCTTCATAAGAGACCTTCACTTTGACACCAAGTATCTATCAAGTTTTCGGGCACACAGTGCGAAGAGGCGATGAGAGTCCGGAGAAATTGATAATCGTTGGTAACACCGAAGGGAAACGATCCCGAGGACGTTCACCAACTCGATGGACAGATCAAATGAAGGTTCCATTGTCGTCCAAATTCTACGAATTCCCGATGGAGACAAATCATCCGCTCCCGATGTAACTCCGATGCTGACCACGATCCTCAGACATGAGGGACCGACTACAGAGAGAGAGAGATCTATCAAGCTTACCTCTGGTAGGAATGTCACTGTCTACGTCACATCCCACATGATCCTGGCAGGCTCGCCTCTGCACCAGCGAGGGGCACCGCCTGCCCCCTCGAGCTGCTGCCTGCACGACCCGTCGGCTGCGAGACATGCTGCCGCCCCCGCAGCGGGTGTCGCATTCTGACCAGGGACCCCAAGATGAGACCACGCAGTCTATTACTGTGGACAATACAAATAATGCTCAATTTAGTAGTGTATATAATAAAATAAAAATATAATTAAGTAGTGTAAACAATAAATAAAAATATAAAAAGCCTGTATTTCTCATAAACTCATAACTAGCACAAGGTTTTTTAGTAACTTATTAATTATTATCCCATCAAAAACAATACTTGTCAAAAAAACCAAGTCGCGCAACTCAGTTGTTCTGCAATAAAAAGTTGTGAGATCCATGTAATACCAAGTCGGTTATTAAATTATTCAGTCTCTACTAAAGCGACTTTCTGTCTTAATACGTCCAGTCACTGGGATGGTACGGCCGTGACGCTTTTTTGCTCGACTTGATGGGGGCACTGCCGTGCCCCCAGATATTTTACGTAGAAATTAGTGTTATTGTTGTAGTGTAATGTCTAGTTAATATTCCAAATTTGTGTATAAAACATTAAGGCGAAGTAACGTAGCTTACAAGCGAGATGCGGGACTCGAACCCCACGCATGGACGTGCTGACCGCTATACCAACCTCGCCACTACGTCAGCACTTCAATTTTTATTTTTATTTTATTATAAGTGATAAGCCTTCATTTGACCACAATCTCACCTGATGCAAAGTGACGATGTGGTCTAAGATGGAGCATGAAGGCCTAGAAGATGGCTTCTCCGGACCACATTACGAAACACGAAAAAATCGCTTCACGCACTGGCCCAGCCCGGAGGGTGGTGACAAGCCGCGGCCGAAGCCTACCACCAGAGAAATTTCTTCTACACTTGCAACTATGGGTTACGCCTCGTCCTAGCGACATCTAGTAGAACACCCTAGGACTATTCTACTAAGCAATTCCACTGTTAGTCGCTCGTGAGGTTGTTTGTCATTAGGTCTCGTCTGAAAACCAGCGCAAATCCACCTAATGTGGATCTGCTTATGCTGAGGCGAGACCTTTTGGCACAACACATGCAATTATTTATGTCTAGTATTACTAAAGTATTATATAAATATCTTATTATTATTTTTTAATTGTATTTAACTGTATTTTACTGTATATGTGTGTGTTGTGTCAATAAATGTTTTCTCTCTCTCTCTCTCACACACACACACATTACATTCCGAATAAATCCAGAGAGGAATTTCTTTGCGAAACTTTGAGATAACTTTATGATTTAAAGTATTTAGAATGCATTTCTGCAAAGTTTCGCCAGAATCTATATTTTGAAAGAACTACACGGATACAGTTTTATGAAGCTGGTCGAGCTAATTAGTCGTCGCCGTAAGTGGCCGCACAGTATTCTTCGCTCGGCGAGCAAATGGAAACGTAAAGCCTTTGAAATCTAATTAATTAGCCGACAGCCTGCTACTCACTTACTTCGGATAAGCTTACACAGGAAACAGATACAGTATCTATTTATAAATCTCAATATTTTCTTTTGATACACATTAATAAAAATAAAAAAAACTGTAAAGACGCAGACGCGGCGGACTTTAATCTACCTCTACATCTATATTTAACACTTATTAGATAAGAAAACTCTTTATTGTACACCACACAAATCAAATAAAACTTAAAAAAAAACTTAGTTTAATGAAAAACATTGGTACAAAGGGCGGTCTTATCTTATGAGCGAATCACTTTATACTTTATAAGTGATTTACTTATTTTATAGAGGTGAATAATTAGTGTGATTGTTTGGTTTGAACGCGCTTACCTTCAGAACTACTGATCCGATTTGGAAAATTCTTTGAGTATTAGATAGTCCCTTTAACGAGGATCGAAATTTTTACCGCAATATACACATTCTTTCTGCGGGAAAATCCAAAAACACGGGAAAGCCGCGGCTCGTGACGGTAGTTTATAATATGTTGAGGTAGGAGATTTTATTAGGATTATTTAAGTATCAAATCAGCTTGTATTCAAATCTACTCGTAATATAATCTTAACTTTAAATTAAAGAAAAACCCCAGATTACAATGCCTTCATTTCTTTTAGAGTAAAACACCATATTATTTTTTAATGTGCACGCGATGCGCTTTCATTTGATACCCCAATCGAGTGTATTAGCAGGTTTTCTGTTTTCCTTCTCCACTTTCACCCCCATAACTTTTAAACGGCACAACCGATTTTGATGAAACATGTCTAAGGACACTCGCGCTAATCGCTTCATCCGTTCGGGAGCTACGATGTTCCAGACAGACAGACAGACCCGTCAAACTTATAAAACCCCTCTTTTTTGGTCGGGGGTTAAACATTAACCAGTTTTCTAACTAAATCCAGCCTTTGTCATTATATCGCGTGAAGATATACCACGGTATACCTATCACGCTTTCCTTTTGGCAAATCCAACTCTTTTAAGCCCGGCCTTAATCAAAAGCTTAATTAAGACTGCGAACTCTGTACAAACGTAGTTTCAAAGAAGCAGAATGCGAAACAGGGTGAAGGGCTACACAGACTTATGACTGGATATTCAAACGCGCCGGTGTTGGTGTTGCCATGTTTTTCATTATAATCGTCGTATTTTGACAGATATATTTGACATTATAACTTTTTAAATTATCATGGTTTTTAACAATATTATGATTTAAAACGGGAAACATACCATGATTTGACGGTTTGTGAGTTTTCCGATATTTCGACGCTGTTGATACAAGATACAAGATACAAAAACATTTATTTCCATAGTTTGGTTTTACAAAACTTAGACACGTCAAAATAAATTACAAAAAAACAATAAATAATAATCATAGGTGCTTAAAGATAAGTAGGAAATAAATTTATGGTATCTGGTCGCTTCGCTTTTTTTACACTAGAGCAAAGAAGCGATTAGAAACTCTAGCTCATTTTTGTATTGAAACTTTACAATCATTATTTGTTTGTTAGTGTTGTTTTTGATTTTGTGTTGGAGCAGATTCCGTCCCAAGCAGTTTTGTCCTCAAGGTAATCTGATATATTATAATAAGCTTTTTTACAAAGATTGTTTTTTACAATTTTCTTAAATTTAGTAATTGACAACTGTTGCAATTCTTTGGGAATCTTGTTGTAGAAGCGTATACATTGCCCTTTGAATGATACATTAACCTTATGCAGCCTAGTGGTGGGCAAAGCGAGTTTATATTTATTTCTTGTATTTACATTGTGTTTATCACTATTTTTTGTAAACAAATTAATATTTTTATGCGTATACATAATGGCTTCATAAATATATTGACAAATGACGGTCAATATGTTTATTTCTTTGAATTTATCACGTAGCGAATCTCGGGGACCCATATTATAGATAGCACGAACAGCCCTTTTCTGCAGTACAAATATGGTATTTATGCGTCCTACTCCAGCACTCCCCCACAGCAAAATACCGTATGACATAATGCTATGGAAGTAACTAAAGTAGACCAGTCTAGATGTTGCAATATTAGTTAAAACTCTAATTTTTTTGACTGCGAAAGCAGCAGAACTGAGCCTTTTCGACAATTTATCTATATGAGGGTCCCATTGAAGCTTGCTATCTAAAGTTATACCTAGGAATACAGTATTTTCAACGAGCTCTAAATTGTCGCCCTTTATTTTAATATCTACAGAACCTTGTTTTACATTAGGTAGTGAAAATCGAATACATTTAGTTTTATTTTCATTCAATAATAGATTATTGGATTCAAACCAATGGACTACTTTAGAAATTGCATTATTTACCTTGTCAAAGTTATTAGTGCGACGATCTATTTTAAAAAGAAGTGAAGTATCATCAGCAAATAATACAATTTCATGTTGATCCTGTACAAGATGTGGCAAGTCATTTATGTATATCAAAAAAAGGTAAGGTCCTAATATGGATCCCTGAGGTACACCCATTGACACTAAGGACCCTGGAGATCGTTTCCCGTTGACATCAACTCTTTGAATTCTTTCGCTTAAATAGGAAGCAAAAAGATCCAAGGATTTGCCCCTAATTCCATAGTGGCTCAATTTCCTGATCAATGTTTCATGGTGCACGCAATCGAATGCCTTAGATAAATCACAAAAAATTCCTATTGCATCCTGCGATTTTTCCCAAGCATCATAAACATGAGTTAGTAACTCAACACCAGCATCAGCAGTGGACTTGCATTTAGTGAAGCCATATTGCTTGTTATGTAGTAAATTATTTACATCAAAATGTAATGAGAGCTGGCTTAAAATAAGCTTCTCAAATATTTTACTAAATGTAGGCAGAACTGATATTGGTCTAAAGTTAGTAGGGTCCGTTGTATTGCCCGATTTGAACAAAGGTACAATTTTACTATGTTTCATTAGGTCAGGAAACACTCCAGAGTCTATGCATTCATTGAATATATTAGCCAAATCAGGTGCCAGAGTAACTATTAGTGGTTTAAGAATGTATACAGAAATACCCCAGAGATCTTGGGTTTTTTTTACATTTATCATTTTGAAGGCTTTAACAATGTCTTGTTCGTTGACATGTTTAAAATGAAAGATGTTTTTACAATCAGGTACGTTGTTTTTTAATAATGACACGGCAAGATCATCTGAAGAGTTTAAAGAGCTTGTAGTTGACATAGGAATGTCTGTAAAAAAACTTTCAAAAGCTTGTGCTATCTCTAAATCATTATTAATAACTGTTTCATTTACTTTAAGTTTGTATTCATTGTTATTGTTCTGAGTTTTGCCAGTCTCATCATTAATTATTTTCCAGGTAGTTTTAATTATGTTACTACTGTTTTTAATTTTTGAGCTTAGATAATTTGATTTTGCCAATTGGCAGACATTTTTGAAAATTTTTGAATATATTTTGACTTTATCTTTGAACTTTTCACAGGAGTTATATTGCTTTTCGCTATACAATTCATACAATTTTTGTCTGCTTTTATGTATACCTACAGTTGCCCACTCACTAAAACCAGGTTTGTCTGAGACTACAATTGATTTAGTTGTAAATATTACATTAAAAATGTTATAAAATTGATTGAAAAATGTACTATAAAGTTGATTGGGATTGTTGTTATAGTAATCAAAAGGAAGCTGTAGATCCCAACTACATTTAAACCTCTCAAATCGATTTGTAGTCACTGGTACAAAGCTAATTTTCTTTTTTATAATTTGTCTAGAACTCATATTAAATTTTACATATTGCCCTAGATGATCGGATTTTAGGTTACTTATTATATTTTTGCTGATTACATTTTCATTTAGGCTGGTAAAAATATTATCTAAACATTTTGCTGATGTGTCTGTTATTCTGGTTGGTTCCATAAATAAAGGTATTAAGTTATAGGAACCAAATAAATTGCTTGTTGCAAGCGCCATGATCACGGAAACAACTAAACAAAACTCAACGATTATGTGATTTTCATAAAGTTTAGCGACGTTACGCGAAGCCTGTACTTGGATTGGTAACCGCTCCAACTGCATCTTTTTGCAATTTAAAAAAGATAATTTATACTTTTTTTTAGTATAGGAATATGTGTCAAACGTGCACGGAACCCTAGCTGTAAGTATGAGTCCATCTCATACTTATAAAATGTATTTATGTATAAAATGTGTAACGAATAAGAATTACATATATTTGGAGACAGAAAAACATACGAGTTTACAAAGAGACAGTACAACTATAACAAAAACAAACAACATAAAGAACTATATATTCTTATCTCTCTATTCAACCGTAGCTTTTCACTTTGAAAACGGGTGTTAATTACGTAAATTATGACGATTTTGAGTATACCCGAATATTGTTACATTCAAAAGGAAACATCAGGGAAGCGCTCCTTCATTTTAGCATTTTTGCACTTTGGCAACTTTTTTTTCAATTTTCTCTGGTGGCTTCGGCCGCTTCATGTCACCACCGTCCGGGCCAGAGCGTGAAACGATTTTTTCGTGTTTCGTAATGTGGCCCGGAGAAGCCATCTACCTTCTAGGTCTTCATGCTCCATCTTAGACCACATCGTCTCATAATATCACGTGAGATTGTGTTCAAATGAAGGCTTATTAGCATAAAAAAATGAAAATAAATCTAAATTTAAAATTTAAGAAAAACCCCCGATTCCAATGCTTTAATTTCCTTAAACGTAAAACAACATAATATTATGCAATGTGGACGCGATGCGATTTCATTTGATACCCCACACTAGTATATTTGCAGATTTTCGGTTTTCCTTAACCACTCTCACCCCCCTAACTTTTAAACGGCACAACCGATTTTCATGAAACATGTCTTAGAACACTCGCGCCAGACTCACCTTTCATACAAAAAAACTAAATTAAAATCGCTCCATCCGTTTCGGGAGCTATCATATGGTGCCACAGACAGACAGACAGGCAGACAGACACGTCAAACTTATAACACCCCTCTTTTTTGGTCGGGGGTTAATAAAATGAAATATAAACCGACCCGACCACATGACGAGCACCGCGTTTAACAACATGAATTGATAATCGCGTGAACTGCTAGTGGCTAGCCGTAGGAACGCTGTGGTCGGTGGTTCACCTATGTATGACAAATTAATGGTATATAATGGTATTTACTGCCTCAGTGGTGTGGTGGGCGACGACGGGTTCAATTCCCGCCGAGGTGTCAAGTGTTTGTATGTTCTACAAACACTTTCTCCGGTCTGGGTGTTTTAATATGTATAATAAAAAATATCTATGTAAGTTTGTCTATTATATTATTTATATCAGATGTCTAGTACCCGTAACACAAGCATAGAGCTTACCACGGGGCTAGATGTTGCTGTGTGGATTGTGAGAATATTGATTTATTTATTTATGAGTATTGGCATCATGGCTTCGGCCGTTAAGGAAACCGGAGTTTGAAAAGTGGTTTCCTAAAATGTTACTACGTAACTAGTTACACGGTGTAGGTGAGTGACGTGTATTAGAAGCTAATATGAAACAAACATTTCGCACCATCTTCCGATAAAAGCTATTTCTCCGTAACCTGATATCTTGCACCTGACATGATAGATGGCGCTTTTATGGCCCATTAGCGCTAATAATGCGGGCTTGTACGGACTTCTATTGCAGCTTAAGGCTGTATTCAACTTCTCCAGGAATATCCTTACTGACTGACTTGACTGCCTCAGTGGCGCGGTGAGCGAAGGCCAGAGGTGTCATTCATATCATATAATTATTGCTGCTGCATTTCCTAATAACTACAACCTGAGTGTCTTCAAGGCAAGAGTGAATAGGTACCTTCTAGATCTATGTGATATACTTCGTCCACATCGACACTTCGATACCATCAGACAGGACAAACATACCTAGATTTATATCATTAAAAAAAAACTTAAATATAACCACAGTGACATGGAGTCAAATGTTACGGCAGTGCCCATAATATAATAATAATATATAGGATAGAGCGTTTGATATTTTTTTTTCGTAAACCTTAATTTGTAACAAATCTGTTTAATAACAGTTTAATAAAAGCTTTTAACCCTTATTATCTCTACAATAGTAGCAAAATAAGGCATATAGGCTTATTGTGTGTTTTATCGCAATCAATTAAAATATATTACAACTAGCTGACCCCAGCAAACGTTGTTTTGCAAAATGAAAAATAGATGTTGGCCGATTCTTAGACCTACTAAATATGCTCACAAAATTTCATGAGAATTGGTTAAGCCTTTTCGGAGGAGTACGGGAACGAACATTGTGACACGAGAATTTTATATATAAGATATTGGAAATCACAGTCCATATAGACAAAGAAGAAACTACTAACTAACAAACAAGGTCCGAGCAACGCCAACGTCGAACCGAATCACAGTAGTCTTATAGCAAACTGTGGTTCTCAAACTTAAACCTCACTTAGAAACAAATACGTTTAATGTTAATTTATAATGTAAACAGAAATGTTAAGTGTTTAATTATTGTTTTATGTTACGTATTAACTTTTTGACATTTCTTCTTGACATTGCAATGCATGCAATGATTAAAATGTATTAAATGTACTATAATTTATTAACACGTTGACTGTGCCGTCTATTTTGAGAATGCTTTTTTTTTGCGTCAAAATATAGACTGCGTAGAATTACGAATTTGGAGTAAAAATATATCGACCACTTTTCAAAAAAAAATTCCACCGAGGCTTAGTCTCAGTAGAACAGTGATTGATTCACATCACATAATTATAACTTAATTTCCCGACAAACTTTCCCTATGTCTTTTTTCCGCTTAAGGTTAAAATATTTTTTTTTAAACTAGAATGTCAATTAACATATTTTCAAAAAACTATTAAATAGGACAACGAACTATACAGGCTGTTGTAATTAAGAAAAAATATAACACGAATGCTACTTTACTTTTTTGGGATTTTTTATAGCCCTTAAAAATATAAATAAGCCTATTTAATGAGAATGGTTGCAAGACAACTTTAATTCAATATAGATTCAACGATTCGAAAAATGTCGAAAAAAAACTAAAGTTTTCCACAATACATCATATAGTTTGTTCACTATAATTTTTATTATTTTCACAAAATGGCGTCCATAAGCCGCCATATTGAATTTTCACTGAGGTCATGTCTTATTGAAACTCGCCGGACTTATAGGAATCGATCAATGTATGAATCATAAATATCGACTTCTGGTCTGTATACCTCTATATCTGATAAACACATTACCACTCCTTTGCGTCGCGCAGTCGGGTAAAAATATTGTCCAGTTGAATAACTAAGTTTGAGAAACGTTGGTCTAGATTGAACGACAGACAGCTAGGTATTGTACTGTCTGTAGGCAACAAGGTGCACAGGACAAACTAACCAATCCAAGTACAGCTACACACTGTAGGTACAGGGTGCTCAATTGCTCATACGTATTGTAACAGAAATAATAGCGTATGTGAATTAAAAAAAATGACCGTCATTTAGATTAATAATAAATTTAAATTTAAAATTTAAGAAAAACCCCCGATTCCAATGCCTTAATTTCCTTAAAAGTAAACCCCCATAATATTTTGTAATGAGCACGCGATGCGCCACTCGAGTAAATTTGCAGATTTTTGGTTTTCCTTCCCCACTCTAACTCCCATAACTTTAAAACGGCACAACCGATTTTCATGAAACATGTCTAAGAACACTCGCGCCAGACTTGCCATTCATACAAAAACCCCCCTCTTTTTTGGTCGGGGGTTAAAAAAAAATATACCAGTTTCTTTCTTTTACGAATAATCGAGACGTGCGATTTGTTTTAATTTATAGGCCCAAACTTTGATGCTCTATACATCTTTCTTTTTACATTAATAAAGCGAAAAATAGGTGTTCTTTATCCAGTATTTTTGGATGGGCGATACGGACTTAATAGATTTTTCTTATGTAGTCATCATGCCTGATAGGATCTTTAAAAAAACTTTTTGTGTACTTAGATTTAATATTTTTATGACAGGGCATTTAAAAATATCAGTTTCGGAGGCTTCCTTAGAAATAATCTTGGCATGACAATGACAAAGTCAATATAAATTCTATAAAAAAAAGCATAGATTTCGTACATGAAAAAAAAACACTCATCTAACCATATTAAGTTATTGATTACTGACCTAGTATACATAATAGTCTCAAACACAACTGGATCGCCCTGTATATACTATACAAGGTGATCCCTATAGTTTACTGTTCCAGTTCAATGCCTAGCTCTTGCTTTGTGAATCCAGTGATGTCTGTATGTATATAGCTTTGTTGTCACAAGCGCTTTGTATTCTGGCGTTAATGTTGATTATATTCTCTGGGTCTGTTTATATAGATTAATTCGTAGTGATTCGCTATTGAGAGCTTTCGGGCTACCTGATTGAAGTTACCTGTGGAAGCCGTGTTGGGTAAATGGGCGCACACTTGACTTTCATTTCGAAGATCGAAGAGGATTTTTTCTTAAAAAGCCTATGTGCTCGTTATACACGTGCTTTAACGGTGAAGGCAAACATAGCGAAGCCGGCATGTTCGGAAAACTTTGAAGAGTTCGAAGGACATTTGACATTTACAACCCCTACTTGGCCATAGTGGTGAATTAAGGTCTAGTCTCTCGTCAGGAGAGAAGTCCCCTAGCAATGGTAACTACCTAATTGGGGGTGATTATGATTAAAGTTAAACTCATGCTCTTTGATAAATATCACAAGTAATATACATATAAAATTGTATAGAAATAAATAAGACGCATCCAAGACTCCAAACCTCTCTTATCTCCGATATCCAATGACCTGTTAAGCAATTTATACCATTGCGCCAATTACGTAACCCGAACCTAACCCGCACTTGAACGATGGGGATAAAGTTCCTACTTACATGTCCAACTATTCTTTTTGAAGTGAAACCTCTTTAGAATCGTTGTGATTTCAAACCGGATGCAACGGAAAAAACGACAGGTAAGCCAAAATTAAACGCTAACAAGGTTAAGCAACGTTGCGCGACGCCAGTACTTGGATGGGTGACACGGTTTTTGTTTTGTTTTTTTTTTATTCATCTCATTCTTTTATCGATTTACTGAAGTTTCACTTCTATCGTGTGTGAATCGCACACACACCTTTTTTTTCTACACAATAAGCTTGAAGACTACTAGAAAAATAGGTATTCTATTTATTCCGTCTGTTAGCAAGTCCAAAAACACTGGACACCTATTTTTCGCTTTATCAATTAAATGAGAAAGTGCAAATATACTCGTATAAAGCATCAGTGTTTCGTAGTGGCTTGCAACTTAGGTTAAAGTTTAGCATAAATCGCACAAAAGCTTTACGTCACAATTTTGATGAATAATGTAAATAAAGTACTAATATATTTGGTTATCTACTGTGTCAAATCTATTGAACTAAACAATTAATAAATAATTTCTGAACAAGCAGCAATATTTAACCTCCAATATTTATTTAGTTACTTTGTGAGAAACTTGGAAATAAAATGAAATAATCCAATTTCCGATATTCAGTGCACAACAGCTTGCCAAATGAAAGAGCAAAGAGTGCTAACAAAGTTTCAAAACGAAATAAAATGGCTTCCGGTTTGGCGTGCTCAGTGAAAAAACAAGTTGTTCGAGCGAATAAAATAACTCAAAATGGTCGACAGTAGGTAAGTTTCCTAATGAAGAGTATTTATTTCAAAAGATTTACCTTTCTTTTAATCAATAAATAAATAATCCTACACAATTTTATTATACATAATTATTAAACACCCTAACCAAGGAGAAAGTTCTCGCAGAACATACATACACTTGACCAATCGGCGGGAATCGACCTCGCTACTTCTTTTTATATTTTTACTTCAATCAATAATTCATTCATTCATTTCATGACACAATAGAATACCTGGGTTGCCGACTAGCCACAGCTGTATTACAAGAACTACTAAAATTGCTTATTAAAAAACTTAGAAATGAGTAATACGTCATAGTGTTACCCATTCAAGTTTTAATATCTATTAAATAAAATTTCCATGTCACAATGTTGATTGCCGTACTCCTCCGAAACGGCTTAACCGATGATTATGAAATTTTATATGCGTATTCAGTAGGTCTGAGAATTATCTTTTATATTCCATTTTGCAAAACAACATTTACAGTCAGTCAGTATTTTATAAATAAGTATTATTATTATTATTATCCTATTATCGCTATAACCTTTAAAAGTAGTTATAGCAAATAACTTTTTTCTTATTTTCTTAAAACTTTTTTAATGGTTATTTACTCTAAGTGTCTGTGTTTGTTTATATATTATAAGTATTTTTTTGTGTTTATATTTACTAATGTCCGTAATAAATGTGTCTTATTTTTATTAAGAAATAATATTTCGTAAGAAAGGGGTGAGTGCTGAGATGACGGGTGATAGAGGGAAATGGAAGCAAAATACAATGTTGTGCCGACCGACCCCACGTAATGTGCGATAATGGCAGGAAGATGATGATGATATAAAAGTTTATCTTACTTTGCTTGCTTTTCGATTTCTAGGTGAAATTTTGGATAGTTTTGACGTTCTTGGCTGCCTAAAGGAACTTTAAATTGTGGAGTACACTCACTCCTAAAAATTCGGACCCTCAAATGGTTGATCTTTTCTGTCAATGCTCTACGTAAATTATTAGAAGTATCCTACTTTGGTAGAAAAAATCAGTAAAAATTTATAATTCACTAGCGGCCCGCCCCGGCGTCGCACGGGTATAAAATTTTCCCGGAAATTATTCGATTTTTTCTCGCCGTAAAAACCATCCTATCTCTTAAGTTGGATCGAACTGCACATGATGTGCGAATTTAATTATAATCGGCAAGGCATACTATCCTGCGTCAGGTATTTGATGTCAAAATAAAACAAATAAAAAGTTATGAGGTAAAAAATCTGTATACTCCGTGAATAACGTCGCCAAATGTGTATTAAAAGACTTAAGTTAACGAACGGTATCCACTTTGTCAAATAAGTAAAATAAATAAATATGGTGTTTGTTATTTTATTACTCATTAATCATAGTTTGCTTAGGTTAGATACTTATATTTTAAACAATTTCAAAACTTAACGCGGTTAATGTTTTGTGTACAGTTTATAAAGTAATCAGACCCTTCTAGTTTTTAACCCCCGACCAAAAAAGAGGGGTGTTATAAGTTTGACGTGTCTGTCTGTCTGTCCATTTCAAAATATTATGGTGTTTTACTTTTATGGAAATTAAGGCATTGGAAACGGGGTTTATTCTTAAATTTTAAATTTAGATTTATAAAATAATCTATTGTAATCACAAAAGTTTTTTTTGTACGTAAAACTATTTATTAAATATACCTCCTGTCGACAATTTTGTATTAAATTGAAAGTTATATTAATCGCAAGAAAAAATGAATTATTAATTGAACACGCCTATCCGGAAGCCATTTCTAAGAGTGTTCTCGGTCCTAACGAGGGGCATAATGCTATTGATTAATTTATGATGCCATGATTATCTTAATCGCTTATCAAACCAGATTTCTCAGCTAAGCAAATCCCAGGTGAATTAAACCTACTCGATCTGAAAAATCGGTTTGAAATCGAATTTATTGCCCAAATTTACTTTCATTCATTCAGCCATTCGTTCTTTCGAAAGTTCAAATCTTTTATCTATCCGACACCATTTAAACTTCGAATCACAATATCTGAAATTCTTAATTGCACGAATTCCGAAATGGCCGAATCGGTCCATTGGGAAAGTTCGTTTTAATGTCGAATTCGGCTTCGGCTAATCTCTGGAGAGGGGATTGTCGGCCATGTACTTAATTAACGTCCCACAAACAGATGGCTGTTAGTGTTGGGATTTTAGGCGTTCGGCTATTTTTATTATATTTTAGTATCTTGTTTGTCAAGAATCGACAATAACATAACAATAACATGGTAAAACAAAAATAATTTGTCTTCTCCACAATAAATCCTGCCTTTAGCAAAAAAAATATGTAATTGAGTATTTTCAACCCCTGACAATACTCAATTACAATAAGAACTGGGATGAATATTGAATAATCTTTAAATTTAAGAAAATAGAGTTTTAGGTAAAAAAATGCAGAATGAAGGCAACTAGGTATATACTTACGAAGAAATGCTACTGTTGATTAATAAAACAAAACATTTTGACAACCAAACCACAGAATTTGAAAAAAATAACTAATATTAAAAACTAAAACCAAAGCCTTAAATTTAAGTCCTATATTTGATCTATAAGCTAAATGTAAGCTATTTTAATTTTGTATATTTTGACGTTTCTGAGACTCGTAAAACAAAATATGAAAAAATAATGTTTGTTTCGGCTGAAAATAATGAGACCGAAATTGTGTTATTTTCCACTGACTTTACCGTAACTATTGAATAAAGTGACTTTTGAAAACACAATTAGGCAATTCGAATTGGAAATTGTGTTCTAATTATCTATATGAGCTATCTCTAAACCTAGATATCTACATTTTAAGCGTATAATGTATGTTTGTATGTTAATTCTTTGTTTAAAGTCTGACCAGAATTTTTAAAAATTACATATTGTTACTAAAATTAATATATCAAAATAAAAGACCAACATGCACTCGTATGAAAATACTCTGTGTGAATACTGGTGATAAATGACATCGCATAAACTCATGCTAAAAGGGATTCCTAGCTCGTTCGCAGGAATAGCTGGTATTACCTCAAAGTTGGGGTTTAGAGCTGGGCCATTTCTTACTTCCATTTATATACGTGATACGAAATATTCTGTTAAAACAGATATCTAAGAACAGATTCAAATAATTATCTACTTAGTCTGTAATTCATTCATTCATTCATTCATTCGGGGTTAAGCCCCGTATTCATAAAAATATACCATATCCAAAACATGTTAGTATTACATGGTAATAAATAAATCCCTAATACGTCATTTCACAAAATTAATCAAGCCATATAGTACAACGCCTAAGCCAAAAGTTGCAATACATACTCATAAAAAAATGTGTAAAAAAAAATTTTAATTCATTCTGAATAATTCGACAATAAGTCAGAATCAGCAACAATTTCCAAGATTGTAACTTTAATGTCTTTAGTATGATAAAATAATTTAAATCTAATATCGAGAGGCCTCCATTATCGAAATGAGGGCGAGATGAGCCGAAAAATTACACGTTGAAAGATTCCATTAACATAAATTCTATTACAAAGAAGCTTACATAGAGTACTGTCGGCGACACGAATATTGTGCGCATCAGCTCTGTACAGGCTAAGGGCCTATTTCACCATCAACAAGTAAGGTTGGACAATGGTTAAAATATAGAGTCATTTCCGCTTACACACATGTGACAAAGCGAGTCAGCTTTTGGCATAACTAACCATTGACTTGTATTAATTACATTACAAACTATTTCTTAGTTTACTCGGATTTTGTGAAATAAACCCTGTAACATGTTCTAAAATATATCAGTAAATGACATATTTCCATAAAATGTGATTTTTTCGTGTTTCGTAATGTGGTCCGGAGAAGCCATCTACCTTCTAAGTCTTTATGTCCCATGTTGGACCACATCGTCACTTTGCATCAGGTGAGATTGTGGACACATGAAGGTTTATCAAGTATTAAAAAAACTATTAAGGTAAAGGCAATGAAATTGGCTTTGTCAAAGTTATTGCTAAAAAGAACTTATAGCTATTAAAATTAAGATTTTAACATGAGATAATGTGACACTTTTAAGGTGTATTTCTAAAAGAGTTCTTAAGTTTATTAACACAATGGGAACCTCTTAAATATTTATTTAAGTATATTAAGAATAAAGTGTTAGTTAAAAAAAAAATTAATCTCTGTCATCATGGTATTAAAGTTCTTTACAGTATAATATTTATTAGAGTTACATAAATAAAAGAAAGGCCATACCAAGGCTGGTAGGATGTGATCACAATAGGCGAAAACGCCGTACATTGATAAAAAAATATATATATTCTTCTCTCTTTTTTGTGTTTAATTGTAAGGTTGTGTTCAATGAAAAAGAATAAGAAGCATTTACAATTATGTAAGTATTATATTGTAGCGGCAGATATTTCTGAAGCTGACAGTACGTGAGTAAGCGGGCAATTTCGGAGGCTTTTATTATAGAGGGTACATTAACGCCGTCTTTCATTTATGTTACAAATTGGTCACATATTGAAATTCTTACGTCTAGACGTAGATTTATCTAGATTATCAGATGGGAATATAGGTCATAGTTAATCCACCCGCCCGCAGCTTTTATTAATTTTCCCGAGAAAAGTAGCTTTTGTCCGTTACTGGGAAAACAGCTATGTCCATGAAAAATTTGACGCAAATCCGGCTTTGTTCGTAATCATTGTATTTTCCCGCGAAAAGTCGTATTTTAGACTATGTGTTGTTCTGATTATTTAAGCTATATTATTGTGAGGTTTCATTAATAAAGAATAGTCCAGCTACTATAGTGAGATCACGCTGGGAATCATATTCATTAATTAATTGAATTTGATGATTTATTTCTTTTGACATTATTACTACTAAAAAAACCAGTGTAACCAAAATGGCATTGTGACGTATTATATTATCAATAAATGACTATTAATGAGTCTTGCGTTTATGTTTTATTAATTGTTATTTTTTGTATATCTCGATTATCTATCGAACCATTAACTGTATTTTTATTTATTGTGTTAAGAGAACTAACCCCCTATGCATCTACATATGTATGTTGTCCGTAACAAAAGACTTTTTTTTTATTAAAATTTATCCAGGATTTTTTTTTGTGAAAGAGCTACAAACACACTCACTAACCTCCTAACAAACTTTCGATTTTATAATATTAGTAGGAGAACGGCATTTTTATTCACAGTAGGCTAGTTGATTCATTTAAGAAACCCATTTTAATTGATTCCATTTATCATTAAATTGTTTGTATGTTCTTCAAGCACTTTTCACCTTGGTCTGGGTGTTTAATATGTATAATAAAAATATCTATCTATGTATGTATATTATATTAAGTATATCAGATATCTAGTACCCGTAACACAAGCTTAGAGCTTACCACGGGGCTAGATGTTGTTGTGTAGATTGTCCCGAAATATTTATTTATTTATTTATTTATTTATCATTGAAATATACCACAATAATACCAGTGTAAAAAAACAATACAGAACAATACTCTTTATTGTAACACAAAATTATTCTATTATATTGTTAAAGTGATCTCTTCCAGACAACTATTGCAAACAATGCATTTGTGTTCAAAATTAAATGGTGAATTTAAAATGCCAAAAGCAGTTTTGGTCGCGTCGCTTGATCTAAGAAGAAAATATTACAATTTTATAATACAAAAGAACACTGCTTAAGAACACATGAAATAATAGTGTAACAATGGGCGGCCTAATGACTAAAAGTGATATCTTCCAGACAACTATTGCACACAATGCATTTGTATTCAAAATTAAATGGTGAATTTCAAATTCCAAAAGCGTTTTTAGTCGCGTGATCTAAGAAGAAAATATTTCAATTTGACTAATGATATTTATCGTATAATAATCGGCTATATTTATAAACAGACTTCGCAACGCAAAGGTATGGTAATGTGTTTAACAGTATATGTATGTATGTTCGTTTTTCCCACTTTACGGACCAAACGCCGGGGCCGATTTATATGATTTACACGTCAGTTCAGTTCAGTTCAGTTCAGTTTCTTGTAATAGAACTTTGCAGTGCAAAGCCAAATGGTATTCATTTGGCTTTGCTTTGCGAACTAATGAAATAAAACTCAAATATAGGTAATCCTTCATACCAGCAGTTTTGACAAAGTTCTAACCAACTCCAACTTCTTACAACAAGACAAATAAGAATCTTAGAAGTCCTGAAGATTGCGTTCTGAACTTACAAGCTATGAAACCTTTAAAGGATTGGTCGCGGGTCTTGATATGGCACATTGCGCTTGACTGCAAGCTTCAGTTGAACAACGTATATGACGTATGTACCTTTACATACTCTATACATCCCACACAGAACAACCCACACACACAACAACATCTAGCACCGTGGTAAGCTCGTGATAAACTTAATATAAAAGTCATACATAGATATTTTTATTATGCATTTAAACACCTGCTTGCAGAATATACAAAAACTTGGCCCCTTCACCCACCGAGCACAGCAGCCCGGAAGAAGTCAATAAAATCTAAAAAAGTCAGAGAGTTTAGATATTAACTCAATGATAAAAGTACAATATTCTATCGCACGTTCTTTGATCGCGGAGTTGCACAAAAGTATTCTCGCGATTGCTTGTGTGAAGTTCTATATTTCTGTCGCGCGGGAATACTTGTGTTTGATTTTGGTACGCGCGTTGTATCACGCAGCATTTGTTTCACGCGCGATAGAACGTGGACTCGATGGGACGAATAGTAGAAATGCAACTACATACTTACCCTCTCAGGATTTCACTTCCGAGTAGGTACCGAGCCATGGTAAAAGCAAAAATACTAGCAAGTATTTTTCAAAACCTGATATATTTCTGTAATTGTACTTAACGCCGTGTTGGCTAAGGTGGAGCACACTAGACTTTCATTACGAACGTCGTGGGTCCAAACCACGCCACGCACCACTGGATTTTTGTGCTTTAACGGTGAAGGCAAACATCGTGGGGAAACCGGCATGCTCTGAGAACTTTAAAGAGTTTGAAGAACATGTGACATTCACCAACCCTCTAACAACTTGGCCAGCGTTGTGAATTAGGGCCTAATCTTTTGCCAACAGAGAAGTCCCTGTGTCCCAGCAGCGGAAACTGTAATAGGGTGATGATGATGACTTGTACTTAAAAGCCCTGGTATTAATTTTTGTTAGTATGTCCATCGCTTAACGTAACATTTCATCTAGGAGCAGAACGTATAGCCTTAACATCATATTGGGGCTTTGCCAAACTCGACACGTCTGGTAGGCAGGTTTAGGGGTGCAGTATTTGATGTTCTGCACGTCTGGTAGGCAGGTTTAGGGGTGCAGTATTTGATGTTCTGTTCTAAGAAGACGCTGTTGCCGTCTTCTAGAGGTAGATAACGACACTTTGTTTATTTGTTGAAGTTTTAACTGATTTGTATTTATTATTTATATTTTTCCCTGACGTTAATTGTAACGAAAACTGTCAAAGTGTCGGTCTTAGACAGCTTAACAATTTTGACAATAAAGGCGCTAGTTAGAATCTTTCCATCGCCAATACAAACACATTACTGTATTTTTGATATCTATATCCGGGATTGTACTAACCGACTACATTCCTGTACTACTACCGATTCGATGTTTTCTATGTGCCAGGGTAAAAGCTGAGCAGTAGGTACTTTCCCAGTGCAGTTCACAAGTTCTCGCTATAAAACCTATGAAATATAGTTCTTTTCAACTTTCGATTGAGCTCGACTTCCTTCGGGTGTTATTACGGCGCCATTCGAGTTTAAAAGTCAGAAAATATCATTTCTTATTTAATGTCGTTATTTTTTATCACTATTAGATTGTTTCTTAAATATTTTACGACTGCCAAATTAGGGTAATTTTTTAATGGCTTTTTAGAGACTTTTTATTATTTTTAAGAGTTATGTGTATAATTATTTACTCTAAACGTCGCAGGGGACGTTTTGACGCGGTCTATTTTACTATTTTCACAGAGGACATAATGGAAAAAAACCTTAGTTTAAACATACTCAGGACTTTTAACAGTAAATTAGTCTAAATCATGAAAAATGGTATAGCCATCTTCTGCTAAAATTATATTTATTTAATGTCATACGGTAGAATCAAAGATATACATTTTGTATATATCTAAGGTAATATTGTGGTCCTCATTTACGGGCAATATCTATATAGGGCTATCTGGTATACCTACATTATAAATACATAATTATAAACATACTAACCAGCCTCCTTATTCTGGACATTGACATACAATCACTGGTCCAATACACAGTATCAACTAATGAATAAAAGTAAACAAACCAACAATATCACTTCCGATACTCGAAAAACAAGTATCGCATCATCCGATAAACCCCATAATAGGCGTCATTAAGCATTATTGACAATTAAGTTAATAGCCTTAATGGCCGCGTTTAATGGAGCGATAAAAGGTGTCAATCACAAAAAGTTATTCATTTTGCTATTTCTTGGAGAATTTGCTGACAAAAGGCTCTCTCGGATAATTAAACAACAATTGTTTGTTGCTTGAAAGTTTAATCTGATTAATCGTGTTCTTGTTACCAAATTGGGCCGGCTTTTCGGTACGACTTTATGATAATGAGCTGAGTTAAAAATGACACATATAAGAAAATTTATAGGATTTACTACGAATTTTAGTTGCTGATTTTAATTTTATACATTAGTTCAGATTGTATAGACTTGGACAGGCTTACAAAATAAATAATTTGATGATTTAGGGTTTCAAATACTTTACCAGTAAAATGGCATGAAATTAAAATTTAATTATATGAAATTTATTAAATCAATATTATATAAATTTGTCAAAGTTAAAACAATTATCAAAAAAACCATTAATTTTATAAAAACATTGATCTTCTAGCCATAAATACAGTTTTGTCTACATAATGGTATTTATATCATATTTTTAGGTAGTTTATTAAAAATCTTCATGTTTATAATGTAACATTATTTATACATCTGGTAGAGTCTCTTTCTTAACAATTGAAGTAAATTCGTCCTTATTCGTTCTTTAGAACTTAATCTCCTGTGCTATTTAGAAACTGTGTTACAGCACGGTAATGCCCCGAAAACCACGTATACATAATGAAATACCTTATGGTAATGACATATAAATAAATACATAGACAAAGACATAGAAATAATTTTATTTACCACAGAAACACACACAAAAAAAATACAGACTCAAAAACAACATACATTTTTTAAATTACAAAACATATTTTATGTACGATATAAAAACACAGAGTGACCCGCTCACTCTGTGTTTTTATATCGTACATACGTGTGTGCTACAGCAGTAAAAGGGCAACGGCTTAGCTCTATGTCCACTGGTGTTATCAGTGAACGCCGATATTCTGCCGCGACCACAATAGTCACAAAACTTCCCAGACTAACTGTTGCGTCACAGCAAATCCAGCCTCGGTGCCTACAATCTACAACGGACTTCGGGCGCGATCGGGCAGCCTCGGCTTAAGTCGCGAGTCGCAACGGCCGCGGCGCGGCGCGGCGCCCGCGCGCCACCACATTCCTTCTCGGCGCTCGAGCCGAGCACACGTCCCTATTTCCACATTAATACAAGTTATAATCTTTATCAGCGCCTTTTATTTAACATCTTACTACACGCCAGGAACATCCTATCACACTCAGTAGGGTTCTGAGCGAACACACTAACATAATTATACTATGATTATATTACTTTAAACAAATTCCTACTAGAAGTGGTGCTTGTGGTGCTAGGTATTTGATTTTCAATGCTTACCTAAGTAGGTACTTACCCAAAGCAGTTACAAACTATTTTGATAAAATAAACAGTAAACTATCTAACTTGCTTGATTCAATTATTGAATATTGAATACAAACTAGATCACTAACTCCAAGTACCACGCTTACCTCCTTCAAACAAGTGAGATTGAAATATCGAGTGATCGAGAAATGTCGAGTGCTTCCATGATTGCAGCCGATGCGATATCGAGTATTATACAGGCAAAGTTCTGGGGTACTTTAGATGCAGTCAATGCCTTATTTAGAGGCAATCTTGGAGTTAAGGTCTGGGTGCACTGAATGCATTTATTTTTTTTGTTTTTATATACGCGAAAATGTGGAAATTTGATGCGGAATATACAAAACGAGTTATAACCTATATTTAGACCATAGACTTATAAAGACATAGGCTGCTTTTTACGGCGGGGAAATATTTTACATTTTCGAGGGGAAACCCATTAATTAGAGCTTATACCTATTTATATTAGACACAAAAAAAACTAAAATCCTTCCTTGCGATACATTAATAAATATATATATCTAACTAGCTTTGCACGACACGACCTCTCCCGTGTTTATTGCATTTTACCGCGAGAACGATTTATTTACCCGTTTAAAAATACTATGTGGCCTTTCTCGATAAGATCTATCACGGAATTAATTGTTTTAATAAGAATAAGAATGAGTGTACAAATGGTCCGATTTTCATTTTGCACTTTGACTTGCACGTCAGTAGGTATATTGTCAAAACATTGTCATGTAGATCACTTATTTTATAGTTATAAAAAATAAGTGATCTATATGTTTTGACAATATACAGACGTGCAAGTCAAAGTGCAAAATGAAAATCGGACCATTTGTTCCTAAGATAAGCGCGTTTAAACAAACACTCTTCAGATTAATAATATTAGAATAGAATAGATTATAACTTATCAAAAATGTATTTACATAATATTAGAATAGATTATAACTTAACAAAAATGTATTTATATAATATTCCTAACAATCTTTCCGTTTTTTTGCGTGCTAAATATTATCTCTCCCGTACTAATTTTATTTATTTATATAGGTATGTGCTCACATGTAAATTTATACAGATATCTTAATATATATAAATCTCGTGTCACAATGTTTGTCCTCAATGGACTCCTAAACCACTTAACCGATTATAATAAAATTCGCACACCATGTGCAGTTCGATCCAACTTGAGAGATAGGATGGTTTTTACGGCGAGAAAAATTCGAATAATTTCCGGGAAAATTTTATACCCGTGCGACGCCGGGGCGGGCCGCTAGTAGGTATATAAATTGTTACATCTTATGTCGATATGTATTTGTATATCCACCCCGGAGGGGCACTGCAATTGGGTTTGCGTCAAATTACATTAAACCTTATAATAATATGTTACAAATAACAAATATTTTCAAAATAGAAACAGAAAGATAATGTAAACAACCCCGTTTAGATTTTTATTTTTATTTTTGGCATGATTTTTGGTTCTATGTATTCTATGTATGTTTTTACAAAAAAAAAGAAATATGATTTATTTATTTTATTATATCGTTCGTTATCATTTCCATTCTACGTGGTCACCCCCTTATTGAAGAAATTGCATGACTGCGCTATACAGAAGTAATTTGATATCTCAAAGCGAGGAAAATCAAGTTTTGAGTGGGAAATATGCTTTGTATAAAATCTTGTTCCGAGAGGTACCTCGAATATTGAATGTTGCTTACAGCTGAGTTTATTGAGTCGAGCTTGTATCGAATTGACGTTTGAGTATTTGTGTGGTATCCCTTGTTCTCTTTCAAAGGATGTTAAGTCTTTGGAGAAGATGGTAATTGGAATTTTTTTGGTTTCACACGAAATTACAGAGATTTTTTATTATTTATTTATTTAATTATAAATCAATTAACTGCAAGATTTTAGAATAATTCCATTTGTACTTGCATTTATTTCCAGGTTAGGTACATACTTATTTCAATTTCTAGTAATTGTCACAAACTACTAATCTTTTAATGTGACAATTCTCGTAAAACAGTTTGAGGTAAAAAATTATAAACACATATTTTTGACCAAAGTTAAGCCATGCTATTTCAGATAATTCAAGACACAGGTATTACCACAAAATACTTTAGAACAAATTCTACACAAACAATTGCCATCCCAACTTAATACGACATTGTAATTTTAACTTCACAAAGCCAGCAAGAATTTACCAAAAATCTCTATCAAACGCTCCAACATTTTCACGTAAAAGTAAATTTTCTTCGACATTCTTTTATATATCCTTGGTATGTTATCTATGACAAAGCCGACGCATAAATTTTGCCATTATCGCGTAAAGAGGTTTTATTCTACTTCCATTTATAGTCTGTGGTTATGTTAGGTAACTGAGGAATGTGATTCGTAGGTTATTAATGCTTCTTCTTGGAATATGTAGTATCTCCATAAAAGTTTTTGAGATCCGTTCGCGATGGGAAAAGTTTTGCTAACAAATTTAAACATTTTGTTTTTGGAGGTTTTGTCTGTTCACGTCCGTAAGTGGTAACCCTCTGAATCCTTACACGTGACCTCCGGGTGGTGCTAAGAACAGTCTCTGGTGGTATGCTTCGGCCGCGGCTTGTCACCACCCTCCGGGCTGGGCTAGTGCGTGAAGCGATATTTTCGTGTTCGTAATGTGGCCCGGAGAAGCCATCAACCTTCTAGGTCTTCATGCTCCATCTTAGACCACATCGTCACTTTACATCAGGTGAGATTGTGGTCAAATAAAGGCCTATCCAGCATAAAAAAAAAAAAATCTCCTTAGAAGTTTTTGAGATCCGTTCACGATGATTTAAACATTCACGACAAATTGAGAGTGTCTTCCTTTTCAGGGGTTCGTACCCAAAGGGTAAAACGGAACTATTACTGAAACTTCGTCGTCTGTTTGTCTGTCGGTCACCAGCCTGTATCTCAAGATCCGTGAAAGAGAGTTGTAATTTTGAGCGGTAAAGTATTTCTGTTGCTTGCTATAACAACAAATACTAAAAACACATAATAACGAAATATTTACGAAGGTTCCCATACAATAAACGTAGTTTTTATGAGGCTTATCGACGTTGCGCGAGGCCAGTACTTGATTAGGTGACGGCACTGCAACATTTTGTAATCTAAAAATATTTTTTCTTCGGTATTGTTTTTTTTATTGGAAATAGTTATAAACTACCCTAGGAGTCTATTTCATACTTATCAAACTTATATTTGGAAGTCGACTAAAAATACTGAATAAAACAAAACAAAAACACACCACCACCACACACCTCTCTACCACAGTCTCTGGTGGTAGGCTTCGGCCGCGGCTTGTCACCACCCTCCGGGCTGGGCCAGTGCGTAATGCGATTTTTTCGTGTTTCGTAATGTGGCCCGGAGAAGCCATCTACCTTCTAGGTCTTCATGACCTCTTCAAAGTTCTCATAACATGCCGGTATCCTTACAATGTTTGACTGCACTCTAAAAGCACGTATTTAATGCACTATCTGCAAGTACCTAAATCCTATTAAAAAACCATTCGAGATTCGAGAACCATACGGAACTAAACTGAAACTCAGTTAGTGTAACTTTCCAAGTAGTAAGTTCATTTTTAGCTTCAGAAGTCGCAATAGTTTTAAAACTAGGTTTGCAGTTTATAGTTTAAGCAAAAGGTTTCGTCTGTAGTTTTACGCACTCTGAAAACCGATCCGTTATAGCGAAAACGCAGTCGTTATGTAGCCCTACAAGTTGCCACTAACGACTGTTCGAGATCACCGACCGACGTCTGAAATTAAATGAAATGAAATTTGTTTATTGCTTGAAATAAGGTTGAAATAGGTGTCAGGTTATTGACACCTATGTAAACCATATTTGGTCTATTATTTATGGACTAATTACCTAGTCTATGGTGTCTGTTTGTCACTTTTACGACTATAACGCGCCAACACAATGCGCACTATTATTATTAAATGCATTTGCACGAGAACACCAGCATGTGGATATTTTTAATGATATTTATAATTAAATAAAAAGACAATACGCTGTTTTTTAAGTTTTAATTTGTTGTAATAATTTTATTCTCCTTTATTTTTTGCTTTTTGTTTCTGTGCCGTTGCTCTATTTACTTAGTTATAAATAAATAAGTCTAGTTTGTAAGTTAGTCTAAGATTGTTATAATTGGAAAAAAACTGTGAAATAACACAATCACATTAAATCAATTATTATCATGTATTTTGTCCATGCATGCCCCGTGCTTCTAAATAAAAAAGAAGTTTTGACTTTGCCTTTGACTTTTTTGTCCTTTTAACTCTTTTACTGAAAAGACGCTTCGGAAATAAATAAACCGGCCATAAAGTATACAAATATTTTTGTTATAACGCCTTGAAATTTTAAGGAAAAACATGTTTTTCTCTGATCCAGCATTAATTACTAATGTTTAGAAAACAGGTACCTAAATGTGCAAAAACAGCTGATGAATTGCTCTCGTTTAATAAGTGCTAGGACGAGGAAAACAGCTAACTCACTTATATTTTATATGACAAGTTGTGTTATAAATATTTTTTAACGTTCTTGAGTAAGTAATTAAATACAGCTACGAATAAGTCATCTAAATTTCACTTGACAAGTTAAAAAAATATTCTTCTAACATTCATCATCATCACCCTATTAACGTTCCCACTGCTGGCATTCAGGGACTATTCTCTTGACGAGAGAGATTAGGCCTTAATTCACCACGCTGGCCAAGTGCGGGTTGGTGAATATCACATGTCCTTCAAACTCTTTTTTAAAGTTCTCAGAACATGCCGGTTTCCTCACGATGTTTGCCTTCACCGTTAAAGCACGTGTTTAAAGCGCACATACATTTCTCAAGAAGAAAAACCCAGAGGTGCGTGGCGGGGTTTGAACCCACGACCTTCGGGATGAAAGTCGAGTGTCCTCCCACTTAGCCAACACGGCTTTTCTAGAATTAAAATGATGAAAAAATATATTCTGTTTAGTCCATCCAAAAATACTGGACACCTATTTTTTGCTTTAACAATTTGATAAAATTGAAGTGAAAGATATAGATAGAGCATCAAAGTTCCGGAGTGACTTGTGACTATGAAATTTAGTACAAATCTCACGAAAGCGTTACGTCACGCGAAACTTCAATGTACTATAACGTCTTGATTTTTCGCAAAAAAAAAGAATAAATACTGGTACATTTTCTTTGATTAATCTAAATAACGGACTACATTTTTTTGGTCATCTACCCCATTTATCAGTTGGATTTTTCTATTGGCTCCATGATATTGGTTTCGTTATTGGAAATTGTCCTTCCTCAAAAGGCGCATGAACATACCATAACCCACCAAGCATGACCTATCTGGTTTGGTGAAAGGCAAAGCCCTGTTCGTTCAGCAGGGGATACCTAGATACATTGACCGGTGCTTGAAATCCCTTATCCCCCGTTAAAGAACCTAACAAGTAAAACCTTTTGGCTAAGCCAAAAATAAGATGTAGATGGAATTTATAACAGCACATAACGCCCACGGAGCCATTAGTCGCATTTATTTTAGAGTCAAGCTTGAGCGTGAAAATCCTTACTTTGAGGGTAGGGCTTAGAATAGGGCTTTTAAAGTGTTTTAATCTTTGACTCACCGCTCCGTGTAGTTTCATTTTAGCTTTCTCCTTGGTCTGGGTGTTTAATATTTATAATAAATAAAAATATCTATATATGTATGACTATTATATTAAGTATATCAGATATCTAGTACCCGTAACAAAAGCTTAGAGCTTACCACGGGGCTAGATGTTGTTGTGTGAATTGTCTGGAAATATTTATTTATTTATATTTATTTTTAAGTTACGTGCGTTTGCAGACCAGCGGTTTTAAAGCGTTTAAGATTGAAACGGTTTTAGATAGATAGATACTTGTAATGACTTTATTGAACACCATGTCTTTCGTACTATATTACAAAAAAAAAACAGTAATACGTTATAAGTGATACAATCGGCGTACTTATCGCTAAAAGCGATTTCTTCCAGTCAACCTTTGGATGGATAGGATCTATTATTGCGATTTGAGTTAGAGCAAATGAGTGATGCTTAACTTAATATATTATAATATATAATGTGGTCATTTAAAAGCTTCTGACAATCTTAAACTACGGTCAGATATTTATTATTCAGTGACACGCTAATTGATAATATCACCGTGCTTATAATGTTTATTAAAAAGCACGCGATGGAGCCGTTTTTAAGCCTACTTAAATAAACAAAAACGTGGATTTTATTTTAAATAATTTCCATTAAAATATCTAACTACATATTTATTGTTTCAAGTTGTCAAGTCTCGTTAAAGAGAATCGCGGTCAAACGAGTCGAATTCTAATGGGTCTGGGTGTTTTCTAAGTTTCATATGTATGTATTTACAAAAGAAAAAATATCTATGTAGTATATATATAATTATCATATGAGTCACCTAACCCCCGTAGTACAAGCTCAGCTTAGTTTGGGGTTAGGTGATGCTGTGTGAGTAGTCCGGAAATATTAATTATTATATTTTATTTATTATTAATGTTGTACTTAGTTATAGAACCTACTTATAATGTATATCCATACTCCTTATTTTGTAAGTAGTTATCTTTTTTTTTTGTCTAAGGAACGCGAGTGCCGCTAGACTGTAAAACCTTTTTACTGCCAACCTAACGGCCGGATGTTACAGGACGCCTCTTATTTTTCCACTTTCAAATTAAGGCGCGGGCGCGGGAAGGCAGAATTGCTCAGTAAATTGTTTTAGGCACCGCGACCTTAATTTCAGATTATTTTAAACAGCTGAGTCAGTTCACTGTCAGATCAAAGATAAGAGAAGCTCAGCTTATTTTCTTAGTATAAATTATGTACAACATTTATTTAATATTTTTGTATTTCTATTATATTAAGTATATCAAATGTCTAGTACCCGTCACAAGCTTAGAGCCTACCACGGGGCTAGATGTCGTTGTTTGGGTTGTCCGAATATATTTTTATTATTATATTATAGTATAAATAATGTACTATATCTACTGAAGTTTAGTTAGATACCTTAGCATTTTAGAAAAAATGAGACTAAGTGACAGGTATTCAGGGTATAACTTTGAAACTTTCATGGTTATCAACACTATTTAGATGTATACCACAAAGTCAATCAATAAAATAAATAAATAAATAAAATTTAATTAAAATAGAAAATCGGGATACTAGTATGTCCGTAGGTACGAAATATTTAACAATACTGAATCAAAATTTACCAAAAAATAAATGTATCAATAGATTATCTACAAACGATTTTTTGACATGGCAAATCTTTGTGTGAATTTCAAAAACGGAGAACAAAACTAAAGTTTGAAACATAAATCTAGAGCGCTCAATTCCCTGAAATTGACAGGTGTTCTAGCTATTCAGTTGAGTCTGTGGTTGGAACGTTTCGTAAAAAGAGTGTTTTTTTAATCGCACTGTAAACGCTCTACATGGTAAACAAGCTTTTGTTTCGCGCGTTTAAACTTTGAAAATGGAATGTAGATTTTTATGAAGTTTATAAAAAGCGCGGTTAAAATTTTAATGACAGATACTGTTCTACCGAATGAAAATATATTTAAATAAATAAAATGAAATTGGATTTACGTTACGTCTGATTTTACAGAATTTTTGGAGGTTTTGTCTGTGACCTCCGGGTGGTGCTAAGAACAGTCTCCGGTGGGAGGCTTCTGCCACCACCCTCCGGACTGGGCCAGCGAAGCGATTTTTTCGTGTTTCGTAATGTGGCCCGGAGAAGCCATCAACCTTCTAGGTCTTCATGCTCCATCTTAGACCACATCGCCACTTTACATCAGGTGAGATTGTGATCAAATGAAGGCTTATCTATCATAATCAAAAAAAAACTTTTTCTGAAAATATGCCCGACAACCTCTGCGGCTCGGTGGGCAAATTTACGCCTGAGGCGCTAGAGGTTGCGTGTTCAATTTCCGCTGGGACCTGATTTTGTACGATCTACAATTTCTAGTTTCGGGTCTGGTCTGTCTATCTGATGTGAATCATAAGTATGTAGGTATCTACAACAAAAAAAATATCTATGTAGTATTTATCTGTCACCATCGTACAGCTGCTTAGCAGCTGCAGTCTGCTTAGTTTGGGGTTAGGTGATACTGTGTGATTCGGAGTCAGGAAATATTTATTATTTTATTTAATTTATTTATTGTGTTTGTTGTTTCACCAGTCCCGATGTTTGCCTGTAATCTTGCTAATTTGATAAACTACACTATTCTTAACGATAGAGTTGAGTTTTTGCACGAAAATGTCAATAGACTAGTGACATTATTTGACATAGCAATTTTATGACTATGGTACTCAAGGAACTTATACCCAACCTGAAATGTGCACCGACATTTTTTCCTCGATAAAAAAAACCGTATGTATATGAAGTTAAGTTCTATTTTCAAATAACATTTAGTCAGAGAGAAATCCGGTCCGAGAGAGATAGCGCTTCGAGAGCCCTCTGTCCCTTTCTTAAGTGTTGCCAGAAGGGTTGTTTTTAAAACGTAGTAGGAATGGTAAAAAAAAAACAAATTTGTCATCTCTTGTTAAAAAATATATTACCATCTTTCTGATTATCCTAATGATCCATATATTTTTAAATTATCGTCTCTAATGAGGTTTTCTTTATTGCAAAAATTTAGACACGATATTAAGGTGTTGTTTGAAAAAGAATAGGTTATTAGTAGGATCTATGTAAATTGAACTGGCATCCCATCAGCTATATTGATTTGTTATTATTTATCCTACCGTAATTCGGCAATATTTCTTTATTCGTACATAATAAATATGGTTAAAAAAATAAGCGATTCCAGGCTGTAAAAGCGAATCCTATGCGGGATGCGGTAAATCTTTCTTCAAGTAAGTATTTTTAAATTCTTGAAGTAGTATGACCATAATGAACGGATTTTTAGGATTAATTCCGTAATCATATTTTGTTCAAACATATAAATAGTAGGAAATCTAGATTAAACTTTATGTGCTAATCACTGATTTGTGTGTCACTACGTATTATTTTATATTATTAATTAATTTCAGATTTCCTAGTGAAGAATCTTTGAAACAAAAGTTGCTGGATGCCATTCCAAGTAATACAAATATCAAAAATTATTCGCATAAAACTGTTTTATTCAGTAATGTGTGAATGAAAATATTTACCAAATATATGTTTATAAATCGTAACATGTGATTACTTTTATTTTACGAGTAACACCTCCCTATAACATAATTATTTAATGAAATTTGATGGTACTACTCAATACATTTTTTCTTTACGGCTTTGTCACACGGGAATTTAAAACCTCCTTTTATGGAATTTGTTTGAAAATTTAGTAAACATTTGCAAACAGCGCCTCCAGCGAGGGTACTGACATTATAAGACATTTACATAAACCTAGCTAGGTATTATCACAAATTATTATCTCAAACTACAATAACAGATCTCCAACGAAACCCAGAGATAATCAAATAATACGCTGGCCTACCCCGGGGCTAGTCCGAATCAGAACTACGAATATCCTTACTCGAGAGAAGTTTATTTTTTAGATTATTCCGTAAACTCGCACTGGGAAATTGAAGTGCTATGTCAGTTCCCAGCATCCTTATCATTTGATCTGGACGTGGACCATATGACTACCTGTCCATGTATGCCCTGTGCTTCTAAGGTAATAAACGATTTGACTTTAACTTTAAAGTTAAGTAAAGGACTCATTTATTCATTTATACAATTAAATTAAATCATATTATACCAGTTCAATGTAAATAATTTCATCACATATTTAAAATAGTAATGTCAATTTTTTTCTTTAGATTTGTATTTAAAAAAATCTCTAATATCATTAAAACATTTATCTATATTTTTTAGGATTCAGGATTTGTATCTGAGATGTCAGAATAATATAAACAACAAGTAATAAAAGCATGTAATTATTGTAATATTGTCTTATTTGTATTTCGTGATGGTCACAGGGAAAGCCGCAACGATGCGGGGTATAAATATCTTAAAAGACGTTTCTTACGACATGTTTCTAGGCCTTCATGCTCCATCTTAGACCACATCGTCACTTTACATCAGGTGAGATTGTGGTCAAATGAAGACTTATAAATAATAATAAAAACAAATAAAAAAAAGTGTTCTGAAGTTTGGTTAGGGAGATTTATTCAGGTAGGTATCTATCGCGCAAGCAAAACCACGCGCCATTACTTATAATAAGTGATCCATGGTAAAAATTAAATTCTTGTCATTACAGACAGTGACATATCATGACATTTCTTTGTTTACATGAATTATACAGGTTTCTGAATTAGAGTATAGTAATATTGCTCTCCGCCTTCTCTGAAACATTCCTGTTGTCTATTTTCTTACTGTCTGCGGAATTTTATTATATAAAATAGACGACATTCCGAATAAACTATTGCGCAAAATTTTTTTTTGCAAGTCAGACTACAAACCTTAATTTGGTCTCGTCTGTTTCGGGGAACAGTATCAGAAACCTGACAAAATTATATTCGTAATATATACCAATTTTATACCCGTAATCTTATAATACGACGAAATAACTAGAAATCATTGATTTCTAGTTATTTCGTCTGTTGGAAGTGACCTACATCGTGTATTTCATTCTTACATAACTTAAGCACCCATATTTACGTTCCCACTGCTGGGACACAGGGACTTCTCTCTTGACGAGAGAGACTAGGTACAATTCTTAACAATACAACAAACCTAATTGAACCAAACATTAAGTTGACCTGTCCATGTATTGTATGCCAGTGCGTCTAAGGAAGTAAACGTTTTAACTTAAACTTGAAAATAAGTAATAGAAGACGTGGGTTCGTTTCCCGCATCGCTACGTTTCTTCGTCTTAATTTTTTAAAGTACAGTATATATTTATTGTTTGAAATATATGTGTCTGTTACATAGGGTATAATGTAATCAATTTGTATCAATGTATTTCTAATACTAGCGGGCCGCCCCATAGACATAGCAGAGGAAGGTTTTATTAGTACAATATAGAAAGCCTTAAGGTTGGGCCAAACTTGCGACACCTGCTCGACTGCGAAACGAAAAGTCTGCTGCGCGCCGGACGCTACCAATTATTCACAATGGCTCCTAAAACACCTATGCGACTGCAAAGCGAGACGTATTCAGGCAAAAATGAGCTGCCTTTCAGATGCCCTCGCGTCGCGTTCCGCTTCCCGCGTTGTTATCGCTGAGAGCAATCTCTTCCAAACCACCTTGAGATGGGCACAGATCATAAAGCTCGAAAAAGACGGAAGTAGCAATCAATCACATCTACTGCGGACGCGCAGTCAAGCAAACTGTACCAAATCATCTGTACCTACATCTAGTTGATAGACGTCTTCGCGGTTTCCTTTCAAGAACTTTTCGGCCTCAACGACCGTGCCTACGCGATTTAGGGCTTGCCCAATGCCACTTATGCGAACGATCCTTGCTATTATGTCTGCATTCTTTTAAGTATTTCCTAAGAGTTTTCATAATTCATAATTTATAAAATTTATTTAATTCACAATTTTTACATTGTATCTGAATGTCTATAAGTAATATAATAAAACACTCTTATTACTATTATTTCTAAAGTCCGAATAAACTATTGCGCATAATTTTTTTTTGCTAGTGGGACTACAAACCTTAATTTGGTCTCGTCTGTTTCGGGGAACAGTATCAGAAACCTGACAATTATTTCTAAAGTCCTCAATATTGTCATAAATCATATAAAAAAATTAAAATAATAGTCAGAAGTCACTAATAAATCAAGATTAACATTGAAACGAAAATAATGACCATAAATTAAAATGTCTTTTAAAACAATATTGTGAATAAATTATAAGGCCTACAAATGTCATTGAAAAGACATATTATTATTGAAATTTCACGAAGAATCTAATCAAAGCCGTCATCAAGAACCAGGACTTTCTTTTTAAAAGACATTTTAATTTATGATCATTATTTTCGATCATTAGCGAGTAGTAACACCCCCTTAATAAAAGTTCTTTTAATTTGTGCATTAAGTTGTAATTGTCCATAGGTTTCATGTCACCGCGTAATGCATTGCACAATGTTTTGAAACCATATGTGTTGGTTGATAAGGTGTACTCATATCCTTTCGTCTCGGTGAAATTCGTTCAAGTTTCTGCTCTTCACTTTCGTATTGAGATGGCTTTCTGAAGCCTTTTGATATTCATAACAGATATACCTCCTTTATGAAATCAAATGCAAGCGCCAAGGAACAGTTTAAAAATCTCTCTCTTTCTTGAGGACGAAGCGATATGAAGCTGAAACTACTCTTTTTTGATGCAAAGCAGTGAATATGACAGCATGTGAAGTTTGTTTGATCTTGATTTTGTATATATTTTAAATTAAAAATATAATTATATATAATGTAATATTATTATCCTTGCCGATTTCGGCCATGGTGCCTGATGCTTCACTAGCCATGCATTTTTAACTAGGAGACTCTTTTTTTACTAGGGGTGTAGGTATCTACCCTTTGGTGTGCTTTTAGATGTTAAAAATATAGATATGTATTATATAAATAGGTACAAGTGGTCGCACACAGTTTTCACTTTACCATTATTTGTTTAATTTTTTGATTGATGGATTGATTGATTAGTGGTGTGCTGTCGTCAAGGTCTAACAAGACAAGGCTATTAAAAAATCCAATATTCTTTCCTTATTCCATAAACCTTACAAAAATAGCACAACAAACATAAATAATCACGAAAATCAAGATCAAATTTAACGAAATCTTACGTCATCGTTAACAATCTCAAAAATATCTGACTGAAAATGAATATTATTATGATTAATTTGTAGCCAAAATTCCTAAGGGATGTTAAAAATATTATCCAAACGCAATCTAAGGATAGCCCGCCATTTGTACGTACACTCATCAGCATAATGTGTTTGATCATAAATTATTCATTGTTATAGGCGCGCGGTTCTGCGAGAAAATGTCGCCAAAAATGTACAGGAACATAAATGTTTATTGAAAAGGGAAGTATTACAGGAACATATATATTTTTTTAAATTTAGAAGCAATTTCACGGTATTTTATTATCACGATTAAAATTATGATAGAAGTTAGAAAGTAGAACCAGTCCAAATAAGTTGAGAAAGAGGATAGAGCTCGAAAATATAAAATCAATCATTTGTTAAAGATAATAAAGATATAAGATACATAATTAACGCAGTCTTAAGGACAGAAGGGAATAACCCTTTTTAGAGGGGAGGTACCCTTCTAGTTAGAATCTGTGTTACAGCAAGGTAATGCCCCAAAAACAGCAAAACAGTTCTTCTTCTTATAGTTCAATGGTTTTAACTTGTCGTTACTGTGATGAGATATGAGAAGACAATGCGGTAACTTTATCTGCTAGTGGCGCAATAGCTCAGTATAACAGATATCTAGTACACGTAACACCAGCTTGGAGCTTACCCCGGGGCTAGATGTTGTTAGGAAGATGTACGGATGTGCCTTAATCTTTTTCTGCATAAAATTTCATGTATGATGTTGGTAATATGATTTATGATAAATAAAACACCTTGTCTGAAATCCACAGGAGCGGAAACAAGCTCCATCAGGGATTCATAGAATTATTTATATACCTTTTAACGCCCGTTCCGCGTTTATGTGTAACATTTTATGAGACAGTTGAAGCGTGAATCAAAGTACATTGATGAAATATATTCTAGCTACTTGTATCTTTTATCCTTATCTTTTTGTTACAATACGAATAAACTGTGTTGTATTTTAGCTTAAATTACTTTTTAAAATTATATTTGATGAAAATAAGATTCTGTTGTTCGCAGATTTTGTATCATCATCATCAATCACCTTATTCCAGTTGCTGGGTCACATAGACTAAACTCTTGACGAGAGAGATTAGGCTTTAATTCACCACGCTGGCCAAGTGCAAGCACGTATCTATTAAAACCAGTAATTCATGTTAAAAATCCTGTTATAAATCTGTTAACATATAATTATATCTAGCTTCAAAAGTTCTATGTTTATTTTTTTTTGCAAATCTCGGATTTATAGAATCTAAATATTAATTATGACAGACAACATATTCAAGCTTAAGCGCTAAAGCCATCGTAACTTATGTTCTTAGATTGAACAATGATTTGTGTCGCGTTGCGCGATACAAGTTTTGAACTGGCGTAATTGTAGCCACGCCCACGCCAAACATCGTTCGCCCGAATAATTCGCGTTGCAACGATGAACTCGGCAACAATGCGTTGACACTTATATATCTATCTTCTATATATCTATATAAATAAAAATGAATAGTTGTTCGTTCGTCTGATTAAAACTCGGGAACGGCTGGGCCGATTGATTTGATTTTTAAAATGTTTGTCGTAGTCCAGGGTAGGTCTAAACGGTGAGCAAATAAGAAAAAAATTGCCGGGAACTTTTTTTACCCGTGCGACGCCGGGGCGGGCCGCTAGTTATTAATAAGAATGAATAAAATAACTATAGTCTACTCTGACTGAATCTTATTCGATAGGTTAATATAGCAAAAAAATCGTAATATTTATATATTTTTAATAGTTATAGTATTTTACATTTTTGTATGATACGAGTACATACTTAAAACGGGTAACATGTATTGTCATGATTATAGCAGTAAAGCTTCGCGACCAAAGCGACTGTGAGGCGGTAGCAATTGCAGCGCGGCTACTTTACTATGGCTTTTTACACACCTACGTTACCACAAAACGAGACGTTTTCAGGCAAAAACGTTTTGTTTCCATGTTATTTTATTTTTTAGGACTTTTATACGCGTTGAATTGAAACGCTTTCGTTGAAATTTGGTTTAAATGAAAACAAATTACCAACATTAACACAAGTACTTACAAATTGATTACCAAACAAATGCGTTTTATGATAATTTTAAATACTGACCAACCTTTGTAAATACTGAATTACGAAATGAATCCCTGTAAAATAAATTAAATTAAAAGATATAATAATGTACGGTATTCATTGTGTTTTCATGATAGTATTATATTGCAAATTATCAATAAAACGTGAATAGATTTATCTACTTATTGGAAAACCAAAAATTGTAATTTACAAAGTAAAAGATCAATATAACGCTAGAAAGGCTATTGCAAACATATTAAATCTATTGATTAAAAATACAAATAAATAGGCAGGATAACTAGATGAAATTTTTTATAGTGTTTAGTTCGTCTGATATCCCTTCAAAAATACTGGTTACCTATTTATCTCTAAGACTTTTATACGTAATGGGGCATTTAGTCAATTTTGTAAATTCGTTATTACTATCTTTTTAGAGTATTTTTTTTCTTAGTACCTACTCTCTATCTCGGAGCGAGATTAATTGATCAAAGTTAATTATAAATCGATTTTTGATTAAAAGCCACACAGGAAGAAACGACAGGCTTACTTATCAGTTTGTTTAACAATATCTGAGGATACCTACTCTGATATGTAGGATCTCAGAGAAAATAGTTATACATCTGAAAGTCAAAACATTCAGTTTCAACCAATCAAGTGAATCAATCCAGCTACGTTTCAATTCACAACATCACAATATACGTAATAAATAGCTAGGTGTCTTTGAAATAGCAAAACTCGGACATAAGGTACTTAGACACTATCTATTTGTCAATCACTAACGCCTCGTTCTACACAGTCTATCTACATCTAACCCGTACCTACTTTCCCAGAAGCATGCAGAGATGATATCAATATGGCCACTCGACTGTTCCGGCTTTAAGGCTATCTCAATAAGGTGACTATGCATTGACTCAGCTCATAAAAATGATAGACATTTAAAAGATGTACTTACGTTCGCTATTTTAACACAGAGTTTGCTTGGGCTTTGAGTTTGCTAACATTTTAATAAGTCCCAATTAAAGTCAAGAGTTTTTTTTTTTTTTGGTGTTTTTATTACAAGACAAGGTTAGATATCTCATTATTGTATACAAGCTTACATGCATACCTAATACTGCTATAAGATAAAATGGTTAAGTTGGAAACAAGTAAGGTTATATCAATTATTAACTGATTTCTGGTATAAAATTTAGAATTGAATTTAGGACTCGAGAACTACTAAACGAGTTCAAGTCTTTGAATTTTGTAAATCCCAATTTTGTTTACATCCGTAAGTTTCTTCACGGAAACTCAATGTAACAATTACTACCTAATTATATCTGAAAATTTCATAGAATTTGTGATTTTGATGATTCAGTTATTAACTGACAAATATATTGATTTGTTTATCAAGCTATGTTATAAAATTTACGCAGAAAAATCCACATTTTAAAAGTAATGGATTACTTTTCTCGCAGACAGTACATAGGTATCATTAAGAAATTATTGTTGGTTTTTCTCCCCCATAAAATGTGAAACCTTGCCATATCGGGTAAAAATACCTGACAATTCGGCAAAATGAATTTCCCGAGCACTTTCCTGGCATCACAAAGAAAATATTAAAATTCGAGCCCTCGTAATAAAAGTATGCAAACGAGTGGCGCCCTCTGGCTTAGACTGTATTACACAAGGATTAGTGGGTATTAGAACCTACTTGTATTATGTTGTCTGTGGTCCGCCCACTTCGTGAAAAAATAATGAAAGGCGACGGTGAAAAGAAATTTTTGACGATGGAATTTTGTACTTTTTACCTTTTTGTACCTTTTAAATTTAATGTGCTTCTGTTTTGTTATATTCAGAACTGACAGCAAACAGGCAATTAAGATAATCGAACGTGGGCTTCTATCCATAAATCTGAATTTAAAATTTACGAAAAAACCCCGATTCCAATGCTTTCTTTTGCCTAAAAGTTAAACACCATAATATTTAGTAATGTGCACGCGATGCGCTTTCATTTGATGTCCCTTTCGAGTATTTTTTTAGATTTCGGTTTTCCTTCCCCACTCTCATCCCCATAACTTTTAAACGGCACAACCGATTTTCATGAAACATGTCTAAAAACGCTCGCGCCACTCACCTTTGATGCAAAAAAAACTAAATTAAAATCGCTAGATCCGTTCGGGAGCTTTGATATCCCAGTCAGACAGACAGACTCATCAAACTTATAACACCCCTCTTTTTTGATCGGGGGTTAAAACGATTAACAACAGTTTATTTAAGTTATGTTTATTTAGGTACAGGTAGAACCATAATGTTAAGCTATAGATTTAAGGACACGTGTGGACACACGTGTCCCACGCAATTGTTTTCACGAGTCGTACATCAATGAGTGTCCCTACCTTATTTGTAGACGATGTGTAGACAAAAACGAAGCAAGTTGCTGAAATATTTAAGTAACTCATTATCCGAGAGTGATAAAGAATTTTTAAATAGATTATTATTGAATATTAAGTAAACCGAAAAAATAATAATGGCGACTGCGATTCTTTTTTCTAATAGTATAAAATTGATTAAAAAAACTATATTATATTATACTAACCGAAAACATTATTAGCGTCGCTGCGATTCGTTTCCCAATAGAATCATTAATTAAAAACTTTAACTATAAAACCATTATTTTAATTTTTGCATTTTACGGTTCGACCAGCTTCTATTTCCTTAATTATGCAAACACTCGCGTAGTCACTGCCACTCGTTAACAAAGGCTTGGTCACCTATCAGACGCGCGCGTACACGCTCATGTAGGCTCATTCCTGCGTCGACGCGAGAACAAATGCCGAGCTTTGTACTGCCGCTGCGCCATTGGTTTCAAACACTGACTCGCACGCGGTGAGTATGATGGGCATGTGCGGCAGTCTGAATCAGCATTATCAAAGTCAAAGTCAAAACGTTTATTTCTTTAGAAGCACAGGACATACATCACATGGAGAGCGTGCTATCCATAAGCGCAATTTCATTTATGGTAGCCATTGTGTAGGTATTTCAGTACCTGATACATTGAACTTGTTTCTATGTTGTCAAATATACTTTTCACCGAACATTATTTCAAATTTATTCACAATCTAGTCTATTACAAAATTGCCAAGACGAAAGAAATCAAGGTAGAATATCACAAAAGATTCAAGGTTGAATACAAAGGATTATTCCATCATTTTCCCTTTAACCAACTGTACCCCTTTCGTTCGAAACCAGATTAAAATTCGAAATTGGTGCGTATTTTGTAATTGGAAAGAGATCACGGGATGACAAGGATTAAAGGGGTTAAAAAGAGGTTAAAAGGATCTATGGTATGGTTATTTTTAAATATTTTTCGGGTGAAAGATTATTTTGAATAGGATAGACGTTTTGTGGCAACACCGTTTTACGTTTTATTTCGGGATCCACTTTCTAAATGCCAAACCTATATCAATTGTGACATGATAAGTAGGTAAATAGTTTGACTATAAGTATGTGGGGATAGCTTAGGTATTATTCAATACACCCACGACCTGAGATTAATACTGTTAGGACATTTTTAGATAAGGGTCGAAAGAGCTTCGGTATATTTATCAAGGGAACTTTAAATAATTTATAAAAGCCCATTATAGTCAAAATTATTATTTAGATCTATAAACAAAAATTTATAGATCTAAACAATAATTTTGACTATGAGGGTGCCGAACCCCAAGGGTAAACGGGAGCATAATACTACTTCTTTGTCGTTCGAGTCTTCGTCGTCTGTCTGTCTGTCTGTCTGTCACCAGGCTGTATCTCAAGATAGATGGAAAGTTGATATTTTTAGGGATTATGTGTAGCTGTTGCCGCTATAACAAAAAATACTAAAACATATTATATAAATGTGTATCCCACACCACAAACGTGATTTTTATAAAGTCAAGCGAAATGTCAGTATTTGTATGGTGAGCACTGACTGCGTCTTAAAAAAAACTTACCTCCACAAGTCTCCCGAAAATCAGGACAGCAGTCGCCAAGTTTCAAGCACGCATGGTCACAGTAGCACGGTTTGTCGGGCAAGTCTTCTACGATGGCGTTCGAGTGAAGTTTCTGAACGACACACGCACTATCGCGTCCCGGACAACACAGATTCGCGTCCCTACAGTAATTTGCACCGCAATACCCCGCCAGGCATAAAGCGCTGGCAAAACAAAGCCAGTATCGCAGCATTTTGAAAAAGAACTGTCAATGTCAAACAGTATAAAGAAAAATAAACTGTCAAATTCAAATAGTCGAACGAAACAAAAAGTTTGAAATCGAATGGAAGCGCGCAAAATGCAACTCGGTTTTAAAAATTCAAATTTGGAGCGGCTGTCATGTCATTGGCGGAGGCAGTTCTGAAACAAAAGAAAATATGGAAATTAGAACAACTTTGGGTTCTTGGCTGATTAGAATTTGTGCTTGGAACAATGGCGTTTCAAATACCAAATGGATTAAGAAGTGATTATGTAAAAAAATATGATTTAATTAACTATGGTAGTAACTAAGCAGGTACATTAAACCAAATAAAGGAAAACTGAAAAAGTTAAACATCAACAAGTTTTTTTATTTTTTGCCAAATGCTACTAAATAAAGTCGGGAACATTAAATCGTGTCTTACTGATAGGTTTTCCCTAAATAAACACATTATTATGATAAAAAAAAATTTAAAAATAAATTTTTGCATATTAAATGTAGAGGGAACGAATTAAATGGAGTACAAAAACTACTTTTCCTTTAAGTACATCATGAATGTTAAAAAAAATATATGCAAAATTGAAACCTGCCTCCTGTGAGGTTTGAACTCACGACCCCTGGTTTACGAGACCAGTGCTCTACCACTGAGCTAAAGAGGCCCGTATCCGCCAATGCGAAATACCATAACCGTTTGTAGTTACTCGTTAACAAGCACAGTACAGATAACTTAAGATATAAGCGTATTTTATATAAAACACTTCAGCGTCTGTGTATCATACCATAATTTAAGAATTAGTATAGTATAAGTATATTATTCAGTAAAGTAGGGAACCTAGTCTTGATAAATATCCTTTATTCAAAAATATTTTTGAAAAGAAATGTTACCTGTACCTACAATGTTAATTCCCATAATTATCAGCTACTAAAATACTAGCTTTTACCCACGACTTTGCTTGCATGAGTTTCCCAAGTAAAAAATAACTGAGTAGGTACCTACTTTAATTATAAATTTTCCATTAAACCTTTCTTTTCCGTTTAAACTCCCAAATATGTGTACTTATGCAAAATTATAAGAAGATTGGTTGAGAAGATAAATCTTGTAGAATTAAACAAAGAAATATTATAGACGACCTTGCTTTATTAATTTTATTATATTTAGATTTTATGATACAGCAAGTGTAACGCATATTAAATATTATTAAACATTAACGCAAAACATAAAACAAACTTAATTATGTAACGTTAGGTAATGTTATGAGTAATATGTTTATGGTTCTATGACTAAATTGTTTTATGTATTATGTTATGTTATGACACATTGTTGAAGCCATAAAGGTCTTAGTAATAACGTTGAATAAAAACAATTTATAAAACTTATAATAAAACTACTACTTATTATTAAACTTATAACTCAGCAGCAATAATTGGCCGCTCTTTAAAAACATTTTAGGTAAATTTAAAATATTAATTTATGTTCTTTGTATGTTTTTGCTTATTTATCATTAAACTCATTTCCGCTGTATGTTTTTATCTTAAAACTATAAAACAAATTTTGTTTTTAATTCCTCTAGATGTAGTGATTCAAGATAAGGATAAATGTTCTTTTTTTGTTCGGGAAAGTACTTTATTCCTGCGGCAAAATCCATGTAACGCGGGGAGCTGCTAGTACTTAAGATAAATGAAAGTCGCGTCTGTCTGTCTTTATGTTCGGGATAAACCTTAAAACTGCTGTAAGGATCTTTAAGCAATAAGTACCTCTAGAGTGTTTAAGAGGAAGATTCCGTATCCGTTGAAAGCCGAAACGGGCCAGCTCTCGATTGAAAATTGATGAAATTAAGAAATTATGTATAAACTGTCAATACAATACTCTTTATTGAAACACAAAAATATAATACAATGATTTTTACAAGTATGTAAGTCAAACGATTCTCGGTTTACTTTTTTCAACATATTAACATTTATGTGAAAATTTCTATTAGACTCCATCCAATCAATTCAATTTCTTATAAAAGGACTCTGCGAATAAGCGTCAGTTAGCTTGTCAAGTTAAATAAAATTATAAAGTGAAAAAGATGTTACTCAGTAGAACGCCATTTTGTGTCCCTCCAAGAAAAATTTACAGATGAATACTTAGTACCTTGACATAGAAATATCGAGGGTGCAGTGTGAAACCCAGATTAATGCAAATTAATCGTAAATACGTTTTAATAGCCTACTAGAATCAGAATTTTTTGCTCTTTCTAGTGATGTTTACAGTTCACGTAAACTAATTTTGCACACATATCGCATCGCATAATAATATATACAGGATACAAAATCATTTATTTCCATTCTTTGATTTTACAGATCTTAGAAACGTCAAAAATAAAATTAAAATAAACATAGGTGCTTAAAGATAAATAGGAACTAAATTTATCGTATCTGGTCGCTGCGTTTTTTTACACTAGAGCTAAGACGCGATTAGAAAACCAAACTCATTTTTGTATTGAAACTTTACAATAATTATTTGTTAGTGTTGGTTTTGAATTGCTATTGGAGCATATTATCGATACATTAAGGATAAAAATTGTATTCTCCTGTTCCATGTTCCAGGTGTCCTAGTAATATTATTAACATTACAAGGAAGAAAACTTTAAACCATTCAATCTACCTCTATAGTCCCAAGCGGTCCCAACAAAAATGCTCTTAACCCGTCACACGTTGGAATGTCAAAAAAACGGTGACCAAAAAGGTCCAGTGGCCGGTCAGTGACCCCACTCTCGCTGTATTTTAGGTTCTTTAACCCTTGATAAAAGTTATTTATAATTCCGTGATAAGAGGACCCATTTCTACTCTGATTGTGATGCTTTTGTTTGTGAATGATACATAATTTATTAGTTTAGTTTTCGTTTCGATTAAAAATGTTATGACTTTTTATCTCGTTATTTCTAACCTTTATTATTTTTTAGCAAATTTATTTTACTTTACATAATTGACATACAGGTTGTATATGGAATATAAAGATACTAAAAAATATAGGTAGGTATCAGAATTGTCATTCTAATTCTTTTGGGACAAACAAAAAAATGTACAATTTTTTTTTACATTGTTAACACACATAAAAATTCTATAGTAAGTAACTAGTCTGAAATATACTCCACCGATATGAGGGTGTAAAAAAATTACGTGGGTTCGCGAAGTAACGTACCAAAAACTTAAACGACATTACTCGTATTCATAAAAAACTGCTATTACTGGCTAATATAACTGAATTGGCTATATACAACAAATAAGCCTTTTTCTTAAACTTAAATAGAGATAAACAAGGTTGAAAAGCTTTTAATAAACTGTTATTATTCAAGGACAGATTCATAGGTATCTGATTAATCAAACATTCTATTAATGACATATATTTATCAAGAGCTAATTAAAAAATAACCCAGTTAAAAGCGATTGGTACAATGGTTTAAAATTAATATTACAACATACTAGTTTAGTGAACAAAGAAATTCACGAAAGGTCAGCGTTCCGCTCTGATGAACACAAGATTGTTCAAATATATGCGTTTCCCTCGTTTCCACTTGAAATTATTTCGACTGTGAAATCGAAATTTTCCGAATGGTAAATTTAAGAGTGTGTAGAACGCTTTCAATTTATGATTTTCATGGGCAATTTGGGATATAAGTTCGGATATTTGGTTATTTCTGGCTTCACAGAAAAATTACAAATTATACGACTTGGTAATAATTTTACGTTCGTAGTCATAAAAATTCCTATGTCTGGCTTATATAACTGAATTATCTAAAACACACAATAAGCCTTATTATGCGCCTAATTTAGAGATGAACAAGAGTGAAAAACTGTTATTAAGCAGACTTAGCACTAAGTTAGAATAGAATAGAAAATTCTTTATTACACACACCATATGATATACAAATATATAAAATTTTTTAAAACTAAAATTTAACCTATTATGCGTAATTTAGGTTCATGAATAACATTTTTTACAAACGTTCTATCCTCCTATACGCCTAAAATAAAAAGGTTTTTTTAACTGAATACCCCCGTAGGTATTTAATGCTTAACTGTTCATAAATAAAGTTTTTTTTACAATTTACTGAAATGATAACATTTTAAATAAAATTATAATCAAAAGTTGGTATACATTTTAAAGACGGGATTTACTCACGCATAATTACTATAGTATTAGAGACTAAAGAGGCGTTGTGTGGATCGGAGAAGGACGAAAGGCGGGGTTTGAACCCACGACCTTCGGAATGAAAGTCGAGTGTCCTCCCACTTAGCCAACACGGCTGTGTTACTCACGATAATTTTGAAAGTGAAATAGCTGTGTATAATTGAATAGTTTATGCATAAAAGTATAATAATTGCATCACAGGATTAAACAAATTAATCTCAATTCAATAGACACGAGCAAAGAGTACACAGTTCGAAACTTAGCTAACTCCTTAGTTATTCATAATTCTTAACACATATACCTCACAAACTCACTGACGCCCAAGTTAAAGATAACTTAAAGTTGGCACGGTGCTACGATTCATTAAACATTCAGAAATAACTTATTAAGCACATTTGAAACAACCTTATATTAAGTTAGGATCCGAGGTGCTTATAACTTGCCTTAATGTATTTACGTGGGCATTACAGAAGCTTAGACATTGTAGAATTCAGGAAATTAAGAAGATATTACAAATTTTGATTTGTATAGGTAATTAGGTCTTAAGGCTTTGCAGACTGAGACCGTTACAAATTTTAACAAAATCTATATTCGTATCTCAAATCAGTGTACAGACTGATATACATATTATGGGTGTATAAATAAGCATGAAACAATGGTGAGAAAAAATGAGGAAAAATAAAATGGAAGTAATTTTGGGGTTCACCTACCACCATGGATACAAAATGTGATTCCTATCAGCAAAAACGAAAACTAAAAAGTGCCTCAAATTTTACTTTACGAAATTTGATTAAAGGTAAAATTAAGGGAAATTGGGACAGATACGAAGTTTACGTCTTGTAAATTTAAAAACTGTAAACAACTTCCGCTATCTTAAATCAATCTTGATATAAGATTAACTTGTCTTTTTTGATTGAACGCAAAATGCTGAAGTACCTGGCGATGATTTGTGTTTAACCTCCGACGGCAAAAGAGGGGTGTTATAAGATTAAATTGTCAGCTTGTCTGACTGTCAGTGGCATGATAGCTCTTTTTGTTATGAAAGGTTACTTTTGCGCGAGTGCTCTTGAATATGTTTGATGAAAATTGGCTAAGCCGTTTAATAGAGTGGCGAAAAAGAACCGAATATCTAAAAATATACTCGAGTGGGGTATCAAATGAAAGCGCATCGCGTGCACATTACAACATAATATAATTTTATACTTTTAAGAAATTTTATCAAGAATTTTTTTGGAAATTTTAAATATAGAAATTTTGAAAACAGTTCCGTCTAGCACGGATACTAAGTACAGTTACATTATTTTTTGTATTAAACGTTTAATGTTAATTAATTATTTTTTAAAAGTATCCATAGTTATGAATAGTATTAACAAAACTATTATCTATACCTACTATGTCCCTATTAAATAAGTTGTGAATTATACTATGTATTACTATTACCACAGATTATATTTAAAGATTTTTGGGATAATTTTTACAATCAGAGACAACAAAATCTTTTACTATGGTTTCACTATATATTATTTCCAACTACCTTTTTTTCTATCGAAATGTGTAATCTCAATCTCATACAAACACTCTAACGTAATGTTTTTTCGGTCGCAGTTTCTCTCCCATGAGTATTCCTATGTTTAGAGCCCGCCAAAGCATTATATCCGAGGTTTGGTTTGCGGTCCAGACCCTTTGGTCACTTTATGGCCCTTTCTGGAGCTATATATAAATCTCTCATCATGTTTACAACAGGGTAAATATCATTATCAGTTTAGTTGACCAAATGAGAACTATTTTTGCATCAAACAAAAAAAATTCACGAAAACCTGGTTCTGATAAGGCCGCCCATTGTGACACAATTGTAGGTATATTTATTTTTTTGTTTATGTTTTGTTTTATAAATTGTGTTGAATTTTAAATCGGATCATATTGGCGATGCAAAGATTATCCGCACGCCTCTAGCGGTGAAATTTAGAAACTGTCTAAGAACGACACTTACTTTGTTTACATCTGATTTGTATTTATTATTTATGTTTTGACCTGACGTTATTTGTAACGAGAACTGTAAAAGTGTCGTTCTTAGACAGCTTCACAATTTGGCACTAGAGGCTAGGCTCTAGTTAGAATCTTTGCATCGCCAATAATATAGCTCAGATTATAAAAAAATATATCGGCCGAATCGAGAACCTCGGAGGTGGTATTTGTTTATATCTCACTCATTAAATAGTATATTATGTAATGGAAAGTAACATTTCGGACCTCTAGCAGCTCTACCACACTTTGTTTGGTGCGCGTTAGTTCCATTCCGGACTCCAAATTTATTTCATAATAAAACAAGTATATAAATATATTAATTACGTATTAATCAACATCACCATCATGTCAGCCGTAGGACGTCCACTACTGGACATAGGCCTCCCTCAAAGACTTCCATTGACTTATGTTTTAATAAATAATTATAATATTTAAATAGAAAATTATTACACAAAACAATATCAAGCACCGTTGTAAGATTGTAATAATATTATTTAACATAATAATATTTACACGTGTAGACTCAACTCGTTAGTCTTGTAAAAATAAGCTCCTTAAACAACCTTATACATATACAACCTCTGTGTATACCAACCTCTGTGTGTTCTCAGATTACCGAGTTGCCAGGATGAAAGAAAAATTAATGTTTTTATTCGCTCAATTAGGGATCCAAGGAGGTGTACGAATGAAGGTACGTGTTACGTTTATGATATTTCAGGGTATATCTCGGAATGAGGAAAATGTGTATTTTGGTCGTTTCTCTTAATATTTGCGGGAAATAATCGTCTTATGTGTCCACGTGGGACCTTATTATATAAATCCATAGTAACAGTTCGTTACGTAAGCTTAACTAACCTCTTGAGTGACGAATAATAAATATCAAATATAGGTCTGCTCATCCTACATATTAAGGAACTAGGTGACCCCTCTGCGGAAATCGAACCCTTTGCGTTACCAGCGAAACTTTAGTCCACTACGCTCCTTAGGTTGATAAAGTATTAGGTTATAGTATTATATGTTGATAACGTATGGCCTTCAAGAGTCTTATACCGACGCTTTTAGACGACAATAATGAAGTTGGTAATTTAATTAATATCTACTATATATCTACATATCAGCTGACTTACAGCCACCATAGTATTACATAGAGGTCACCATAGTATTACAGTAGAGGTCACCATAGTATTACATAGAGGTCACCATAGTATTATATAGTCCTGTGCGAGCCTTCACCTACAAATAGCCTGTAAGTCGGTTTTTTTTTTAATATTGATAAGCCTTCATTTGACCACAATCTCACCTGATGTAAAGTGAAGATGTGGTCTAAGATGGAGCACGAAGGCCTAGAAGATGGCTTCTCCGGACCACATTACGAAACACGAAAAAATCGCTTCACGCACTGGCCCAGCCCGGAGGGTGGTGACAAGCCGCGGCCGAAGCCTACCACCAGAGACTCGTAGGACTGTAATACTAATGGTGACCTCTAGATATCTGTATGATTAAATTGCCTACTTCATTAGTCGTCTAAAAGCGTCGGTAAGTATAAGACTCTTGAAGGCCAAAAGTCGGTTGCCAAGCACATGTTTTTGTGCTTGGCGTCACGAGCTACTACATGTGAAGCTGGTACGAGATGTCGTTCGTCGAAATCAAAATAATTATACCATTGAATTATGGATTAAATAGTATACTTAATTTCTTAATATATGTAAATCTCGTGTCACAATGTTTGTCCTCAATGGGCTCCTAAACCACTTAACCGATTATAATAAAATTCGCACACCATGTGCAGTTCGATCCAACTTGAGAGATAGGATGGTTTTTACGGCGAGAAAAATACGAATAATTTCCGGGAAAATTTTATACCCGTGCGACGCCGGGGCGGGCCGCTAGTATCCTATAAAGGTATACCTACTATATAACTGTATAAATTATCATGTTTTTGAAGAATATTAGTTACGGGTAACATACCATGATTTGACGGTTTTTGTGTCTTCCGATAAACAACACTTCCGGAAACATCTTCAAGAACAACAGTTGAGGACAGGGCTCTAATTAGGGGAGGCTTTTGTCAAGCAGTGGATGATTTTGACTATAGTCCAATGCCTTAATGTACGCCATAGTATTTGTTTACATAATTACTATAAAATTAAGTCGATTAGACCTTTTCGCGTGATTCAAGAGGAAAGTTTACTATGTACAATTTACACCCATGTAAAGTTGGGGTGTGTCGCTAGTATTAACATAATAAAGGGGCCACAAACCGAGGAAACTCATCCAAAGCATTTTGCTCATCTCATTAATTCAACTCATATGCAAATAAAAAATATGACCTAATATTTATGGTAATTCGCATTAACCCTTCAGAATCGCCCGGGATCGATTAAAAACAGATACCGGTGCGATGTATCGAGATAAATGAATTTACCGCCGGCTTTCCGAATGACGTTTTAATCGATATTTACCAGTGACATCCGTATGTATGCCTACAATAGAGTTGGGACATTTTATTTTTACAGTTATCGGTTTTTTATTTAAACATGTCATGTTAGTATGTTCCTGAATATTGCTCCATAACATTAATATCCGTACTTAATATTATAAATGGGAAAGTGTACGTGTGTATGTTTGTTTGTGCATCTTTCATGGCCAAACGGATAAACCGATTTGCATGAAATTTGATTATGACATGATATAAGGTAAAGTCTACTTTTTACCCCGGGGATCCATTAAAACGCTGTAGTGTTATTTTTAACCCCCTACCAAAAAAGAGGGGTGTTATAAGTTTAACGAGTCTGTCTGTCTGACTGACACACAGTCAGTCTGTCTGTCTGGGACATCATAGCTCCCGAACGGATGGAGCGAATTCAATTTAGTTTTTCTTTTTGTATGATGAAGGTGAGTTTGGTGCGAGTGTTCTTAGAAATGTTTTATGAAAATCGGTTGTGCCGGTTCAAAGTTATGGGGTCGCGAGTGGGGAAGGAAAACCTAAAATCTGCAAATATACCTACTCGAGTGGGGTATCAAATGAAAGCGCATCGCGTGCACATTACAAAATGTTATGGTGTTTAACTTTTAAGGTAATTGAGGCATTGGAATCGGGGGTTTTTCTTAAACTTTCAATTTAGTTTTTTATATCATGTGTTATTTTATTATTATGCGTTTCGATCTGATAACAAACACACCATAACATTTTTGATGTGAAAATTCTGTAGCGGCTTTGTTCACTTTTTGGGATGTGATGTCGCGGCAGATTAACACGTGACCTGGTTCATTTTTATAATGTTTTGTAAAACAATTCGTGCAAAATTATTCCCTTACTATAACACAATCAAAATTTACATTTAACTATTGCTGTAAATTGCATTAAATTACCTTTTTACCCCCGACCAAAAAAGAGGGGTGTTATAAGTTTGACGTGTCTGTATGTCTGCCTGTCTGTCTGTCTGGGACATCATACCTCCCGAACGGATGGAGCGATTTTAATTTAGTTTTTTTGTTGATTGAAGAATTTTTTGTGTGAAAACTCACCAGACCACGCGCCAGACTCACAGTCTGGCGCGAGTGTTCTTAGGCAATGTTTCATGAAAATCGGTTCTGCCGTTTAAAAGTTATGGGGCTAAGGTAAGGAAAGAAAACCGAAAATCTGCCAATATACTCGAGTGGGGTATCAAATGAAGGCGCATCGCGTGAAAATTACTAAATATTATAATGTTTTACTTTTAAGGAAATTGAAGCATTACTTAACGGAAGTTTTTCTCAAATTTGGATTTATAAAATTATTTAAATAACCAAACAACCAGACCGCGAAAACGAATCCATTTTAAAGTATAAATGAATAAATATTTCCAGACAATCCACACAAGAACATTTAGCCCCGTAGTAAGCTGAGCTTGTGTTACGGGTACTATATAATCTGATATACTTAATATAATAGTCATACATAGATAGATATTTTTTATTATACATATTAAACACCCATTCCAAGGAGATCGTGCTTGCAGAACATACAAGCACTTTCACCCTCGGCGGAAATCGAACCCTCTACCTCTTGCGCCAAACCAAGCCAAATACCTTTTATTCCAAAATTTTTTGAAAAATGAACTTGAGGTTATTACTGGAGTATACTAGAAGACGTGTGTTCGAGTCCCACATTTCGATATAAAGCTACGTTACCTACTTCGTCTTAATTATTTCTACACAAATTTAGAATATATTTTCAACCTTAAAGTAGGGTTTACAGTTTGTAAATACATAAAAATTATAGATATATTTTAAAATATAACTAAAATCCGGCTAAAATTCCACCAAATTACAACACTACTCAAGTACGGTAACCGATATGTTTGAAAATGAAAAGTGCGGTTACAATCATTTATATTCAGTCTCGAAATGTTATTCACAAAGTGTGGTTCGACAGATCCATGGTAATTTTCTCATATAGGTACAAATAAATAGGAACATTTCAACAGTTGCTTAATATAATATACTACCTATTACTTTTTAAATGATTTATTTTTGTTTGACAACATTAAATTACATAGAAATAGAAATAATTACAAAAAAAAAGTTTGATACACTACTCGCTTGTGTGACTGTCACGCCTGAGCACATCTCATTTAACGGTTTTATTCCACGGACTTTTTCTTACGGTTTTACTATCTCATTTTTTCAGTTCGGTCGCGCAGCAAAATCACTAGCTCCTTCTTCTCTTCGTTCCAAAAGTACATACAAATACAAGGGGCAATAAACGTTTTTTTTTTTTTAATTTATAAGCTTTCATTTGACCACAATCTCACCTGATATAAAGTGACGATGTGGTCTAAGATGGAGCATGAAGGCCTAGAAGATGGCTTCCCCGGACCACATTACGAAACACGAAAAAATCGCTTCACGCACTGGCCCAGCCCGGAGGGTGGTGACAAGCCGCGGCCGAAGCCTACCACCAGAGACTGTTCTTAGCACCACCCGGAGGTCACGTGTAAGGATTCAGAGGGTTAAAACTAACGGACTTTTTTACGAGGCTATGCCGTTCATTGTAGCATAGCCCACGCCAAACATCGTCATCGCCCGAATTCCTCTACAACTATGTACCCGGCCACACACATCGCGTTGACACGAATAGAATAACATAGAATAGAAAAAAATCTATTACATTCACACATCGCGTTGACACGAAAATTCGCCGTAGGCCGCTAAGCCGCACCATAATACGACTACCGGATACGGAAGCGATAGATATAAAGATAGATCAAAATCTTGGAACCACCGGAATACCGGATTAATTTGAAACCGGACATAGCTAATCCGGATCCTATCTCGGACCTCAATTAAAAACTCCATCAAAAATGATAGGACAGAAATAATGTGTGCTCTATTGTTCAAATATTGTAGCAAGAAATTGAGGGCGGGTTCGGTTGGATTAGTAGCGATTTCGTATTAAGCTAAATTAAATTTATAGTTCGGATTATCCGGAATAAGTATTTGAAGTTTTATATACAATCGCACAAGGTTTTGGTCAGTATGGGAAGGTCTGAAAATATTAGACGTAGGAAGATTTTGTTCTTCGCTTCTCTTGAACCACGTCATAGATTTTATCAAAATGAATAATTGCATTCACAGATTTTAAACAATAACTTTGCTTGGATCGAACCCGGAATTTATTAAATACAAAAAAAAAACACTTATTTTATATAGATATAGATTGTTTAGGTCATAAGCACAAAATGTTACTACGCAACAGTATTTAAAAATAAATAAAATGGATAGCAATTTATTTTTTTAAGTGTTAAAAATGTTGGTCTGAAATAAAATCTTGCAAATTTAATTTTCCGCACATCCGGGTTTCTGATTACGAAGAAAATTTTTACGGAAATATTTTTATAATCTAAATTGTGTTGATTTTTATATCTGTTTGTATAAAAGACAAACAAATTGTAAAATCACCTTCTAATATGAAAGAATACATTATTTCACTCGAGAACTAATTTGATCGATTCTTATTTAATTTAAATTGGACGAACAGACAGCTCAGCTTTCTTATAAAACAGAATTGTCAACAATTTTGCAACATCCGTTGTTTTTAGTTTTTCTCCTGGCCATCAAAAGGTTGTCTGGAAGAGATAATTTTTAGTGATAAGGCCCCCATTGTTATTTTAGTTCTTAGGCATTTTTCTGTTGTATCATGTTATTGGTGTTACATTAAAGATAATTGTAATTGTCAAAATTGGTTCACGGATAAAAAGTTCTGAGGTAACAGGCATAATCTTTATTGAATTGAATACCTCTTGTTTTGAAGTCGGTTAATAAGTTAGGAGAGAAGTTCGGTCCGTTCTTTACGGATTAGCGGCGAGTTGGCCCTTTTCAAACCTACTACTAATGCCTACTCGGAGGCCGCAAATCATAATCTAAAGGGAAAGTATTCTTAATATAGGGTTGAAACTTTAAAGATAGCATACAAGAAATAAATATTTAAAGAGGCTCCCATACAATAAACGTGATTTTCATAAAGTTAAGCAACGTTGCACGCAGCCAGTAATTGGATCAATTGGATGTCTTTCCGGACAATCTACACAACAACATCTAGCCCCGTGGTAAGCTCGAAGCGTTACGGGTATTAGATATCTGATATACTTAATGTAATATATATACATATGTAGATATTTTTTAATATACATACATATTAAACACCCAGACCAAGGATAAAGTGCTTGCAGAACATACAAACACTTTTACCCTCGGCGAGAATCGAACCCGCTTCCTCTTGCTCTTGCTTTGACGGCCTCTGTGGCTCGGTGGGCGAACGTCCGCCTGAGGTGCAGGAGGTTGCGGGTTCGATTACCGCCGGGGGACCAGATTTTGTACGATCTACAATTTCTGGTTTCGGGTCTGGGTGTTTTCTATGTATAATATGGATGTATTTACAAAAAAAAAAATATCAGTCACGTAACACCCATAGTACCTACAACCTCTGCTTAGTTTGGGGTTAGGTGATGCTGTGTGAGTAGTCCGGAAATATTTTTTTTTTGTTGCTCTGCGGACATTTGCCCCCGCGCGTCATTGAGGTAGTATCCATTGCCGTTAACAAGCTTTTAACTAAATAAAAATTAGTTCAGTTCAGTTTCTTGTAATTGGACTTTGCGATTGAAGCGACAATTTGCCAGTGTCGATTTAAATAAAATTATAAAATAAAAAAAATGTTACTCAATTGAACGCCATTTTGCAATCACGTGTATCAAAATTAAAATCAAGATCCAAAATCTAAAAGTCAACAGTAACAAATTAAGCGGGCACTTGGCGTAAGTCCCCAACAATGAGATGCAAGCTCCGACAATAGACAAACCGCAGACAATGGCCCTTTCTTTTTAAAATCCCTTTCTTTGAAGATGACGCGGAGTATTTCGTGTATTGTTCCTTTTTGGACGGTTGTCTATGGTACTAATAAAGTATTATTTTTCTGTATATACAGGGAAGAAATCAAATGTATTTTGTGAACATGTTATGAGTTGTTTTTTTGCATTGTGATGTAGGTATTAAAAAAAAAGTTTGATAAAGGCTTACAGTTTATACAAATTTTGCATTTAAAAATCTAAATTTAAAATTTAAGAAAAACCCTAAAGAAAAAACCCTAAGAAAAAGTAAGCTTTAAGCTGTGCGGCGTCGCATGTTTCTCTGTCTGTCTGTCTCTCTCTCTCTCTCTTATAGAAAGCAAGCCAGATATTTTCATTTATATTTATATACTTTATTAATTATGATGATAATATTAAGTTAAATAGAGTGAAACGAAGTCAAGTGTACATAATGTTACCTACGACGAATAAATTACCAATACCAATATCAATACACTTTCCCCTTGGTCGGGGTGTTTAATATAAATATTAAATAAATATAATAATATTTGTGAATGTATTAATGTTGTTGTGTGGATTTTCCGGAAATATATATTAATTTAATAGCTGTGCCCTGCGGTGCTACCCGCGTTATAATGGATGAAGATACTCTTAACCAACAACATATTTATTTGAATAAAGATTAATATTATTATGTTGAACTTAAACAAATTATTTCGACCAAATTAGGTACCATAAAAACGGTTTTTGTGAGTTAATCTTAAAAGATAGACATATACTATCGCGGACTGTTTTTTAGATAATTAAAAGAGCTATTATTCTTTAATACATATTTTTTGTGTATCTTGAACCGTTTTCACGGCGCACGCAACGGAAGGCTTCAAAGATGAACCAGTAGTTTCGGAGATTAGCGCGTTCAAACAAACAAACTCTTCAGCTTTATAATATTAGTATAGATTTATTATAAGAAGAGTTTGTTTGTATGATTGAATGATAGTTAGATGAAAGCGCTAATCTCAGGAACTACTTCGAATTGAATAATTATTTTACTATTAGAAAGCCCATTTGTCGAGAAAGGCTATAAGGCATCATCATCATCACCCTATTAACGTTCCCACCGCTGGGACACAGGGACTTGGGAGATTAGGCCTTAATTCACCACGCTGGCCAAGTGCGGGTTGGTGAATGTCACAATGTCCTTCATACTCTTCAAAGTTCTCAGAACATGCCGGTTTCCTCACGATGTTTGCCTTCACCGTTAAATCACGTGTTTACAGCGCACATAAATTTCTCAAAAAGAAAAATCCAGAGGTGCGAGGCGGGGTTTGAACCCACGACCTTCGGAATAAAGTCGAGTGTCCTTCCACTTAGCCAACACGGCTTTTTTTATAAAAAAAAAAAAGATTTAAAGTTTTATTCAATTCAATTTAAAACCTATTCAATCTATTTTGGTCTATGAGCATCGTTAACTAGGACCGCACATCATCATCATCATCACCCTTTTAACGTTCCCACTGCTGGGACACAGAGACTTCTGTCTAGGCGAGAGAGATTAGGCCTTAATTCATCACGCTGGCCAAGTCTAAACTCTTTAAAGTTCTCAGAACATGACGGTTCCCTCGAGATGTTTGCCTTCACCGTTAAAGCATGTGTTTAAAGAGCACATAAATGTCTCAAGAAGAAAAATCCAGAGGTGCGCGTGGTGGTTTGAACCCACGACTTTTGGAATAAAAGTCGAGTGTCCTCCCACTTAGCCAACACGGCTTACGTCCACATGTTTCACGGATTGCACATAGGATGTTATATTTTCAGTTAAAAAACTATTTGGTCAATAAACATTATTAATCAAATTCAGGTGCAAAATCTGTCTATATGTTTGGGATAATCTCAAAAAGTATCCAAAAGTAGTTTCATGCCGTTTTATTATAATATTACTAGCGGCCCGCCCCGGCGTCGCACAAGTATAAAATTAAATTATTCGAATTTTTCTCGCCGTAAAAACCATCCTATCTCTCAAGTTGGATCGAACTGCACATGCTGTGCGAATTTTATTATAATCGGTTAAGTGGTATAAGAGTCCATTGAGTACAAACATTGTGACACGACATCTAAATATATTAAGATTATAAATTTTTAATTGTTTTTAAAGTGGAATCTCTAAAAGTAACTTAAGTTCGGTTAAAGTTATGACTAAAAAGGTTTAAAGTGCCAAATACTCGTGTTTAACGTACTTACGTTTAAAAGATCAAAGCGCCTAAATGAGTAAGGGTTAACCACAAACATGTCTTTAACCCGATTTCTAAGAAGGAGGTTTATGTGTTTGAGTATTAAGTTCGTATGTCAGATGTCTAGTACACGTTATACAAGCTTAGAGATCTTACTAATATTTTATGTATTTGTAGTTTTTAATGATCCATATATATTCATCTCACATTTAATTTAGGTTTATGTAGTTTCTCAGTGTCATTATCCAACTTTGTTAATTTATTTTTATTTTTGATTGTTGGGACATTTTTTTTTTGCTTTTGTTTTTGATAACTCTACTCCCATTGTTTTATGGTTGAAAATCTTATCGAATCAACAATGTCCAACAAAACATACGGACATTGGCTGTTGACGGCCATAAAGCCAGCCACGGACGCCATCTAATAATTAACTTATTCTTATTCTTACTAATAGAACTCGAAGTATATCTTGACAAGCTCTGTAGCTTGCTGGGTGAAGGATCGCCTGAGGCGCAAGGGTTAGGGTGTTTTTTATGCTAGATAAGCCTTCATTTGACCACAATCTCACCTGATGTGAAGTGACGATGTGGTCTAAGATGGGGCATGAAGACCTAGAAGATGGCTTCTGCGCGAACCACATTACGAAACACGAAAAAATCGGTTTTGATTGGAACCCTACGGATTCGTCATGTCTGTCTGTCTGTCGTAAATAGCAATTCATCTTAAATTTATAAAGATAACCAACGGTGAACGTGGTTAGTACTTGTAAGGGTGACCGCTCTGACTAAAAATTATTGCTGTATTTTTCAAAGTACCTATGTATATATATATATTTACTAGTCGACCCGACAGACGTTGTCCTGTCCCACGTCTCAAAAAACAATATCCAGTTGACCGTATTGTGAATCTAAACCATTCCCAGATCCCCTTGAACACACACAAAAAATTTCATCAAAATCCAGTCCAGTCGTTTGAGAGAAGTTCAGTGACATACACACTCACAGAAGAATTATAATAAGATTTGTTACAATAAGCGTTAACTCGGAACCCTTGGTAAATGAACCATCTCATATTTATTTAATTCATTGTTTTACTTGAAATTTTTAAGTCGTTCAGTTGCAGCACCCAGCATAATCGCACCTACACGAATATAGCACCTGACCTAGTCCATTTACAGCGCTTGTCAACATTTGTGACACAACCAAAGCCAAGTGCTTGGTAGTAATATTTTTATCGAAATTCTTACCTAGAAGGCGACTATAGTGACAAAAATAAAGTTTCTATTAACAGAAATGGGAAGTGAATGCGTAATTTATTTTACTTGTATTTATTTATATATTTTTTATAACTTCTATGAGCAAATATGTTCTTAAGCCTAAGAAGTAAGTAAATATATTAAAATTGGACTCAATTTCCTATAAAATAGCGCAATAAATTTTTGTTCTCGTAAACTAGTCACTAAAAATATTTCCCCGATCCAAATTTTTATTAATAGAACATAAAAAATTCTTTAGAAAACCCATTCAAAAAAGTTCCATAAACAAACCAAACATTATTCAAAACTAGAACCGCTAATTAAAAAACCAAACAGGATTTTCCGAACTTTATAAAACAAACATTCTAATTTCGAATCCAACTTACATTCGCACACTATGCCACAGTCACTACCGCGAATTTCGGTATTATCGAGAACGGCCGGACGAGCGTGCGTCCGACTCGGGACGCGGGAGCACTCTGACTGGATCAAGGAAGTGGAGTACTGTCGGCGACAGTCGCTAAGCTTTAAAGAGAGCTTACTCGAGTAAGTTTGTTTTTCTGATGATACTGGTTAATTACGGAGTGTTAAACGTATGTAACTCTATTTTATTATCGTGACATGGGTTCAATGGCTTAGGATAGTTGACGTACTTGAGCTGAGTTCAACCTTTGTAAAGATAGTAGTTTGTAGAATGTACGTACCTAAAGTTCTTGTAAATGGGTTATTATTTTGAACTTCAATTTGTACAATATTTCTTGGTGTATGATAACTTTGCTATAATAATATAAAGTTGTATGTTGAATTCTGTAACTATTGACAATGATTAATATTATTAAGATTCATAGTCATAATAGTAATTTATTAATAATATAGATTATAAGTCACAATATGGGTTTTAACGCGTGGTTGCCCAATGCCACAACTTTTTCAAAATATACTTTTGAGAATTAGAATAAGCATTTCCCAAGCGTAAGAATATAAAAAATCTTATTTTGTGTATTATACCTGAAAATGTAAGATTAAGCTTACATATTTGAAATTATTATAAGACTAAAAAAAACTTGCTATCAAGATTTTTTTATCATATCCGGATTTGAAACTTAAAATATATATCCCCTACTCAAACGCCTACACTTCAAGTTAATACGCTACCACAGTATTCCATTCATCAAGAACTTCTTCGATCAAAAGTTTCTGACTTAGCTCACAAAGCCAGAACTTCACCTGTTTGCCACGGCATTATGTTTCGGGGTGTGAAAATATGTTAATGTAGCCGACTGTACTTTGAGCATGCCACCCTGTGCGGTCTAATAATAAAACGGCGTACTACAGTTTTATTGCGTTAGTTAGTCTAAGCTAAGTGTTGGGCTAAGGGAACGCTTCCATATTATTAGTAAGGGATATGAAGCAGGTTTTTGAGTGACACCTATATTTGATACTGTTGTATAATGTATGATTGATGAGTTGGGATATCACGTTTTTTTTATTTGAAAATTATTTTCATTTTTATATACAGGGTGGAAAAATCTAATGCCACAAGGATGGTAACTACCTTAAATATTGTAAATAGCACATTTTGTGTAAGGGAGACTTTCCTTTGATTTTAAAAACAATAAATACTGCATTTAAGGATTTATGAAAAATCGCTTGCCTCAGTCGGGACTCGAACCGGTCAAATGTGACAAATAACAATGTGCTGTATTTTATGATGCAGATTGAAAGGGTTACTGATAAGGTTAATTTTTCTCTACATAACAAATACAATCAGAATAACGGAAGGCCATGAAAATTAACAATTACCTTTTAAATTTGATTTCACCCGTCACGTGAAATAAGACGTAATCCTTGGAATACAAGGAAAATAAAGACATTTAAATGACATGATAATGATGAGCTACACTTATATGTTTACTTATCACTTTAGTTGCGATTACTAATGCCACTTTAGTAAAAAGGGAATATTAAATGGCCGGCTAGATCTCCGGATTTAACACCATTGGACTACTTTTTGTGGGGATGCGTGAAAGATGTAATTTATAAAAGAACATACGAAAACGTATGCGAATTGAAAACCGAAGTCCATGCAGCTATTACTAATATTCACTACAATTCACTGCAACGAGCTACGAAAAGTCAATTCCTCAAAAGATTAAATTTATGCAGACGCCGAAACGGGGCTCATTTTGAACAACTACTTTAATTGTAGTAAGGTTATTAAATGAATATTGTATTATTTTGTGTGTTTTAATTTTTCGTTTACAATTTTCATGGCTTTCCGTTATTCTGATTGTATTTGTTATTTAGAGAAAAAATTAACCTTATCAGTAACCCTTTCAATCTGCATCATAAAATACAGCACATTATTTTTTGTCACATTTGACCGGTTCGAGTCCCGACTGAGGCAAGCAATTTTTCATAAATCCTTAAATGCAGTATTTATTGTTTTTAAAAACAAAGGAAAGTCTCCCTTACACAAAATGTGCTATTTACAATATTTAAGGTAGTTGCCATCCATGTGGCATTCGATTTTTCCACACTGTATATACAGTCGTGGTCAACTAATTTGGGACATGCAAGATAGTGAAGAACAATAACCGGTTATGTACATACAAATATAAAACCCTATTGATTTCTCAGTAACTATTATCAGGCCTGGCGCACTCCGCGCTAAAGCGTCAAAACATACCTACGACGCGCTGCGGACAGTTGGCAGATAGCCGTTAGGGAGTCACGCGTGTGTTATCTTAACGCGCGCGCCTTTCGCAAGCTTTTTTTAGTTTTTATTAAAAAGGCTTTAAAAATTTTAAAAAAGTTAGCCATTTGTAATTTTCTTATTGATTATTATGTATATGTCATTATTACTTTGTATGCAGGTCAGTCAAATAAAAGATAATCAATATGAACTATGTATTTTTATTTATTCGGATTAGTAAATCCGGGCACATTATTACATGACTGTGTTTGTTTAAATTAATACAAACCACCTGGTCAGCTCCTATACTTTACCTATACAATAACCTAAATTAAAATAATATATAGGTACCTAGTTTGCTTTACTGAAAATAGAAGAGAATATACTTTATGATTTTAAGGTGCTGGCTCCTGGGCTATCTTGTTCGCGTCGGTCGTATGTCATTCCAATTTTATTCGCGTATAATATATATACATATACCTACACATACACACCAAAACAAAATATTTACCTTCATAAACAAGGTACATGCCACTAACGAATATTCTTAGATAAAAGTGCCTTGCCTATGCAGATATTTAAAAAGTTAAATAGTTCTCTAATAATACCACTTTCTTTTAAGACCTAGCCTAGGTTTATTTGAAACGTCATTTGTTTACAAAAATAGAGTAAACACATCTAGCTGTTAATTCAATAGTCAGATAAAAATATTCTTGTACAGATGTCGTCAGAAAAGGTAAGGGTTACGCGATAGAAAGAGAGGCAACATCTAGGTGAATATAACTGTAGGTAACTAGCGCTGTGCGATTTGAATTGAACTTAATTGTGTTGTAGAAAGGGTCGCTATTCCTTTGATTGATTTTTCGAAGTGGGTCTTTCTGTACTTGTACTATTATGTATTCTGTGCTATTATTTGAAAGAAAGAAAGAAAGAAAGAAAGAAAGAACATTTATTTCGACAACACAAATACAGAAAAATACAGTATATTTAAAACCAAATTAAAATAATAAAAAATACAACATAAAAAACAGTACTACTCATTTGGTTGACACATAAACATTGTGAGCCGAAATAGGCGTTGGCTCAGCATGTGCCGAACGGTTGCCGCTCAGCGCTGTTTTTCAGCCAAAAACCTTTGGTGTTGTGTGGCGTTCGGACGTCAAGCAGTTCAACAACTAATGCGCATAAATAACATAATAAAAAAAAAATTGCACCATACAATTATATAACATGTAATAAAACATTATACGTAAGTATACAATTATGTAAATAATAATTAAATATTTATCCATAAAATATATATGTATATATATAGTAATATAAGTAATAAGTTAATATTAGACAAAGGCGTATAGATAATAATTAGAATAAATTATTGTAAATTATATTAAATTCGAATATTTCAATCGGTATGCAAGTAGAATAATTAAACTACTGAATAATTTATAAAATAAAATAATTGACTGAATCAAAATAATAAATAATTAAAATAAAATAAAATAAACCCAGACAGTATTAATGTAAAGTTATATAATAGTTATATAATAGACGTATTGATATGAAAATTTCCCTTTCGACACTGTTCTTTGATCAGGAATTCTTTAAGTTTTGCTTTAAAGTTCTGTTTATTTTTTAGAGTTCTTATAGGTGGTGGAATATTATTCCAGCACTTTGTGGCCGCGTATCGGAAACTACCACGAAATGCTGCAGAACTATGACGCGGCGTTGCAAATTGTTTTTGCATAATTTGGTCCGATTATTATGCTTTAAATGGCTGTAAATAAAAGAATAATTATATAGAAAAAAGTATTTAATATCAAAGGTTGACCATGTATTCAATTTTAAGGTATAATTCTGTAGCTGGACATTTAATTAAGGACAGTAAACTATAATGAAAAATAGAGTTAAACAAAACTAATAATCTGCAGTATTATAATATCTTTAACAGCTCCATTTTATTACGTGTAAAATCAGTACCCAGTAGCAAAACCTTTGTTAGTAATTACCGCTTGACACCGATGTGGCATAGACATTATCAGTTTCTGGCATGTTTCGACAGGAATGTTTGCCCATGCCTCACAAAAAGCTTCATTAAGTTCATCTAAAGTTGTGGTACGATAAGTGGCTACTTTTTTCTTGATTTCGTACCAAAGGTGCTCGATTGGGTTAAGGTCCGGGCTATTTGCTGGCCAATCTAGCACCGATACTGACTGACTGGTAAGAAACGATTTGACTGAACGGGCGGTATGTTTCGGGTCGTTATCATGCTGAAACGTCCATATAATAGGGAGATGCTCCTCAGCATAGGGAAGCATCGTTTCCTCTAATATTGCCTTGTATTGATGTTGGTCTAAGTTACCCTGAACTTTCCTCACAGGTCCCACTCCACGTCCAGAAAATGAACCCCACATTTTAATGTTTCCACCGCCATGTTTCACCTGCTTTTTTGTGAATCTTGGATTCATTTCCGCTTTTACTGGACGCCGTACGTATTGCCTTCCATCTGAAGAAATCAAATTAACCTTGGTCTCATCAGAGAATAATACATGTTGCCATTGGGCGTAGGTCCAATGTCCATATTTACGTGCAAACGCCAAACGAGCATTTCTATGTTCTTTCTTCAACAACGGTACTTTGCGAGCCACTCTTCCGAACAACCCTGCTTCTACCAGACGTCGTCGAACGGTTCTCGCTGAGACACCAGCTCTTTCGTCTGTCCCAAACACTTCGTGTTTAATTAAAATAGAGCCTAGAAACGGATCTTTCTTAGCTAACCTGGTTATCATTCTATCTTCTTGCGGAGTTGTTTTTCTCGATCGTTTTGTTCTGGGCACATTTAAATCTGTGTTATTGCGTCTGACATGTTGCACTGCATTGTATACCATAGTTTTTGAACAATTTAAATGTTCTGCTATCCTTCGGTATGGCCAACCATGCTCGACAACAAACTTCATGATAATTTTTCGTAGTGTTGGATCGCAACTTTTATTTTTACCCATTTTTCTTCAAAATATTTTTCAAAACTTAAAATAAATATCGGGATTGCCGCCAAAACTACCACGAAACAATAAGAGAAGAAGTAAAAAAGTATTGAGATTCAAATTTTGGAAATAGAACGCAATATCTCAGTGTCCCTAATTAAATGGCCAGCCAGCATTATTTGAACAAATAGCACTACGATAATCTATCAGCTATACTGTAAAGAGGTTTAATGTATATGAAGTTGTTATTGTTTGTATAATCGGGCACATAAATTACTAATTATACTTACATGTAAGAGATATGGAATATGCTTTAGACTCGTTAGAAAATAAAAAATAAATTCACAATTCGGTTTAACCAAAGAGTGTCCCTAATTAGTTGACCACGACTGTAGATAGATTACATTATGAAATGAGTAGAAGTTTGAATTAAAATGAATTAATTATTTTTGCTGGTATTAGGCACCTCTACCGACATTATATACCGAAATAGATACAGGTTAAACTTGTAATTCTATAAGTAACTAAGATTTTTTTTCAAAACAACGTTTATTAACACATTGTTATTTTCGCAGAAAACCATTAAAAACTCAAAGTATTATATGAGTTTTCAATTTGCAGTGCCCCTCCAGGTTTGTAGGTTTTACATATCGGCATAAGATATTACAATTTATAAAAATATATTTGTATAAATGTGTGTGAGCAATATACAAAATAAAATATATATATTTTACAAAAGTAGAATTTAAACAGCTGGAAATCCGACCGGCGGACAGCGCAGACAGAGTCACGTCTTATTTTATATACGGAACCCTGAAAACAATAATGTTTTATGTATTCAATTAAGATATTTTTACGTCCAAAGACCATTCCGTCCCTAAAAAAGGTGTAGCTAAAATATCATTAAAAATGTACCTAGCCAAGTTTATTATTCACCTTTAGCTAGGAAGATTTCATCTGCAGCATGTTTCTGGGTCGCGCGTGACCCGCCATTTTACATAGGTACAGTCAACGGTAAAATGGTAAAATAAACTGATGAAAGAGGGTTCCAAAATAATTTAAAAAGTAAATTACGTCCCAAGTTACGGACTATTGTAGTTTGTTAGAAGTAAAGGAACAAATAACATGTCTTATGTAAGTCATCACATTTATTTCGATCGCCGGTGTTATTATGATCATTCTCTTTTGACCGATTAAAACATCAAATAAAATTGACACTTCGGTATGACTTGTTACATCTGGCACGTCACACTAGAAGTTGTTATGAAACGCTGACTTTGAACACTTACTTTTGCTGTAGACTGTACATTTTCAGTAAATTTGGATCTGATAAGTCGTGTTTCACTAAAGGCCTCATGAATAGACTCTGAGTCGCTCAGCGAGCTATGTAGAAGGATATAATCGGAGTTTATCGTACATTCATTCATTAATTATGTTTGTACCTATATGTGTTGTGATCACTCAAGAGTATTGTATTGTAGATGGATGGATACATTGGTAAAGACCGCGGGTTCATGGTGGATGCAGGCCGTCTCAAACTTTTTGACACTTCTAAGCAACCCTGTGTATTTATGGAAATAAATGTTTTGACTTTGACTTTGATTTTAACTTCCAACCAAAACATTTCGATATCTATAACCTACAGCTGAGATGATAATGAAAAACCAAAGTGCTTACTATTAATTTATTTAGCCCGGGTAGTCTTAAGGTTGAGTTTATAAGAAATGTTTTGCTTAATGTCTGATATTCGGAACAAGAAACAGCTCATTCAACCAAGCTTACTAAAGCTGGATTCCATATTGGGAAACGAACCCGTTACGACTTATTTTGTAATACTGAAGCCAACTTCTTGACCAATAAACAATAATGAAATGACAATATACCAATTTAAGATACTTTTGACTGTCTCAATGGCGCGGTTGGCGGAGGTCAGCTTGCGGTGCAAGAGGTAGCGGTTACGATTCCCGCCGAGGGGTCGAATGTTTGTATCTTCTGCACGCACTTTCTGGGTGTTTAATATGTGTAGTACACATATCTATGTAATGTATGTTTATTATATTAAGTATATCAGATGTCTAGTACCCGTTAAACAAGCTTAGAGCTTACCGCGGGGCTAGATGTTGTTGTATGGATTGTCCGGAAATATTTATTTATTCATTGGATTTTGATTATCAAATGATAACATTTTAGCCAAATGGTTTTCCCATTATTTTTGTTTTTTCCTTTTATCTATTCGATTTAAAATTACGATAGTGATAATATAATTTTCATCATATAAAATAAACTATGCCAAAAATATAAAAAAAAGTTTGTAAGAATGTTTTAATAAAATGCTGTATAGATTTTATTATATTTTGTAGGGTTAAAGATCAATAAACTCGTAAAGTAATCAGTTGGTTTACATTTTTATCGTGTTCTAAATTAATAATTAATATAATTATCATTCAAAAAGGCCATACCTATAGTTAAAACGGCTAGTCAAAAAGCCAAGATACTGAAACAAGAATATTCATTCAATATTCAACACATGGTTGTCTGGAAGAAATTGCTTTAAGCAATAAGACCACCCATAACGCATTCTAGGTTTAGTTTTTATTTTCATATTGTATTGTTTCTTTGTTTGGTGTGTAATAAAGTATTTTCTATCTATCTATTACAAAGTCTCAATAAGTTCCTGAAACCTCACCTAGGGTAAATTTGCTACTAAAATTTCTGTATAAAATGAATAAGACACCTATTGTAATTCAAAACTCACCTTTTTTCAACCAAATTTAAATACGAACAGTCTAAGAATTAAAATTAAACGCGAAATTCTAGGGTTGTATAACATAAAGCGATTCATAGAATTATGCCTGGAAGAGATAGCTAATCTGCGATAAGGCCGCCCATTCATTTCGATATTTTTGTGGTTTTGTATAATTGTCATCAATAAAGAGTTTTGTATTGTGTATATAATATATCTGAGAATCTAAGTTTCTTAAAAAAAAAGAAAATTCTCGGAAATTCAACATTATTTCAACGTTTCACGTTAATGCAACAATGAGATGTCCACTGGGTAACACTTTAATTACATAACATTAATAATTATTAATTACCTATTATGGAAACTAAAGTATTACAGATACAGAGGTAAAGGCCCAGCCTACTGAGGAAACTGATGGAAATCTCACAAAAATATCACGTACTAAACAATTACGTATGATAACTTAAGAATCTTAGGATAAGCTTTTATATTCTTAATTAAGTAATGTTTTTTCATCTTTCATTTTCATAATTTCGATGGCAGCAAAGAATAAACGGACATCTACATTTTTAGCAAAAAGTTTTTTTTTCAAAATTTGCTTCCAATGAATCCTATCTACAAGTCTGCATTAAAATAAAATCGAATTTCATAATAATGGCCAATATCTGGCACGTATATGAAGACATCTACACTTGATTTTCAAAAAACATCGCAGTAGAACCGGACATTTGAATTTACCCGCCATTACTTCGTAACTTTGACCAGTGATTGAGACGTCAACAAAGACATCTGTCACTAGTCTCATTAGTTTTGAGGTTATGTTGCCACGTAAACACGGACATCTGTCTTTTGTCCGTTTATACGTCGTACTTTTTTCAGATGACTCAATTTATTAATTTATTATTTCTCGTTATAACTTGAATTTTAATACTAACTGTGCATTATCTGAAAAGTTATACGAACAGTTTATTATAAACTAATTATGTATTAAACTTTTTTTAGATTCTGATACAGAAAATGAATTATTGATTCAGCCAAGTGATTTGCGAATAGAGATGGATGAAAAATTAGAAATAGAATCATTTAATAAAAACGGATATCTGCCAGATATCTTCATTTACGTCTAAAGATTTTCAAAGTATAAAAAGACATCTACATTATTTCAGTAAAAAAACAATATATAGATTAAACCTCTTATATAATCAATAAAAAGCACTTTTTTAATTAATTACCTATTCGAAGTTTCATGTAAATCGTTCAATAACTCTCAAAATGACGACAATTTTTTACTAAATGTGCTCTCCTGTAAAGTTGCACTTTTGCAGATGTCTTTTTATTCTTTGCTGCCATCGATTTGGTATCCGATATTCGACTGTCGTTCGCTTAGAATGCAGCAGTGATTACAACAATCCATTGGAATTTCCTAGTCGATTTGGGCAATGCCGGAATTCCTACAGATCCAGCAACAGATGCACCGTGATGGATGACGTAATTAGGCAGAATACACAACGAATCCGCGTAACGGAACGTGAATTACGATTTTATAGGTGATGGAACGTTTTATAATGAGCATAGAGTGTGCTGTAATGACATAGAGTGATATATAATGACATAGAGTGAGATATAATGAGCGAATTGAGTGAATTTTAACGAGCGGTTTATCAATGGAAGAGTTTGCGGTTCTTGAGGTAATGAATTCGTTTCGGGTTTATTTTGAGCATGGTAATATTTTAATGTACTTGCAAGCTTTTATTTGAAGAGTGTAAGGTAATAAAAACGCAATGACAGGATATTTCTCAAGTTGCTAGCTAGCGACTTGCGTTTTCAAAATAATATTAATGTATTATTCATACAATACAATCCACTTTATTGATGACCATCACTAAAAGTGATCTCTACCAGACAACCTTTGGATGGACTGGAATAAATGATAAAATACTTTCATATTTATAGTAATATTTCCCACTACGGTGCTGACACTTGGATTTACCCGCAGTTTATATTTTCAAAACGGCAGAAGTAGCCTTACTTATTCCTTTATAGTAGTGCCCCGCGGTGTTACCCGCGCTATAATGGATTTTCCCGCAGAATGTCATTTTCCCGCGGTAAAAAGCAGCTTATGTCATTTGTCAGGCTCTACAGAATCTGTGTACCAAATTTCATTTCAAAGAGGAACAGCCTGTCTGAGTTACTTTCGCCTTTCTAATTAATTTTTTTTTTTTATACTCGATAGATAAGTCTTCATTTGACCACAATCTCACCTGATGTAAAGTGACGATGTGGTCTAAGATGGGACATGAAGACCTAGAAGATGGCTTCTCCGGGCCACATTACGAACACGAAAAAATCGCTTCACGCACTGGCCCAGCCCGTAGTATGAATAGTTTAGATGGATTATATCAGCTATCTTCCAATGAAAGTCAAAATGCAACAATTTCAGAGATTAGCCTGAAAAAACAAGAAGACACAACATTTAAGTATAAAATAATTCACTATTTTACTTTTTGTATTTGTATTTCTATGTTATTTCTTCAACAACGGTACTTTGCGAGCCACTCTTCCGAACATCCTGCTCCTACCAGCTCTTTCGTCTGCCCCAAACACTTCTTGTTTAATTTAAACAGATCCTTAGGAATGGATCTTTTTTAGCTAACCTGGTTATCATTCTATCTTCTTGCGGAGTTGTTTTTCTCGATCTTTATGTTCTGGGCACATATAAAGCTGTGATCGGACATGTTGCACTGCATTGTATACTTACCATAGTTTTTGAACAATTTAAATGTTCTGCTATCATTCGGTATGGCCAACCAAGCTCGACAACTTCATGATAATTTTTCGTAGTGTTGGATCGCAACTTTTATTTTAGCCCATTTTTAGTACAATTTTTTTTTCTAAACTTAGAATACAAATTAGGATTGCCACTAAAACTACCACGAAACAATAAAAAAGTATTCAGATTCAATTTTTGAAAATAGAACGATATAAAAATAAATTATGAAACCATATGAAACGGTCCCATTGGCCCCAGCAGAATACCAGCGCCGGTTGCAAAACCTGCAAATGCTGAGCTGGGACCCTTTTGTATCTAAATCATTATATATTTCATATTAATTAGATTATTATTTTTCCATTTACCTATTGAACATGTATATAGTCTATAGTTTTAGATACAAATAAACTTTTTGATTTGATTTGATCTCAGTGTCCCTCATTAAATGGCCAGCCAGCATTATTTGAACAAATATTGGCACAGAGGTTTATTGTTTAAGAAGTTATTATTTGTAAATATAATCGGGCACATCAATGACTAATTATACTTACATGTAAAAAATATGGAATATTGTTAAAACTCGTTGAAAAAAAAACACAATTTGGCTTAACTAGAGATTGCCCCTAATTAGATGACCACTACTGTTTAAACAAAAATAAAATTGAGTAATACCAGTCACCTAACACCATACTACATCAAACACTGCTTAGTTTGTGGTTAGCTTAAGCTGTGTGATTATGTTTAGTCCAGAAATATGAATTCATTTACTCCGCCTGAAGAACCTTTTAGGTTCCGTCTCTTATAAACCTACATATCTCCAAGATGTCGCCCCATTTCAACGCAGAACTGATTACGACAATAAACCTAATTAGAGTAATCAATCTCGTTGTCAACCGGGACCATTCATCCCGTCTTATCGGGCGTTCACCTCTGCCTGATTCGTATGTCCGTGTGTGATATAGGTACATACTTACAATCGTAGCTGCTTAGGAGCTTAAACAATATATACAAATACAAATACAAAAACACTTTATTCTACACACAGGGAAATGAAATACAACAACACAATCGGGCGGGCCACTAGTTATAAATAAATTTATATTAATTTTATCGGATTACTATTTATTCTTTGACACTCGTTGTAAAAACTTACTAGGAACTTATCTTTCTCAATCTTTCAGGCAAAGCATTCCACAATCTTACAGCTTCTTTTTTTATTAGGTATTATAGATAAACCTCATTTGACCACAATCTCACCTGATGTAAAGTGGCGATGACTGTGGTTTAATATGGAGCACGAAGTCCTAGAAGATGCCTTCTCCGGACCACATTACGAAACACGCAAAATCGTTTCACGCACTAGCCCAGCCCGATGGGTGGTGACACGCCACGGCCGAAGCCTACCACCAGAGGCTGTTCTTAGCACCACCCGGAACCGGTTTGCTTACACAGAAAAATCAAATATATGCACAAATTATAAATTGAATATCTATATTTTATGTAGTCATCATGTCCGTTATATAATTGGGTACAGTATAAATCATGTACGGCGAAGCGATAACCATTTATAGAGGTATAAGGAGCTATCTCTAGAATGCAGGAGGACTGGTCTATCCTAGCCAGATATCTTTTTAAGGTAACCATGTTTTTATTGTAGGAAAGGAAACTAGTTACAAGATGTCCTTTTATTTTCTTATCTAAAACACTTATTTGTTAATTGAACATTATTAAAATCTAATGAGAATGATAAAACTAAAAACTATTAGAATAGTCCTTGGATTTTCCACGAGATCATGTTACTCGGGGCTTCACTCGATAATACAAAGTGCAGAAAAATTTCGACGGCGCGTTGGTGTAATTGGTAACGCGTCGTGTGTTCGCGAAGGTTACGGATGTGTCTTAAATCTTTTTCTGCATAAAATTTAAAAAAGAGAGGTTTTTAACTTAATAATAATCCCCGACGATAAAAATCACTTATTAACCCCGACGCAAAAAGGGGGATGTTATAAGTTCGACGTGTCTGTCTGTCTGTGGCATCATAGCGCTTCACGTGCACGTTACATAATATTATGACATTTTACTTTTACGGGAACTAAGGATTTGTAAACGGGGTTTTTTTTTATTTAAAATTTATAATATTCAAATTATATTTCATTATGTGACATTCACCAACCTGTGCTTGGCCCTCGTGGAGAATGACGGCCTTATCTATCCCTGTGGCCCAGCAATGAAAACGTTATTAATAGGGGTGACCTATAGATACTCTAAGGGGGTGACTAATATTTTCATCATTAAATATGGCTTAATATTATCTCATAGAATTCTTGTGTTATTTTCTGACGTTATAATTAAATTTTGATGTAATGTTTTGTTAGGAACAGAAATATGTAATAATAATAACTCCCTATATGTAGGTACATCGGTGCCAAAATACTGCGCCGGAAAATTTTGTGCTGCCGTTCAACTTTTGACAGGTTGAAACGTTGAAATTTTCAAAACAAAAATACCACAGCAGCTGTCAAACTTGCTCTGAACACTCAAACTTTATGTATTGGTGAATTTGTGTTTCCTGAAAGTTACCCTTTTGATGCATTTCCGGTTAAATGGATTTATTTTGGTGGTAGAGTAGTAATGTTTATGTAGGTAACTAAAACGCTTAAATATACATTTTAAGTCGGAATAGTTTTATTATTTTTTACAATTAATAACAAGCTTCTGATGTAAATAATGCACCGAATGATGTTGATCAATTAGAATGAGCATTAAAAAGTGTGTGTAAATTAATAAATTAAAAAAAAATTGCAAAAAAAAAATATATAGAATAACAATAGGAACATTTTATTATATACTGTTGGTTTAAGAAATACTGTCTGTCTTTTAATGACAGCTTGAAGTAGAATTTTCCCAGAAAAAATGTGTGCGGAATATATTTGATAAGTATGTAATAGATTCATACTACTAGGGTTGCGTGTACAGTTTATACACATTAAAAATTAGTATGAGTGGGACTCATACGTAGAGTACGTACAAATTGTGTACAATTTATACACAATACCTACCTGGTGTCAGTCAGTTTTATCCCTTAGGTATACGGAATCCTAAAAAGCTTGCAGATACTTGACAAATCAAACACCGCTTATAAAAAAAGGTTGTGCCAAATCAAACGGAAAAAATGTTAACTAATTGTAACCAACCAACAATTTTATAACATAATTCAGAATTCCAGTACATTACTAAATAATTCATACAACAGTAATTGGTTACAATTCCACAGGCAAGTTGGGACCGCTTTTATTTGGAAACAAACATAAAATTAATCGAAAAGCGCCTTTATTACATTGAATGAGAGTGTTTTCCATTATGGTGGGCACAGTAGGCGCCATGGTACGGACCTTACTGTGGCACTGTTCATTTAAATTACCTACAAATTATCATCATTAGATAGTTGATTAATTTGACAATTTTTTATTTATTTTGTAATTTTTTTATTTTTTTCACAACTTTTGAAGTGAAACTTCTTTAGAATCAATGTGATTTCAAACCGGATGCAACGGAAAAAACGACAGGTAAGCCAATCTTAAACGCTAACAAGGTAAAGCAACGTTGCGCGACGCCAGTACTTGGATGGGTGACCGCCCGAACAAAATCTTTTTGCACAGTATTTTTTTTTATTATCTCATTCTTTTGTCGATTTACTGAAGTTTCACTTCTATCGTGTGTGAATCGCACACACACCTTTTTTTTGACATTATTTCTTATTATATCTTCTTTTCTTGTAATAAATAGGGTAAGAAATAAATAAATCATTTCAATCAACCCATATATTAAAAACCATAGAAAGTATTAGGACTTTATCTCCTGTGCTAGTTTGAAACTGTGTTACAGTGTGAAAGTCAGGTCAGATAGGAATGTACATTATATTATTTAAAAAAATGGAGTTAAAATGAAATGTATTAATTTTATAAAAAACATTTGTTAAAACATGGGAAACATTATATCTCACTGAAGGCTTTTAATTGTGAGTGTAAAGTGAATAAATATTGTAAAAAATATATCCTGCTCATGAAAAATATTTTCTCTTTTAAGGTCGGTTCTTTTATAAAGTTACTAGTCGACCCGACAGACGTTGTCCTGTCCCACGTCTCAAAAAACAATATCCAGTTGACCGTATTGTGAATCTAAACCATTCCCAGATCCCCTTGAACACACACAAAAAATTTCATCAAAATCGGTCCAGTCGTTTGAGAGAAGTTCAGTGACATACACACTCACAGAAGAATTATATATATAAAGATATCTTTGACAGGGAATTACAAAAAATAAAATTTTAGGTTCGATGTTTAGCTTATGAACTCTTATTTATGTCCCTTCTGCTGAAATACTGGGACCTTTCTCTTGACGAGAGAGATTAGGCCTTAATTCATCCCGCTGGCCAAGTGCTGGTTGATGAATGTCAGAAGTCCTTCAAACTCTTCAAAGCTCTCAGAACATAACGGTGAACCGTTAAAGCACACATTTTAAGAAGAAAAATCCACATGTCTTCGGCCGGATTTGATCCCACAACCTTCGGAATTTAAGTCGTGTGCTCCCACTTAGCTAACACGACTTTTAATCGGTCGACGTTTAATCGTGTATCTTTCCGCCTAAAACATGAAAAAAATTACGTCAGTTAGCATACAATGCATTTACTCATCATCCTTCTAGGTCAAGCCATCTACCTTCTAGGTCTTCATGCCCCATCTTAGACCACATCGTCGCTTTACATCAGGTGAGATTGTGGTCAAAAAATGACAGCTTATCTAACATAAAAAAAAAATTCGGTCATTTTGATTTATTTACAAAGTTTTGTTAAAACTAACAGCTAGTACAAATTCTAAACTAACATATATAAATGCTTACTTTAGATAACTGTCACTTGCATTTACAAAGATGGCCTAATTATAAATTTACACATAAAGAAAAAGTAATAAAAATATTTATAATAACAATAAACAAACAAATTTAATTATACACATATTAAAAAGAAATGCACTTGTATAAAATTACCCGTTGCAAAAACCGTTAAACTAACTATAAAACTTGTGTAAAAAAAAATGGCGCCGGCCGTTACGTCAGTTTTTGCCTCGCGCACTGCACACGTTGTCATTGTGTAATATAATGGGTCGTTCCGACTAAACCGGGCATAATGCCTTTTGTCCTAATTGAGGGCTTGCAGGTGACTTGTCGTCACGTTATTAGGAAATAATGAGGCGTTTCAACTATTCATTGGCTGTATTTGTTAAAGACATTATGGCTACCTGCAGACGTTTAGAATTTATGGACAAATTGTGGTCTCGCTTTGTCCATTGGTACTGAATGTCGCTCCCAAAAACTCCTCAAGATTTCATTTGGAGCGCCAAGCTGACAAAAAGCTAGCCGAAGAGCGCCAAATTTATTTTCTACAAAGAGCGCCAATGCTAATGAAAGGTCTAGTTATGGGGATTTACGTAACTAGTTACTATTGAGCTAACTATTAAAACCTATTAAATAACCACCAAATACCGCTTCATCGATACCAGTGCCAATTATTTTAAAAATTACGCAGAAAATAATAAACTTGCACAATCTTTATATATATAAATCTTCTGTACGTGTGTTTGTCATTGAACTCCTCTTTAACTGCTGGACCGATTTTAATGAATTTTTTTGTGTGGGTTCGAGTATAGTTTAGATTCACAATACGGTCAACTAGGTGCGCAGCGGGGGCCGGGCGGACCGCTTGTTACTTTGAAAATGAATAAAACCCCCTACATTTTTTCTAAGGGAGGTTTTGTCTGTTCACGTCCGTAAGTGGTAACCCTCTGAAACCTTACACGTGACCTCCGGGTGGTGCTAAGAACAGTCTCTGGTGGTAGGCTTCGGCCGCGGCTTGTCACCACCCTCCGGGCTGGGCCAATGCGTGAAGCGATTTTTTCGTGTTTCGTAATGTGGCCCGGAGAAGCCATCTACCTGCTAGGTCTTCATGTCCCATCTTAGACCACATCGTCACTTTCCATCAGGTGAGATTGTGTTCAAACGAAGGCTTAACCAGCATAAAAAAAATAAAAAAAAAACATCAGGTTCATTATCTATTTATTTTGCTTAGAAATTTATTATTTGTAAACATTCACTCCTTCATATCTTTGAAAGGGCTTAACCGATTTTCACATACTTACTGACACGTTATGTATAAGTTATGACCTTTTATTTGATACCCGATAAGAGTAGTAATTTCTACTTTTCCTTCTCATATCCATGAAACGGCCTAACAGAATTTTATAAAACTTTCTCAGCTAAGAACAATCTCCACGAACCTATAATTAAAGCAAAAGAAACAAAATCGAAATCAGTTTATCCGTTTAGGAGCTACGATGCCGCAGGTAGATAGATAGACACTCGTTTTATTTTTTATTTTTTATGATAGATAAGCCTTCTTTTGACCACAATCTCACCTGATGTAAAGTGACGATGTGGTCTAAGATGAAGCATGAAGGCCTAGAAGATGGCTCCTCCGGACCACATTACGAAACACGAAAAAATCGCTTCACGCACTTGCCCAGCCCGGAGGGTGGTGACAAGCCGCGGCCGAAGCCTACCACCAGAGACTGTTCTTAGCACCACCCGGAGGTCACGTGTAAGGATTCAGAGGGTTACCACTTACGGACGTGAACAGACAAAACCTCCAAAACCTCCGTTAAACTTATAAAACCTCTTTTTGCGTCGGGGGTTAAAAAAATATATATATTGGCAGTATAAAAAGGAAATACCAGTATAAACTTTTTCAATTATTACAATTTATATTTCGAACTTAAAAAATCACCGATGTGGCATTCCAAGTTTAAATTTGGTTAAGTTTTTATTATTCACATAATCGTTTGTAGCCAACCATTTCCACAGATAAAAAATTAAAACATTCATAATGGCTTTTACCATTAACAGATCAATTAAAACTTCTGTAACAAAATAAAAACTAACCGACTGAAAAGTAAAATTTCAAAGCAATTACAATAATCATAAAAGGCCGGACGTTTACATTTATATTTTTATGGCTAAGTCGTAAGAACGGGCCATGTGGCGTCCCCTACAACGCACTAATTTTAGAACATTCTGAAATTGAATCTCAAAGCAATTTAAATACTGGCAACATTGAATCGTATAAAATTTCAGTTGTTGCTCTTAAAAATATTACTTTATAATTCATTGTTTCCGTTAATAATATTGTAGGCGAACTTCTTTTAAAATATCACAATATGGGCGCTATGAAATTGTTAACAAAGTAGTTTAAAAAACTAAAATAATGACCAAATGACCAAATTAAACCAACGTACGTATAAACCTGAATGTATTATAAAGTAATTATTTTATATTTTAATATTGACAGCAGAAAAATATTTTTATATAACTTCATTATTTCATATGTACCTACCAATTATCTAATATATAAAATTTCCTTGTCACAATGTTAGCTACCGTACTCCTCCGAATCCGAAATGGCTTTACCGATGTTTACCAAATTTTATATGTATGTATTCACAAGGTCTGAGAATCGGCTACTATATATTTTTCATTTTGCAAAACAACGTTTGCTGGGGTCAGCTAGTATTATTATAAATTTATTGTGTGTGTTTGACTTGTCTATATTTTGTGTATGCAGATTTAAATAAATGAATACTGAATACTGAACGAAAATGTGGACCATAAACAATAGCGTCGCCCAGTGAAAAAGAAAACACACCACTCAAAATTAATAATATAACAATTTTAAACATAGAATGGCAGATTTGTGTTTGTTCTTTCTTGGGTTCAAAATTATAAGTATCTCGTAGTGTTACCCGCGTTAATGGATTTTCCCGCGGAATAACATTTTCCCGCGGTAAAAAGTAGCCTTAGTCCTTTCTCAGGCTCTAGAGAATCTGTGTAGGTACCAAATTTCATTTTAATCGGTTCAGTATTTTTTGCTTGTAAGATGAACAGACAGACAAGAGTTACATTCGCATTTATTATGGACTTTTCAGGTTAATGACTGCCTCATTTATTTTTAATAGCACAACCCACCAATCGTGTTAAAAAAACTATCAAAAATTATTTGTTTTCTAAATCATAATAAAAAAATTCGCATTAAAAACTCATTCTTAAAATTTGATGACGGGTTTGGATTATAAATAACGGATAATGTCAAGCAGAATACAAAAGGATTTTTTGATTTCATTAAAGAACCTTATCATTCTTTAAACTTGCTATTAGCGATCCGATGTTTTTTTTATGAAAAGTAGGTCAAACCCACTTTTTCATTAAAACTTTAAATCAGATCGTAGAAAATTTCTTCATGGTTTTTCTCTAAATAAAAATATATTTCGAACGCAAAATATAAAGGTAGCCATTCACAATACATTCACCAATCCAAATGACGGCTTCTAAAATCGTTTCGTGAATGTGACAAGCGTATGCTATTTGGATGTACGTCGGTCGTTTGGATTTCCAAGCGGATTGAAATCCATGCATCCAATTCACATGGTCGTCCGCAGACTTTCAATGACAATTGAAATGCCATTTGAACACGCATTTTTTCCGGATTGTTAATGAATGGGCAAAACTTCGTCCATTCATGCGCAGCATATGGCGAACGGTACATTCCATTAATCCAAGAAGAAGAAGAACCGTATTTATTTTGTTATTTTTTTATAAATTAAATTTACAATGTTTTTTCTGTTTTTAAAACAAAATAAAACGGGTGTTGCTGCCACTAAAATTCCATTGAACGCCGCGTACCTCCTATTTTTTTTAAAGTTGGTTGATAATATAAATATTATCGAAAATAGATGATGGGTCCTTAAAGATAAGAAGCATTCCAAATAGACGCATCGTGAATGGGCACCTTAACCATCACAGAACTAGCATTCGTTATTTAAATTTGGTTAAGTTTTATTTTTCACATTCACATCAGAACAAAGAGTATTTGCTCTGTTACCTCGGAGTTTTTTTTTATCTATGGAAAGCTTATGGTAACTCGAAACCGCGCGTAAAAGCACAAAAGTGAGGGTATAAATAAAATTCACTCCATGACGAATCAAATTCTATTTTTATTCAACTGAAGTAAAAAATATGTTTTTCGATAATATTCTCGTGAAAAATAATGAATTGAGGCGAGCTTGGCGCGCCGGGTTCGGGATCCATGAAGAGGTTGAAGAAAACAGTTTGCCTGTTCTTTGGTAAGCGTAATGGATTCTATTATCATTTTGGTGTTGAACAAAAGAAGTTTCTTGATCTGATTAAGTGTATGACTTTTAAAAGCTTTACCCATACATTTTCAAGGGGTCAAGAGTTTGTATATTCTGCAAGCACTTTATCCTTGGTCTGGGTGTTTAATATGTGTAATAAAAAATAACTATATTATGTACCACATGGCTATTATATTAAGGATAAAATAAGGAATGAGTATATAAGTTGAGAGGTAATAGGTTAGCGTGGTTTGGGCATGTTATGAGAAGAGCGTTAGATATGAAAGTGGATGGAAATTTGGGAAGAGGGAGGCCAAAGAAAAGATGGATGGACTGTGTGAAAAATATGTGTAAGAAAGGAGTGAGTGCTGAGATGACGGGTGATAGAGGGAAGTGGAGGAGGAACACATGTTGTGCCGACCCCACATAGTGTGGGACAAGGGCAGGATGATGATGATGGCTATTATATTAAGTATATCAGATGTCTAGTACCCATTGTTATGGGTTAGCTTGTGTTCAAGCTGAGACCTTACGACGGGGCATGTTTTTGTGTAAATATTTTTTTATTTTTTCTCTCAGCAGGAAACTGGACGCATGGAGTAGCAGCGAGGACCAGGATCCCAGGAGACGTATTTCTTTGAGGACTTCGGCCGTGCTCGTGGATGGAGCAGCCAGGATTTACAGGCGACAACTGCATACCCTCATGGAAGGTAGGATGATGCTGTAAATTATTCATATTTATTGGATTTATTAGAATATTCAGATTCAAATCATGTATTGTCAGAGAAATAATCGAAATAGCTCACTAAAGTGGCAATGGGCAGGCCATGTAGCTCGCAGAACAGATGGCCGTTGGGGCCGGAAAGTTCTTGAATGGAGACCACGAATCGGCAAACGCAGAGTAGGACGTCCACCAGGTACCTAGATGGAAGGACGACCTGTTGAAAGTAGCGGGCTCGCGGTCGTTACAAGCTGCTACCGACCGAAGTCACTGGAAGTCTTTGAGGGAGGCCTATGTCGAGCAGTGGACGTACTACGGCTAAAATTATGATGATGATGATGATTGTCAGAGAAATATTCTAGTGCAGTAACTATGACCAGCCAAACAAAATAAAATATTCATTTGCAATAATGTGCAGTAAATACTTAAAAATAAAGTAAAAAATGACAGTTATCAAGGTTTCAAATACCATCTAAGAGTCTACAGTCTAGCTCACCTACCCGTGGTTATTTCTTGATATATTTTATTTATTTAGTAATTCGCTGCGCTTGTCAAACCACTTTTTTGATTTGCATTCGAGAAATTCTTAGAGCCAGCGGCGAACTGTTCGACATGTCAACGACACTTTAATAATTTCCGTTTAGCTGTGACAAAAACCAAAGCTCCTAGTTTTGATCTTTCCTGGTTTGATTTCGTGAAGGAAACCTTAAACATAGCTCTCTGCATCGAATGCCGACGTAAGGCTCTCCCACTTTGAACTACCATACAACAAAAATCTGATCGAATGTGCCAATGCGCTGCATGACCTGATCCCACCATCTCCATTCTATCATCGGTCGCTCAGACGTACGGCTGGTTAACATGCTCACTTAGTGGACCTACCATCAACGCGCACGAAACGCTTCTCGAATTATTTTATAGTGCGTACCTCTAAAGAGTGGAATTCTCTCCCGAAGTCTGTTTTTCCGATTAAATACAACCCGACCACCTTTAAGACCAGAGTGAATAGGCTTTTTCTGGGCAAACTTGCTTCATCGTTGACCTCGTCTTTGCCTTCTTGCTAGATAGACTGTTGTCAAAAGTAAGCCTATTAGATAATAAATAAAACCGACATAGTCTGAATAAGATAAATACATATTTATCTTGTATTAAATAAATAAAGCGAACAAATACATTGAAATAATTGTACCTATTTAATCCAATTTCAGATGTGTCAGAAATGGATTTGGCGCTGATAAAAAGAAAGAGAAAATTTATTGGATCCGATAACGATACTCTAACTGGTAAGAAATGATGTTCTTTAATTAATATAGTTGCTCGCAGTAACGGAAGACATGTTTTAATCCAGGTTTTAATGATTGTATTCCGATCTTATGAGCGTTTACGGCAAGTGCGCTAGTTTCATACAAAAGCAAGCGCGACAGTGTAAAAAGTATTGATTTAAAAAATTATGTTAATAAGTTGAATATAATTTGTAATGTTTCTTTTCAGGAGTGTGTTTAACTTTATTGTCAGACAATTAATATATTCTAAACACGTAGGTTATATTTTTTATTTATTCACTAGGTCAGTATTTATTTAAGGCTTCGGAACTGATGCAGAAGGGGAAATTATGAAACCTCTCATTGACATAACTTGATAGAATGCACAAATTAATCGAAATAGTTTTTTAACTATATGGACAGTAAAAAGTCCTAATATTATTGATATTTTTTTTAACCTGTTCAGCGGTTTGTCTGTGAAAGAGTAGCCAACAATAAAATTTACATTCACAAACTTTACGATAATGGTATTGGTCAAATTCTGTACATATCCAATTCCTTCTACCACCTAGAAAAACTGGGGAGGAATTACAGCTGCAAACTTTTTTTCCGTTTATTAGTTTATCGGGGTTGTATTGAAGTGAGCACATTATTCTGCTTTCATACAGGCTAACCCATAAGTAGGATGTCTTTATTAACGCTCGTAGAACCAACACGAGAGTGTAATTAGGTCAGTGTGCCGACCAGCCCCATCCGATCAAACTATCGACGGATAAAAATGTTTTCTAGTTTGCGGCAAAAATCCCGCAAACCTCTTAAGCCAAGTGATTTACAAATGTTTTTGTATGAATGTGTCGAAAAAAATCGTCCGAACATTTACCTACTGTCCAAATTGTCGCTTTGACAAAAAGTTACAATGGATAAGTTTTTAACAAAAAATGTAAGCGTCGAAAATATTAATGGATCCTATCGAGTTATTTTAAGGAGTTGTTTTTTCCCATGGCAAAATGTAGTATTGTTTTTTTTTTAATGTTTCATTGACCTACTACAACCCTTTGTATTAAAAATATACCTAACCCTATACGGTTGGATTTTTTTCCAATTTTTGATGGCACTGTGACAAAAAGTAATGAGTGGTCCTACATAAAAAATATAAACATTATATGTATAGGCGTTGTTGCATTCCAATAAAATAGGCACAGCAACACTTTGGGGGACCAGGTTCTGGTCTACGATGGTTTAGGAAAGGTTTGGTTCATAATACGTGAGGCGAGCATACAGACAAAGATACTCACAGTTTAAATATCCAGGACTGCCTACTCCGCCTTGCATTGACAACACTGTCCTTTGTTAGCACAACACACACGATACTTTTCACAATCTGGCCAGGCTGGTGTATTGGATTATGATAGGATTACAGAATTTTCGGAATTACAAAATGGAAAACTTAAAATATCGCATTATTTACGAGTACGAGTTCCGCCGTGGCACTAGTGCTGCGGAAACAACTCGAAGGGTGAATGATGTGTATGGCGGTCGTGTTGCAAAAGAAAACACAGTTCGTTTTTGGTTCCAAAGTTTTCGTTCTGGAAATTTCGACTTGCAGAACAAGCCCCGTGGACGGCCTGAGACTCAAGTTGATAATGAAGAGTTGAAGGCTATTGTGGAAGCGGATCCATCGCAAACCACGTCCGAGTTAGCTGCAGGCTGCGGTGTTAGTGATAAAACTGTTTTAATTCACTTGAAGCAAGGCAAACCTAGCGAACAGATGTTCTCTGTTTTCATACTAATTTTATAATTAATTATTTCATTATTTAGATAATATTTCACAGTGTTTTCCAAATTCATCGCATAAATAACGTGAACCTTACATGTTAAAATTATATATAAGTCCAAAAAGTACTGTAAAAGTGTGTATTGGCCACTCGGATTTCAGTGTATTTCGGTTAGTGATTTCAAAACATCTGGCTGGGTTTTTTACGTTTTTCGAAAGTGTTTGTGGTGTAAATTGTGTTTCGTGGGCCTAGAATACTATTTCAATTCAGTTGAGACCCCGACTGGCACGTAAGTACCTAACTACAGGCATTTTCTTGAACTGAGTAACCTAGACATTGTGCATTTTGAAACTTTTAATCTTCGATCTAACACATTATTTAATTATGATGACCCGCAAAGGCTTGTCTCGTCAGGACGAGCAATCTAAACTCCATTTAGTTCTATTGGAACTGCAAAAATCTAAGGATCAGAATGCACAGTTACTTCTTGAAATAGAACAGAATGAAAAAATTTTTTTAGACTCATTAGAACAAAACAAAAAATTGAAAAATGAACTTTCTGTCTTATATCAATTAAATACGTCCGTAATAGAAGACCGCGATAAACTCCAGACAATAGTTGATAGGTATGACCAAAATTGTGGCATTGAGTATGAGTCGGCACTGAAAAGAACTTCTATTTTGGAGAAGGAGTTGTGTGATGCCCACCATATAATCACACAGTTGGAAGATAAGGCTCAACACTCTGCCATTGCCACCACAAATAGTTTGTTCAATGAACTCTTACCTCATAAAATCACTGGCCTTGTTTCTGTTGAAAGCGCTATGATGCATCCTTCACTATATACTATTGACCTAACTAATGATGACAGTGTTGGTCATGTGGCAGCTTCTAACATAAACAAAATACACATGCCTAGCAAAAATAAGTTAAAAAAATATATAAAAATCAATAAAATCATAAAAAAAACTAAAAAAATGTTAATTAGTCATAAAAAAGCTGTAAAAAAATCTATAAATGCTGGATCATTGTTGGATAAACTACAATTATGCACAAATGAGCTTAATTGTAGTAGAGTTCAATATGAAACAGAAATAGAGAATCTGAAATGTAAACTTGGTTCGGCTGAGCGTTCCATGACCCATTACCAAACCATGTATCAAAGGTCAGGTGATGAAATCAGGGAACTCAGTCTAGCCATGGATGCTTTACTGAATAGCCAGGCAAGTCTTGAGACTAGGATATTATCCGGATGTGACTGCAATGTTAGTTTAGGACATGATAATTCTGGTCCGGCTCTTGTTGATGGCCAGGGCCATGGAGAGTCATGTCTGGATAGTATTGCACCAGCATCATTACTCACAGGAAACCTGGATCAATGTACAAAAACTATAGTGTACTGCGATGAGCTTGGAAAAAATATTGGTAAGTTTTTAAATATTAGTATGAAACATCCAATAGTTAATAATTGTTTACCATTTTCTGATTTGCATCAAATCATGAAAAACATTAGAAGTGATACTTCAATAAATAAATTCACCAATTTGATAATTTTGATGGGAAATAGAGGAAATGTAAAGAAATCTGACCTAATTAAATATGTAGATGAACTATTTTCACTACAGGTGGGCAATATTGTATTCTATACATTTCCTTATAGCCAAAGTTTGCCACAACAAGAAAATAACATTAGATATAATCTAAACATGACTTTGCATACAATTTCATGCAATAATCCTGTACATGTGATTGATATTAACTGTATAGTTAATAAAAAATATTACTTGACTAAAGGTAATTATTACCTTTCAAATTTTTACACTAGACAATTAGCTGATTCGCTATGTTATTTTTTAAGTACAGTGCGCGTCAGATTTAAGTATCCCCTTTGTCTACAAAATATTTTCTATAACTTCTATTCCATTGTAAATGTTAACCAATTTTCGCATGCAAAAATTAATCACGCCGCTCAGGATCGAACCTCGCACCCATTTCCAGATTCTCGAATTCTCGACAGTAAACCAACTGAGCTATTTTGCTGATAGACGGTTCGTCGAATTTTGTCTATAGGTCTAATTAGTCCCTAGTTTTAAAGCAAAGTTTTACTATTATTTTATTTATGTTATAGATGAGGGTAGGGTTTGATTTGATATCGTTTGTAGCGGACAAAGTATAATTGTCACTCGTCTTATATTGTGTGGTTTGCTTTGTGCGTATCTCTGAGAGTTTTGAGTGTTTTCAACGATGCATCATATGAGTAACATTATAAGAACAAAAATTGCTGTTCTTTATGAACAAAGAGTCAGTAAGGAAGAAATTGCACGACAACTTGGCATTACAGTAAGTGTAATATTTAATTTAGATATTTTTTTGTTCGAACAGTTTAGTGACGAAACATTTATTAACTTTGTATAATGTTTTTCTAGGTGAGAACAGTAAGGCTATGGGTGGACAGATATCTGTCTACTGGTGATGTGAAAGCTAATAAACCCGGCTGCATCTCAACGGCTTATACCTCACAACGGGGCCATGATATTGTGAATCATCATGCAATGGCACCATTTGCATCAACTCGCATCACTGCTCAGCTATGGCATATGTCTGTCAACTGTGAGGCGACACTTGCATGCTGGTAATATACACAATTATGGGCCAGCAAGAAAAATTTAACTCTCAGAAGATCACCGGAGGGCAAGAATTAGTTTTGCAAATGAATACCTTAACTTTGATTGGGAGAACAATATAGTTATTTCAGTGATGAAAAGACATTCAGATCTGACACAGACGGTCGAAAAATACTCTGGAGAAAACCAAATGAGCGATACTTGCCACAAATCATTCAGCCTGTAAAGGCAAGTGGTAGAATAACTTTAGGTAAGCTATTTTATTAGTAGCATTTTAACTTTTTCATAACCATAACCATAATAGTTTGACTTTTAGATCTAACTACACAATTACGCTTCTGTAGTAAATTTAATGTTTTTTTTAGGTTATTGGGGATGGATGTCGTCAATGGGACCAGGCGAATTGGTGGAAGTTGCTGGTCGCATGAATGGAGAGCAATATTTAGAAGTATTGCAAGACATAATGTTGCCGTCTATCCGTGTCGCCTATCCAGATGGACAAATTTACTTTGTCCACGATAACTGTGCCGTGCATCGCTCAAGAATTGTAAAGGAGTGGTTATTATCACAACCTGGCATAACTGTCATTGCATGGCCACCTAAAAGTCCGGATTTGAATCCAATAGAAAATATGTGGGGTCATATGGTTCTGAATTGGGACACTAGTGATGTAAGGTCCAAGTCTAACTTACAAGACGAAGTTTTGAGGACCTGGGAAATAATGCGTGGTAGTGAGGCAAGCTGGAATATGGTCACTCATATGAAAAGTAGATTGCAGCAAATTATTTTAAACGAAGGTCATCCGATACGTTATTAGAGTTTTGTTTTTACACAAAAAAGAAACGCGAACATGATATTTTGTATTTGTATAAAAATATTATGAACATTTGGCCCCACATTCCCCTAGAAAATGTTAGTTTACTACCGAGAGATCGAAATTGTTACTAGTTAACATGTCTGTTCTTTCGATGTAAACAAATTAAGTATATCTGAATAAATTGTCATTATCTAACCTTTAAAACCTATTACTGTTTACAAATATTATTTGTTATTAAAACTATTATTTCGTTAATTAATCTCACTTATACTTAATTTATTGACTTTTGTTGTAGGCGTTTATAAAATAAAAATATATATATTTTTTAAAGATGTGTTTTTTCTATAACTTGCCATTAGGAACAATATATTACTTAATCAAAAATCTTGCAACGGGATAAAATAGATAAAATTTGATAAAAAAAAAAACAAAATAAAAAACACCGCTCACGAGATTCGAACTCCGTTACTTCATATTATAACTATGATAGATAATTATTATTTTGCTTGTTACTGCCACGGAGCCAAGCAGTTACTTATAGACCTATTCGAAATTTTGAGTGAGGTTACAAATGACAATGAAATTAAATTAGCATTTATATTAAAATAAGCATTTTAACGATACAAAACATAAAATTATTGTTAGGAATAAAAAAAAAACAAAATAGAATGGAAAATTTCAAATAACATGTAGTTTTAATCGAATCCTGCCGCCAATCGTTGAGATTGGACTCAACGATTGGCGGCAGGATTCGAACCCACTTACATAGAGATAGGGGGGGTACTTAAATCTGACGCGCACTGTACATCAGCCAATAATTTGGCTCATAAAAATGCTTCTTTTGAGCATTATAATGACACTTCTTGTAAGTCTTTGGAACTTTTTCCAAGTTTTTTAAATTAGATACTAAGACAATAGAGGAAGTCTCTTGCCAAAATTTTATTCAAATCAATAAAAACAAAAATAAATACCTTAAAAAGTCAAATAATATGAATCACCCCAAAAAAATGCAAAAATGTAAACAAAATACAATATCTCCTACTACTACCCTGGTGCATCAAAATATACAAGGAATTAATAGTAAATTATTTGAAATAGAATTGTATTTAAGTTCTTTTAATGTTGACATTCTGTGTATTACAGAGCATTGGCTTAAAGATTATGAACTGATGTTTAACTTCCCAAGTCACCAAGTTGGTAGTTCGTTCTGTAGAACACATGCTATTCGAGGCGGTAGTGTTATATTGCTAAATAAGGCAATAAAGTTTAAGAATAGACAAGACATAACATGCTTGTCCGTTGAAAGCCAAATTGAAATAGCATGTGTGGAGTTGGAGCAGAGTTTTGTAGTAAGCGTATACAGACCACCGTCAGCATCATATGAAATATTTGAAAAGGTTATGGATGATGTTTTATTTAAAATGTGTAAAAAAAACAAAAGTATTATTATTTGCGGGGATTTTAATATAGATCTCCTAGAAATCTATTCATTAAGTACTAGAATAAGCAATTTATTTGGTTCCTATAACTTAATACCTTTATTTATGGAACCAACCAGAATAACAGACACATCAGCAAAATGTTTAGATAATATTTTTACCAGCCTAAATGAAAATGTAATCAGCAAAAATATAATAAGCAACCTAAAATCCGATCATCTAGGGCAATATGTAAAATTTAATATAAATTCCAGACAAATTATAAAAAAGAAAATTAGCTTTGTACCAGTGACTACAAATCGATTTGAGAGGTTTAAATGTAGTTGGGATCTACAGCTTCCTTTTGATTACTATAACAACAATCCCAATCAACTTTATAGTACATTTTTCAATCAATTTTATAACATTTTTAATGTAATATTTACAACTAAATCAATTGTAGTCTCAGACAAACCTGGTTTTAGTGAGTGGGCAACTGTAGGTATACATAAAAGCAGACAAAAATTGTATGAATTGTATAGCGAAAAGCAATATAACTCCTGTGAAAATTTCAAAGATAAAGTCAAAATATATTCAAAAATTTTCAAAAATGTCTGCCAATTGGCAAAATCAAATTATCTAAGCTCAAAAATTAAAAACAGTAGTAACATAATTAAAACTACCTGGAAAATAATTAATGATGAGACTGGCAAAACTCAGAACAATAACAATGAATACAAACTTAAAGTAAATGAAACAGTTATTAATAATGATTTAGAGATAGCACAAGCTTTTGAAAGTTTTTTTACAGACATTCCTATGTCAACTACAAGCTCTTTAAACTCTTCACATGATCTTGCCGTGTCATTATTAAAAAACAACGTACCTGATTGTAAAAACATCTTTCATTTTAAACATGTCAACGAACAAGACATTGTTAAAGCCTTCAAAATGATAAATGTAAAAAAAACCCAAGATCTCTGGGGTATTTCTGTACACATTCTTAAACCACTAATAGTTACTCTGGCACCTGATTTGGCTAATATATTCAATGAATGCATAGACTCTGGAGTGTTTCCTGACCTAATGAAACATAGTAAAATTGTACCTTTGTTCAAATCGGGCAATACAACGGACCCTACTAACTTTAGACCAATATCAGTTCTGCCTACATTTAGTAAAATATTTGAGAAGCTTATTTTAAGCCAGCTCTCATTACATTTTGATGTAAATAATTTACTACATAACAAGCAATATGGCTTCACTAAATGCAAGTCCACTGCTGATGCTGGTGTTGAGTTACTAACTCATGTTTATGATGCTTGGGAAAAGTCGCAGGATGCAATAGGAATTTTTTGTGATTTATCGAAGGCATTCGATTGCGTGCACCATGAAACATTGATCAGGAAATTGAGCCACTATGGAATTAGGGGCAAATCCTTGGATCTTTTTGCTTCCTATTTAAGCGAAAGAATTCAAAGAGTTGATGTCAACGGGAAACGATCTCCAGGGTCCTTAGTGTCAATGGGTGTACCTCAGGGATCCATATTAGGACCTTACCTTTTTTTGATATACATAAATGACTTGCCACATCTTGTACAGGATCAACATGAAATTGTATTATTTGCTGATGATACTTCACTTCTTTTTAAAATAGATCGTCGCACTAATAACTTTGACAAGGTAAATAATGCAATTTCTAAAGTAGTCCATTGGTTTGAATCCAATAATCTATTATTGAATGAAAATAAAACTAAATGTATTCGATTTTCACTACCTAATGTAAAACAAGGTTCTGTAGGTATTAAAATAAAGGGCGACAATTTAGAGCTCGTTGAAAATACTGTATTCCTAGGTATAACTTTAGATAGCAAGCTTCAATGGGACCCTCATATAGATAAATTGTCGAAAAGGCTCAGTTCTGCTGCTTTCGCAGTCAAAAAAATTAGAGTTTTAACTAATATTGCAACATCTAGACTGGTCTACTTTAGTTACTTCCATAGCATTATGTCATACGGTATTTTGCTGTGGGGGAGTGCTGGAGTAGGACGCATAAATACCATATTTGTACTGCAGAAAAGGGCTGTTCGTGCTATCTATAATATGGGTCCCCGAGATTCGCTACGTGATAAATTCAAAGAAATAAACATATTGACCGTCATTTGTCAATATATTTATGAAGCCATTATGTATACGCATAAAAATATTAATTTGTTTACAAAAAATAGTGATAAACACAATGTAAATACAAGAAATAAATATAAACTCGCTTTGCCCACCACTAGGCTGCATAAGGTTAATGTATCATTTAAAGGGCAATGTATACGCTTCTACAACAAGATTCCCAAAGAATTGCAACAGTTGTCAATCACTAAATTTAAGAAAATTGTAAAAAATAATCTTTGTAAAAAAGCTTATTATAATATATCGGATTACCTTGAGGACAAAACTGCTTGGGACGGAATCTGCTCCAACACAAAATCAAAAACAAGACTAACAAATAATGATTGTAAAGTTTCAATACAAAAATGAGCTAGAGTTTCTAATCGCTTCTTTGCTCTAGTGTAAAAAAAGCGAAGCGACCAGATACCATAAATTTATTTCCTACTTATCTTTAAGCACTTATGATTATTTTGTTTTTTTGTAATTTATTTTGACGTGTCTAAGTTTTGTAAAATCAAACTATGGAAATAAACGATTTTGTATCTTGTATCTTGTATCTTGTATTGGGAAGATTAAAAAGCTTGAAAGGTGGGTACCTCACGAATTGACTGAAGCAAACCGGCAAACGCGCGTCGACTGCTGCGTTACATTACTAAACCGGCACAATAATGAAGGTATTTTAAACCGAATCATTACCTGTGATGAAAAATGGGTTCTTTACGATAATCGGAAGCGCTCAGCGCAATGGTTGGATCCTGGCCAGCCAGCCAAATCCTGCCCCAAGCGAAAATTAACCCCAAAAAAGTTACTTGTAAGCGTTTGGTGGACTAGTGCCGGTATTGTTCATTACAGTTTTCTCAAATCTGGCCAGACTATTACGGCTGATGTCTATTGTCAGCAATTGCAAACCATGATGGAAAAGCTAGCGGCTAAACAACCTAGGCTGGTCAATCGCTCCACGCCACTGCTGCTTCACGACAACGCTAGACCACACACTGCGCAACAGACGGCTACTAAATTAGAAGAGCTTCAATTGGAAAGTCTAAGACATCCTCCGTACTCCCCGGACCTTGCTCCAACAGATTACCATTTTTTTCGAAATTTGGATAACTTCTTGCAAGGGAAAAAATTCAACTCCGATGGGGCAGTCCAAATCGCCTTCAAAGATTTTATTGATTCCCGTCCGACTGGTTTTTTTAGTAAAGGGATCAATGAACTACCTATAAGATGGCAAAAGTGCATAGAAAATAATGGTTCATACTTTGATTAATTAAATATATTATATTAAAAAATATTCGACTTTTTGTTCCTCCCATACAAAACGCCAATTTCATATGTAAGGACCTAATATAAAAGAAAGAAAGAAAGAAAGAAAGACATTTATTTCGACAACACAAATATAGAAAAATAAAATTATATTTTTACTAAACTAAAACAACCAAAACAAAAACAAAACATATATAACATAAAATCTAAATACGCATTTGGTTGACACATTAAGATTGTGAGCCGAAATAGGCGTTGGCTCAGCATGTGCCGAACGGTTGCCGCTCAGCGCTGTTTTTCAGCCAAAAACCTTTGGTATTGTGTGGCGTTCGGACGTCAAGCAGGTCAACAACTAAAGTACATAAATAACATAATATGAAAAATGCACCATACAAGTATATAACATATAATACATATCAAACATAATACTATTAAAGTATAAATAACACTTAATTCATTAAATATTTATCCATAAAATATATATTTATATAAATAGTAATATTAGTAATAAGTTAATAATAGACAAAGGCCCATTTATAATAATTAGAATAAATTATTAAAAATAATAATAAATTATAAAAATAATAATTTATAAATTTAATATGAAATTGGACGGACTGCAATGAAAAATCCAAATCAGAATATGTAACAGATAAATAAAATAAAATAAAATAAAATAAACCCAGAAAATATTAATGTAAAGTTATATAATTGACGTATTTATATTAAAGTTTCCTTTTCGACACTGTTCTTTGATCAAGAATTCTTTAAGTTTTACTTTAAAGTTCTGTTTATTTTGTAGAGTTCTTATTGGTGGTGGAATATTATTCCAGCACTTTGTGGCCGCATATCGGAAACTACCACGAAATGCTGCAGAACTATGATGCGGCGTTGCAAATTGTTTTGAGCACTGTCTTCCTCCATACTGTTGGCTCGTGAACCAAGACGTCAACTTTTCATACAAGTACTTCGGCTTGTGTTGTTTTACAATGTCGAAAAGAAGACAGGCTAGGTGAAGTTTGCGTCGAGATTTCATTTTTAATAAAGAATGTTTGTTCAAATAAGGTGTTAAATGGGTCCGTGGTGGTACACTAAAACAAAACCTAGCACAAGCGTTTTGTACGCGTTGAATAAGCGTCTGTGTGCGAGCAAGCAACATAGGGCCATAAACTGTATCAGCGTAATTAAGTTTGGACAGAACAAGTGATTCTACTAACTGAATGCGAAGGTCTTCACTGAGGTAGGGACGGATTTTATAAAGTACCTTTAATCTATAAAAACAATTCTGAACGCAGTCTGACAAATGTTTTTCAAAGCGCAGCCCCCAGTCCATATACAACCCAAGGTTACGAGCAGCATCTACTCTTTCAATAGGTTCATTTAGAAGCTTTACATCTAAATTTGTCGCATCAATAATTTTCTCGATTTTTAGTCTAGTACCAAGAACCATATATTTTGTTTTCTTAGAGTTAAGAACTAAATTATTTTGCTCTGCCCATACAGCTATCCTCTGCAAGTCTTCGTTAAGCTCTTTTACTGCTACGTTGATATTTTCTTGTTTGAAAGTTATATAGACTTGTACATCGTCCGCGTATATATGGTACTTGCAGTTAAGGATGCTTTTAGATATGTCCGCTGTGTATAAAATAAACAAGAGAGGACCCAGAATGGAGCCCTGGGGAACCCCCCTAGCCACTGCAGCAATCTTCGAACGGATGACGTTTCCGTCAACCATTTTCAACTCTACAGCTTGAAAACGATTGTCCAAGTAACTATGGAACCACCTAACTGTATTATCGCTAAAACCATAGTACCTAAGCTTCGATAAAAGTAAATTTATATTGATTGCATCGAAAGCCCTAGAAAAATCTAACAGTACAAGAAGTGTACACATACCGTCGTTTTGTGCCTTTAAGACGTTATCGGTTACATCAAGCAACGCTGTCGCCGTGCTACGGAATTTGCGGAAGCCAGATTGGGCTTCGGGTAGAATCTTGTTCTTCTCTAAGTAATTGGTCATTTGCTGGCAAACTACTTTTTCAGCAATTTTAGACAGACAGGGCAAAACACTTATGGGCCTCAGATCGTTTACATCGACAGGGTTATTTATTTTTGGCAATGGCCGAACAATAGCTATTTTCCATAAGTCAGGAAATACAGAAGTTGTTATTGAATTGTTAACAATGGCAGTGATAACATCTAGCGTATCTGGACAGGTAAGTGTAAGCATGTTAAGACTTATTCCATCGTACCCCAAAGCGTTCGATTTTAAACCACGTATAACTTTAACTATAAAATCTACACTCACCGGTTCCAAACAAAAACAATAACCCTCGGAAAACCTGTTAAACTCAAAATGAGTAAGCAAAGAAATAGATACCTGTGAATTGCCCGGTACATCCATAAAATGAGTATTTATTTGATCCGGATCTGTAAAGTGAGAAGGCAATTCCTTTATTTTTTCTGATAGAATTGTAGACTTTAGATTTTTCCACATTCTTTTAGGATCGTTCGCCTTTTTTATAATATTATTTTTAAAATAGGCTGTTTTTTCGAAATATAACGTTTTATTAATTAAGGAAACTAAGCTTTTAAAATATTCTTTTTTTGACGGCAACTTTGTTTGTCTATATTCATTTAATGCGCTATTTTTTAATGAGATCATAAATTTTAGATTATCTGTCATCCATGGACACGGCTTATCTTTTACTTTACATGTTTTGAGAGGTGCATAAAAGTCGAATAATCCTAAAACACAATTATTAAAATGAAACAACATTTCATTAACATCACTTATCTGTGAGATCAGGTCCCAACGAATGGCGCGCAAATCAGTATTAAAAGAATTTAAACAAATATTTTTTATAGGTCGGTAAGTTAAGGTTTGTACTACAGGCTTATCACGTTTTATTTGAAATTCACACAGCACTAAGGCGTGGCCCAGCAGTGGCCCTACGGCCTTGACCGTGAACTGACGCGCGCGCAGATCGGAACAGATAACATCAATCAGTGATGAACTTAGTTCGGTGTAGTGAGTGGGTGTCGTTATAAATTGATTTAAGTTCAGGCAAGCAAGGAATGTAACCAGTTTCTTTGTCTTAGTGTCAGTTTCTTGCAGTAAATTAATATTAAAATCGCCCATAAGAATCAAATGATCGCAGGTTGATAAACAGTTTACAGTGTCTGATAGTGCATCGAAAAATAAATCAACATCAAGCCAGGGCGGCCTGTAAGCTGTTCCTATAGCGAGTTTTTTCCCCCTAATGGTAAGTGTAATCCACATTTGTTCAACGGAGCTATGTCTAGGGTCAATAGGGTGTTTGTAGGTCCGAGCTGAGATTCCTTGCGCGATATAGAAACCTACGCCTCCCCCCCTGCCGGATTTCACCCCCGCAGGATATAACCTGTGCACGCCGTTCAAGACGTTTCGATGCCTGATTTGTCGATACACGATGAATGAACCAAAATAATTGAGAGTGGGAAATTTAAATTTAGAACTACTATTTTATGGAAACGAAACAGGCGTCGAGTTCACAACTTCCTTAATATTCGTCGTTTGATAACTAAAATGATACCTTGGATCGTACACTCGTACGGTATGTATTAAAAACTCCATAACCGTACGTGTATTATTTTAGGTAATTAATTGTATACAATATTGCATTCGATACAAACGACAAAAATAATTTACAATTTCTGTTTTCGGGTCTGGGTGTTTTCTCTGTATGTATTTACAAAAAAATATATCAATGTAGTATATCAGTCACCTAACCCATAGTGCAAGCTCTGCTTAGTTTGGGGTAAGGTGATGCTGTGTGAGTAGTCTGGCAATATTTATTTATTTATGTTTTTAATTAAAATATTATTTATTTATATACGAAACAATATATAGACATTTCTGTGATAATATCCAAGCTCCTTCTCAGTGGTGTAGCTAGACAGGCTAGGCGGTGCAGTGCGGCTGAGGAGCAATTAGGATTTTTAATTTATCAATTCAAATAAAAATCCGTGTGTATAATTTTTGACTAGTCAGCTTATTTTTTACCAATAAATTGATTACTTACATTCATTCTTGAATTAACGAAAAATATTTAAACTTCGGGCCTAAATAAAATAAATTACAAAGTTGCTTACAAACAACATAGGCATTACAGAGTTACAGATTATTTCACTGTCAATAGTGATGGGAATAAATCTATAATAAATAAAAATGAATTGTTGTTCGTTAGTCTGATTAAAACTCGAGAACGGCTGGGCCGATTGAGCCGTTAGTCGTAGTCCAGGGTAGGTCTAAACGGTGAGCAAATAAGGAAAAATTGCCGGGAACTTTTTTTACCCGTGCGACGCCGGGGCGGGCCGCTAGTAAATAATAATAATGGTTCAAGTGACGTTAGAATTTTCGACCTCTCACAAAACATGGCATAGATAAACTATTAGGGATACTTACTGATACTTATAATAAAAAAAAAACTATGCTTAAAACACCGACTCCAACATCTTATAAAATTTCCCATCATCAGATTTTGACATGGTGACAATGGAACCGCTCAACAAGCAAACCATTTTGAATAAAACAAGAATTATCAAAATCGGTGCACTACTTACGGCAGAGAAATCGAATCACAAACATTATTGGCGGTATTGACGGCCGAACGATTTCGGTTGTGCATGTACTGCTCCGCGCTAAAATTTTTTTTAATCGCGTGACAATGTCTACTAAAGTTATTGAAAGTGTTGTGCGCGAATTACAACAGACGGTAACTCTCTTGGTTAAAAAAATCGAGACGCTAGAGTGTAAGATAACCGAACAATCCGCGGTTATCACCAAACTGAGTGCAACAAGTGAAATATCCTCTACCCGAAAGTCACTCGTCGCGAACAATTCGACGTTATCTCCGAGCGGCCCGACCACGAGCGCTCCGGCGAAGCGACCCGTACGCACTGCCCACGTACAAGCCTCGGCCGCTATTGCGAAGCTAGCTAGCGCGACCAACAAACGCAGCAATGTATGTACCACCAATGCGGAAAAACCAAAAATCGACACACCGCTACTTGGTTTGGACAAATTAAAACTTTCAAGCAAACAAAAACAGGCAAAAGATGCAATCAATATTTCTAATACAGGCTCCCAGGATGTAACACAATCAACCGAAAACAGTGTCGCTGACACCTGGCAAAAGGTTGTGAATAAGCGAAAACGAAGACAGCAAAACATCATTATAACGGGAACAGCATCAGAAAATGACGATATCCAGGCTGCGGAAAGAATAAGACACATCCAGGCATGGTCGTTCAAGCCGGACACCACAACTGAGACTGTTTTACGATTTTTGAATAAAATCACCAAATCACATTATACAGTTGAGAAACGAAATATACAATCAGACAGGCACTCAGCTTTTATTATAGGTATGCCAGAAAAAGTATTTGAAGAGGTGACAGTTCCTACGGCATGGCCCAGCGGAGTCCGATTCACGGAGTGGTTTCTGTACCGGCCCCGCGGCCAGCGGCAACGGGGCGGCCGGCCGGACTCAGCAGCCGCATGACTCATCTACTCAGAGCGCGCGGACTGCAGATTGCACTAATAATATTGTTATCTGTCACCAAAATATTGCTTCTCTTAAGAATAAGACTAATAAACTGGATGTTTTACTTGAAAGTCGTATGAAATGCGATGTTCTTTGTTTAACCGAACACTGGTTAAAATCGCTTGAAATTGATTTAATCAATATAAACAAATTTGACTTGGGATCCCACTACTGCAGGCCCTCTATTAATCACGGTGGGTCTTGTATATATGTTAGTAAAATTTAAATTTTAAAGAATTTGACATAATTAAATCAATTTCAATAGAACAAGTTTGTGAGCTATCTGCAGTGGAACTGACCGACTATAATGTTGTAATTGTTTGTTTATACAGGTCAAACCTAACGAATACAAACCAATTTTATCCATGCTTAGAACGACTTCTCGAGATCTTAGTCAATAGCAAAAAGGATTGCATTGTGGTAGGTGATTGTAATATAGATTCAGTATGTTCTCTTAATAGTGACCAAAAAAAATTAACAGACATTTTAAATACGCGAAATTTTTGTAACATTGTTGATTTCCCCACGAGAGTGACGGCTTCGACGAGTACGTGTATCGATCACGTGTACGTTCGTGAGGAGAGAGCGCAGGTCGGGACTGTGCGCGCGACCGCCGTGGACTCGCAGCTCAGCGACCACTACGCCGTGCGCGTCGAGCTGCAAGCTGCGGCGCGCGCGGTGCCTGCAGCGCATTGCTTATCTCGGAGCTACTCGCGAGCAAACACATGCAATTTCATCGCCTCCATTGAGAGTATTGATTGGGACGAAGTGAAAAGTAAGCGTCGTTCAGCCGAACAGCTATCAAGGGCGGTAGTCAACATCTTAAAATATTTGTTAGACAAGTCCTTTCCGTTAAAACGACATGCTATAAATAATAAGATCGACTCTTGGGTTACAAACGAGATAATTGCATTAGAATCCATACTTAAGGAAAATAAGAGCCTGATTTTTAAATTTCCCTCTAATACGACATTGTTAACGAAACTTAGCGAATTTCAGAGCAAATACGACAACATTATAAATTATGAGCGCTGTAAGCATTTCAGTAATATGATAGGCAACGCCACGAACCGATATAAGTGTATGTGGAATGTTGTTAGACAAGAAACAGGGCAAAAGAAGCGAAAAAGCCTTTTTTTAGATTGCATTAGGGCATATGACGGCTCCAGATTTGCAAATAAGTCGGAGATAGTGAATGCAGTTAATTCGCATTTCGTGAACGCTGCATTAACGTGCGGAGCCCCCAAGGCTGACTTGGTGGCGGCGCAGCTCTCGCTGTCCCGAGCACGGCCCCCGGCAGACCGTTCTTTCAGATTTCTACCTTTCACGCCTTCGGAAGTTTATAAAACTATCAGCACCGGGGTCGCACGGAAAAATACTAAAGATATATACGGAATGTCGGTATCGCTTCTGAATGCGGCAGCTGAGCCATTGTCACCTATCCTCTCTCATCTTTTTAATATTTGCTTGAATGAGGGTCGATATCCACAGGAATTGAAAAATGTTAGAGTTTCACCACTCTTCAAGGGAAAGGGGACTAAGGAGGACGTAAATAATTATCGGCCAGTATCCATAATCCCAGTATTAGCCAAAATCTTTGAATACGGACTCAGCACAAGAATCATAGACTTTTTGACATCGACTTTATCTCTCTCCGATAGGCAATACGCGTACCGGACCGGTCGGTCGACGACGGACATGGCCAGGGAATTGGTCAGGCAGGTGATGGAAGCTCGGGAGCAGAGACAACAGGTGGCGGTGATAATGTGTGACCTTTCTAAAGCGTTTGACGTAGCTGATCACCGTCTCATCGCCGCCAAGCTCCTACACTACGGTTTCAACGGTCCGACACTATCACTTCTGGTGGATTTTATGGCGAACCGCAATCAGGTAGTTGCTGGTGAAGGAGGCAAATTTATTTCAGAACCACTTAAAACATCCATCGGGGTTGCACAGGGATCAAGTCTATCAAACATCATGTTCTCTCTCCTTCTTAACGACCTGCCGGACTGCATCTGTGATGCTAACATCTTCATGTACGCAGATGATGTGGCTGCGATCGTTACAGCACCGAGTAGTGAACTTTTGGAAGGGAAACTGAATATGATAGCCGAGAAACTATATCACTGGTTCTCTTATAACGGATTCCTGCTCAATATCAATAAAACAAAATACATGTACTTTAATGTCACCGGTAGAGATAACTGCTCCCTGTCTGTCACTCTAGGCGGCAACGCGATCAGTCAAGTAAAAACTGCACCATTCTTGGGTTTTGAGCTAGACGAAGGGCTAACCTGGGAACTACATATCGACAAACTTTGTAAGAGAATTGGGCAAGCCTGTTTCGCATTGTGGCGTTTGTCGGCAATACTGGACCAAAACATGGCACGAAGTTGCTACTTTGCATCTGTCCACTCGCTCTTACAATATGGCATAGAGCTTTGGGCAGAGCCGCTGATTGGGAGCGAGCGTTTAGAATGCAGAAGAAAGCACTCCGTGCATTAGTAAGAGTTCCTTGGGACACGCCAGCTCGCCCAATATTCATAAGGCTAGCGATAATGACGGTCCCCGCCATGATAGTATTTCGTGCGGCTATTTATGCACGCCAGCATCTGGATGAATACGCAATGTTCGGTGACGGCCATAATTACTGCACACGAAATGCGCAAAAGTTAAGAGCCGTGACGCGGCGACTCACGAAGACGTCGAAGCTGATCCACGTGATGGGGCCATCAGTCTATAACCGCCTTCCAGACGTTATCACCAGTGCTCCATCGATGCAATCCTTTAAGCACAGACTTAAAAACTGGCTTGTAAAAAAACCGTTTTATAGGTTTGATGAATTTTTTAGCTGACTTCTAATTAATTGTATTATTATTACTTATATTTAATGTTCATTTTCAATGATTTATTTTACAATTTAATGTATATATCATACAACAAGAAATTATGACTACATGAATCAACTGTTCTTTGCAACAGCTATTATTATTATCATCTTCATAATTTTTATTATTTAATATTTTTTGACATGTAACATATTGTTATCAATAAATGAACTATGAACTATGAACTATTAAAAAAAGATATTCTGTTGAATTGAAAACCTTCGCCTTTTTTGAAGTCATAAATAAAATATAAAATAGTTTTCGTTGCTATGAAATAGGTAATATTATATGTTGAATATATATCTTCTAATATATCGATGGCAGCAAAGAATAAACGGACATCTACATTTTTAGCAAAAAGTTTTTTTTTCAAAATTTGCTTCCAATGAATCCTATCTACAAGTCTGCATTAAAATAAAATCGAATTTCATAATAATGGCCAATATCTGGCACGTATATGAAGACATCTACACTTGATTTTCAAAAAACATCGCAGTAGAACCGGACATTTGAATTTACCCGCCATTACTTCGTAACTTTGACCAGTGATTGAGACGTCAACAAAGACATCTGTCACTAGTCTCATTAGTTTTGAGGTTATGTTGCCACGTAAACACGGACATCTGTCTTTTGTCCGTTTATACGTCGTACTTTTTTCAGATGACTCAATTTATTAATTTATTATTTCTCGTTATAACTTGAATTTTAATACTAACTGTGCATTATCTGAAAAGTTATACGAACAGTTTATTATAAACTAATTATGTATTAAACTTTTTTTAGATTCTGATACAGAAAATGAATTATTGATTCAGCCAAGTGATTTGCGAATAGAGATGGATGAAAAATTAGAAATAGAATCATTTAATAAAAACGGATATCTGCCAGACATCTTCATTTACGTCTAAAGATTTTCAAAGTATAAAAAGACATCTACATTATTTCAGTAAAAAATATAAAGGCTCTTCCCTGTCTCCCTCAGCGTCACTCATTGTAGGTGGCAATAAATCGGTTGATGTTAAAATGAAAAGAATCTTCAATAGATTTTAACACAATATAATAATTGTTCATGTAGAAAACTAATACGACGAATATCTTCTATTAGGCACTAGTAATAAAGTTCAACACTTAATAATCGCTTTTATAATCAATATACGATGATTTAAACGGATTCAATTCACAGACGTCGGCGATCCGTCAATGCTTCGTCACGCGCCATATTTTCTTGTCCGCTCAAGCCACAGACAACTCAAGCCAATATGGCCGCCCGCTTTGACGTTCCACCAGAGCGAGTTGTCAGAAACGTCACTCTCGTCCGTGTAGATGTCAGATTAGTTCGCAACAATAATCATAGATGGCGCTTTGCGAGAGCGCCGTCACGGCCGGACTGACAGTCGACCGTCCACGGGCGATCATTGATGTAGTCACTCTGTAATCATAAGTGAAAGATAAATATCACACGCTCGTCCATTCTGACATATCACCTTATAATAATGTTGGACCGGACAACTACGTCCCTTCGACCATACCAGCGTATGGACCGGACAATAGCGTCCTATCGACCAGCGTTATCTCCCTTAATCTCACAGAATAAAGTAAAGTAGACCTCTGCGTCCTTTCGACCAAGCATGGACCGGACAACAGTTCCACTTACATCGAGTCAACGAAACATATGGACCGGACAAGCACTTTCTCCAAGCACCGTCCCTTCGACCACAATAAAATTTTACATTCACATTTTACATTCACTAATGCGTCCCTGCAAACGAACCAAAGCACATAGAACACTATTGCTCGGGTTCCGAATCGGACAACATTATCTTACAAGCCACAAAGAAATTATTTAACTGCAAATATAACTGTTTAGTACCTCTGGTTTGCGGACTATCTTTCTTATTGCGCCTCTCTTCATAGACATGATTATTAAATAATTTATTTTAATTGTAATCGGCATATTTTATTTAAATTTTCGTATTATACGGTGTATTTTCAGTGTGTCAGAGTCTGCGGATAAGGTATCGTAACTGCACACGGATATTGTGTCGCTATTCCCATCACAAGGACCCCCGTTTTCAACATCATCTGGCGCCGTCACGGCCTCCTCATCACTACTTTCGTTCAGCATGCTCATAGCTACTTCACTTAACCCTACATGACCTTCAGGTACGAGACGCAAGTTTTCGTGAGCGTATTTGTATGTTCTTTGCGATCCATTAAGATTTTTCAGTTCGTATCTATCATTATCGAGGACTTCGGTTATAAGAAAAGGCCCTTTACATTTTCGGTCTAACTTTGTCTGATTACGCTCAGAGCTTTTAATAAAAACAAAGTCCCCTTTGGCAAATGGTTTTACAGTGGCTCGACCGCGATTAAACCTCTCAGTATCAGATTTAGCTGCTTTTTCTATATTTTCTGAAGCTTCCATTCGAACAGATGTCAGATCAAGGCGAGGATCTGGAAGACTAGAGGAGATTTTAGCTAAGCCCAGAGACTGCGCACGAATACCGAACATGAGCTCTGTCGGGGAAAATTTGGTGACTCATGATTTTGTCTATTGAGTGCTAATTGAACCTTGCCAAGCTCATCGCGCCAAGTTTTATTGGGATTGTTTTCCACAATGGTCAAAATACTTTTTAATGTGCGCATAACCCGCTCAACCTGCCCATTTGCCCTACTCGATCCCGTTGCGATGAAATGGAGTTCTATGTTGTTCTCTGAACAGAACGTTTTGAACTCTGTACTTACATAGCAACGTCCTGGGTCTGCTATAACGTGTTTTGGTGCTCCAAAAAGATTTACTGCTTTTTCAAGGGCGACTACAGCACTAGCGGAATTTAGGGAAGAAGTGTGTTCCAGTAATACATATTTTGTAAATCCGTCTATGATTACGGAGCAATATTCTTTTTGGTCGCTTTTTCCACTTAACTTGCCTGAAAAGTCTATGTGGATCGTATGCCATGGCACTGATACTCTGGGGATGGAGTGGAGACGTATAGGATGCGCTCCGGATGGGCCCTTGGAAGCTTTACATATGATACACGAGTCAATATACTTGCGAACGCATTTCGACATCTCTGGAAACCAGTAGTGCTCTAAGTGTTGGATTTCGGAGTGAACATGGTTAATGAGCGTCCATATGAGTGATCGTGGCACAATTGGAAGCCAAGAACAAACCTTATTCCTATTGATCTTTCGGTAAAGCAATCCGTTGCGAACATCATACGTACTCGCTACCTTCTCAGGAAGCTCTTTATTAGAACGTTGCTTGATAATATTTTGAATTTCAGTATCCCTTTTTTTTGCTCTACTAACAACCAACCCTCATGGAGTTCTGTAAAGTTTACTACCCTATGCTGCGGTAAAGAACCGGAAGAATTGGGTTTTACACCATTGACAAAGTGATTTCGTGACAAATAATCAGCGTGCTCCATATTGCGGCCTTCTCGATACAGAATGTCGAAGTCAAAAGACTGTAGGTAGGCCCACCACCGATGGACGCGTGGGGTCAGGTCTGTTTTGTACTTTGATGCTTTCAACGAGTTACAGTCTGTGAACACTGTGAATTTGTGTTTGTGACCAACAAGATAATGACGAAAATGCTCTTTTGCTCGCACTACAGCCATCGTCTCAAGCTCATATGAGTGATATCTTGACTCAACTTCGGTTGTACGGCGGCTGTAGTACGCTATAACATGAGGCATAGAGTCTTTCTTCTGTATGAGAATCGCACCATATCCCTCAGAGCTCGCATCAGTGTGTAATTCGACTGGTAGCTCGGGGTCGAATATCGTCAATACTGGACTAGATGTCAGTACAGCTATTATGGATTGACGGATTGATTCATGTTTATCTGTCCATTTAATGGGACCTTTCAAACTCGTCAATGGATACAAGGGGCCAGCAATTTTCGAGAAATTAGGGATAAACTTCCTGAAGTAAGAAGCCAGGCCTAAAAACTGTCTTACTTGTGTTGCAGTCTTGGGGGGTGGGGCATTTGTTAGAGACTGAATTTTAAGAGAGGGTTTTATGGTACCTGATTCGATAGCGTAACCCAAATATTCTATTTTAGTTTTCATGAATTTACACTTTCGCAAATTGAACGAGAAGCCTGCTTTTTTTTGTGGGTCTTGTAATTTTATTTCCATTTTCCCCGTCTTGACTCGCTTACTTGGAACACCCTCTATAAAATTATCAGCATATTTATTCAGAATTTCAATAAGTTTCATCCTATCGTTTCCCGTTAAATCAGTGTCTATCGCATTGAAATAAATTTTACTTTTCTGTACTCTACATGTGTTAGTTTGCTCTATAGCTTTAATCACAAGTTTATTGTTATCAATTTCAACACGAACACCGCTGTTAAGAATGTCCCTACCTATAATAATAGGGTCACTGATGCACGATCAGGGACAACATGAAATAACAAGGATGTTGAAATATCCCCAAGTTTGATGGCACTGTAGATTTGCGATGTGCACTTCAAATCGTCTCCTCCTATTCCAGTAAGATAAACTAGATTTTTATGCATGTTACCCTGAAAGCATTTAGTTAAACCCTCGTTAAGGAATGAGCAAGATGACCCGCTATCGAAAAGAAAAGGGACTGTCTCACCAGATGATGTTGTAAGGGTACCTCTTGACGACTTATGCTCGCAAGTTTGTACGCTTTCCTTGGCCGTCGATCCTATAATCTTCTTTTCGTTGCATGTGGTAGACAAGTGACCTAGCTTGCCACAGGAGAAACATTTCACTTGAGCTTTTTCAATAGCACGCTGTGACCCGCTACGTGCATCACTAGATTTATGTTGCAGATTTTGGTTTTGGACACGTTTCCAGCAATCTGCTTGCTTGTGTCCAGGTACACCACAGGTGTGACACGTTCCCGTAAATTTGGTGTCTGACAGACGTGCCTTCTTTCTGTCGGGCTCTTGACCAACATTTCCTTCTGTGCGTCTTTTCAAAGAAATGCCACCGAGTATGCGAAACAATTGCGTTCTGGTACTAATGACGTGTGAGTTTAACTCGCGGCGTATCATTACATCTTTGTAGGATAGTACCGAAATAACGAATCCTGTGATAACTTCTTCAGCCATTTCAAGTTTTGGTATGCGCTCGATCATATTCCATAATCTCATGGCAGCAGCAGCTGCTGTTTCCTTTTCACTGATTTGAAATCGCAGAACTTCATCAAAATGATCTTGAACGCACTTTGGTTTCGCAAATTTGGCCAATAGCGATTCCTTTACCGTGATCCACTTTAAATCATTGAGATTTAACATTGTTAAACAATTTGCAGCCCGTCCTTTGAGAGCGCTGGTAAGTGCCATGAGTAAATCGACTCCTGTTAACCCCTTTTTGTTTACAATCATCTCCGTAACCCTGCACCATCCTTCAATGTCAGCATCGTTGTCGTCAGGGTTAAACTGGATAAAATGGGCATTACTTGTGCTCACTGTTTGCGTTTCCGACTTATTCAGTATACGAGATAGCAAACTTTCCATGTTGCTAAAGAAGTTCATCGCGCTATGTTCCGAGCTAGGTTTTTCATTTGTGGGGGAATCTTTTGATCCCACTTCTGATAAAGGCTCTTCCCTGTCTCCCTCAGCGTCACTCATTGTAGGTGGCAATAAATCGGTTGATGTTAAAATGAAAAGAATCTTCAATAGATTTTAACACAATATAATAATTGTTCATGTAGAAAACTAATACGACGAATATCTTCTATTAGGCACTAGTAATAAAGTTCAACACTTAATAATCGCTTTTATAATCAATATACGATGATTTAAACGGATTCAATTCACAGACGTCGGCGATCCGTCAATGCTTCGTCACGCGCCATATTTTCTTGTCCGCTCAAGCCACAGACAACTCAAGCCAATATGGCCGCCCGCTTTGACGTTCCACCAGAGCGAGTTGTCAGAAACGTCACTCTCGTCCGTGTAGATGTCAGATTAGTTCGCAACAATAATCATAGATGGCGCTTTGCGAGAGCGCCGTCAAATATATATATATATTAAACCTCTTATATAATCAATAAAAAGCACTTTTTTAATTCATTATTCGAAGTTTCATGTAAATCGGCCAATAACTCTCAAAATGACGACAATTTTTTACTAAATGTGCTCTACTGTAAAGTTGCACTTTTGCAGATGTCTTTTTATTCTTTGCTGCCATCGATATACAATTTCCATGTCACAATGTTATATACCGTACTCCTCCGAAACGGCTTTAACGATTATTATGAAATTTTATATGCGTATTCAGTAGGTCTGAGAATCGGCTACTGTCTATTTTTCATTTTGCAAAACAACGTTTGCTGGGGTCGGCGCGTTATATCTTAATATATATAAATCTCGTGTCACAATGTTTGTCCTCAATGGACTCCTAAACCACTTAACCGATTATAATAAAATTCGCACACCATGTGCAGTTCGATCCAACTTGAGAGATAGGATGGTTTTTACGACGAGAAAAATTCGAATAATTTCCGGGAAAATTTTATACCCGTGCGACGCCGGGGCGGGCCGCTAGTATAGTTATATGTTTCCTTCCTATAACACCACTGCCTTTCTCGCTACTCTTGATCCTGTCCATCTAAAGGTTGCCTGGAAGGGATCGCTCATAGCGATAAAGCTGCCTATAGTACTCCAACATTCCGTTTATATATTAAGTGTATGTTTATTTTTTGTATATTTTGTGTGGTGTGCAATAAAGTGTTATCTTATCTAATCTAAACATGGAGTTTTTCACATAAGTAGCTTAGGGTACCCAGTTATCTTGCTTCAGGGCTCTCAACCACCTAGCTACGCCACATATCCTTCTACTATAGTAGTTGCCTACCTATTAACCACCTTACCATAATAATGTCAAAGTCAAAGTCAAAGTCAAAACGTTTATTTCCTTAGAAGCCTATGCTTACATGGACAGGTCAACTTAAATCTAATTTAAATAAAAACTAAGAATAATCAAGGAAATAACATAGTCTTGACAGTTCGCTTCAATTTTTTACACTGAGTTGAGAAGCGAATAGAACAACTCAATGTTTGATTAACTCGCATCCAATACAGTTAGATTCAATTGAGATGTATTTCAGCTTAGATAATTATCAGGTACCGGGTCTTCGACCTAATAATTATAATTATATCCTGTTATGGTAAACGACATGCCCGTAATTGCCCTGAGCAATCGGTGAAAATAACGTCTATTTGTTTCGGGTAATATCTGAAACTGTTAGTTCCATTTTGACGAAGCTTTTAACGGCAGATGGCTAGAAATATGTATAGTAAAAATTTACCGCAAGATAGATTGAAATTTTTAAGGGAAAAGGTATAACCATTGTGGTTCATTATTCATTAACTTTATTAAATTACATAACGGAGGAGGTTATTACAATACTGTGTTGTAATAACCTCCTTCAAAAACAAACGATTTTACAGGAAACGAATATAAAAAAACAGTTTTAATTTAATTATTTTTCATTTGCAACTTTGTTTTATGAGTTTAGTCAATGTAAGGAAATCCTTTGAGTTAGGTGATAAAGTTTTAAAAATATTGTTTCCGGTAGTTAGAATTAAGGTGTGCGTTGTAGACAGGAGGAGTTTTAGGAGGTATAAATATAATGCATTTTAATAGCTAACCTAACCTAACTTGGGAAATACAACCCTTAGATTTTTCCATGGACGCCGTTGATAGAAAATAACCGTTTTCTTGGACATCAACTCCTAGTATGCGCTGGTCAACCCGCTTGCCAAACTAGGCGAGAGTGAGCAAACCTCATCGTCTTTTAACGTACCCACTGCTGGGACACAGGGACTTCTCTCTTAGCGAGGGAGATTAGGCCTTAACTCACCACGCTGGCCAAGGGCGGGTTCGTGAATGTCACATATCCTTCAAACTCTTTAAAGTTCTCAGAACATGCCGGTTCCCTCACGATGTTTGCCTTCACCGTTAATGCACGTGTTTAAAGTGCACATACACTTCTCAAGACGAAAAATCCAGAGGTGCGTGGCGGGGTTTGTACCCACAACCTTCGGAAAGAAAGTAGTGTCCTCCCACTAAACCAATACCAACCTAAATATGATTAATTGTTTTATGTACGGCATGCGACTACCGACGGCTGAAACGATAGAATCAAGTTACATTTACGCAATTTCTCCTTAATTTTCAGACTCTTCAGACAGCTGTAACTCTTACGACGCTCCGGAGAGTATGATGCGGTATATTCCAAGATATTCTGGTATGTAGCCAATGGACTAGAAGGTTTTTCAGTCCTCGCTATTACTAGAAAAAGTCCCGTGCCGAAATGGACTAAGAGCCAGGGCCTGCCAGACCTACGTTATAGTATAAAGGCTGAATTTTTTTTCACGTGTTCTCACTGGTGTAGGGAACAATGTTTGGGGGTTACGAACCTGGAGTAACGGTGCCTTCAGTAGGTATCAGGCAATCAAGGCGTGCAGTACCTGAGCTCTCTCACGTCATATACACAAATTCCGTTCAATAATATTATATTATTCTAAATTTGTTCAGTTATGTCATGATTATTAAATAAAACAAATCTATTCCTGTATATTTTATATTATTATTGAAAAATTATTGAATGATAATTGTCCAGTAATATTCGTATATACTTTTTATTAATTATAATATTTAAATTGCAGGAATTTAATACAGTAAATGCATTTATGTACCTGAGCAATGCTCTCGTATTTGACTTTCTTTGGTGTCTGGGGGAGCGTTAGACCCTTCGGATATGTCTGGCTTTTAGAATAATGACTTAAAATGGTCATTAGAATATTGTGTATTAATCTCAGCTTTTATAATATGACGTGAGAGAGCTCAGGTACTGCACGCCTTGATTGCCTGATACCTACTGAAGGCACCGTAAATCCAGGTTCGTAACCCCCAAACATTGTTCCCTACACCAGTGAGAACACGTGAAAAAAAATTCAGCTGTTATACTTTAACGTAAGTCTGGCAGGCCCTGGCTCTCCCTCTATAACTGTCAGTCTATATTTAAAAACTACAGAACGGATTTTGATGCGGTTTTCAGCAATAAATAGTGATATAAAACTTTGTTTACAACATGGTATAAAACTAAACTTTAAGACGTTTACATGTACTTACCTGTTTCAGATAAATCAATTCGCAATGTAACACACCCAGTTAGTTCATTAAGCACAAACAATGGCCCAACTGATCAAACTAAATTCAGCAATGATAAACAAATCACTCAATCAGAGAAGAGACGTAAGATAGCATTTAATCAAACTGATAGCTCTAAATATCCTACAAGTCATTATTCAACACCAGATAATACTACAAATATATCTGATCAAAACGAAAGTCTATCAGAAAAAAGTGATAGACAAAATGCAGATTGTAATGTGATTGAACCACGCGAAGTGAATAGACTTGAAATGGAAAAAAGTAAGATAGCTGAAACTGAAACAGCAGATTATGAAAAACAAAAATCAAAAACAGGGGAGGTGTCGCGTAAATCTTTACGCCCTAAAAAGGTAAGTCCTATTATTATTCTCGATATAAGATATAAAAACACTTTATACATGCAAAATATACGTACAACAACACGTAAAACAAGAAATGTACAATGGGCTGCCTTATCGCTAAAAAGCTATAAGATATCATAATGTAGGTCATAAAATAGTTTTTTGTATGGGAAATTAACAATCAAACCTCAAATATAAAATTTGTAAAACAAGTAAAACAGTATCCTTACTTATATAATTATAAAATAACAGATTACTCAAGAAAGGACGTAACATAAAGAAATGTATATGTACGTTTGTTTAAGTTGTAATTATTTCATTATCATCATCAGCCTATTAATGTTCCCACTGCTGGGACACAGGGACTTATATGTTGGTGAGAGAGATTAGGTTCACCACGCTGGCCAAGTGCGGGTTGGTGAATGTCACATGTCCTTCAACTCTTTAAAGTTCTCAGAACATGCCGCTTTCCTCACGATGTTCGCCTTCACCGTTAAATCACGTGTTAAAAGCGCACATACATTTTTCTAGAAGTAAAATCTAGAGGTGCATGGCGAGAATTGAACCTTCGGAATACAATTCGAGTGTGTTCCCACTTAGCCAACACGGCTTTATCAATTATTTCATTTTACAGTACCTAATTAATAATCCTGAATTATTTACTTATTCTTCAATATAATTTTGAGATGTTGATACTGATTTAACTAAATAAAACTTTTCAGGCTCCAATTATGAAATTGCCAAGATAAGGATTTTTAAATTTAACTTTCACAGGAACAGATTATCTAGAAATTAAGTTTTCTTTGTAGCAAGTGTTTTACTTAGCAAAAGTTATCTAAAATTATAAACATCTACTGAATTTATCAGGAAACTTTTTGAATATTCAATTGAATTTTTGTCTATTTTTGTTGTATTGGAAATAACTTTGTACCGTCTGTGTAAAATTACTCGCGTAACTGCTTGTCTCAGTGGTGAAAGGTAGCGGGTTCGATTCCAGCCGAGGAGGAAAGGTACACACACTTACGCCCACATACACACTCACACACACACTCACACAAATCAAATTTATCTATTAGATTGGAATAATGATATGATAAAAATTTGGATATGATTGAAACGGAGAGGTCATTAATATACGCGACACAGATATAATAACTAAATGCGAATATTTTGTACATAGTTACCCTATGTTTAAGTTTTCCAAATATAAACATTTTTATTTAAATAAAACAAAAGTGTGTGTATGTTCTGCACGCACTTTCTCCTCGGACTTGGTATTTAACATGTATAATACAAAAATCTATAATCAATGCCTATTATATTATTAAGTAGTGCTTATTAGTTTATTTATGTAGCCTATTGTTTATGTCTTTTAGCCTGAGATACAAGATTACCCTAGTTCAGGCTCATGTATTCTATACCTATTTTAAACATTTTTATACCTATATATAAGTGAATTTTGTTAATATTTGAATAAAATGTATTATTATTATTTATTTATTATTTTAAGCATTTCAGATGCCTAGTATCCGTAACACAACCTAAGAGCTTGCCACGGGGCTAGATGTTGTAGTGTGGATTGTACGGCAATATTTATTTTATACACTTTCTTAACAAAAATAATGTAGATACTTTTAATCTTGACACTTTTAATATGGCATCTTATAATATAAGACTTAATAAAAAACGTGGTGGGACATTAATTTTAGCTAACAATAGTAGAAATGTGAAAGACATTTTATTTTGTAAAAAAGTGTACAAGATCAATACTTTTGAAGTCTGTGGAGTAAGGGATGTTGACTATAATCTTAATATATGCTGTTTGTATAGAGTCCCAGACGTAAACAATTTCAATGACTTTATATCTATATTTGAAAAACTACTGGAACACTTTTTCGACAAAACTTGCATTATCTTTGGAGATTTTAACGTAAATTTGACTCAGGATAGTAAATACAAAGATGAATTTTTGACTCTCATTAGATGTTATAATTTTAGACATATTATTAAGGACAGTACTTTTTTTAGAAATGACACAGAGTCATGCATTGACAATATTATAACGAACATACCAGAGGCTAATGTAATGAGCTCGAGTGTAGACAGAAACGGTCTTGGAGATGGTCATTGCGGGCTTCTATGTAGACTTGGAGTTAGCCACTTACGGGAATCCACAAAGCATGAACACTATATTGCTAACCGTAGATTGTTCTCTAATCTCAACGCTTTGGCTTTTAGGAAGGGTTTACAGGACACTAATCTGAGCTTATGTAATGTAAATGGGTTCATTGAGACACTTAAGTCCTTATTCCAAACATCTTTTAAGAAAAAAACTTTAAGACTAAATGAATTTAAAGATTGTAAAATAAACTGGGTTTCTAAGGGAATTAGAACTTCCAGTAAAGTGAAGAGGTTCCTTAACACAATTGATAAGTCTTTTAGTCACCAATCATTTTTGGATTATAGATTGAATTATTTAAGACAATACAAAAAAATGTTGACATGTGCGAAAAAATTGGCGGTAAGAAGGGAAATTGAAAGAGCAAACAATAAACCAAAATTTATTTGGAAAGTTATCAACAAGCACAGAAATAAAAATAAAGTAAAAGCGGTAGATCAAATGAAATTGAAAGTTAATGACGAAATAATTACTGACGCTCAAATGATAGCAAACATATTTTCAGAGCAGTACGATATCAAACTAGATGAATGTAATAAAAATGACGATGTTAAAACTGACTATAATGATGAAAATAAGTGCCGTGATACAGATGTTAATTTTGATTATACTTTAGCTATGACATATTTAAATAATTACACCACTAGAATAAGCACTGACATTGAATTCAACTTGACAAATAGTAATGAAATAAAACTAATAGTATTGAAAATGAAAAACAAGAAATCTTATGGACATGATGAAATTCCTATAAATATAATTAAAAATAACATCGATCTACTGGCGGAACCCCTTTCTAATTTTTATAATAACTGTCTTGCGTTGAATATTTTTCCTGATCAGCTGAAAATAGCCCGTGTTATTCCTGTCCACAAAAAAGGGAAACAGAATGATCCGAAAAATTATAGACCCATCTCCTTACTGACAACCTTATCCAAAATTTTTGAAAAACTTATTAAGGACAGATTGGTCCGTCACCTCAACGTTAACAATATTCTTAATAAACGTCAGTTTGGATATCAAGTAAACCTAGGAACCTGTGATGCAATTGATGTTCTGGTTAGTGATATCATCACTAATCTTAATCAGAAAAAGAAAGTAGCTGGCCTATTCTTGGATCTATCATCAGCTTTTGATATGATCGACCACAAGTTGCTACTCGCTAAACTCGAACACTACGGTATAAGGGGTGCTACCCTATCTCTCATCAAATCGTATTTAAGTAACCGTAAACAGTTGGTAGAGATAAAGTCCATCGTAAATAGGAGAGAGACAATCACTAAGTCTAAAGCGGTAACAATCAGGAGGGGTGTACCCCAAGGCTCTATTTTGGGTCCTATATTCTTCGTAATTTTTCTAAATGACATCATAAACTATGTAACTTCTACTGTAACTGACATTGATTTGATAATTTATGCGGATGACACAAATGCTGTGGTCCCTGCTTTTGACATAGAGAATCTAGAAAATAGTTTGCTAAATACCATGGCAGCTTTCAGCGACTGGTTTGAAGCAAACAAACTTAAAGTTAATGTTAAAAAGACTAATGCAATCCTTTTCAAATCGACATCCCGCAGTAAAGATAAAATTAATATAGAATTTAATAACGTGAAAGTAGAATTTTCGAGCTGTGTTAAGTTTTTAGGCGTGAATATTGACGAATTCCTCAACTGGAAAGATGAGTTGGCGTCTTTGGAGAATTCTTTGAGTTCTGCTTGCTATGCTCTTAGAAGTCTCAGAGACGAATTGACTATAGAACAACTTAAGATGGTTTATTTTGCTCTAGTTGAATCTAAGCTTAGATACAGCATTAAATTCTGGGGAGGTAGCTATAACTATAATATTAACAAAGCTTTCATTATGCAAAAGCGTGCGATTCGTACTATTGTTAGAATAGCCCAGAGAGAATCCTGTAAAGACTTTTTTAGGAAGCTCAATATACTGACTGTACCAAGTCTTTATATCTTGGTTACGTTGATGGATGTTGTTAAGCACCCTCTTAAATATGAAACCAATGACCAAAAATTAGACCGTGTTTCTACAAGGAGGAAAAACTTATGTTGTCCATACCAACCAACTCTAAAGGTCGCAAAACATTGCTCTAGGTATCAAGCGGTTTTATTGTTCAATGCATTACCTACTGCCATGAAAACAATTGAAGATCCTATAGAATTTAAAAATAAATTAAAGGAAATTTTGTTGAAAGGGTGTTACTACTCAGTTGATGACTTTTTTTCTGATGACATTATCTTTAACTAATTTTTTATTTATTGATTGTATTGACATTTTTAATTTTGATTTAATTTTATTTGTTATTGTTATATGATTTCAGCTTTATTATTTTTTATTTTTCATTTTATTTTTGATTTATATTGATTTGTCTAATTTTTCTTTTATAAGTGGACTAATTTATTGATTTATTATTATAACTTTTTGACATATTTGGTATTAATGTAATTTTCAAATACAATGTAATAATTGTGAAATGAAATAAATTTATGAATTATGAATATATTTAACTATGTATTGTGATGTAATAGAATTAAAACATTGTTTACTATCATTGTCATTATTATAAAATCGTTTAGATAAAGTATTCATCATTCTCCTGCCCTTATCCCACATTATGTGGGGTCGGCACAACATGTTTTTTCCTTCCATTTTTCTCTGTCACTCGTAATCTCAACACTCGCTCATTAAAAAAAAACAAAGAGTTTAGATAAAGTTTTACGGTTGATATTTAATGCATTGAGATAATAATTAAAGTGAAAATGTGAGTAATATGTAGTTCGGGATAAGAGAAATACTGTAAAAACTTAAACTCAAAATAATACAGTAACTATTTATTTTAAGAGCTACAATGCTTTTTATGTGACAATTTTTTTATTTTTTTACAGATTTCTAAAAGAAGACGTATTTTGAAGAAGCACCAAGCATCGCAAACAGAACGGGTCTCTTTCCATTCTTGCATCGAAAACAGAGACAGCAATATCGACGGAAACCTCCCATTTGGCTATCTTCTAATACACGATTCTTTTCACTCGAGATATCCATCGAAAATCGTAGTCTCTTCTTTGAAAAGTAAAGTCAGGAATTTGATCCCTCAATAATTAAATAAAAGTTGTTTAAAAGTAACCTATCTAAATTAAAATAATGATTATAGGTAAATAAATAATTGATACAAAATTTAAATGCATGTTTCAATAAATTTTCACATAAAAAGTTCTACAGGTGAAACAAAAGTTTCGATCAGTATGGGAAGGTCTGAAAAAAAACATAGACAAGATTTGTTCTTAGGAACCATGTTATCTGTATTAGCAAAATGAAAAATTGTATTCACATATTTAAAAATAGCTTGGAATCGAACCGGACTTTTTGCAAAATTTAATAAACTCTATTTTTATTCAGACATCTAAGAAATCTATGAGATATATTTTCTATGAAACATGATGATGACAATAGATATTTTATTAAACAGAAGGATAAAGTGCTTTAAGAACATACAAAAACATGGCCCCTAGGCGGGAATCGAGCCCGCTATCTCTTGCGCTGCAAGCGGAACCTTCGCCCATCGCGACGCTGAGGCAGTCAATAAAAATATATCTGGGAGTATACAAATTTTTAATTATTTATCTACACAGCGAACTGTCAATTTTTGTTTAAACAATTTAGTTCCATTAATTTTAAGTTAATAGACCGTGGCATCAAGCTTATAGACCGTGTTCCCAATATCGACATCCGAAGACGAACGAAGGTAAAAGATACACGGAGCTAAAATGGAGTTGGGCAGGACACTTGGCGAGACGAAATGATAAAAGGTGGAGTAAGGCAATCACTGAGTGGCGTCCAAGGAACGCCTATAGGAACGTCGGTCGTCCAAAAGCAAGATGGGCTGACGACATCGCTAAAGTAACAGGTCGCGCCTGGATGCAATATGCACAGGACCGAAATAAGTGGCGAGAGCAAGAGGAGGCCTATACCCAGCAGTGGGGGAAATTAGGCGCCGGATGATGATGAAGATAAATTTTAAGGTGACCCGCCATGTATACCCTGTGCTTCTAAGGAAATAAAAGTTTTGACTTTGACTTCACTCGTAAATAAGCGATATCAAAGCGATGGTATCTAGTCCTTGCAATAAGGGACAGTTTTCATTAGCAAAGTTCCAGTTACTTTTTCACACAGACTACATTTTGCCTTTGTCTAAGAGTCGAGAAAATGTATTTTTATTGTACCGTACTTGTTTTAATCCTGCTGAATAACAGCTTGCTATTATGTAGTGCCTACTTAGGAAAAAGTGATAATATCTAAATAGTCCTCTGGTTTAAAAAGTAAAAGCCACTAAACTACTAGTGGTAGGTATTTACTTTTTAAACCAGAGACTTTAAACGTTTATTTTCTTAGTATCACTCGTTGTGTCTTTGACTTAGGTCAAAAATTTAGTAATTACGGGCTTGGGTTGGCCTTGGGCTGTCTAGAACACAATTTGGCTACATTCTATAAACTTGTAAGTAGGATTATTAACCGAAATTTACTTAGTTTTTTTAAATACGAGACGATGGGACCTTATCGGTAGAACTCTACCCTTTTTTATGTAATGCAAAAAGAAATAAAATGGGTGGGAGCGAGAAGTCCTAATCAAGTTCAAAAAGGCATTGATAAAAGGAGACAGCGAATGACGTACAAAATGTGTCATAGTTTTTCTTAATTTTAGGTTGTTTGTTTTGATTAGAGCGCGGTGAGGTTTGTGTATTTTTAGCCCCAGACCAAAAAAGAGGGGTGTTATAAGCTTGACGTGTCTGTCTGTCCGTCTGGGACATCATAGCTCCCGAACGAATAAAGCGATTTCAATTTAGTTTTTTTGTATGAAAGGTGAGTTTGGCGCGTGTGTTCATAGACAGGTTTCATGAAAATCGGTTGTGCTTTTAAAAGTTATGGGGTGAGAGTGGGGAAGGCAAACCGAAAATCTGCAAATATACTCGAGTGGGGTATCGCATCGCGTGCATATTACAAAATATTATGGTGTTATACTTTTAAGGAAATGAAATGTCTTCATTTCCTTAAAAGTATAACACCGTAACAGGAAACGGGGTTTTTTCTTTTATGTTGTCAATTGATATTCAGTGCAAATAAACAATTATGGTGTCCTGTTCCATAGCCGACTGTAATGTAACAAATACCAATAATTCGTATTAAATATACTTTATTTTCAAATTCTTTTATCCCAAATGATGAAAAACAGAATAAATACAATTCAAATATGTATATGGATATCTAAATATAAGATTCTAATATTGCCATGCCCTGTCAGGGCTCATGTTGTTAGCACATATTAATTTTAAGACCAATTGTACACACATGAATGCAATAAATAGAATAGAAAGCCGTGTTGGCTTAGTGGGAGGACACTCGACTTTCATTCCGAAGGTCGTGGGTTCAAACCCCGCCACGCACCTCTGGATTTTTCTTGAGAAATTTATGTGCGCTTTAAACACGTGCTTTAACGGTGAAGGCAAACATAGTGAGGAAACCGGCATGTTCTGAGAACTTCAAAAAAAAAAAAGGAGTTTGAAGGACATGTGACATTCACCAACCCGCACTTGGCCAGCGTGGTGAATTAAGGCCTAATCTCTCTCGTCAAGAGAGAAGTCCCTGTGTCCCAGCAGTGGGAACGTTAATAGGGTGATGATGATGAATGCAATAAATGATTTGATTTTAATTTTGAACACAATTTGACAAAATGCGTATTTTGGTTTGTACGTGTTTTCTTCGAGCAGACTATGTGATTCTTGTATTTCGTACATCAATGGTTTCGGCGCTCTCATTTTATGCATTTCGTGACGTACGGCTGCGATCCAAAGCGGTGCGTTAATTTGAACGGTACGGTCGATTGTTTTAATACATAGCAGCATATTAATAATAATAATAAACATATCCGACAATCCATACAAACACACAACCCCGTGGTAAGCTCTAAGATTGTGTTACGGGTACCTACTAGATATCTATATAAGTTATAAGTTATAGCAATTCGAGCAGTCGCGCAGTTCGCTTTGGTTTTTTTATTAACTACATATTACTATTTTTCGGGATCAATTAAAAGCAGCAGTTAAATGCTTAATTGCCGAAAAATAAAATTGATTTTATTTCGGCTATCAAGTGCATGGAATATTCAAAGGCAAAAACTGGCGCATTAACTATTTCTGACGAGTGTTTGAAAGTTACGTACAGTCAACAGCAAAAGTAAGTGATCAAAATCAACGTTTTAAAACATCTTCTAGTGTGACTTTCGTGATGTAACAAGTTAAATACCAAATTGTCAATTTCAAATGAAATTATAATCGGTCATAACAAAGTTTTCGTAATGACACCGAGGATCGAACTAAATGTGATGAACTGATGACTTAACTAAATATAACACGGTCGTTATTTTTTCGTTTACTTAGAACAAACTACAGTAGTCAGATACTTTTGACTTAAATAACAGTATATATTATTTTGGGACCCTATTTCATCAGTTTATTCTGCTGATGACTGTACCAGCTGCCAGATTTACTCGGCTTTTCAAATAGTTTTCGCCAATCAGGAAATCAATTTGAGTGCTTCTACAGTCCGTTGTTTTTGTAAGGCCTATATTAATTTAAAAAGTATTGTATAGTTTTTTGTTTTCAATTGAATAAATATGCATAATGCTTGCAATAAATAACGTTTATAAATTTTATATTAGGAATGCTATTTATACATTACTAGTCATGACAAATTTACAGGTGTCATAAACGCAATCTCTGCGTGGCCATACTACCTACAATAATTTATCTTAGAAAATCTCATTGTTATTGCAAGGCACTGAAATCAGGCTTTATGCCGTGTTAGATAAGTGGGGCCACACTCGACTCTCACTCCGAAGGTCGTGGGTTCAAATCCCGCCGCGCACCTCTGGATTTTGTTCTTGAGAAGTTTTATATGCGCTTTAAACAAGACAAGGAAACATCGCGAGGAAACCGACATTGTCTAAAAAGTTTGAAGAGCTCGAAGGACATGTGATATTCACCAATCCGCACTTGGCCAGCGAGGTGAATAAAGGCCAAATCTCTCTCGAGAGAAGTCCCCATGTCCCAGCAGTGGGAACGTAAATAGGGGTAACACCACGTTATAGGGGTAACAGTCAGTTGGCATAAATATGCCTTCAGGATCGAGCCCATATTGATGTGACTCAGGTCTTACCCTCTCAACCTGTGAGGTTTTCAGATGTGTCCACCGCTGGGATCTCCTCTTGCTCATTGGACTTATTTTTCTGCACTTATTTCCATCGTTATGGAATGTATTGTTTGACTTCGTGTTGCTTTCAGACTCAATTATCTCTCTCAATATTTGCAGCACGTTTTTTTACTATCGACCATAAAGAAACAGAAAATAAAAATATCTTGTGACAAGACTATAAACCGCAAAATGGACAACATTGAATTCAAAATGGCCGCCGGCGGTCACGTTTGAAAGCTAAATGGGAAATTCTCGGATCTGCCGCGTTCAAAACCTATTGCAGGCTGTTTGAGTAACCTCCAAGCGATCCTTTACTAATTTAACTATAGAAAAAGGTAAAAATATTTAGATTATTGAAATGTAACCTACATTTCAATATATTCTAAATTTCATACTAATGCAATATTAATATCGAACCTATTATATTTTTAACCCCCGACCAAAAAAGAGGGGTGTAATAAGTTTGACGTGTCGGTCTGTCTAGGACATAACAGCTCCCGAACGTAATTAGCGATTTCAATTTAGTTTTAGTTTGGCGCGACTGTTCTTAGACATGTTTCATGAAATCGGTTGTGCCGTTTAAAAGTGACATGACTAAGCTACTTTTTGCACTGTTAAAATAATGTATTGGAGATACAACATAAGTTTTAAATGGCACAACCGATTTTCATGAAACAAGTCTAAGAACACTCGCGCCAAACTGACCTCCCATACAAAAAAACTAAATTAAAATCGTTCCATGCGTTCGGCAGCTATGATGTCCCAGACAGACAGACAGCCAAGTCAAACTTATACGCCCCTCTTTTATGGTCGGGAGTTAAAAATGCAAAAGCATAGAAAGCTCGAACAAATCACAATTTATTTCAGAAACGGGAATGTTTATAATGGATAAGTACATACTCCGTTTCTTTTCGTGCAATACCCTCCATTACCATCTAAAGTTACCATTCTTGGATGTCACACGCGCACTTTGCCTGATTTGAAATAATGCCTCCAATTTCGCGCACTTTGCTAGTGGTGTGGCACGCAGTCTTGTTTTATGCATAAACGTTTGCTTTTCAAAACTGGTCAGAAAGAAGTTTGAGTTGTCTATAGTCTCTATAGGTAGGAGACGCGAGGCTCGATACATTTTATTGACAAAATGTAATAGCGAGATTAATATTACAGAACACAAATAAGCTAGAGCTGTATGTACAGTTTTTAATTGCTTTTTACATTAGATGTTAAAAAAAACTGAGAGATCAGATACAATAAATTTATTTCCTATTTATTTTTGACGTTTCTATTTTATATCATGTATTATTAGTACAAAATAAATAATTTTGAAAATGTGTCACCCAATACTGTTCTATTCTTCAACATAGACAATTGAAATGCCATTTGAACACGCATTTTTTCCGGATTGTCAATGAATGGGCAAAACTTCGTCCATTCATGCGCAGCATTTGGCGAACGGTAAATGCCATAAATCCAAGAAGAAGAAGAACCGTATCTCTTTTGTTATTTTTGTTTAAGAAAATAAAATTGACAATGTTTCTTCTGTTTTATTTAAACAAAATAAAGCGGGCGTTGCTGCCACTAAAATTCCATAGTACATCCTATTTTTTTTTAAAGTTGGTTGAAAATATAAATGTAATGCCTATAATTTGGAATACATCTAATAAGAAGCATTCCAAACAGACGCATCGTGAATGGGCACCTTAACCATCACAGAACTAGCATTCGTTATTTAAATTTGGTTAAGTTTTATTTTTCACATTCATATCAGAACAAAAACTATTTGCTCAGAGTTTTTTTTATCTATGGAAAGCTTATGGTAACTCGAAACCGCGCGTAAAAGCACAAAAGTGAGGGTATAAATAAAATTCACTCCATGACGAATCAAATTCTATTTTTATTCAACTGAAGTAAAAAATATGTTTTTCGATAATATTCTCGTGAAAAATAATGAATTGAGGCGAGCTTGGCGCGCCGGGTTCGGGATCCATGAAGAGGTTGAAGAAAACAGTTTGCCTGTTCTTTGGTAGGCGTAATGGATTCTATTATCATTTTGGTGTTGAACAAAAGAAGTTTCTTGATCTGATTAAGTGTATGACTTTTAAAAGCTTTACCCATACATTTTCAAGGGGTCAAGTGTTTGTATATTCTGAAGGCACTTTCTCCTTGGTCTGGGTGTTTAATATGTGTAATAAAAAATATCTATAAGTGTATGACTATTATATTGAGTATATCAGATGTCTCGTACCCGTAACACGAGCTGATACCTTGCCACGGGGCTAGATGTTGTTGTGTGGATTGTCCGGAAATATTTTTTTTATTTTTTCTCTCAGCAGGAAACTGGACGCATGGAGTAGCAGCGAGGACCAGGATCCCAGGAGACGTATTTCTTTGAGGACTTCGGCCGTGCTCGTGGATGGAGCAGCCAGGATTTACAGGCGACAACTGCATACCCTCATGGAAGGTAGGATGATGCTGTAAATTATTCATATTTATTGGATTTATTGGGATATTCAGATTCAAATCATTTATTGTCAGAGAAATAAGCGAAATAGCTCACTAAAGTGGCAATGGGCAGGCCATGTAGCTCGCAGAACAGATGGCCGGCGTTGGGGCCGGAAAGTTCTTGAATGGAGACCACGAATCGGCAAACGCAGAGTAGGACGTCCACCAGCTAGATGGACGGACGACCTGTTGAAAGTAGCGGGCTCGCGGTGTTTACAAGCTGCTACCGACCGAAGTCACTGGAAGTCTTTGAGGGAGGCCTATGTCGAGCAGTGGACGTACTACGGCTAAAATGATGATGATGATGATGAAGATTGTCAGAGAAATATTCTAGTGCAGTAACTATGACCAGCCAAACAAAATAAATATACATTTGCAATATGTGCAGTAAATACTTAAAAATAAAGTAAAAAATGACAGATATCAAGGTTTTAAATACCATCTAAGAGTCTCCAGTCTAGCTCACCTACCCGTGGTTATTTCTTGATATATTTTATTTATTTAGTAATTCGCTGCGCTTGTCAAACCACTTTTTTGATTTGCATTCGAGAAATTCTTAGAGCCAGCGGCGAACTGTTCGACATGTCAACGACACTTTAATAATTTCCGTTTCGCTGTGACAAAAACCAAAGCTCCTAGTTTTGATCTTTCCTGGTTTGATTTCGTGAAGGAAACCTTAAACATAGCTCTCTGCATCGAATGCCGACGTAAGGCTCTCCCACTTTGAACTACCATACAACAAAAATCTAATCGAATGTGCCAATGCGCTGCATGACCTGATCCCACCATCTCCATTCTATCATCGGTCGCTCAGACGTACGGCTGGGTAACATGCGCACTTAGTGGACCTACCATCAACGCGCACGAAACGCTTCTCGAATTATTTTATAGTGCGCACCGCTAAAGAGTGGAATTAAATAAATAAAATAAAATAAATATAAATATTTCCGGACTACTCACACAGCATCACCTAACCCCAAACTAAGCAGAGCTTGTACTATGGGTGTTAGGTGACTGATATACTACATAGATACATTTTTTTTGCAAATACATACATATGATACATAGAAAACACCCAGACCTGAAACCAGAAATTGTAGATCGTACAAAATCTGGTCTCCCGGCGGGAATCGAACCCGCAACCTCCTGCGCCTCAGGCGGACCTTCGCCCACCGAGCCACAGAGGTCGTCAAATTGTCTCCTGAGTCTGTTTTTCCGATTAAATACAACCTGGTCGGGTTGTATTAAATTTTTATTCCCTTTAAGACCAGAGTGAATAGGCTTTTTCTGGGCAAACTTGCTCCATCGTTGACCTTGTCTTTGCCTTCTTGCTAGACTGTAGTCAAAAGTAAGCCTATAAGATAATAAAAAAAAACCGACATAGTCTGAATAAGATAAATACATATTTATCTTGTATTAAATAAATAAAGCGAACAAATACATTGAAATAATTGTACCTATTTAATCCAATTTCAGATGTGTCAGAAATGGATTTGGCGCTGATAAAAAGAAAGAGAAAATTTATTGGATCTGATAACGATACTCTAACTGGTAAGAAATGATGTTCTTTAATTAATATAGTTGCTCGCAGTAAAGGAAGACATGTTTTAATCCAGGTTTTAATGATTGTATTCCGATCTTATGAGCGTTTACGGCAAGTGCGCTAGTTTCATACAAAAGCAAGCGCGACAGTGTAAAAAGTATTGATTTAAAAAAATATGTTTAAAAAATATGTTAATAAGTTGAATATAATTTGTAATGTTTCTTTTCAGGAGTGTGTTTAACTTTATTGTCAGACAATTAATATATTCTGAACACGTTCCATTACCGTAATAATTAACATAGTTTGAAACATCATTTCTCGTCGCACAATATTAAACGTATATGATCAATATTCTAAACTAGGTAACTATTTTTCCAAAGTAGGTTATATTTTTTATTTATTCACTAGGTCAGTATTTATTTAAGGCTTCGGAACTGATGCAGAAGGGGAAATTATGAAACCTCTCATTGACATAACTTGATAGAATGCACAAATTAATCGAAATAGTTTTTTAACTATATGGACAGTAAAAAGTCCTAATATTATTGATATTTTTTTAACCTGTTCAGCGGTTTGTCTGTGAAAGAGTAGCCAACAATAAAATTTACATTCACAAACTTTACGATAATGGTATTGGTCAAATTCTGTACATATCCAATTCCTTCTACCACCTAGAAAAACTGGGGAGGAATTACAGCTGCAAACTTTTTTTCCGTTTATTAGTTTATCGGGGTTGTATTGAAGTGAGCACATTATTCTGCTTTCATACAGGCTAACCCATAAGTAGGATGTCTTTATTAACGCTCGTAGAACCAACACGAGAGTGTAATTAGGTCAGTGTGCCGCCCAGCCCCATCCGATCAAACTATCGACAGATAAAAATGTTTTCTAGTTTGCGGCAAAAATCCCGCAAACCTCTTAAGCCAAGTGATTTACAAATGTTTTTGTATGAATGTGTCGTAAAAAATCGTCCGAACATTTACCTACTGTCCAAATTGTCGCTTTGACAAAAAGTTACAATGGATAAGTTTTTAACAAAAAATGTAAGCGTCGAAAATATTAATGGATCCTATCGAGTTATTTTAAGGAGTTGTTTTTTCCCATGGCAAAATGTAGTATTGTTTTTTTTTTAATGTTTCATTGACCTACTACAACCCTTTGTATTAAAAATATACCTAACCCTATACGGTTGGATTTTTTTCCAATTTTTGATGGCACTGTGACAAAAAGTAATGAGTGGTCCTACATAAAAAATATAAACATTATATGTATAGGCGTTGTTGCATTCCAATAAAATAGGCACAGCAACACTTTGGGGGACCAGGTTCTGGTCTACGATGGTTTAGGAAAGGTTTGGTTCATAATACGTGAGGCGAGCATACAGACAAAGATACTCACAGTTTAAATATCCCGGACTGCCTACTCCGCCTTGCATTGACAACACTGTCCTTTGTTAGCACAACACACACGATACTTTTCACAATCTGGCCAGGCTGGTGTATTGGATTATGATAGGATTACAGAATTTTCGGTGCGCGCGCGCGCTCTAGTTCCTAGTTCCTCCTTCTTCCTCTTGGTGTCGCTGCTAGCGCGCTCCTGTATTTTTTCATTTATAACCTGTGCACGCCGTTCAAGACGTTTCGATGCCTGATTTGTCGATAAACGATGAATGAACCAAAATAATTGAGAGTGGGAAATTTAAATTTAGAACTACTATTTTATGGAAACTAAACAGGCGTCGAGTTCACAACTTCCTTAATATTCGTCGTTTGATAACTAAAATGATACCTTGGATCGTACACTCGTACGGTATGTATTAAAAACCCCATAACCGTACGTGTATTATTTTAGGTAATTCATTGTATACAATATTGCATTCGATACAAACGACAAAAATAATTTACAATTTCTGTTTTCGGGTCTGGGTGTTTTCTCTGTATGTATTTACAAAAAAATATATCAATGTAGTATATCAGTCACCTAACCCATAGTGCAAGCTCTGCTTAGTGTGGGGTAAGGTGATGCTGTGTGAGTAGTCTGGCAATATTTATTTATTTATGTTTTTAATTAAAATATTATTTATTTATATACGAAACAATATATAGCCATTTCTGTGATAATATCCAAGCTCCTCCTCAGTGGTGTAGCTAAAGACAGGCTAGGCGGTGCAGTGCGGCTGAGGAGCAATTCGGATTTTTAATTTATCAATTCAAATAAAAATCCGTGTGTATAATTTTTGACTAGTCAGCTTATTTTTTACCAATAAATTGATTACTTACATTCATTCTTGAATTAACGAAAAAATATTTAAACTTCGGGCCTAAATAAAATAAATTACAAAGTTGCTAACAAACAACATAGGCATTACAGAGTTACAGATTATTTCACTGTCAATAGTGATGGGAATAAATCTATAATAAATAAAAATGAATTGTTGTTCGTTAGTCTGATTAAAACTCGAGAACGGCTGGGCTGATTGAGCCGTTAGTCGTAGTCCAGGGTAGGTCTAAACGGTGAGCAAATAAGGAAAAATTGCCGGGAACTTTTTTTACCCTTGCGACGCCGGGTCTGGCCGCTAGTAAATAATAATAATGGTTCAAGTGACGTTAGAATTTTCGACCTCTCACAAAACATGGCATAGATAAACTATTAGGGATACTTACTGATACTTATAATAAAAAAAAACTATGCTTAAAACACCGACTCCAACATCTTATAAAATTTCCCATCATCAGATTTTGACATGGTGACAATGGAACCGCTCAACAAGCAAACCATTTTGAATAAAACAAGAATTTTCAAAATCGGTGCACTACTTACGGCAGAGAAATCGAATCACAAACATTAAAAAAAGATATTCTGTTGAATTGAAAACCTTCGCCTTTTTTGAAGTCATAAAAAAAAATATAAAATAGTTTTCGTTGTTATGAAATAGGTAATATTATATGTTGAATATATATCTTCTAATATATACAATTTCCATGTCACAATGTTAGTTACCGTACTCCTCCGAAACGGCTTTAACGATTATTATGAAATTTTATATGCGTATTCAGTAGGTCTGAGAATCGGCTACTATCTATTTTTCATTTTGCAAAACAACGTTTGCTGGGGTCGGCGCTTTATATCTTAATATATATAAATCTCGTGTCACAATGTTTGTCCTCAATGGACTCCTAAACCACTTAATCGATTATAAAAAAATTCGCACACCATGTGCAGTTCGATCCAACTTGAGAGATAGGATGGTTTTTACGACGAGAAAAATTCGAATAATTTCCGGGAAAATTTTATACCCGTGCGACGCCGGGGCGGGCCGCTAGTATAGTCATATGTTTCCTTCCTATAACACCACTGTCTTTCTCGCTACTCTTGATCCTGTCCATCTAAAGGTTGCCTGGAAGGGATCGCTCATAGCGATAAAGCTGCCTATAGTACTCCAACATTCCGTTTATATATTAAGTGTATGTTTATTTTTTGTATATTTTGTGTGGTGTGCAATAAAGTGTTATCTTATCTAATCTAAACATGGAGTTTTTCACATAAGTAGCTTAGGGTACCCAGTTATCTTGCTTCAGGGCTCTCAACCACCTAGCTACGCCACATATCCTTCTACTATATAGTAGTTGCCTACCTATTAACCACCTTACCATTATAATGTTTGATTAACTCGCATCCAATACAATTAGATTCAATTGAGATGTATTTCAGCTTAGATAATTATCAGGTACCGGGTCTTCGACCTAATAATTATAATTATATCCTGTTATGGTAAACGACATGCCCGTAATTGCCCTGAGCAATCGGTGAAAATAACGTCTATTTGTTTCGGGTAATATCTGAAACTGTTAGTTCCATTTTGACGAAGCTTTTAACGGCAGATGGCTAGAAATATGTATAGTAAAAATTTACCGCAAGATAGATTGAAATTTTTAAGGGAAAAGGTATAACCATTGTGGTTCATTATTCATTAACTTTATTAAATTACATAACGGAGGAGGTTATTACAATACTGTGTTGTAATAACCTCCTTCAAAAACAAACGATTTTACAGGAAACGAATATAAAAAAACAGTTTTAATTTAATTATTTTTCATTTGCAACTTTGTTTTATGAGTTTAGTCAATGTAAGGAAATCCTTTGAGTTAGGTGATAAAGTTTTAAAATTATTGTTTCCGGTAGTTAGAATTAAGGTGTGCGTTGTAGACAGGAGGAGTTTAAGGAGGTATAAATATAATGCATTTTAATAGCTAACCTAACCTAACTTGGGAAATACAACCCGATTACATCGTGGTTCATATTATTAATTAGATTTTTCCATGGACGCCGTTGATAGAAAATAACCGTTTTCTTGGACATCAACTCCTAGTATGCGCTGGTCAACCCGCTTGCCAAACTAGGCGAGAGTGAGCAAACCTCATCGTCTATTAACGTACCCACTGCTGGGACACAGGGACTTCTCTCTTGGCGAGGGAGATTAGGCCTTAATTCACCACGCTGGCCAAGGGCGGGTTCGTGAATGTCACATATCCTTCAAACTCTTTAAAGTTCTCAGAACATGCCGGTTCCCTCACGATGTTTGCCTTCACCGTTAATGCACGTGTTTAAAGTGCACATACACTTCTCAAGACGAAAAATCCAGAGGTGCGTGGCGGGGTTTGTACCCACAACCTTCGGAAAGAAAGTAGAGTGTCCTCCCACTAAACCAATACCAACCTAAATATGATTAATTGTTTTATGTACGGCATGCGACTACTGACGGCTGAAACGATAGAATCAAGTTACATTTACGCAATTTCTCCTTAATTTTCAGACTCTTCAGACAGCTGTAACTCTTACGACGCTCCGGAGAGTATGATGCGGTATATTCCAAGATATTCTGGTATGTAGCCAATGGACTAGAAGGTTTTTCAGTCCTCGCTATTACTATAAAAAGTCCCGTGCCGTAATGGACTAAGAGCCAGGGCCTGCCAGACCTACGTTATAGTATAAAGGCTGAATTTTTTTTCACGTGTTCTCACTGGTGTAGGGAATAATGTTTGGGGGTTACGAACCCGGAGTAACGGTGCCTTCAGTAGGTATCAGGCAATCAAGGCGTGCAGTACCTGAGCTCTCTCACGTCATATTCATATTATAAAAGCTGAGATTTATACACAATAATCAAATGACCATTTTAAGTCATTATTCTAAAAGCCAGACATATCCGAAGGGTCTAACGCTCCCCAAGACACCGAAGAAAGTCAAATGCGAGAGCATTGCTTAGGTACATAAATGCATTTACTGTCTAAAAGTCCTGCAATTTCAATTGTATAATTTAAAAAAAGTATACACGAATATTACTGGACAATTATCATTCAATAATTTTTCAATAATAATATAAAATATACAGGAATAGATTTGTTTTATTTAATAATCATGACATAACTGAACAAATTTAGAATAATATAATATTATTGAACGGAATTTGTGTATAATATTTTAAATATTATATTGAATTTTAGAAATGACGAAATAAACAGATATGAAGTAAATGCCTATTCTACAATACAACTGGACAATTTCGAAGGGTCTAAAATCCCTCCAAACGTAGTACAAGGTCAAAATTCGAAATGTCTTTTTGGCACTGGGTTCAACAGATGCCAGTATATTTTGACTCCGAAAGTCGAAGGTGTGTTTAACCACTTGAACGCCCCGTGGAAGTACCACAAAATTTTACCCCAACTTACGTCCATGGTACAAAATGGCCACACGAGGTTTAGCTCTTTTGGTTTCCGATTTATTTATTATCTATGACGCCAAGTTGCTAGAAGTAGACAGTTTTGAAACCAATGAAAGCAATCAATTGACAGGGAAAATGATGAGAATTATGGAAATTATGAAGATGACGATGACAACGATGAAGATAAAGATGATTAAATATATTATAACATTAAGCATAAATAATAGATATATATATATATAATTTATGAATTAATATTAAGCTAAATTTGATTGATTTACTTTTATTGATAAATAAACAAACTAAATTCAATTATTTAATACTGAATAAATATTTTTTTGGGTATTAAATTCATTCAACTGAACAGTTTTGTGATGATTTCTCATTTGTAGTTCTCTCTTGCCTTTATGCGCTCTAAGGGGGTGTTCATCCCTTCAAATATGTCTGGTTATTGAAAAATTATTGAATGATAATTGTCCAGTAATATTCGTATATACTTTTTATTAATTATAATATTTAAATTGCAGGAATTTAATACAGTAAATGCATTTATGTACCTGAGCAATGCTCTCGTATTTGACTTTCTTTGGTGTCTGGGGGAGCGTTAGACCCTTCGGATATGTCTGGCTTTTAGAATAATGACTTAAACTGGTAATTAGAATATTGTCTATTAATCTCAGCTTTTATAATATGACGTGAGAGAGCTCAGGTACTGCACGCCTTGATTGCCTGATACCTACTGAAGGCACCGTAAATCCAGGTTCGTAACCCCCAAACATTGTTCCCTACACCAGTGAGAACACATAAAAAAAAATTCAGCTGTTATACTTTAACGTAGGTCTGGCAGGCCCTGGCTCTCCCTCTATAACTGTCAGTCTATATTTAAAAACTACAGAACGGATTTTGATGCGGTTTTCAGCAATAAATAGTGATATAAAACTTTGTTTACAACATGGTATAAAACTAAACTTTAAGACGTTTACATGTACTTACCTGTTTCAGATAAATCAATTCGCAATGTAACACACCCAGTTAGTTCATTAAGCACAAACAATGGCCCAACTGATCAAACTAAATTCAGCAATGATAAACAAATCACTCAATCAGAGAAGAGACGTAAGATAGCATTTAATCAAACTGATAGCTCTAAATATCCTACAAGTCATTATTCAACACCAGATAATACTACAAATATATCTGATCAAAACGAAAGTCTATCAGAAAAAAGTGATAGACAAAATGCAGATTGTAATGTGATTGAACCACGCGAAGTGAATAGACTTGAAATGGAAAAAAGTAAGATAGCTGAAACTGAAACAGCAGATTATGAAAAACAAAAATCAAAAACAGGGGAGGTGTCGCGTAAATCTTTACGCCCTAAAAAGGTAAGTCCTATTATTATTCTCGATATAAGATATAAAAACACTTTATACATGCAAAATATACGTACAACAACACGTAAAACAAGAAATGTACAATGGGCTGCCTTATCGCTAAAAAGCTATAAGATATCATAATGTAGGTCATAAAATAGTTTTTTGTATGGGAAATTAACACTCAAACCTCAAATATAAAATTTGTAAAACAAGTAAAACAGTATCCTTACTTATATAATTATAAAATAACAGATTACTCAAGAAAGGACGTAACATAAAGAAATGTATATGTACGTTTGTTTAAGTTGTAATTATTTCATTATCATCATCAGCCTATTAATGTTCCCACTGCTGGGACACTACGCTGGCCATGCGCGGGTTGGTGAATGTCACATGTCCTTCAACTCTTTAAAGTTCTCAGAACATGCCGCTTTCCTCACGATGTTCGCCTTCACCGTTAAATCACGTGTTAAAAGCGCACATACATTTTTCTAGAAGTAAAATCCAGAGGTGCACGGCGAGAATTGAACCTACGACCTTCGGAATACAATTCGAGTGTGTTCCCACTTAGCCAACACGGCTTTATCAATTATTTCATTTTACAGTACCTAATTATCCTGAATTATTTACTTATTCTTCAATATAATTTTGAGATGTTGATACTGATTTAACTAAATAAAACTTTTCAGGCTCCAATTATGAAATTGCCAAGATAAGGATTTTTAATTTTAACTTTCACAGGAACAGATTATCTAGAAATTAAGTTTTCTTTGTAGCAAGTGTTTTACTTAGCAAAAGTTATCTAAAATTATAAACATCTACTGAATTTATCAGGAAACTTTTTGAATATTCAATTGAATTTTTGTCTATTGTTGTTGTATTGGAAATAACTTTGTACCGTCTGTGTAAAATTACTCGCGTAACTGCTTGTCTCAGTGGTGAAAGGTAGCGGGTTCGATTCCAGCCGAGGAGGAAAGGTACACACACTTACGCCCACATACACACTCACACACACACTCATACAAATCAAATTTATCTATTAGATTGGAATGATAAAATAAATATGATAAAAATTTGGATATGATTGAAACGGAGAGGTCATTAATATACGCGACACAGATATAATAACTAAATGCGAATATTTTGTACATAGTTACCCTATGTTTAAGTTTTCCAAATATAAACATTTTTATTTAAATAAAAAAAAAGTGTGTGTATGTTCTGCACGCACTTTCTCCTCGGTCTTGGTATTTAATATGTATAATACAAAGATCTATAATGAATGCCTATTATATTATTAAGTATATCAGATGCCTAGTATCCGTAACACAAGCTAAGAGCTTGCCACGGGGATAGATGTTGTTGTGTGGATTGTACGGCAATATTTATTTTATATATTTAACTATGTATTGTGATGTAATGGAATTAAAACATTGTTTATTATCATAGTCATTATTATAAAATCGTTTAGATAAAGTATTACGGTTGATATTGAATGCGTTGAGATAATAATTAAAGTGAAAATGTGGGTAATATGTAGTTCGGGATGAGAAGAGAAATACTTTAATAACTTAAACTCGAAATAATACAGTAACTATTTATTTTAAGAGCTACAATGCTTTTTATGTGATTTATTTTTTATTTTTTACAGATTTCTAAAAGAAGATGTATTGAGAAGAAGCACCAAGCATCGCAAACAGAACGGGTCTCTTTCCATTCTTGCATCGAAAACAGAGACAGCAATATCGACGGAAACCTCCCATTTGGCTATCTTCTAATACACGATTCTTTTCACTCGAGATATCCATCAAAAATCGTAGTCTCTTCTTTGAAAAGTAAAGTCAGGAATTTGATCCCTCAATAATTAAATAAAAGTTGTTTGAAAGTAACCTATCTAAATTAAAATAATGATTATAGGTAAATAAATAATTGATACAAAATTTAAATGCATGTTTCTATAAATTTTCACATAAAAAGTTCTACAGGTGAAACAAAAGTTTCGATCAGTATGGGAAGGTCTGAAAAAAAACATAGACAAGATTTGTTCTTAGGAACCATGTTATCTGTATTAGCAAAATGAAAAATTGTATTCACATATTTAAAAATAGCTTGGAATCGAACCGGACTTTTTGCAAAATTTAATAAACTCTATTTTTATTCAGACATCTAAGAAATCTATGAGATATATTTTCTATGAAACATAATGATGACAATAGATATTTTATTAAACAGAAGGATAAAGTGCTTTAAGAACATACAAAAACATGGCCCCTAGGCGGGAATCGAGCCCGCTAATATAAAAATATATCTGGGAGTATACAAATTTTTAATTATTTATCTACACAGCGAACTGTCAATTTTTGTTTAAACAATTTAGTTCCATTAATTTTAAGTTAATAGAGTGGCATCAAGCTTATAGACCGTGTTCCCAATATCGACATCCGAAGACGAACGAAGGTAAAAGATACACGGAGCTAAAATGGAGTTGGGCAAGACACTTGGCGAGACGAAATGATAAAAGGTGGAGTAAGGCAATCACTGAGTGGCGTCCAAGGAACGCCTATAGGAACGTCGGTCGTCCAAAAGCAAGATGGGCTGACGACATCGCTAAAGTAACAGGACCAAAATAAGTGGCGAGAGCAAGAGGAGGCATATACCCAGCAGTGGGGGTAATCAGGCGCCGGATGATGATGAAGATAAATTTTAAGGTGACCCGCCATGTATGCCCTGTGCTTCTAAGGAAATAAAAGTATTGACTTTGACGTCACTCGTAAATAAGCGATATAAAAGCGATGGTATCTAGTCCTTGCAATAAGGGACAGTTTTCATTAGCAAAGTTCCAGTTACTTTTTCACACAGACTACATTTTGCCTTTGTGTAAGAGACGAGAAAATGTATTTTTATTGTACCGTACTTGTTTTAATCCTGCTGAATAACAGCTTGCTATTATGTAGTGCCTACTTAGGAAAAAGTGATAATATCTAAATAGTCCTCTGGTTTAAAAAGTAAAAGCCACTAAACTACTAGTGGTAGGTATTTACTTTTCAAACCAGAGACTTTAAACGTTTATTTTCTTAGTATCACTCGTTGTGTCTTTGACTTAGGTCCAAAATTTAGTAATTACGGGCTTGGGTTGGCCTTGGGCTGTCTAGAACACAATTTGGCTACATTCTATAAACTTGTAAGTAGGATTATTAACCGAAATTTACTTTATTTTTTTAAATACGAGACGATGGGACTTTATCGGTAGAACTCTACCTTTTTTGTAATGCAAAAAGAAATAAAATGGGTGGGAGCGAGAAGTCCTAATCAAGTTCAAAAAGGCATTGATAAAAGGAGACAGCGAATGACGTACAAAATGTGTCATAGTTTTTCTTAATTTTAGGTTGTTTGTTTTGATTAGAGCGCTCACCGCGCTCTAATCAAAACATTTGGTTTGTGTATTTTTAGCCCCCGACCAAAAAAGAGGGGTGTTATAAGCTTGACGTGTCTGTTTGTCCGTCTGGGACATCATAGCTCCCGAACGAATAAAGCGATTTCAATTTAGTTTTTTGTATGAAAGGTGAGTTTGGCGCGTGTGTTCATAGACAGGTTTCATGAAAATCGGTTGTGCTTTTAAAAGTTATGGGGTGAGAGTGGGGAAGGCAAACCGAAAATCTGCAAATATACTCGAGTGGGGTATCGCATCGCGTGCATATTACACAATTTGACAAAATGCGTATTTTGGTTTGTACGTATTTTCTTCGAGCAGACTATGTGATTCTTGTATTTCGTACATCAATGGTTTCGGCGCTCTCATTTTATGCATTTCGTGACGTACGGCTGCGATGCCAAAGCGGTGCGTTAATTTGAACGGTACGGTCGATTGTTTTAATACATAGCAGCATATTAATAATAATTATAAATATATCCTGACGGATCCACACAACCACATCTAGCCCCGTTGTAAGCTCTAAGCTTGTGTTACGGGTAGCTACTAGATATCTGTATATCTATATGAGTTATAGTTATAGCAATTCGAGCAGTCCGTATTTTCATCGACCGCTTTGGTTTTTTTATTTACTATTTTTCGGGATCAACTAAAGCAGCAGTTAAATCCTTGATAGCCGAAAAAAAATAGATTTTTTTTATCGGCAATTAAGTGCATGGAATATTCAAAGGCAAAAACTGGCGCATTAACTATTTCTGACGAGTGTTTGAAAGTTACGTACAGTCAACAGCAAAAGTAAGTGCTAAAAATCAACATTTCAAAACATCTTCTAGTGTGACTTTCGTGATGTAACAAGTTAAATACCAAATTGACAATTTCAAATGAAATTTTAACCGGTCATCACAAAGTTTTCGTAATAACACCGAGGATCGAACTAAATGTGATGAACTGATCACTTATCTAAATATAACACGGTCGTTATTTGTTCGTTTACTTAGAACAAACTACAGTAGTCAGATACTTTTGACTTAAATAACAGTATAAATTTGCTAAAAAAAAAAAAAAAAACAATCGAACCAACTGAATCATGACCCACCATAAGCTTATTTTTGCTTATCACCTTAAATACAAGTAGGTCAAAATTCGCTTGAAAATGTATTTCCTTGGTAACGAACTTGTTATCATTTGATTAGACACTGACATTTACTGAGTGCACTGTTAAATAAATCGGACAGTATCGACTAAGCTCGTATATGAAAAAGAAGAGATGGTGTTGAAGTTACTGTCTTTATCTGTATTTACGTAGGTAAGTAATAGGAAGTTTTCTACGAACGTAATGGTGCCACTTCACTTGGCCGTATTAAATTTGCTCAACTATTAGTCGCATTTGTTTCTCTAGCTAGAATATAAAATCAAAAATAATGCAGTAATGTTTGGGAAAATACGGCCAAGTGAAGAGCCAGCATAAACTTTAGATTAATTCATTAACAGGTTTCAATCACGTCATTCCTATAAGTATTTTAAGGACAGAAACATGCCATTGTTGGTCTTTCAAGCTATATAAGTAAAGAGAGTAATAAAATTTGTGAAATGAAAAAAAACTTTATTTAATCTTTATCAGAACTAATTTAAATTTAAGATTCTGTAATGCAGTCCAGTGCCGTGCAAATAATTTCTAATAGTCTGTAGACAGACGTCATGTTGCGCCGCAAAATATCGGGTGGGAGTAAAAGGATGTTCTTCGTACTGGTGTTGCATGTCCACGCTTTGTTCGTTCGTGAGTCGGCGAACGCCGTGGTTATGACGTCTGTCCTCGAGCATGCCCTCTCCGGCGTGCCTTCTGATCCAGGTCCTCACCGTATTCCGAGAAATATTCAATTCGCGTGATATTTCCCGTATGCCATAGCCGTCCTCACTTAAGACTACAATCCGAGAACTTTGTTCTTCTTATTAAGCATTTTCCTATTTAGTTTCTATTTTTTCACATTGACTGACAACTTGACATAATATGACACACTTAAAGAACACCTCATTTTTTAAATATATTTTTTTACTTCATCAAAAAGTTTAGGTTCAATAGGCGAGATCTAGCTCGAGATTCAAACAATGACTGTATTTGTGTGAAATGTGGTTTTATGGCAATGATAACAAAGGTTAAAATTGCGTAGCTCTGCGACCTGTATTGACGTAATTTTATTAGTACCTAAAACGTCGTAAGTGCATTATACGTGATAGATCTTACAAGTTTGAAAGTTTCAAGCGAATTATCAGGCAAGTGGGTCATGATTCAGTTGGTTCGATTGTACCTACCAATTATCTAATATATAAAATTTCCTTGTCACAATGTTAGCTACCGTACTCCTCCGAAATAGCGGTGAGCGTTATTAACAATAACCGGTTATAATAGCAGCTATTGGCACATTATAGCAGCTATTGCGTTATCAGTCTCAAGAATAACCGGTTATTGTGAATCACCGGTTATTGTAAATTACCAGTTGTTATTGTGAATAGCAAGTGATTTACAATAACGATACTGTATCAGTGATAACTCGTTATTGTTTCACAGTCGTTATTGAGAGCAGTAGCTGCTATCACAGTGATAACTCGTTATTATTTCACAGCCGTTATTGAGAGCAATAGCTGCTATCACAGGTTTAAGGTTATTATAAAATCGACTGTTAAAGCTGCTATTGTTGAACTAATCTTTTTTATATTGCTTTTTTGATTGTCTATGTACTAGTATGGTTAGACGGATACATGGATGGTTAAATGCATGTATGTATGGATGGATGCAAGGATATATAGATGAATGGTATTGTGTATCGCAATGTATGGACACATGTATGGGTGCATGGATGTGTGTATGGATGGATGTATGGCTCTATGGATGTGAGTATGGATGTATGGACGGGTGACGGGTGGTTGTATGGATGGATGCATGTGTGGATACTCGGATGTATAGATGTATGTGTGGATGCATGGATGTATGGATACATGGTTAGATGGATGCGTGGATGTATAGACGGGTGGATTTATGTAAGAATGGTTGTATGGCGTATGGATTCATGTAGGGTACATATGAATGGATGTACGGGCGGTGGCTGTATGGATGTATTGAAGGATGGTTGGATTGTTTAATGGATATGATATGATGCATGGCAAGGTGTAATTCAACATGTATTTTTCAATAATTGTACTTGCAATAGCAAAAGTAATGACTATTTATGTACCTATAAAGGTACAAAAACATTGAAAAGCTGTTATTGAAAATAGCAGCTTTGAAAATCAGTTATTGGTGTTGAATAGCTGCTACTGTTATGGTATTGGCAAAACATGTTATTGCCCATCGCTAATCCGAAATGGCTTTACCGATGTTTACCAAATTTTATATGTATGTATTCAGTAGGTCTGAGAATCGGCTACTATATATTTTTCATTTTGCAAAACAACGTTTGCTGGGGTCAGCTAGTATTATTATAAATTTATTGTGTGTGTTTGCCTTGTCTATATTTTGTGTAGCTATGCAGATTTAAATAAATGAATACTGAATACTGAACGAAAATGTGGACCATAAACAATAGCGTCGCCCAGTGAAAAAGAAAACACAACACTCAAAATTAAAAATATAACAATTTTAAACATAGAATGGCAGATTTGTGTTTGTTCTTTCTTGGGTTCAAAATTATAAGTATCTCGTAGTGTTATCCGCGTTAATGGATTTTCCCGTGGAATAGCATTTTCCCGCGGTAAAAGTAGCTTTTGTCCTTTCTCAGGCTCTAGAGAATCTGTGTACCAAATTTCATTTTAATCGGTTCAGTATTTTTTGCTTGTAAGATAAACAGACAGACAAAAGTTACATTCGCATTTATAATATTTATTATGGACTTTTCAGGTCAATGACTGAGTCATTTATTTTTAATAGCACAACCCACCCATCGTGTTAAAAAACCCTATCAAAAATTATTTATTTTCTAAATCATAATTAAAACTTTCGTACAAATGATACTTATTCTCACATTAAAAACTCATTCTTAAAATTTGCAGACGGGTTTGGATTATAAATTACGGATAATGTCAAGCAGAATACAAAAGGATTTTTTGATTTCATTAAAGAACCTTATCATTCTTTAAACTTGCTTTTAGCGATCCGATGTTTTTTATGAAAAGTAGGTCAAACCCACTTTTTCATTAAAACTTATCAGATCGTAGAATATTTCTCCATGGTTTTTCTCTAAATAAAAATATATTTCAAACGCAAAATATAAAGGTAGCCATTCACTATACATTCACCAATCCAAATGACGGCTTCTAAAATCGTTTCGTGAATGTGACAAGCGTATGCTATTTGGATGTACGTCGGTCGTTTGGATTTCCAAGCGGATTGAAATCCATGCATCCAATTCACATGGTCGTCCGCAGACTTTCAATGACAATTGAAATGCCATTTGAACACGTATTTTTTCCGGATCGTCAATGAATGAACAAAACTTCGTCCATTCATGCGCAGCATTTGGCGAACAGTACATTCCATAAATCCAAGAAGAAGAAGAACCGTATTACTTTTGTTATTTTTTTATAAATTAAATTTACAATGTTTTTTCTGTTTTAAAAACAAAATAAAACAGGTGTTGCTGCCACTAAAATTCCATTGTACGCCCCGTACCTCCTATTTTTTTAAAGTTGGTTGATAATATAAATATTATCGAAAATAGATGACGGCGCATATGCCCAAATATCCATTGATGACAATGCCTATAATTTGGAGTACATCTAATAAAAAGCATTCCAAACTGACGCATCGTGAATGGGCACCTTAACCATCACAGAACTAGCATTCGTTATTTAAATTTGGTTAAGTTTTATTTTCACATCAGAACAAAGAGTATTTGCTCTGATAGGTACCTCAGAGTTTTTTTTATCTATGGAAAGTTTATGGTAACTCGAAACCGCGCGTAAAAGCACAAAAGTGAGGGTATAAATAAAATTCACTCCATGACGAATCAAATTCTATTTTTATTCAACTGAAGTAAAAAATATGTTTTTCGATAATATTCTCGTGAAAAATAATGAATTGAGGCGAGCTTGGCGCGCCGGGTTCGGGATCCATGAAGAGGTTGAAGAAAACAGTTTGCCTGTTCTTTGGTAAGCGTAATGGATTCTATTATCATTTTGGTGTTGAACAAAAGAAGTTTCTTGATCTATTTATGTGTATGACTTTTAAAAGCTTTACCCATACATTTTCAAGGGGCCAAGTGTTTGTAGTATGTTCTGCAAGCACTTTCTCCTTGGTCTGGGTGTTTAATATGTGTAATAAAAAATAACTATATTATGTACCACATGGCTATTATATTAAGGATAAAATAAGGAATGAGTATATAAGTTGAGAGGTAATAGGTTAGCGTGGTTTGGGCATGTTATGAGAAGGAACGAAAGTCATGTTACGAGAAGAGCGTTAGATATGAAAGTGGATGGAAATTTGGGAAGAGGGAGGCCAAAGAAAAGATGGGTGGACTGTGTGAAAAATATGTGTAAGAAAGGAGTGAGATGACGGGTGATAGAGGGAAGTGGAGGAGGAACACATGTTGTGCCGACCCCACATAGTGTGGGACAAGGGCAGGATGATGATGATGATGATGATGGCTATTATATTAAGTATATCAGATGTCTAGTAACCATTGTTATGGGTTAGCTTGTGTTCAAGCTGAGACCTTACGACGGGGCATGTTTTTGTGTAAATATTTTTTTATTTTTTCTCTCAGCAGGAAACTGGACGCATGGAGTAGCAGCGAGGACCAGGATCCCAGGAGACGTATTTCTTTGAGGACTTCGGCCGTGCTCGTGGATGGAGCAGCCAGGATTTACAGGCGACAACTGCATACCCTCATGGAAGGTAGGATGATGCTGTAAATTATTCATATATATTGGATTTATTAGAATATTCAGATTCAAATCATGTATTGTCAGAGAAATAATCGAAATAGCTCACTAAAGTGGCAATGGGCAGGCCATGTAGCTCGCAGAACAGATGGCCGTTGGGGCCGAAAAGTTCTTGAATGGAGACCACGAATCGGCAAACGCAGAGTCCACCAGCTAGATGGACGGACGATCTGTTGAAAGTAGCGGGCTCGCGGTCGTTACAAGCTGCTACCGACCGAAGTCACTGGAAGTCTTTGAGGGAGGCCTATGTCCAGCAGTGGACGTACTACGGCTAAAATTATGATGATGATGACGATTGTCAGAGAAATATTCTAGTGCAGTAACTATGACCAGCCAAACAAAATAAAATATTCATTTGCAATATGTGCAGTAAAGAGTCATAAAAATAAAGTAAAAAATGACAGATATCAAGGTTTCAAATACCATCTAAGAGTCTCCAGTCTAGCTCACCTACCCGTGGTTATTTCTTGATATATTTTATTTATTTAGTAATAAGCTGCGCTTGTCAAACCACGTTTTTGATTTGCACTCGTGAAACTCTTAGAGCCAGCGGCGAACTGTTCGACATGTCAACGACCCTTTAATAATTTTATCCGTTTAGCTGTGACAAAAAGCAAAGCTCCTAGTTTTGATCTTTCCTGGTTTGATTTCGTGAAGGAAACCTTAAACATAGCTCTCTGCATCGAATGCCGACGTGAGGCTCTCCCTCAGAACTACCATACAACAAAAATCTAATCGAATGTGCCAATGCGCTGCATGACCTGATCCCACCATCTCCATTCTATCATCGGTCGCTCAGACGTACGGCTGGTTTACATGCTCACTTAGTAGACCTACCATCAACGCGCACGAAACGCTTCTCGAATTATTTAATAGTGCGCACCTCTAAAGAGTGGAATTCTCTCCCGAAGTCTGTTTTTCCGATTAAATACAACCCGACCACCTTTAAGACCAGAGTGAATAGGCTTTTTCTGGGCAAACTTGCTCCATCGTTGACCTCGTCTTTGCCTTCTTGCTAGACTGTAGTCAAAGTAAGCCTATAAGATAATAAAAAAAACCGACATAGTCTGAATAAGATAAATACATTATGATGTTGTATAAAATAAATAAAGCGAACAAATACATTGAAATAATTGTACCTATTTAATCCAATTTCAGATGTGTCAGAAATGGATTTGGCGCTGATAAAAAGAAAGAGAAAATTTATTGGATCTGATAACGATACTCTAACTGGTAAGAAATTATGTTCTTTAATTAATATAGTTGCTCGCACTAAAGGAAGACAAGTGTTAATCCAGGTTTTAATGATTGTATTCCGATCTTATGAGCGTTTACGGCAAGTGCGCGAGTTTCATACAAAAGCAAGCGTGACAGTGTAAAAAGTATTGATTTAAAAAAAATGTTTAAAAAATATGTTAATAAGTTGAATATAATTTGTAATGTTTCTTTTCAGGAGTGTGTTTAACTTTATTGTCAGACAATTAATATATTCTAAACACGTTCCATTACCGTAATAATTAACATAGTTTGAAACATCATTTCTCGTCGCACAATATTAAACGTATATGATCAATATTCTAAACTAGGTAACTATTTTTCCAAAGTAGGTTATATTTTTTATTTATTCACTAGGTCAGTATTTATTTAAGGCTTCAGAACTGATGCAGAAGGGGAAATTATGAAACCTCTCATTGACATAACTTGATAGAATGCACAAATTAATCGAAATAGTTTTTTAACTATATGGACAGTAAAAAGTCCTAATATTATTGATATTTTTTTTAACCTGTTCAGCGGTTTGTCTGTGAACGAGTAGCCAACAATAAAATGTACATTTACAAACTTCACGATTATGGTATTGGTAAAATTCTGTACATATCCAATTCCTTCTACCACCTAGAAAAACTGGGGAGGAAATACAGCTGCAAACTTTTTTTCCGTTTATTAGTTTATCGGGGTTGTATTGAAGTGAGCACATTATTCTGCTTTCATACAGGCTAACCCATAAGTAGGATGTCTTTATTAACGCTCGTACAACCAACACGAGAGTGTAATTAGGTCAGTGTGCCGACCAGCCCCATCCGATCAAACTATCGACAGATGTTTTAAAAATGTTTTCTAGTTTGCGGCAATAATCCCGCAAACCTCTTAAGCCAAGTGATTAACAAATGTTTTTGTATGAATGTGTCGAAAAAAATCGTCCGAACATTTACCTACGGTCCAAATTGTCGCTTTGACAAAAAGTTATAATGGATAAGTTTTTAACAAAAAATGTAAGCGTCGAAAATATAAATGGATCCTATCGAGTTATTTTAAGGAGTTGTTTTTTCCCATGGCAAAATGTAGTATTGTTTTTTTTTTTAATGTTTCATTGACCTACTACAACCCTTTGTATTAAAAATATACCTAACCCTATACGGTTGGATTTTTTTCCAATTTTTGATGGCACTGTGACAAAAGGTAATGAGTGGTCCTACATAAAAAATATAAACATAATATGTATAGGCGTCGAGTTCACAACTTTCTTAGTATTCGTCGTTTGATAACTAAAATGATACCTTGGATCGTACACTCGTACGGTATGTATTAAAAACTCCATAACCGTACGTGTATTATTTTCGGTAATTCATTGTATACAATATTGCATTCGAAACAAACGACAAAAATAATTTACAATTTCTGTTTTCGGGTCTGGGTGTTTTCTCTGTATGTATTTACAAAAAAATATATCTATGTAGTATATCAGTCACCTAACCCATAGTGCAAGCTCTGCTTAGTTTGGGGTAAGGGGATGCTGTGTGAGTGGTCTGGCAATATTTATTTATTTATGTTTTTAATTAAAATATTATTTATTTATATACGAAACAATATATAGACATTTCTGTGATAATATCCAAGCTCCTTCTCAGTGGTGTAGCTAGACAGGCTAGGCGGTGCAGTGCGGCTGAGGAGCAATTCGGATTTTTAATTTATCAATTCGGAAATAAAAATCCGTGTGTATAATTTTTGACTAGTCAGCTTATTTTTTACCAATAAATTGATTACTTACATTCATTCTTGAATTAACGAAAAATTATTTAAACTTCGGGCCTAAATAAAATAAATTACAAAGTTGCTAACAAACAACATAGGCATTACAGAGTTACAGATTATTTCACTGTCAATAGTGATGGGAATAAATCTATATAAATAAAAATGAATTGTTGTTCGTTAGTCTGATTAAAACTCGAGAACGGCTGGGCCGATTGAGCTGATTTTGGTTTTAAAATGTTAGTCGTAGTCCAGGGTAGGTCTAAACGGTGAGCAAATAAGGAAAAATTGCCGGGAACTTTTTTTACCCGTGCGACGCCGGGGCGGGCCGCTAGTAAATAATAATAATGGTTCAAGTGACGTTAGAATTTTCGACCTCTCACAAAACATGGCATAGATAAACTATTAGGGATACTAACTGATACTTATAATAAAAAAAAACTATGTTTAAAACACCGACTCCAACATCTAATAAAATTTCCCATCATCAGATTTTGACATGGTGACGATGGAACCGCTCAACAAGCAAACCATTTTGAATAAAACCAGAATTTTCAAAATCGGTGCACTACTTACGGCAGAGAAATCGAATCACAAACATTAAAAAAAGATATTCTGTTGAAAAGAAAACCTTCGCCTTTTTAGAAGTCAGTAAAAAAAATATAAAATAGTTTTTGTTGTTATGAAATAGGTAATATTATATGTTGAATATATATCTTCTAATATATACAATTTCCATGTCACAATGTTAGTTACCGTACTCCTCCGAAACGGCTTTAACGATTATTATGAAATTTTATATGCGTATTCAGTAGGTCTGAGAATCGGCTACTATCTATTTTTCATTTTGCAAAACAACGTTTGCTGGGGTCGGCTAGTTGTATCTTAATATATATAAATCTCGTGTCACAATGTTTGTCCTCAATGGACTCCTAAACCACTTAACCGATTATAATAAAATTCGCACACCATGTGCAGTTCGATCCAACTTGAGAGATAGGATGGTTTTTACGACGAGAAAAATTCGAATAATTTCCGGGAAAATTTTATACCCGTGCGACGCCGGGGCGGGCCGCTAGTATAGTTATATGTTTCCTTCCTATAACACCACTGTCTTTCTCGCTACTCTTGATCCTGTCCATCTAAAGGTTGCCTGGAAGAGATCGCTCATAGCGATAAAGCTGCCTATAGTACTCCAACATTCCGTTTATATATTAAGTGTATGTTTATTTTTTGTATATTTTGTGTGGTGTGCAATAAAGTGTTATCTTATCTAATCTAAACATGGAGTTTTTCACATAAGTAGCTTAGGGTACCCAGTTATCTTGCTTCAGGGCTCTCAACCACCTAGCTACGCCACATATCCTTCTACTATAGTAGTTGCCTACCTATTAACCACCTTACCATAATAATGTTTGATTAACTCGCATCCAATACAATTAGATTCAATTGAGATGTATTTCAGCTTAGATAATTATCAGGTACCGGGTCTTCGACCTAATAATTATAATTATATCCTGTTATGGTAAACGACATGCCCGTAATTGCCCTGAGCAATCGGTGAAAATAACGTCTATTTGTTTCGGGTAATATCTGAAACTGTTAGTTCCATTTTGACGAAGCTTTTAACGGCAGATGGCTAGAAAAATGTATAGTAAAAATTTACCGCAAGATAGATTGAAATTTTTAAGGGAAAAGGTATAACCATTGTGGTTCATTATTCATTAACTTTTTTAAATTACATAACGGAGGAGGTTATTACAATACTGTGTTGTAATAACCTCCTTCAAAAACAAACGATTTTACAGGAAACGAATATAAAAAAACAGTTTTATTTTAATTATTTTTCATTTGCAACTTTGTTTTATGAGTTTAGTCAATGTAAGGAAATCCTTTGAGTTAGGTGATAAAGTTTTAAAATTATTGTTTCCGGTAGTTAGAATTAAGGTGTGCGTTGTAGACAGGAGGAGTTTTAGGAGCTATAAATATAATGCATTTTAATAGCTAACCTAACCTAACTTGGGAAATACAACCCGATTACATCGTGGTTCATATTATTAATTAGATTTTTCCATGGACGCCGTTGATAGAAAATAACCGTTTTCTTGGACATCAACTCCTAGTATGCGCTAGTGAACCCGCTTGCCAAACTAGGCGAGAGTGAGCAAACCTCATCGTCTATTAACGTACCCACTGCTGGGACACAGGGACTTCTCTCTTGGCGAGGGAGATTAGGCCTTAATTCACCACGCTGGCCAAGGGCGGGTTCGTGAATGTCACATATCCTTCAAACTCTTTAAAGTTCTCAGAACATGCCGGTTCCCTCACGATGTTTGCCTTCACCGTTAATGCACGTGTTTAAAGTGCACATACACTTCTCAAGACGAAAAATCCAGAGGTGCGTGGCGGGGTTTGTACCCACAACCTTCGGAAAGAAAGTAGAGTGTCCTCCCACTAAACCAATACCAACTTATAAATATGATTAATTGTTTTATGTACGGCATGCGACTACTGACGGCTGAAACGATAGAATCAAGTTACATTTACGCAATTTCTCCTTAATTTTCAGACTCTTCAGACAGCTGTAACTCTTACGACGCTCCGGAGAGTATGATGCGGTATATTCCAAGATATTCTGGTATGTAGCCAATGGACTAGAAGGTTTTTCAGTCCTCGCTATTACTATAAAAAGTCCCGTGCCGTAATGGACTAAGAGCCAGGGCCTGCCAGACCTACGTTATAGTATAAAGGCTGAATTTTTTTTCACGTGTTCTCACTGGTGTAGGGAATAATGTTTGGGGGTTACGAACCTGGAGTAACGGTGCCTTCAGTAGGTATCAGGCAATCAAGGCGTGCAGTACCTGAGCTCTCTCACGTCATATTCATATTATAAAAGCTGAGATTTATACACAATAATCAAATGACCATTTTAAGTCATTATTCTAAAAGCCAGACATATCCGAAGGGTCTAACGCTCCTCCAGACACCGAAGAAAGTCAAATGCGAGAGCATTGCTTAGGTACATAAATGCATTTACTGTCTAAAAGTACTGCAATTTCAATTGAATAATTTAAAAAAAGTATACACGAATATTACTGGACAATTATCATTCAATAATTTTTCAATAATAATATAAAATATACAGGAATAGATTTGTTTTATTTAATAATCATGACATAACTGAACAAATTTAGAATAATATAATATTATTGAACGGAATTTGTGTATAATATTTTAAATATTATATTGAATTTTAGAAATGACGAAATAAACAGATATGAAGTAAATGCCTATTCTACAATACAACTGGACAATTTCGAAGGGTCTAAAATCCCTCCAAACGTAGTACAAGGTCAAAATTCGAAATGTCTTTTTGGGGCACTGGGTTCAACAGATGCCAGTATAGCTTTGACTCCGAAAGTCGAAGGTGTGTTTAACCACTTGAACGCCCCGTGGAAGTACCACAAAATTTTACCCCAACTTACGTCCATGGTACAAAATGGCCACACGAGGTTTAGCTCTTTTGGTTTCCGATTTATTTATTATCTATGACGCCAAGTTGCTAGAAGTAGACAGTATTGAAACCAATGAAAGCAATCAATTGACAGGGAAAATGATGAGAATTATGGAAATTATGAAGATGACGATGACAACGATGAAGATAAAGATGATTAAATATATTATAACATTAAGCATAAATAATAGATATATATATATAATTTATGAATTAATATTAAGCTAAATTTGATTGATTTACTTATATTGATAAATAAACAAACTAAATTCAATTATTTAATACTGAATAAATATTTTTTTGGGTATTAAATTCATTCAACTGAACAGTTTTGTGATGATTTCTCATTTGTAGTTCTCTCTTGCCTTTATGCGCTCTAAGGGGGTGTTCATCCCTTCAAATATGTCTGGTTATTGAAAAATTATTGAATGATAATTGTCCAGTAATATTCGTATATACTTTTTATTAATTATAATATTTAAATTGCAGGAATTTAATACAGTAAATGCATTTATGTACCTGAGCAATGCTCTCGTATTTGACTTTCTTTGGTGTCTGGGGGAGCGTTAGACCCTTCGGATATGTCTGGCTTTTAGAATAATGACTTAAAATGGTAATTAGAATATTGTGTATTAATCTCAGCTTTTATAATACGACGTGAGAGAGCTCAGTACTGCACGCCTTGATTGCCTGATACCTACTGAAGGCACCGTAAATCCAGGTTCGTAACCCCCAAACATTGTTCCATACACCAGTGAGAACACGTAAAAAAAATTCAGCTGTTATACTTTAACGTAGGTCTGGCAGGCCCTGGCTCTCCCTCTATAACTGTTAGTCTATATTTAAAAACTACAGAACGGATTTTGATGCGGTTTTCAGCAATAAATAGTGATATAAAACTTTGTTTACAACATGGTATAAAACTAAACTTTAAGACGTTTACATGTACTTACCTGTTTCAGATAAATCAATTCGCAATGTAACACACCCAGTAAGTTCATTAAGCACAAACAATGGCCCAACTGATCAAACTAAATTCAGCAATGATAAACAAATCACTCAATCAGAGAAGAGACGTAAGATAGCATTTAATCAAACTGATAGCTCTAAATATCCCACAAGTCATTATTCAACACCAGATAATACTACAAATATATCTGATCAAAACGAAAGTCTATCAGAAAAAAGTGATAGACAAAATGCAGATTGTAATGTGATTGAACCACGCGAAGTTAATAGACTTGAAATGGAAAAAAGTAAGATAGCTGAAACTGAAACAGCAGATTATGAACAACTATTTCAGTTGTTACTTGAGCAAGTGCCTGAAACTTTAGATGCTCAACTTTTAGGTAGAGTTACTGATAATTATGTTCCACTCAGTTTAAACGTTCAAAGTGTGGCAACAACTAATTTAACTGACTGAATAATGTTCCAATTAACTTTAACGTTCAAAGTGTAACTGCAATTAATCTAACCGACAAATATGAGCAGTTTAAGAAAGGAGTTACCTCTAAATCTTCAGAAAGCCCAACTTTTACTGATAACTTTGATTACGTAGCTGCGTTACCGAACTATAATCCAAATAGTTTTGAATCTGAGGAAATAACCATTAGATCAGATAAAGCCAAAAGTATTAACATCAGCGATAATGAAAATGAAGATTTTGATAATGATGATATCCAGAGAAATTTAGATAAAAACTTTAATATTGATGATAATATCTTTAATGAAATGTTAGGGCAATCTCCTCATAGTGTAATTATACCGTCAAAAACAGCGGAGGTGTCGCGTAAATCTTTACGCCCTAAAAAGGTAAGTCCTATTATTATTCTCGATATAAGATATAAAAACACTTTTATACATGCAAAATATACGTACAACAACACGTAAAACAAGAAATGTACAATGGGCTGCCTTATCGCTAAAAAGCTATAAGATATCATAATGTAGGTCATAAAATAGTTTTTTGTATGGGAAATTAACAATCAAACCTCAAATATAAAATTTGTAAAACAAGTAAAACAGTCTCCTTACTTATATAATTATAAAATAACAGATTACTCAAGAAAGGACGTAACATAAAGAAATGTATATGTACGTTTGTTTAAGTTGTAATTATTTCATTATCATCATCAGCCTATTAATGTTCCCACTGCTGGGACACAGGGACTTATATGTTGGTGAAAGAGATTAGGTTCACCACGCTGGCCAAGTGCGGGTTGGTGAATGTCACATGTCCTTCAACTCTTTAAAGTTCTCAGAACATGCCGCTTTCCTCACGATGTTCGCCTTCACCGTTAAATCACGTGTTAAAAGCGCATATACATTTTTCTAGAAGTAAAATCTAGAGGTGCATGGCGAGAATTGAACCTTCGGAATACAATTCGAGTGTGTTCCCACTTAGCCAACACGGCTTTATCAATTATTTCATTTTACAGTACCTAATTATCCTGAATTATTTACTTATTCTTCAATATAATTTTGAGATGTTGATACTGATTTAACTAAATAAAACTTTTCAGGCTCCAATTATGAAATTGCCAAGATAAGGATTTTTAAATTTAACTTTCACAGGAACAGATTATCTAGAAATTAAGTTTTCTTTGTAGCAAGTGTTTTACTTAGCAAAAGTTATCTAAAATTATAAACATCTACTGAATTTATCAGGAAACTTTTTGAATATTCAATTGAATTTTTGTCTATTGTTGTTGTATTGGAAATAACTTTGTACCGTCTGTGTAAAATTACTCGCGTAACTGCTTGTCTCAGTGGTGAAAGGTAGCGGGTTCGATTCCAGCCGAGGAGGAAAGGTACACACACTTACGCCCACATACACACTCACACACACACTCATACAAATCAAATTTATCTATTAGATTGGAATAATGATATGATAAAAATTTGGATATGATTGAAACGGAGAGGTCATTAATATACGCGACACAGATATAATAACTAAATGCGAATATTTTGTACATAGTTACCCTATGTTTAAGTTTTCCAAATATAAACATTTTTATTTAAATAAAACAAAAGTGTGTGTATGTTCTGCACGCACTTTCTCCTCGGACTTGGTATTTAACATGTATAATACAAAAATCTATAATCAATGCCTATTATATTATTAAGTAGTGCTTATTAGTTTATTTATGTAGCCTATTCTTTATGTCTTTTAGCCTGAGATACAAGATTACCCTAGTTCAGGCTCATGTATTCTATACCTATTTTAAACATTTTTATACCTATATATAAGTGAATTTTGTTAATATTTGAATAAAATGTATTATTATTATTTATTTATTATTTTAAGCATATCAGATGCCTAGTATCCGTAACACAACCTAAGAGCTTGCCACGGGGCTAGATGTTGTAGTGTGGATTGTACGGCAATATTTATTTTATATATTTAACTATGTATTGTGATGTAATAGAATTAAAACATTGTTTACTATCATTGTCATTATTATAAAATCGTTTAGATAAAGTATTCATCATTCTCCTGCCCTTATCCCACATTATGTGGGGTCGGCACAACATGTTTTTTCCTTCCATTTTTCTCTGTCACTCGTAATCTCAACACTCGCTCATTAAAAAAAAACAAAGAGTTTAGATAAAGTTTTACGGTTGATATTTAATGCGTTGAGATAATAATTAAAGTGAAAATGTGAGTAATATGTAGTTCGGGATAAGAGAAATACTGTAAAAACTTAAACTCAAAATAATACAGTAACTATTTATTTTAAGAGCTACAATGCTTTTTATGTGACAATTTTTTTATTTTTTTACAGATTTCTAAAAGAAGATGTATTGAGAAGAAGCACCAAGCATCGCAAACAGAACGGGTCTCTTTCCATTCTTGCATCGAAAACAGAGACAGCAATATCGACGGAAACCTCCCATTTGGCTATCTTCTAATACACGATTCTTTTCACTCGAGATATCCATCGAAAATCGTAGTCTCTTCTTTGAAAAGTAAAGTCAGGAATTTGATCCCTCAATAATTAAATAAAAGTTGTTTAAAAGTAACCTATCTAAATTAAAATAATGATTATAGGTAAATAAATAATTGATACAAAATTTAAATGCATGTTTCAATAAATTTTCACATACAAAGTTCTACAGGTGAAACAAAAGTTTCGATCAGTATGGGAAGGTCTGGAAAAAAACATAGACAAGATTTGTTCTTACTTACCATGTTATCGATTTTTAGCAAAATGAAAAATTATATTCACATATTTAAAAATAGCTTGGAATCGAACCGGACTTATGACCGAAATAAGTGGCGAGAGCAAGAGGAGGCATATACCCAGCAGTGGGGGAAATCAGGCGCCGGATGATGATGAAGATAAATTTTAAGGTGACCCGCCATGTATGCCCTGTGCTTCTAAGGAAATAAAAGTTTTGACTTTGACTTCACTCGTAAATAAGCGATATCAAAGCGATGGTATCTAGTCCTTGCAATAAGGGACAGTTTTCATTAGCAAAGTTCCAGTTACTTTTTCACACAGACTACATTTTGCCTTTGTGTAAGAGACGAGAAAATGTCTTTTTATTGTACTGTACTTGTTTTAATCCTGCTGAATAACAGCTTGCTATTATGTAGTGCCTACTTAGGAAAAAGTGATAATATCTAAATAGTCCTCTGGTTTAAAAAGTAAAAGCCACTAAACTACTAGTGGTAGGTATTTACTTGTTAAACCAGAGACTTTAAACGTTTATTTTCTTAGTATCACTCGTTGTGTCTTTGACTTAGGTCAAAAATTTAGTAATTACGGGCTTGGGTTGGCCTTGGGCTGTCTAGAACACAATTTGGCTACATTCTATAAACTTGTAAGTAGGATTATTAACCGAAATTTACTTTTTTTTTAAATACGAGACGATGAGACCTTATCGGTAGAACTCTACCTTTTTTTGTAATGCAAAAAGAAATAAAATGGGTGGGAGCGCGAAGTCCTAATCAAGTTCAAAATGGCATTGATAAAAGGAGACAGCGAATGACGTACAAAATGTGTCATAGTTTTTCTTAATTTTAGGTTGTTTTTTTTGATTGGAGCGCTCAACGCGCTCTAATCAAAACATTTGGTTTGTGTATTTTTAGCCCCCGACCAAAAAGAGGGGTGTTATAAGCTTGACGTGTCTGTCTGTCCGTCTGGGACATCATAGCTCCCGAACGAATAAAGCGATTTCAATTTAGTTTTTTGTATGAAAGGTGAGTTTGGCGCGAGTGTTCATAGACAGGTTTCATGAAAATCGGTTGTGCTTTTAAAAGTTATGGGGTGAGAGTGGGGAAGGCAAACCGAAAATCTGCAAATATACTCGAGTGGGGTATCGCATCGCGTGCATATTACAAAATATTATGGTGTTATACTTTTAAGGCAATGAAATGTCTTCATTTCCTTAAAAGTATAACACCGTAACAGGAAACGGGGTTTTTTCTTTTATGTTGTCAATTGATATTCAGTGCAAATAAACAAATAAGGTGTCCTGTTCCATAGCCGACTGTAATGTAACAAATACCAATAATTCGTATTAAATATACATTATTTTCAAATTCTTTTATCCCAAATGATGAGAAACAGAATAAATACAATTCAAATATGTATATGGATATCGAAATATAAGATTCTAATATTGCCATGCCCTGTCAGGGTTCATGTTGTTAGCACCATATTAATTTTAAGACCAATTCAACACACATGAATGCAATAAATGATTTGATTTTGATTTTGAACACAATTTAACAAAACGCGTATTTTGGTTTGTACGTATTTTCTTCGAGCAGACTATGTGATTCTTGTATTTCGTACATCAATGGTTTCGGCGCTCTCATTTTATGCATTTCGTGACGTACGGCTGCGATGCCAAAGCGGTGCGTTAATTTAAACGGTACGGTCGATTGTTTTAATACATAGCAGCATATTAATAATAAATATATCCGACAATCCATACAACCACACAACCCCGTGGTAAGCTCTAAGCTTGTGTTACGGGTGCCTACTAGATATCTGTATATCTATATAAGATATAGTTATAGCAATTCGAGCAGTCCGTATTTTCCTCGACAGCTTTGGTTTTTTTTATTAAATATTACTACTTTTCGGGATCAATTAAAAGCAGCAGTTAAATGCTTGATTGCCGAAAAAGAAAACTTTTTTTTTCGGCAATCAAGTGCATGGAATAATTCAAAGGCAAAAACTGGCGCATTAACTATTTTTGACGAGTGTTTGAAAGTTACGTACAGTCAACAGCAAAAGTAAGTTCTCAAAATCAACGTTTTAAAACATCTTCTAGTGTGACTTTCGTGATATAACAAGTTAAATACCAAATTGTCAATTTCAAATGAAATTATAATCGGTCATAACAAAGTTTTCGTAATGACACCGAGGATCGAACTAAATGTGATGAACTGATGACTTAACTAAATATAACACGGTCGTTATTTTTCGTTTACTTAGAACAAACTATTACAGTAGTCAGATACTTTTGACTTAAATAACAGTATATATTATTTTGGGACCCTCTTTCATAAGTTTATTCTGCTGATGACTATACCAGCTGCCAGATTTACTCGGCTTTTCAAATAGTTTTCGCCAATCAGGCAATCAATTTGAGTGCTTCTACAGTCCGTTGTTTTTGTAAGGCCTATATTAATTTAAAAAGTATTGTATAGTTTTTTGTTTTTAATTGAATAAATATGCATAATGATTGCAATAAATAACGTTTATAATTTTTTTATTAGGAATGTTTTTTATACTTACATTACTAGTCATGACAAACTTACAGGTGTCAAAAACGCAATCTCTGCTTGGCCATACTAATATAATACCTATAATAATTTATCTTAGAAAATCTCATTGTTATTGCAAGGCACTGAAATCAGGCTTGAAGCCGTGTTAGAAAAGTGGGGCCACACTCGACTCTCATTCCGAAGGTCGAGGGTTCAAATCCCGCCGCGCACCTCTGGGTTTTTGTTCTTGAGAAGTTTATATGCGCTTTAAACAAGACAAGGAAACATCGCGAGGAAACCGACATTGTCTAAAAAGTTTGAAGAGTTCGAAGGACAGGTTATATTCACCAATCCGCGCTTGGCCAGCGCGGTGAATAAAGGCCAAATCTCTCTCGAGAGAAGTCCCCACGTCCCAGCAGTGGGAACGTAAATAGGGGTAACACCGCGTAATAGGGGTAACAGTCAGTTGGCATAAATATGCCTTCAGGATCGAGCCCATATTGATGTGACTCAGGTCTTACCCTCACAACCTGTGAGGTTTTCAGATGTGTCCACCGCTGGGATCTCCTCTTGCTCATTGGACATATTTTTCTGCACTTATTTCCATCGTTATGGAATGTATTGTTTGACTTCGTGTTGCTTTCAGACTCAATTATCTCTCTCAATATTTACAGCACGTTTTTTTACTATCGACCATAAAGAAAGAGAAAATAAAATATCTTGTGACAGGACTATAAACCGCGAAATGGACAACGTTGAATTCAAAATGGCCGCCGGCGGTCACGTTTGAAAGCTAAATGGGAAATCGTCGGATCGGCCGCGTTCAAAACCTCACTCTTTGGGTCACCTCCAAGCGATCCTTTACTAATTTAAGTACCTATAGAAAAAGGTAAAAATATTTAGATTATTGAAATGTAACCTACATTTTAATATATTCTAACCTTCATTCTAATGCATTATTAATATCGAACCTATTATATTTTTAACCCCCGACCAAAAAAGAGGGGTGTAATAAGTTTGACGTGTCTGTCTGTCTAGGACATAATAGCTCCCGAACGGAATTAGCGATTTCAATTTAGTTTTTTTTTGTATGAAAGGTGAGTTTGGCGCGAGTGTTCTTAGACATGTTTCATGAAATCGGTTGTGCCGTTTAAAAGTGACATGACTAAGCTACTTTTTGCACTGTTAAAATAATGTTTTGGAGATACAACATAACTTTTAAACGGCACAACCGATTTTCATAAAACATGTCTAAAAACAAAAGCACCAAACTGACCTTTCATACAAAAAAAACTAAATTGAAATCCCTCTATCCGTTCGGGAGCTATGATGTCCCAGACAGACACACAGACAGACAGACAAGTCAAACTTATACGCCCCTCTTTTATGGTCGGGAGTTAAAAATGCAAAAGCATAGAAAGCTCGAACCATTCACAATTTATTTCAGAAACGGGAATGTTCAAAATGGATAGGTACATATTACATACTCCGTTCCTTTTCGTGCAATACCCTCCATTACCATCTAAAGTTACCATTCTTGGATGTCACACGCGCACTTTGCCTGATTTGAAATAATGCCTCCAATTTTGCGCACTTAGCTAGTGGTGTGGCACGCAGTCTTGTTTTATGCATAAACGTTTGCTTTTCAAAACAGGTCATAAAGCAGTTTGAGTTGTCTATAGCCTCTATAGGTAAGGAGACGCGAGGCTCGATACATTTTATTGACAAAATGTAATAGCGAGATTAATATAACAGTACCTACATAAATAAGCTAGAGCTGTATGTACAGTTTTTAATTGCTTTTTACATTAGATGTAAAAAAACTGAGAGATCAGATACAATAAATTTATTTCCTATTTATTTTTGACGTTTCTATTTTATATCATGTATTATTAGTACAAATAAATAATTTTGAAAATGTGTCCCCCAATACTGTCCTATTCTTCGACATAGACAATTGAAATGCCATTTGAACACGCATTTTTTCCGGAGTGTCAATGAATGGGCAAAACTTCGTTCATTCATGCGTAGGATTTGGCGAACGGTACATGCCATAAATCCAAGAAGAAGAACCGTATTCCTTTTGTTATTTTTGTAAGAAAATAAAATTGACAATGTTTCTTCTGTTTTATAAACAAAATAAAGCGGGCGTTGCTGCCACTCAAAATTCCATAGTACGCCCCGTAGATCCTATTTTTTTTAAAGTTGGTTGAAAATATAAATATTATCGAAAATAAATGACGGCGCATATGCCCAAATATCCATTGATGACAATGTAATGCCTATAATTTGGAGTACATCTAATAAGAATCATTCCAAACAGACGCATCGTGAATCACAGAACTAGCATTCGTTATTTAAATTTGGTTAAGTTTTATTTTCACATTCACATCAGAACAAAGAGTATTTGCTCTGTAACCTCAGAGTTTTTTTTTATCTATGGAAAGCTTATGGTAACTCGAAACCGCGCGTAAAAGCACAAAAGTGAGGGTATAAATAAAATTCACTCCATGACGAATCAAATTATATTTTTATTCAACTGAAGTAAAAAATATGTTTTTCGATAATATTCTCGTGAAAAATAATGAATTGAGGCGAGCTTGGCGCGCCGGGTTCGGGATCCATGAAGAGGTTGAAGAAAACAGTTTGCCTGTTCTTTGGTAAGCGTAATGGATTCTATTATCATTTTGGTGTTGAACAAAAGAAGTTTCTTGATCTGATTAAGTGTATGACTTTTAAAAGCTTTACCCATACATTTTCAAGGGGTCAAGTGTTTGTATATTCTGCAAGCACTTTCTCCTTGGTCTGGGTGTTTAATATGTGTAATAAAAAATAACTATATTTAGGTTAGCGTGGTTTGGGCATGTTATGAGAAGGAACGAAAGTCATGTTACGAGAAGAGCGTTAGATATTAAAGTGGATGGATATGTGGGAAGAGGGAGGCCAAAGAAAAGATGGGTGGACTGTGTGAAAAATATGTGTAAGAAAGGAGTGAGTGCTGAGATGACGGGTGATAGAGGGAAGTGGAGGAGGAACACATGTTGTGTCGACCCCACATAGTGTGGGACAAGGGCAGGATGATGATGATGATGATGATGGCTATTATATTAAGTATATCAGATGTCTAGTACCCATTGTTATGGGTTAGCTTGTGTTCAAGCTGAGACCTTACGACGGGGCATGTTTTTGTGTAAATATTTTTTTATTTTTTCTCTCAGCAGGAAACTGGACGCATGGAGTAGCAGCGAGGACCAGGATCCCAAGAGACGTATTTCTTTGAGGACTTCGGCCGTGCTCGTGGATGGAGCAGCCAGGATTTACAGGCGACAACTGCATACCCTCATGGAAGGTAGGATGATGCTGTAAATTATTCATATTTATTGGATTTATTAGGATATTCAGATTCAAATGTATTGTCAGAGAAATAAGCGAAATAGCTCACTAAAGTGGCAATGGGCAGGCCATGTAGCTCGCAGAACAGATGGCCGTTGGGGCCGGAAAGTTCTTGAATGGAGACCACGAATCGGCAAACGCAGAGTAGGACGTCCACCAGCTAGATGGACGGACGACCTGTTGAAAGTAGCGGGCTCGCGGTCGTTACAAGCTGCTACCGACCGAAGTCACTGGAAGTCTTTGAGGGAGGCCTATGTCCAGCAGTGGACGTACTACGGCTAAAATTATGATGATGATGATGATTGTCAGAGAAATATTCTAGTGCAGTAACTATGACCAGCCCAACAAAATAAAATATACATTTGCAATATGTGCGGTAAAGAGTCATAAGAATAAAGTAAAAAATGACAGATATCAAGGTTTCAAATACCATCTAAGAGTCTCCAGTCTAGCTCACCTACCCGTGGTTATTTCTTGATATATCTTATTTATTTAGTAATAAGCTGCGCTTGTCAAACCACTTTTTTGATTTGCACTCGTGAAATTCTTAGAGCCAGCGGCGAACTGTTCGACATGTCAACGACACTTTAATAATTTAATCCGTTTAGCTGTGACAAAAACCAAAGCTCCTAGTTTTGATCTTTCCTGGTTTGATTTCGTGAAGGAAACCGAATGCCGACGTAAGGCTCTCCCTCTGAACTACCATACAACAAAAATCTAATCGAATGTGCCAATGCGCTGCATGACCTGATCCCACCATCTCCATTCTATCATCGGTCGCTCAGACGTACGGCTGGTTAACATGCCCACTTAGTGGACCTACCATCAACGCGCACGAAACGCTTCTCGAATTATTTTATAGTGCGCACCGCTAAAGAGTGGAATTCTCTCCCGAAGTCTGTTTTTCCGATTAAATACAACCCGACCACCTTTAAGACCAGAGTGAATAGGCTTTTTCTTGGCAAACTTGCTCGATCGTTGACCTCATCTTTGCCTTCTTGCTAGACTGTTGTCAAAAGTAAGCCTATAAGATAATAAAAAAACCGACATAGTCTGAATAAGATAACTACATATGTTGTATCAAATAAATAAAGCGAACATTGAAATAATTGTACCTATTTAATCCAATTTCAGATGTGTCAGAAATGGATTTGGCGCTGATAAAAAGAAAGAGAAAATTTATTGGATCTGATAACGATACTCTAACTGGTAAGAAATTATGTTCTTTAATTAATATAGTTGTTCGCAGTAAAGGAAGACAAGTGTTAATCCAGGTTTTAATGATTGTATTCCGATCTTATGAGCGTTTACGGCAAGTGCGCGAGTTTCATACAAAACCAAGCGCGACAGTGTATAAAACTTTTTTGCCAAAAATTAAACCAACTTCAAAAGAGAAACTGAAAAGTACAAAATAAATTAACTTTACAAATCATTTCTACATTATAAGTGATAATTAAAAGAAACATAAACAATTAAATAATTAAGTATTTAATAATTCTGAAGTCGGTGCCAAGTAAAATAATAACTTGATATGATTATATAGGTACCTAACATCAATCTTTTTCACAACTCAAGCCATAAGATATTAGTAGGAAATTAACTCTAAATATCGGTCCATTCGCGGTATATCCGCCACGCATTTCTATTTGGGTCCTAAATGCTGTTAATTAGTATGTTATTTTGACATATCTATTGATATTGTGTATAGTGTAGGTAAAATGTATTTGTTACTGCATTAAGTTTTTTGTAGTATTTACTTGGCACCGACCTCAAAATTATTAAATACTTAATTATTTAATTGTTTATGTTTCTTTTAATTATCACTTACTAGCTGTGCCCTGTTGTGCTACCCGCGTTATAATGGATGAAGTACTCTTAACCAACAACATATTTATTTGAATAAAGATTAATATTATTATGTTGATACAACTTAAACAAATTATTTCGACCAAATTAGGTACCATAAAAACGGTTTTTGTGAGTTAATCTTAAAAGATAGACATATACTATCGCGGACTGTTTTTAAGATCATTAAAAGAGCTATTATTCTTTAATACATATTTTTTGTGTATCTTGAACCGTTTTCACGGCGCACGCAACGGAAGGCTTCTAAGATGAACAATTTCTCCCGTTTTTTACACATTTACCACTATATCTTTGCTCCTATTGGTCGTAGCGTGATGTTATATAGCCTATAGCCTTTCTCGATAACTGGACTATCCAACACAAAAAGAATTATTCAATTCGAACCAGTAGTTTCGGAGATTAGCGCGTTCAAACAAACAAACAAACTCTTCAGCTTTACATATTAGTATAGATAATGTAGAAATGATTTGTAAAGTTAATTTATTTTGTACTTTTCAGTTTCTCTTTTGAAGTTGGTTTAATTTTTGGCAAAAAACGTTTTATTTCACGATTTTTAGTAATTACTCTACTGAAATATACCTTATAGAGTTCCTTTGCTGTCCTTCATTTTCATCTTCAGAACCCTAATATCAGTCAAAACCCATTTAGATGAACGGTCTCAGTAATATAAGTTAATCAAGCCCAAACACATAGTACTTGCTGTAAATCGTTGAGGAGTTCCCTCGACCGCCTTTCCCTCCATCATCAGATCAACACCAGACCCTCATTAATAAAAGTGCTTTAAAATACATTATATTGAATAATATTAAGGAACACACAAGTCGAAAAGACAATATTTTCAAGAGTTTCCCTCAATTTCTTCAGGATTCCACCACCAGATCCAGGTTTCCTTACAATGGGACCACCCTTGTGATACTCCCTTTCCAACAAAAAAAAAATAATCAAAATCGGTTCATAACCGACAAAGTTATCCGCAGACATACATAAAAAAAAAAAAAAAAAAAATTACGGTCGAATTGAGAAACCTCCTTTTTTTTGAAGTCGGTTAAAAAAGTATTGATGCGCAGTATTTTAAAGAAAGGTTTAAAAATATATGTTAATAAGTTGAATATAATTTGTAATGTTTCTTTTCAGGAGTGTGTTTAACTTTATTGTCAGACAACTAATACATTCTAAACACGTTCCATTACCGTAATAATTAACATAGTTTGAAACATCATTTCTCGTCGCACAATATTATACGTAAATGATCAATATTCTTAACTAACTATATTTCCAAAGTAGGTTATATTTTTTATTTATTAATTAGTATTTATTTAAGGCTTCGGAGTGCTGAGTCTAAGTTCCACAAACGTTTTCGAATGACTTTACTATCTCGTTAATCGAGCTAACGAAATTCGAATCGAAAAGCAATGGCATGCAAGTTGGAGTTCCTATCGACAAAAACTATACGAAAGCGTTCACTCACCGTGAGCATAGTTAAATATTTTTGTTAGGGTGGTAGCATGACGTCATCAAATCATTAACCGGCCAAATTCAGAATGATATTTTTACTAGTATTTTGTCAAGAAGCAGCTGTCTATCAAAAATGTTATGATTATTCTTTGTTTTGTTTACGTTTGAAATGAAAACTTTCGTTCGAGTAGAAAGAAGTGGCCGGCCGATAAATTAATAATAAATTGAAACTATGAGTTAAACAGTCTAAAAATGAAGACAAGTTCATGGAGCAGTGAGTGTTTGATAATTTATTTGATGTTTAGATCTATTTATGTGAAGTTGTTTCATCGACGAAGAAAAAACTAAGTTTATTGTTGTTTCTAGGCATGGAGACCTCAGACATTGGGATGAACCTGGGCCATCAACATCATATGTTGCCCCAGTCCTAAGCCCCAGTCAAAGAATTACTGTAACAACCCCAGTTCACAATATTGTCACAATATTGGATTTGTTTTTGAGATTTATTTCACAACATTGGAAGCACTGGAAGGTAAGACTTAACTTTTTTAAGGATAACATAATTATAATGTTAATAAGATTATAATAACATTAATGTATTTTTACAGATGCCCATGCACTCTCCTATAAGGCTCTGTGAGAGCAATCTGATTCGGCCTGAGCCTGCTTGCTTTGGGCAAACACCACCTTGCCATGCAAGAATTCCTTGAAGAATTTTGAGGCTAGCACAAAATTTTCTACAAGCTGAAGAGTTTTGGAGAAAGTTTATAATAGAGTAACATAAGCTTGAGGAGAGAGCAAAATATGATTAGGGAGATGGAAGCGCAGAGCCAGAGATTGGCAAGCAATAGGAATAAGAGTTTAAGATAAGTTAGTTAATAGACTCTGTAATGATTAGTTTATATTTTTGTAAATATAAGTATATAAGTTTATAAATTTAACTTGTCAATTCTGACTGTCTAATTAGGTAAAAAAATAAAGTTCATCTTATATAATTTTGTTTATTTATTCATTGTCACAATACAATATCCTTAACCTTATAATCCTAAGCACACTTCTATAAATAGCAATAGTACATTAACACAATATATAACTGAGAACTACATACATATATATATCACACACTATTTATCAGTCTTCTTACTAAAATTGGTCCGCTGGTAGCTCCAGCTCCTTCCACATAGTCATTGTAACCCGGTTCACTATTTAAGTTTCCTGGAACTAGATATGATTAATTGTAACATAAATAGGTATTTTGTTATAATATCATATGAAATATTTTACCTTAACTAGACCCACCTAAATCTTACTCGGACACCGAGTAAGATTTAGATCAATGCCAAGATTGATAACTATGTTATGCAATACTGAGTATGCTATAATAATAGAAGCATATTTGAGTGGCTTGAAGTGGATGGAGTGAACTCCATCCTTGTCTAAGCACTACCATCTGTTTTTCAGCATTTGAAAATGTATTTTCTATTATTACTCTAGCCCTCATTTGCTTGTTATTATAATTGGCCTCTGGTGTACCAGTATTTGCATCTAAAATTTGAGTCATTAGCCTGGGCGCTGAGGGTATCCAGAGTCTCCTAAAAATAAATAATTATGTAAAAGATAGAATAGTGAAAGGGATCAAAACATAATGCATTTTAATAAATCAAGTACCTAAAGATACTTTACCTATATAGAAGCCAGACCATTTCTCTATTTTGGTGCAGAGATTGAATTTATGTATTCAAGTCACTGTTTTCCCATACAAAGAATCATGCTTTGCACCTCCAAACTTAGGGTTAACATTTAAAATGTAGTATTGATCATCACATAGGTAATTGAAAAAAATATCATTGCATTGTTTTGCTACTCAAATTGGCTTTTGTATGAACCAGAAGCAAAAAAGAAGAGAGCCGTGAACACCTGCGAAGAACAAATTAATTAGGTGTCGAAACTATAGCTAGGTACTTTTTAATATTTTAATTAATAAATAACAAAAAGTACATAATATAAGTTCCAACAAAACGAGTTGAGAGGACCTTAAATTCGTCAATTGTTTTAATTCTCTGCACAAAAACTTAAAAGCTGTCTTTGTAAGACGATATCCAAGCGAAAAAGTAACGTCCGGCCATAATTTATTTGTAAATATTAATGATTTTACTGAATAACTTTGCACTCTCACCTCTACTCACTGAGAAATTCTAAGTGAATGCTAGACGAATACTTTTTCGAGCGCGTTTACTATTCGAATGTCAAAAATGGTAACACGAACTCGGGAAATTTTTCAAACAACCAATCAAATGCGTTAACGTTCTCACTTTCGAACGTGAGCGTAAACGAGTCGACGATCGACGGTCGATAGTGAATCTCAAACTAGCAAATTATGTTTCTCAAGTTTGCCACAAGAGGCGCTGTTTCGATCCCATACAAATTATAGTTAACGTTCTCACGATCGAGAAAGTTAACTACAATTTGTAAACTCAGACTCAGCACCCGGAACTGATGCAGAAAGGGAAATTATGAAACCTCTCATTGACATACCTTGATAGAATGCACAAATTAATCGAAATAGTTTTTTAACTATATGGACAGTAAAATTTCCTAATACTATTGATATTTTTTTTTAAACCTGTTCAGCGGGTTGTCCGTGAAAGAGTAGCGAACAATAAAATGTACATTTACAAACTTCACGATTATGGTATTGGTAAAATTCTGTACATATCCAATTGCTTCTACCACCTAGAAAAACTGGGGAGGAAATACAGCTGCTAACTTTTTTTCCGTTTATTAGTTTATCGGGGTTGTATTGAAGTGAGCACATTATTCTGCTTTCATACAGGCTAACCCATAAGTAGGATGTCTTTATTAACGCTCGTACGACCAACACGAGAGTGTAATTAGGTCAGTGTGCCGCCCAGCCCCATCCGATCAAACTATCGACGGATAAAAATGTTTTCTAGTTTGCGGCAAAAATCCCGCAAACCTCTTAAGCCAAGTGATTTACAAATGTTTTTGTATGAATGTGTCGAAAAAAATCGTCCGAACATTTACCTACTGTCCAAATTGTCGCTTTGACAAAAAGTTACAATGGATAAGTTTTTAACAAAAAATGTAAGCGTCGAAAATATTAATGGATCCTATCGAGTTATTTTAAGGAGTTGTTTTTTCCCATGGCAAAATGTAGTATTGTTTTTTTTTAATGTTTCAATGACCTACTACAACCCTTTGCATTAAAAATATACCTAACCCTATACGGCTGGATTTTTTTCCAATTTTTGATGGGACTCTGACAAAAAGTAATGAGTGGTCCTACATAAAAAATATAAACATTATATAGGCGTCGAGTTCACAACTTCCTTTATATTCGTCGTTTGATAACTAAAATGATACCTTGGATCGTACACTCGTACGGTATGTATTAAAAACTCCATAACCGTATGTGTATTATTTTCGGTAATTCATTGTATACAATATTGCATTCGATACAAATCACAAAAATGAAAAATCTACATTCTAATAAACATTCTGTTTTCGGGTCTGGGTGTTTTCTCTGTATGTATTTACAAAAAATATATATATCTACTAGCGGCCCGCCCCGACGTCGCACGGGTAAAAAAAGTTCCCGACATTTTTTCCCTATTTGCTCACCGTTTAGACCTACCCTGGACTACGACAAACATTTTAAAACCAAAATCAGCTTAATCGTACCAGCCGTTCTCGAGTTTTAATCAGACTAACGAAGAACAATTCATTTTTATTTATACATATAGAATATAGATAATCTCAGCTATTACACGGACGCTTTTAAAAAAAAAAATTAAAAAAAAAATTAAGTACTTCAAACTCATGTCAGAAAAAAATGATTGAAAACTATGTTGTTTATTGAACTTTCGAGACATAGACACTCAAAAAGTATATAACCACCATGTATAAATAGCTTATCAAGAAAAATCATAGACAACCTATAAAAAGACATTTATTTTACACTTTTGTTAACCTGTAGATAATAATAATAACAGACAAATAATTAGCAATAAATTAAAATTGCAACTATAATTTGAGATTTAAACTATCCTATCTCTCAAGTTGGATCGAACTGCACATGGTGTGCGAATTTTATTATAATCGGTTAAGTGGTTTAGGAGTCCATTGAGGACAAACATTGTGACACGAGATTTATATATTTATATGTAGTATCAGTCACCTAACCCATAGTACAAGCTCTGCTTAGTTTGGGGTTAGGTGATGATGTGTGAGTAGTCCGGAAATATATATTTATTTATACGAAACAATATAATAGCCATTTCTGTGATAATATCCAAGCTCCTTCTAAGTGGTGTAGCTACCGGCAGGCTAGACGGGCAGGGCACTGGGCTGAGGAGCAATCAGATTTTTTATTTTTATAAGCATGAATTATTAATATATTATTATTGACTTGTCAACTTATTTTTCACCAATAAATTGATTATTATTTCTTGAATTAACGAAAAATTCGTTAAACTTCGGATAAAATAAATTACAAAGTTGCTAACAAACAGCATAGGTATTACAGGCTTACAGATTATTTCACTGTCACTAAATAAATAAGTGATGGGAATAAATAAATAATAATAATGGCTCAAGTGAGGTTTGCATTTTTTACCTCTCACAAAACATGGCATAGAGAAACTATTCGGGATATAATAAAAAATAAACTATGTTCAAAAAACACCGACTCCAACATCTTATAAAATTTACCATCATCAGATTTTAACATGGTGACAATGGAACCGCTCCACAAGCATACCATTTTGAATCAAAATCGGTGCACTACTTACGGCAGAGAAATCGAATCACAAACATTAAAAAAATATAATCTGTCGAATTGAAAACCTTCGCCTTTTTTGAAGTCAGTAAAAAAAATATAAAATAGTTTTCGTTGTTATGAAATAGGTAATATTATTATATGTTAAATATATTTTCTAATATATACAATTTCCATGTCACAATGTTAGTTACCGTACTCCTCCGAAACGGCTTTACCGATTATTATGAAATTTTATATGCGTATTCAGTAGGTCTGAGAATCGGCTACTATCTATTTTTCATTTTGCAAAACAACGTTTGCTGGGGTCAGCTAGTTATATTATATAGTTATATGTTTCCTTCCTATAACACCACTGTATTTCTCGCTACTCTTGATCCTGTCCATCCAAAGGTTGCCTGGAAGAGATCGCTCATAGCGATAAAGCTGCCTATTGTACTCCAACATTCCGTTTATATATTAAGTGTATGTTTATTTTTTGTATAATATTTTGTGTGGTGTGCAATAAAGTGTTATCTAATCTAATAATAATTATCATTTATTTCAGGCATCTAAGGCCCATATAAACATTATACCTTATAGACTAACATACATAAAAATATAAATCTTCTATACTAAATTGTCAGAATCGTGTAACATCTGTTGCGGGGTGTCGCCTTGCAATCTAAACATGGAGTGGATCTAGTTCCTCTCCCCCTTTTTTCACATAAGTAGCTTAGGGTACCCAGTTCTCTTGCTTCAGGGCTCTTCACTACCTAGCTACGCCACTGGCCCTGCTACTAGAGTAGTTGCCTATTAACCTCCTTACCATAATAATGTTTGATTAACTCGCATTCAATACAATTAGATTCAATTAAGATGTATTTCAGCTTAGATAATTATCAGGAACCGGGTCTTCAATCTAATAATTATAATTATATCGTGTTATGGTAAACGACATGAAATGAAATGAAATCGTTTATTTGCGATAATACATAATTAATAATACATGTCAGATCTTAAATAATAGTTTATGTCACTGTATTCAGCCTGCAAGCAGGCGTGCAAATATTTTGTCAAAATTATATTAAATTAAAGATGTCATAATAAAAAATTACAAACATTTATCATCATAATTCAAATACTCATTCACATTATAGAAACATTTGTCAAGCAACCAACTATATAATCTGTTCTTAAAAATAAATCCATTCAATTGTTTTAATGATTCGGGTAATTTATTATAAATTAATATACATGACGGCGTGACGTCCTGGTTCTTCATTGTAGTGCGTTTGTAGTAGCATAGAATCAACTTAAAATGTCCGATGGCGTGAGCGGGCGCTCACGCCACTCGATCGCGCGACGTTTACCTGCGGCCGGTACCGGTCTTTGTCAGCCGACCGGTCTAACAGCCAATCGGGTGCCCGCAGGTGGAGGGGTTGTTTACGAGTTGCACTGCTATTTAAGGTACAGTTCCAATAGTCCGGAGGTCATTCTTTCTTTGGCTTCTGCTCTGTGCAAACACTCTCGGAATTACTAGTTGACTTTATCTATATCTTTGTTAAACTGAGCCTCAGATTATTTGTGTGATTGATACTGTTCGATTAATCCCGTAATTGGTTATTATTCAATGATATAATCTGTTTAAATCACTATGTCAAACCCTTTCTCCTACATACACATGTTATAAATATTTCTTCTATATAAATCCCTATTGCATTGTGGTTTGTACAGCATATTTTTCAATTTATGCCTTTTCTGTCGTGTTATAACCTCACTCCGCTTTATAAACAAACTCCATAAATACATGCCCGTAATTGCCCTGAGCAATCGGTGAAAATAACGTCTATTTGTTCCGGGTAATCCATTTTGACGAAGCTTTTAACGGCAGATGGCTAGAAATATATTAAAAATTTACCTCAAGATAGATTAAAAATTTTAAGGGAAAATGTATAAACATTGTGTTTCATGAACTTTATTAAGTTACATAACGACACAGAATTGTAATTACCTCCTTTCTAAAACTAACTGTTTTACAGGCGACGAATAAAAATCAGTGTTATTTTAATTATTTTTTCAAAATGGCGTTCAGTTCAGTTCAGTTTCTTTTAATTGGACTTTGCGCTTGAAGCGACAATTTGCCAGTGTCGAGTTAAATAAAATTATAAAGTGTAAAAAATGTTTCTCAGTTGAACGCCCAATAGTATATCATGGCGTTCAACTGAGTAACATCTTTTACACTTTATAATTTTATTTAACTCGTGATTTTATGAGTTTAGTCAATGTAAGAAAATTCTTTTGGTTAGGTGATGATGTTTTAAAATTATTGTTTCCGGTGTGCGTTGTAGACAAGAGGTATTATTATACTTAATTAAAATTTTAATATATAACTTAACCTAACTTGGGAAATACCATGTAATCCTTCGTGGTTCATGTTATTAATTTTAATTTTCCATGGACGCCGTTTATAGAAAATAACCGTTTTCTTGGACATCAACTCTTAATATGCGCTCGTCAACCCGCTATTAACGTACCGACTGCTAGGACACAGGGACTTCTCTCTTAGCGAGAGCGATTAGGCCTTAATTCACCACGCTGGCCAAGTGCGGGTTGGTGAATGTCGCATGTCCTTCAAACTCTTTAGGACCTTACGATGTTTGCCTTCACCGTTAAAGCACGTGTTTAAAATACACATACATTTCTCAAGAAGAAAAATCGTGAGGTGCGTGGCGGGGTTTGAACCCTCGACCTTCGTAATGAATGTTGAGTGTCCTCCCACTAAACCAATACAGCGTTAGGTTAGCAAACCCAAATATGATTAATTGTTTTATGTCCAGCATGCGACTACTGACGGCTGAAACGATAGAATCAAGTTACATTTACGCAATTTCTCCTTAATTTTCAGACTCTTCAGACAGCTGTAACTCTTACGACGCTCCGGAGAGTATGATGCGGTATATTCCAAGATATTCTGGTATGGCTGGGCAATCTCCTCATAGTGTGATTGTACCGTCAAAAACAACGGAGGTGTCGCGTAAATCTTTACGCCCTAAAAAGGTAAGTCCTATTATTATTCTCGATATAGATATTGATTTCTCGATAAACGAATATAAAAACACTTTTTATACATGCAAATATACGTACAACAACACGTAAAAAATAAATGTACAATGGGCTGCCTTTTTGCTAAAAACCTATAAGATATCTAATGTCATAAAATAGTTTTTTGTATGGGAAATTAACAATCAAACCTTAAATACAAAATTTGTAAAACAAGTAAAGTTAGTATCCTTGCTTAAATTATAAAATAACAGATTAATCAAGAAAGGACGTAACAGAAAGAAATGTATATGTACATTTCTTTAACTTGTTATTATTTCATGATCATCATCATCAGCCTATTAATATTCCCACTGCTGGGACACAGGGACTTCTATGTTGGTGAGAGAGATTAGGTTCACTACGCTGGCCATGTGCGGGTTGGTGAATGTCACATGTCCTTCAAACTCTTTAAAGTTCTCAGAACGCTTTCCTCACGATGTTCGCCTTCACCGTTAAAGTACGTGTTAAAAGCGCACATACATTTTTCTAGAAGTAAAATCCAGAGGTGCACCGCGATGATTGAACCCACGACCTTCGGAATAAAAATTATTATACAGTACCTAATTATCCTGAATTATTTACTTATTCTTCAATATAATTTTGAGATGTTGATACTGATTTAACTAAATAAAACTTTTCAGGCTCCAATTATGAAATTGCCAAGATAAGGATTTTTAAATTTAACTTTCACAGCAACAGATTATTTATAAATTAAGTTTTCTTTGTAGCAAGTGTTTTACTTAGCAAAAGTTTACTAAAATTATAAACATCTACCTACTTAATTTATCAGGAAACTTTTTGAGTATTAAATTGGATTTTTGTCTATTGTTGTTTTGTTTGGGGAAAATAACTTTGTACGGTCTCTGTGTAAAATTACTCGCGTAACTGCTTTTCTCAGTGGTGAAAGGTAGCGGGTTCGATTCCCGCCAAAGAGGAAAGGTACACACACTTACGCCCACATACACACTCACACACACACTCATACAAATCAAATTTATCTATTAGATTGGAGTAAGTTTGATAAAAATTTGGATATGATTGAAACGGAGAGGGCCTTTAGTAATTATACTGTATAATACACAGGTATAATAGCTAAATGCGAATATTTTGTACATAGTTACCCTTAACTCGAAATAATACAGTAACTATTTATTTTAAGAGCTACAATGCTTTTTATGTGACATTTTTTTTATTTTATTACAGATTTCTAAAAGATGTTTTGAGAAGAAGCACCAAGCATCGCAAACAGAACGGGTCTCTTTCCATTCTTGCATCGAAAACAGAGACAGCAATATCGACGGCAACCTCCCATTTGGCTATCTTCTGATACACGATTCTTTTCACTCGAGATATCCATCGAAAATCGTAGTCTCTTCTTTGAAGAGTAAAGTCAGGAATTTGATCCCGCAATAATTAAATAAAAGTTGTTTGAAAGTAACCTATCTTAATTAAAATAATGATTATAGGTAAATAAATAATTGAAACAAAATTTAAATACATGTTTTAATAAATTTTCACATAAAAAGTTCTACAGGTGAAACAAAAGTTTCGGTCAGTATGGGAAGGTCTGAAAAAAAACATAGACAAGATTTATTTGTTCTTAGGAACCATGTTATCTATTTTAGCAAAATGAAAAATTGTATTCACATATTTAAAAATAGCTTGTACTTAGCTAGGAATCGAACCGGACTTTTTTAAAAATTTTGTGAACTCTTTTTTTATTCAGACATCTAATGTATCTATTCGATATATTTTCTATGAAACATGATAATGTCTTTGGATATTTTATTAAACATATTAAACAGAAGGAGAAAGTGCTTCAAGAACATACAAAAACGTGGCCCCTAGGCGGGAATCGAGCCCGCTAACTCTTGCGCTGCAAGCGGAACCTTCGCCCGTCGCGACGCTGAGGCAGTCAATTAAAAAATATCTGGAGTATACAAATATATAAATTATTAATCCACACAGCTAAATGTAAATTTTTGTGTAAACAATTTCTTTAGATAGACCTTGGCATCAAGCTTATAGACCGTGTTCCCAATATCGACATCCGAAGACGAACGAAGGTGAAAGATATTCGTATAGAATCGTATCACGCCGCTGAAATGGAGTTGGGCAGGACACTTGGCGAGACGAAATGATAATAGGTGGAGTAAGGGAATTACTGAGTGGCGTCCAAGGAACGCCTAAAGGAACGTCGGTCGTCCAGCAGCGAGATGAGCTGACGACTTGACGTACTTGTTTTAATTCTGCTGAAAAACAGCTTGCTATTATGTAGTGCCTACTTAGGAAAAAGTGATAATATCTATAGTCCTCTGGTTTAAAAAGTAAAAGCCACTAAACTACTAGTGGTAGGTATTTACTTTTTAAACCAGAGACTTTAAATGTTTATTTTCTTAGTATCACTCTTTGTGTCTTTGACTTAGGTCAAAAATTTAGTAATTACGGGCTTGGGTTGGCCTTGGGCTGTCTAGAACACAATTTGGCTACATTCTATAAACTTGTAAGTAGGATTATTAACCGAAATTTACATTTTTTTTTAAATACGAGACGATGAGACCTTATCGGTAGAACTCTACCTTTTTTTGTAATGCAAAAAGAAATAAAATGGGTGGGAGCGAGAAGTCCTAATCAAGTTCAAAAAGGCATTGATAAAAGGAGACAGCGAATGACGTACAAAATGTGTCATAGTTTTTCTTAATTTTAGGTTGTTTGTTTTGAATTAGAGCGCGGTGAGGTTTGTGTATTTTTAGCCCCCGACCAAAAAAGAGGGGTGTTATTGTAGTATATTGTATCCGAACACAAATAATGGTACTAATGATAGTAAACGTTTCCGAACGTAACAGGCTATATAAGCAATGTCAAATCATGCTTCACCCTCTTTTTCCGGCACTCGTGAGCACGAAGCTACTAATAATATTATCAACCATTGTAACGTGTTACCACATAAGAAACAAGAAGAATAAAAGGCGTGTATCCCCATTATCATCTTTTATTTGAAACAATACATGGCGCAGCCGTCGTTGAAGAACAAGAAACGCTCATTGAAATAAGCAGAATCGACGTAATAAAATATTGTCTAAAATGGCCGCCGTTGAATTCCGCATGCCGGCGCCATTGAACATGGAAGCCCTTGACGACTTATACCCGGCGTGGTTAAGATTTAAAAAGTCGTTTCTGGTATATTTATCAGCTGCGGGCCTGAGCAAAGTCACCGAAACCAGAAAAGCCTCCATCCTTCTAAATTGCATAGGACAGTCGGCAGAAGAGCTATACTTTAACACTCTTCAAGAAGATGCTATGAAGGAAAATAACAAGAATGAAGATGATAAAAAAGAAGACGATGAACCCAAATTATCCGAGGTAATCCGGTTGTTTGACGAATATTTCAAACCCAAATGCAACGAGGTTATTTGCACGCTGCAATTCAATAAAAGAACACAAGAAGATGGCGAAAGCTTTGATGCTTATTATACCAACCTAAGAAAACTTATAAAAAATTGTAACTACACGGAGCAAGACAGAATGATAAGAGACAGAATAGTCATGGGCATCAGGGATCAACGCGTCCAGCAGCGGCTACTAGAAATCAAGAACCTCACCTTGGAGCGAGCAGTTGAAGTTTGCAGAGCAGCGGAGCTGTCCCGAGAATACACCAAGTTGCTGACCAGGTCACCGGTTCCAGAAGTCGATGCCATCCAGCGAAGAGGTCCAATCAACCCCATAAAGCCTTCACAGCAGTCATCATTTTATAAAGCTAAGTATAACAATAATTATAACAATGCCCCTCCCACACCACAGCCTCCTCGCAAAACATTCACATATAAATGTAAAAAATGTAACACTGAGCATGGGCCCCGTCGCTGCCCTGCCTATGGGAAATAATGAGAACTTTGTAAGCTGTACAATCATTATAAGGTGGGCTGTAAATTTATTAACCAAATTGATTGTGTAGAAAATAATGAAAACACCGAGACCATCTGACTAGTCAAGCGCTGCCATTCAATTAATGAGTGTATCCAGGATTGGACTGAATCTCTCCTAGTAAATAATAAAACAAATATTAACTTCAAATGTGATACGGGAGCTCAAGTAAATGTCCTATCCCTAAAAGATCTTAAAAAAGTTGTCAATGATGAATCATGCTGTAAATTGTCTGAGACAACAGTAGTATTAGAAGTTTTGGGGGTGCACGCATAATTCCGGAAGGCAGAATTAACCTGACAATAACTCATAATGATGTGTCTTATGACTTAGAATTTATAATAATAAAACAGGATGTCAAATCCATTCTGGGCTTAAGCTCTTTATTAGAATTAAAACTATTAAAGAAGGTTGATGACATCAAATGTAATGCTAATAAAAATAACATAACTAATAAATACCATGAACTGTTTCAGGGTGTGGGCAGGTTTAAAAAACCTTTGAAACTACACACTAGGGTGGCTCGAATTTTTTTTTTTCGACTTATGGTTATCTAATAGTGAAAAGTTTGTGCGTTTGTGGATAAAAATCAACTATGTAAAATATTATTTGATTTTGATTGCCAGTAACTGCCTCCGCAACGTCATTGAATATTTTAAAAAACATGATATTGGAGTCTATTTTGACGATACATTACGGCATAAAAATTAAATAAACTGACTTTATTCACCGACTTATGCCTATGTATTATGGTCTTTTTTAAATATAATAAATAATAATGCTCGATCTTTTGTTTTGAACGCGGGGAACGATTGTGGGAGGGATCGCTTAGCCGCACGTTTCGCGTCGTGTACCATCGCCCATTGCGCTTTTGTTTAAGTATACAAAGAACTAGGAGTGGGTTTAAATGTCCTCTCATTGGTGATATTATGTGATCTAAATGATAATGTTCTACCTACTTATCAAGATATAATGAAATATTACGAATGGACCAGACCGAAACTAAAATTGCAATTAGAAACCGCAAAAGTACCAGTGTTTGTGGAAATAGCAGATATTATAGTGCCCAGGATTGAAAATATATGGCAAACTGCATCTATTCCAATAGTGTCTCAAACAAGAGTTATACAGATATTAAAAACTACTTCAACGGTAGCCATTTTAGATAAAACTGATGAAAGTACTTCTTCAACAACGTCAGAAAAGTTTACTATCAAATATAGTAATAAAAAGAGAAAGAGGTCGCAACAGGTCTCTTTTCCTACGTTGTCGAAGACTTGTGACAGGTATGGCGTATCTGATAGAGCAGCAGCAGATATTTCGTCATCAGTTTTGTTCAATATTGGCTCAGATAATTGACAGACATAAGTTACGATGGGAGAAAAACAAAGTTAGAGCAAGTTTGACGGAGCAAAAAACAGTTTTTGAACTCTCTGCTTTATATTTTGACGGAAGGAAGGATAAAACTTTAAATATTATCAGTAAAAATGGTAAATGCTAAAAAACTACTATTATTGAAGAACACATTTCGCTGATACGAAAGTCGGATTTCTTTTCTTTTTTTATTATGGATACATCGCACCTAAGTCATCTACTTCCAAAAAAATTGAAAGCACAATAGCAAAGTTCCTGTCCAGTGAAGATATTGCCACATCTCATGGCAATCGGTTGCGACGGTACAAATGTTAACACTGGAAATTGGAGTCAAGGAAATTTTAAGAAGAAATTTTACTCACAACGAGATTTTCGAACTAATTAAAGAACATAATTTGGTGTTTGTCATTCTAAGAATATTAGTTTGTTTAGTAATTTTATCTTAATAGATAATGTTTATATAAATATACTGAATTTTTATTACTATCTACATAATTTTGAAATTAAATTCATACGTTTTTACCCAAGTAAGACTTTTTGTTTTTTATTTGAATTCGAGGTCTGTGCGGAGGCAGAAGGAGTTATCGAAAAAAAATGAAAAATTGCATTTACTTTCACATCAATATTACGCACCGAACCCCCGCTATTAGAATTCAAAATTAAAAAAAAAAAAAATTCCATACATTCGTGAGCCACCCTAATGGGCACCTTAACCATCACAGAACTAGCATTCGTTATTTAAATTTGGTTAAGTTTTATTTTCACATCAGAACAAAGAGTATTTGCTCTGATACCTCAGAGTTTTTTTTTATCTATGGAAAGCTTATGGTAACTCGAAACCGCGCGTAAAAGCACAAAAGTGAGGGTATAAATAAAATTCACTCCATGACGAATCAAATTATATTTTTATTCAACTGAAGTAAAAAATATGTTTTTCGATAATATTCTCGTGAAAAATAATGAATTGAGGCGAGCTTGGCGCGCCGGGTTCGGGATCCATGAAGAGGTTGAAGAAAACAGTTTGCCTGTTCTTTGGTAAGCGTAATGGATTCTATTATCATTTTGGTGTTGAACAAAAGAAGTTTCTTGATCTGATTAAGTGTATGACTTTTAAAAGCTTTACCCATACATTTTCAAGGGGTCAAGTGTTTGTATATTCTGCAAGCACTTTCTCCTTGGTCTGGGTGTTTAATATGTATACTAAAAATATCTATAAATGTATGTCTATTATATTGAGTATATCAGATGTCTAGTACCCGTAACACGAGCTGAGACCTTACCACGGGGCTAGATGTTGTTGTGTGGATTGTCCGGAAATATTTTTTTCCCCCAGCAGGAATCTGGACGCATGGAGTAGCAGCGAGGACCAGGATCCCGGGAGACGTATTTCTTTTAGGACTTCGGCCGTGCTCGTGGATGGAGCAGCCAGGATTTACAGGCGACAACTGCATACCCTCATGGAAGGTAGGATGATGCTATAAATTATTCATATTTATTGGATTTATTAGGATATTCAGATTCAAATCATTTATTGTCAGAGAAATAAGCGAAATAGCTCACTAAAGTAGCAGCATGTGGGCAGGCCATGTAGCTCGCAGAACAGATGGCCGTTGGGACCGGAAAGTTCTTGAATGGGACCACGAATCGGCAAACGGAGAGTAGGACGTCCACCAGCTAGATGGACGGACGACCTGTTGAAAGTAGCGGGCTCGCGGTCGTTACAAGCTGCTACCGACCGAAGTCACTGGAAGTCTTTGAGGGAGGCCTATGTCCAGCAGTGGACGTACTACGGCTAAAATTATGATGATGATGATGATTGTCAGAGAAATATTCTAGTGCAGTAACTATGACCAGCCAAACAAAATAAAATATTCATTTGCAATATGTGCAGTAAAGAGTCATAAAAATAAAGTCAAAAATGACAGATATTAGGATTCAAATACCATCTAAGAGTCTCCAGTCTAGCTCACCTACCCGTGGTTATTTCTTGATATATCTTATTTATTTAGTAATAAGCTGCGCTTGTGAAAACCACTTTTTTGATTTGCGTTCGTGCAATTCAGAGCCAGCGGCGAACTGTTCGACATGTCAACGACACTTTAATAATTTTATCCGTTTAGCTGTGACAAAAACCAAAGCTCCTAGTTTTGATCTTTCCTGGTTTGATTTCGTGAAGGAAACCTTAAACATAGCTCTCTGCATCGAATGCCGACGTAAGGCTCTCCCACTTTGAACTACCATACAACAAAAATCAAATCGAATGTGCCAGTGCGCTGCATGACCTGATCCCACCACCTCCATTCTATCATCGGTCGCTCAGACGTACGGCTGGTTTACATGCGCACTTAGTGGACCTACCATCAACGCGCACGAAACGCTTCTCGAATTATTTTATAGTGCGTACCTCTAAAGAGTGGAATTCTCTCCCGAAGTCTGTTTTTCCGATTAAATACAACCCGACCACCTTTAAGACCAGAGTGAATAGGCTTTTTCTGGGCAAACTTGCTTCATCGTTGACCTCGTCTTTGCCTTCTTGCTAGATAGACTGTTGTCAAAAGTAAGCCTATTAGATAATAAATAAAACCGACATAGTCTGAATAAGATAAATACATATTTATCTTGTATTAAATAAATAAAGCGAACAAATACATTGAAATAATTGTACCTATTTAATCCAATTTCAGATGTGTCAGAAATGGATTTGGCGCTGATAAAAAGAAAGAGAAAACTTATTGGATCTGATAACGATACTCTAACTGGTAAGAAATGATGTTCTTTAATTAATATAGTTGCTCGCAGTAAAGGAAGACATGTTTTAATCCAGGTTTTAATGATTGTATTCCGATCTTATGAGCGTTTACGGCAAGTGCGCGAGTTTCATACAAAAGCAAGCGCGACAGTGTAAAAAGAATTGATTAAAAAAAAAATGTTTAAAAATATGTTAATAAGTTGAATATAATTTGTAATGTTTCTTTTCAGGAGTGTGTTTAACTTTATTGTCAGACAATTAATATATTCTAAACACGTTCCATTACCGTAATAATTAACATAGTTTGAAACATCATTTCTCGTCGCACAATATTATACGTAAATGATCAATATTCTTAACTAACTATTTTTCCAAAGTAGGTTATATTTTTTTGTTTATTAACTATGTCCGTATTTATTTAAGGCTTCGGAACTGATGCAGAAAGGGAAATTATGAAACCTCTCATTAACATACCTTGATAGGAAGCACAAATACTATATTAATCGAAATATTTTTTTCATTTAACTAAATAGACTGTAAAATTTTCTAATATAATTGATATTTTTTTTAAAACCTGTTCAGCGGTTTGTCCGTGAAAGAGTAGCCAACAATAAAATGTACATTTACAAACTTCACGATTATGGTATTGGTAAAATTCTGTACATATCCAATTGCTTCTACCACCTAGAAAAACTGGGGAGGAAATACAGCTGCTAACTTTTTTTCCGTTTATTAGTTTATCGGGGTTGTATTGAAGTGAGCACATTATTCTGCTTTCATACAGGCTAACCCATAAGTAGGATGTCTTTATTAACGCTCGTACGACCAACACGAGAGTGTAATTAGGTCAGTGTGCCGACCAGCCCCATCCGATCAAACTATCGACGGATAAAAATGTTTTCTAGTTTGCGGCAAAAATCCCGCAAACCTCTTAAGCCAAGTGATTTACAAATGTTTTTGTATGAATGTGTCGAAAAAAATCGTCCGAACATTTACCTACTGTCCAAATTGTCGCTTTGACAAAAAGTTACAATGGATAAGTTTTTAACAAAAAATGTAAGCGTCGAAAATATTAATGGATCCTATCGAGTTATTTTAAGGAGTTGTTTTTTCCCATGGCAAAATGTAGTATTGTTTTTTTTTAATGTTTCAATGACCTACTACAACCCTTTGCATTAAAAATATACCTAACCCTATACGGCTGGATTTTTTTCCAATTTTTGATGGGACTCTTTATTTTAAGAGCTACAATGCTTTTTATGTGACATTTTTTTGATTTTTTTACAGATTTCTAAAAGAAGATGTATTGAGAAGAAGCACCAAGCATCGCAAACAGAACGGGTGTCTTTCCATTCTTGCATCGAAAACAGAGACAGCAATATCGACGGAAACCTCCCATTTGGCTATCTTCTAATACACGATTCTTTTCACTCGAGATATCCATCGAAAATCGTAGTCTCTTCTTTGAAAAGTAAAGTCAGGAATTTGATCCCTCAATAATTAAATAAAAGTTGTTTGAAAGTAACCTATCTAAATTAAAATAATGATTATAGGTAAATAAATAATTGATACAAAATTAAAATCCATGTTTCAATAAATTTTCACATACAAAGTTCTACAGGTGAAACAAAAGTTTCGGTCAGTATGGGAAGGTCTGAAAAAAAACATAGACAAGATTTGTTCTTAGGAACCATGTTATCTGTATTAGCAAAATGAAAAATTGTATTCACATATTTAAAAATAGCTTGGAATCGAACCGGACTTTTTGCAAAATTTATTATTCTATGAGATATATTTTCTTTGAAACATGATGATGACAATAGATATTTTATTAAACAGAAGGATAAAGTGCTTTATGAACATACAAAAACATGGCCCCTAGGCGGGAATCGAGCCCGCTAACTCTTGCGCTGCCAGCGGGACCTTCGCCCATCGCGACGCTGAGGCAGTCAATAAAAATATATCTGGGAGTATACAAATTTTTAATTATTTATCTTCACAGCGAACTGTCAATTTTTGTTTAAACAATTTAGTTCCATTAATTTTAAGTTAATAGACCGTGGCATCAAGCTTATAGACCGTGTTCCCAATATCGACATCCGAAGATGAACGAAGGTAAAAGATACACGGAGCTAAAATGGAGTTGGGCAGGACACTTGGCGAGACGAAATGATAATAGGTGGAGTAAGGCAATCACTGAGTGGCGTCCAAGGAACGCCTAAAGGAACGTCGGTCGTCCAAAAGCAAGATGGGCTGACGACATCGCTAAAGTAACAGGATGCACCTGGATGCAATAAGCACAGGACCGAAATAAGTGGCGAGAGCAAGACGAGGCATATACCCAGCAGTGGGGGAAATCAGGCGCCGGATGATGATGAAGATAAATTTTAAGGTGACCCGCCATGTATGCCCTGTGCTTCTAAGGAAAAAAAAGTTTTGACTTTGACTTCACTCGTAAATAAGCGATATAAAAGCGATGGTATCTAGTCCTTGCAATAAGGGACAGTTTTCATTAGCAAAGTTCCAGTTACTTTTTCACACAGACTACATTTTGCCTTTGTGTAAGAGACGAGAAAATGTCTTTTTATTGTACCGTACTTGTTTTAATCCTGCTGAATAACAGCTTGCTATTATGTAGTGCCTACTTAGGAAAAAGTGATAATATCTAAATAGTCCTCTGGTTTAAAAAGTAAAAGCCACTAAACTACTAGTGGTAGGTATTTACTTGTTAAACCAGAGACTTTAAACGTTTATTTTCTTAGTATCACTCGTTGTGTCTTTGACTTAGGTCAAAAATTTAGTAATTACGGGCTTGGGTTGGCCTTGGGCTGTCTAGAACACAATTTGGCTACATTCTATATATAAACTTGTAAGTAGGATTATTAACCGAAATTTACTTATTTTTTTAAATACGAGACGATGGGACCTTATCGGTAGAACTCTACCTTTTTTTTGTAATGCAAAAAGAAATAAAATGGGTGGGAGCGAGAAGTCCTAATCAAGTTCAAAAAGCCATTGATAAAAGGAGACAGCGAATGACGTACAAAATGTGTCATAGTTTTTCTTAATTTTAGGTTGTTTGTTTTGATTAGAGCGCGGTGAGGTTTGTGTATTTTTAGCCCCCGACCAAAAAAGAGGGGTGTTATAAGCTTGACGTGTCTGTCTGTCCGTCTGGGACATCATAGCTCCCGAACGAATAAAGCGATTTCAATTTAGTTTTTTGTATGAAAGGTGAGTTTGGCGCGTGTGTTCATAGACAGGTTTCATGAAAATCGGTTGTGCTTTTAAAAGTTATGGGGTGAGAGTGGGGAAGGCAAACCGAAAATCTGCAAATATACTCGAGTGGGGTATCGCATCGCGTGCATATTACACAATTTGACAAAATGCGTATTTTGGTTTGTACGTATTTTCTTCGAGCAGACTATGTGATTCTTGTATTTCGTACATCAATGGTTTCGGCGCTCTCATTTTATGCATTTCGTGACGTACGGCTGCGATGCCAAAGCGGTGCGTTAATTTGAACGGTACGGTCGATTGTTTTAATACATAGCAGCATATTAATAATAATTATAAATATATCCTGACGGATCCACACAACCACATCTAGCCCCGTGGTAAGCTCTAAGCTTGTGTTACGGGTACCTACTAGATATCTGTATATCTATATAAATTATAGTTATAGCAATTCGAGCAGTCCGTATTTTTATCGACCGCTTTGGTTTTTTTATTTACTATTTTTCGGGATCAACTAAAGCAGCAGTTAAATGCTTGATTGGCGAAAAAAAATCGATTTTTTTTCGGCAATCAAGTGCATGGAATATTCAAAGGCAAAAACTAGCGCATTAACTATTTTTGACGAGTGTTTGAAAGTTACGTACAGTCAACAGCAAAAGTCAGTGCTCAAAATCAACGTTTCAAAACATCTTCTAGTGTGACTTTCGTGATGTAACAAGTTAAATACAAAATTGTCCATTTCAAATGAAATTTTAACCGGTCATAATAAAGTTTTCGTAATAACACCGAGGATCGAACTAAATCTGATAAACTTTACTAAATATAACACGGTCGTTATTTTTTCGTTTACATAGAACAAACTACAGTAGTCAGATACTTTAAGACTTAAATAACAGTATATTAACAGTAGTTTTGGGACCCTATTTCATCAGTTTATTCTGCTGATGACTGTACCAGCTGCCAGATTTACTCGGCTTTTCAAATAGTTTTCGCCAATCAGGCAATCGTTTTGAGTGCTTCTACAGTCCGTTGTTTTTGTAAGGCCTATATTAATTTAAAACGCATTGTATAGTTTTTTGTTTTCAATTGAATAAATATGCATAATGGTTGCAATAAATAACGTTTATACATTTTATATTAGGAATGTTATTTATAGGTACATTACTAGTCATGACAAATTTACAGGTGTCAAAAACGCAATCTCTGCCTGGCCATACTACCTATAAAAATTGATCTTAGAAAATCTCATTGTTATTTCAAGGCACTGAAATCAGGCTTTAAGCCGTGTTAGATAAGTGAGACCACACTCGACTTTCATTCCGAAGGTCGAGGTTTCAAATCACGCCGCGCACCTCTGGATTTTTGTTTTAAGGAAACATCGTGAGGAAACCGACATTGTCTAAAAAGTTTGAAGAGTTCGAAGGACAGGTTATATTCACCAATCCGCACTTGGCCAGCGCGGTGAATAAAGGCCAAATCTCTCTCGAGAGAAGTCCCCACGTCCCAGCAGTGGGAACGTAAATAGGGGTAACACCACGTTATAGGGGTAACAGTCAGTTGGCATAAATATGCCTTCAGGATCGAGCCCATATTGATGTGACTCAGGTCTTACCCACTCAACCTGTGAGGTTTTCAGATGTGTCCACCGCTGGGATCTCCTCTTGCTCATTGGACTTATTTTTCTGCACTTATTTCCATCGTTATGGAATGTATTGTTTGACTTCGTGTTGCTTTCAGACTCAATTATCTCTCTCAATATTTGCAGCACGTTTTTTACTATCGACTATAAAATCCTTTATTCTTGTACTGATATTTGCGATATTTGCATTAAAAATCCAATTTTAGAATTAACGTAAATTTATTTTCTTTGTCTGTTACACTCAAGCGCCGAACAGAAAAAAAGTCATTCGAATGGCCGTCCGTAGCGGGTACAACCAAATACAAAGTAGCTCTGCGTTCCGTGCTACGTTTATCCACAGACTGGTTCCCAACATACTATAGATGCTTGCTATTTATTGTTAATATAGTTATATTTACATGATGAGCGTTACAGTCGGCCATCCGTAACAAATAACGAGTCCCTTCGTTACATCAATAGGTACAAAACGAAATATGTAAGTATGTATAGAAAAAAATTTGTTAAATCTCCTTATTACACACATAATATTGCTTAGATTTACCTAATAATGTAAGTGTACATTCTGTACATATCTACACTACAATGTTAACAAAAAAAATACAATTAATAATGTCTAGCTAGATAGAAAGAGCTACTTCGAGTTCATTGAATTTGCACCTCACATAACACTCATGCTGGTACAAGCTCATGTATTATATGGGTACCCAAAGCTAGACAGAAAGAGGTTCTTCGAGTCCATTCACTACTTTCTGGTCTTGGCTTTGAACCTCACATAACACTCATGCCAGACCAAGCTCATGTATTATATGGGTACCCTACGAGTGATTACAAGAGTCGCATAACAAAATTCCTCAGTTCATCTTTTATAACAATTTTCATAATTTGTGATACTGATTTCATAACTAGCTAGATAGAAAGAGTTCCTTCGAGTTCATTGAATTTGCACCTCACATAACACTCATGCTGGTACAAGCTCATGTATTATATGGGCACCCAAAGCTAGACAGAAAGAGGTTCTTCGAGTCCATTCACTACTTTCTCGTCTTGGCTTTGAACCTCACATAACACTCATGCCAGACCAAGCTCATGTATTATATGGGTACCCTACGAGTGATTACAAGAGTCGCATAACAAAATTCCTCAGTTCATCTTTTATAACAATTTTCATAATTTGTGATACTGATTCCATAACTAGCCAGATAGAAAGAGTTCCTTCGAGTTCATTGAATTTGCACCTCACATAACACTCATGCTGGTACAAGCTCATGTATTATATGGGCACCCAAAGCTAGACAGAAAGAGGTTCTTCGAGTCCATTCACTACTTTCTCGTCTTGGCTTTGAACCTACTTATTAAAATCTTCTGAAACACCCGACAAGGAAGGTTTCTCAAAGATTAGATTATTCAAGAGATTTCAGAATAGCAGGCGCCATTCGAAAAATGCTCTTGCCCATAAAATCAGTTTTAGTGTTAGGCACGTAGATTTTATTTTTGTCTCGTCTGTTTCTTTCAACAACGTCTGACAGTTGAACGAATAAGCAAAGATTGTTTTTGACTAGCAGATATAATATTCTATAAAATAGGGTTTGTCTGTATCTGTAATCTTAAGATTAAACATTGATCGTAGGTATACATAGTTTTGGTGCGTTAAGACTATTAGACCATACCTTAAGCGAGAAGCAAGTCAGAGATCATCATATAGATTTCGTATTTAGGCTAAAATAATATATACCTACTGACGGCCCGCCCCGGCGTCGCACGGGTAAAAAAAAGTTCCCGGCAATTTTTCCTTATTTGCTCACCGTTTAGACCTACCCTGGACTACGACAAACATTTTAAAACCAAAATCAGCTCAATCGTTCCAGCCGTTCTCGAGTTTTAATCAGACTAACGAACAACAATTCATTTTTATTTATATATAGAATATAGATAATATCCGCTATTTCACGGACGCTTTTAACAAAAAAAAATAAAAAAAATAATTGAGTACTTCAAACTCATGTCAGAAATAAAATGATTAAAAACTATGTTGAATATTGAACTTTCGAGACATAGACAATAGCTCAAAGATTATATAACCACCACGTATGAATAGTTTATCAAGAAAAATCATAGACAACCTATAAAATGAATATTGAACTTTCGAGACATAGACAATAGCTCAAAGAGTATATTACCACCACGTATGAATAGCTTATCAAGAAAAATCATAGACAACCTTTAGAAAGACATTTATTTTACACTTTTGTTAACCTGTAGATAATAACAGACAAATAATTAGCAATAAATTAAAATGGCGACTATAATTTGAGATTTAAACCATCCTATCTCTCAAGTTGGATCGAACTGCACATGGTGTGGGAATTTTATTATAATCGGTTAAGTGGTTTAGGAGTCCATTGAGGACAAACATTGTGACACGAGATTTATATATATTAAGATTAGTCAAGATATATATATAAATAAATACTTAGGTATAATAAAATTGATCTAAAACTGTTACGAAGGAAGTTTATAACAAAAAAATACGTGCTGTCTAGTTATAAATACTTCGATGCACGACATTACGAGCAAAACTACCACCGAAGTCTTGATTGGGTGATGAAAAGTAGGAAATCCATCTGATGGTTTATTAAGTAAACCTTTGTCTCTAACTTAAAATCCCACTTCTGAACTATAAAATCCTTTATTCTTGTACTGATATTTGCGATATTTGCATTAAAAATCCAATTTTAGAATTAACGTAAATTTATTTTCTTTGTCTGTTACACTCAAGCGCCGAACAGAAAAAAAGTCATTCGAATGGCCGTCCGTAGCGGGTACAACCAAATACAAAGTAGCTCTGCGTTCCGTGCTACGTTTATCCACAGACTGGTTCCCAACATACTATAGATGCTTGCTATTTATTGTTAATATAGTTATATTTACATGATGAGCGTTACACGACCATAAAGAAACAGAAAATAAAAATATCTTGTGACAAGACTATAAACCGCAAAATGGACAACGTTGAATTCAAAATGGCCGCCGGCGGTCACGTTAGAAAGCCAAACGGGATATCCTTGTATCGGCCGCGTTATAAACCTATTGCACACTCTTCGGGTCACCTCCAAGTAATCCTTTACTAATTTAACCTTAGAAAAAGGTAAAAATATTTAGATTATTAAACTGTAACCTACATTTCAATACATTCTTACCTTCATTCTAATGCAATATTATTATCGAACCTATTCTATTTTTAACCCCCGACCAAAAAAGAGGGTCGTAATAAGTTTGAAGTGTCTGAAAACAAACGCGCCAAACTGACCTTTCATACAAAAAAAAAACTAAATTGAAATCGCTCCATCCGTTCGGGAGCTATGATGTCCCAGACAGACACACAGACAGACAGACAAGTCAAACTTATACGCCCCTCTTTTATGGTCGGAAGTTAAAAATGCAAAAGCATAGAAAGCTCGAACTATTCACAATTTATTTCAGAAACGGGAATGTTTAAAATGGATAAGTACATACTCCGTTCCTTTTCGTGCAATACCCTCCATTACCATCTAAAGTTACAATTCTTGGATGTCACACGCGCACTTTGCCTGATTTGAAATAATGCCTCCAATTTCGCGCACTTAGCTAGTGGTGTGGCACGCAGTCTTGTTTTATGCATAAACGTTTGCTTTTCAAAACAGGTCACAAAGCAGTTTGAGTTGTCTATAGCCTCTATAGGTAAGGAGACGCGAGGCTCGATACATTTTATTGACAAAATGTAATCGCGATATTAATATTACAGACAGAACACAAATAAGCTAGAGCTGTAAGTACAGTTTTTAATTGCTTTTTTCATTAGATGTAAAAAAACGGAGAGATCAGATGCAATAAATTTATTTCCTATTTATTTTTGACGTTTCTATTTTATATCTTGTATTATTAGTTCAAAATAAATAATTTTGAAAATGTGTCACCCAATGCTGCCCCATTCTTCACGTCTTCCAACTAGAGCTAAATAAAATATCTATTTGTTTTTGGAAAATGTCTAATTAGCCCTTTTTGCGTCCTATTTACGGTTAATCTTTAAAAGGAGGTCAAATTATTAAACTAAACTATAGAATTTTGTATTATGATTCGCTAATGAAAACAAAACAATAAATATATACCAATATGTGTATTTACATTCCTAATTGGAAGCAGACTTTAGGTTTAAGCATCAGTAGTCATACCTACCTATACCTACATTACAATAATTTCTTTGAAAAACGTGATGTGAAAAACAAGATTGGACAGAACCATGCCCATCACTAGCATGAAAACACGTGGCGTTCTTCAAACGGGATTGAAGTCACAAACAGTTTGCAGTCTCCTTTCCACTGACCTTATTTGAACCAAGACATTGAGAAATCGTGCCAGTATTTTATAAAAGAGTCAAAAATGTGTTCCGAATAAAAAGTGGTTCTTATTGGATTTAAAAAGAAAATATATTTCCTGGAGGTACGATAAGATATTATGTTTGACGTGTCTAAGTTTTTTAAAACCAAACAATGGAAATAAATGATTGTGTATCTTATATAGGAATTGAACACAACAACGTTAGTAGGTCTAGGTACTAATATAATCACGCCGTAATTAAGTACACATGATTTGAGTCTAATGTGATTTTTTGTTTATTTCCACTTTAATCCGAGGTGGTACCAAATTTTCGGAAGGTATTAGAGGCAGCCTGTAAACTTATCCAATGATTAGATAAAGGAAATTAGGATAATTTAAAGATTAAATGAAAAAAACAAGACGATTTATTTATTTTTTCACATTACTGTGTATCTTCGCCCTCGCCTGGCAATGTTGTAATTTACTCTTGAATTCCTAAACTACAACATATTACATAAACTAGGTACAAATTATTTTGTATTTAGCTCTAAGTCCATTTTTAACCCCCGACCAAAAAAAGAGGTGTGTTATAAGTTTGACGTGTCTGTCTGTCTGGGACATCATAGCTCCCGAAAGGATGGAGCGATTTCATTTTTTATTTTTTTTGGATATATTTTTTTTTGTATGAAAGGTGAGTTTGGCGCGAGTGTTCATAGACATGTTTCATGAACATCGGTTGAGCCGTTGAAAAGTTATGGGGTGAGAGTGGTGAAGGAAAACCTACAATCTGCAAATATACTCGAGTGGGGTATCAAATGAAAGTGTATCGCGTGCACATTACTAAATATTATGGTGACTATGGTACTTTTAAGGAAATTAAAACATTGGTTTCGTGGGTTTTTCTTAAATTTTAAATTAAGATTTTATAGTTATATTATTATTATTAAACTTCTTATGAGCGCATTTCTGACTACTACTACTATAATTACTACATCAACTAGGTTTATTTTTTTTACGAAATTGTATTATTGTGTTTCATCGAATTGTTTGCCTGGTTCTACCCTGTACTGTTTGTAGAAAACGGCGGAAGACCAGCGCTTCGTTCAACAGCGTTCTCGATCTCAAAGACAAGTTGCATTATGCAGATCCTAGTTCTTAACCTCAATCAGTACCTACCTAGTCTGTATTGTTAGTTTAAGATATTATATACTGATTTGAAATTTTTGTATGATTGTGGTTAGAAATGAACATATTTATTTATTTCTAAAAAAATGGCAAATTGCCTCAAACAAGTTACACAAAAAAAAAATACTTGCATACAAATTCATAGCCCTGCTACCCAGTAAGGTCTTCTAGCGCCCTGTTGGGATAAAGTAGGTGAGGTTACAGTCTGCCTCAAATACCTTCCCAAAATTAGGTGTTAAAAAAAAATACACAGAAAAGTAATATGTACAAAATTAGAGAGTCTATGGTCGACCTTATAACTTGTTAATCTGTATTTGCTACTTAATTTTATTTCGATCAATTCAATTTCTTATAATTGGACACTGCGCTTGAAGCTTTAGTTTGCCAGTGTCAATTTAAGTAAAATTATAAAGTGCAAAGACGTTACTAAGTTGAACGCCATTTTGCCTTATTTTATCTTTCCATCCCGCGGCGTAATTTACTCTGCATCAACTCAAAGTCAAAATAAATAGTTTGTTTTAATATTCATATATATACCGTAAGGTAACCGATTTAATGTTTTACCAACCATTAAATGCATAACATTTAGTAAAAAGCTCTTATTTCAATATAACAAAATCTCTAATTCTATTTGCAGAGTTTTCTTTGTATGAAAAGAACTTGTTAAAAATCTTTTAAAAGGGTATGCTCACCTCTTTTGATAGTAGTCATTGGTTATTCAGTAAGGTTAGAGCTGCAGCTGGTTTTAAAACCAACATTTTAATGGAATCGCTTCCCGGCATCCATTTGAAACTTTTTGCTGAGCGCTGTCGTTTTTGAATGATGAGTTGGTAAAATAAAATTGAAATAATCCAATAGAAGATAATTGATAGATTCAGGCGAATTTGTTTTTGCGGGAATCAATTCTATATACCTACAATATATGGAATTATTATTTATTTATTATTATGACATTATTTATTTTTATCACTTCCTTTGTTTTAAGTTTGACAATGCCACTCATAATCACTACGTTATGCCACTTTTAAGCAACATCAATATTTTTCTACACAGGATTGTCGTGATAAAATTTCGAAACAATACTCTTTATTGAACACAACATACAATAAAACACAAAAAAGATTGAAATGTACAAAAATTGTGAATGAATGGACGATTTCAGTGCACAATGACCACAGGTTCGTTGAGAGCTTGTTGGGTGGAGTTGGTCGGAGCTGAGAGCTGGCTGGCCGGGGCTGTGATCCTGATGGGCACTCGCAGACACACCAACACCGACTGGTCGGCGCTGTCCCGGATCACGAACTCAACGGTTACTGCTGTACCCTGGAATCAGACAAATTAATTTTACTCTGACCTCAGAGGGACCACGCCCGCCGGGGGACCAGATTTTGTACGATCTTCTATGTCTGGTTTCGGGTCTGGGTGTTTTTTATGTATTAAATGTACCTAAGTATTTACAGAAAAAAATGTATCTATGTAGTATATCAAACACCCATACCACCCAAGCCGTGAGTAGTTCGGAAATATTTATTATGTTTATTTCCTAAGAAGCACATGGCCCACATGGACAGGTCAACTTAAAATTAATAAAACTAAATTGTCTAAACAAAAAATATCAAGGAAATAACATTGTCTCGACAGTTCGCTGTAAATCAAAGTCAAATAAATGATTTGACATTGACTTTGACTTTGAAAATATTTGCCTTCTGTGCTACATAACAGTCACAAAAGAGTAAAAAACAATTAACGGTCTTGTGGATAAACAGCGATTTGATACACAAATTTTTTGATTGGAAATAACTTTAAGATAAACATAAAAAACCCCTATGTATCTTATGACGACAAGAAAATAGCCAGTCACGTTCACTATTGACCAAATAATCTACTAAAAAACTTCATATCATATTGTAATGTGCACGTAATGCGCTTTAATTTAAGACCCCACTCGATAATTTTTAGATTTAGTCGGTTATTATTTCCCACAACTTAAACGGCTAAACCGACTATCGAACATGTATAAGAACATTCGCACGCAAGTCGCCTTTAATACTAAACAAACTAAATTAAAAACGCTTCATCCATTCGGGAGCTATGATACTATAGACAGAGTGCTGAGTCTAAGTTCCACAAACGTTTTCGAATGACTTTACTATCTCGTTAATCGAGCTAACGAAATTCGAATCGAAAAGCAATGGCATGCAAGTTGGAGTTCCTATCGACAAAAACTATACGAAAGCGGGCTTGGCTTTAGAATCCAGCCGCAGGATTTTGGGGGTGCTAATGCTCGATTTCACATGGCATTGGTGTCCCCTTTCCAAAAATACCACCCCCTCACCGCGGAGATGCGTATTTTTTTTTTTTTAACATTTTTGTTTACGTGAAATGGAACGTTATTTTTGTTTAAAAATTTATAATATGTAATGTTTTTACCTTAAAATTACAATGTAATCATATAAGTAGCGTCGACGAGTCGCGGGGAAGGTGAACCAATTCCAACGGGAAGTCAAGAAGGTAAGAATTACAATTAGGTTAGATTGTACCTTTATAAGCTCACTTCAATTTACAAATCCGAATCAGTGCACCATACTTTGGGTTGATTTAGGTCACTTTAAGTTGCAAATCCGAATCAGTGCACCCCTAATTCCACGTGGTCTTGTCTGTCACACAACTAGAGTGTATTTAAAAAGCCGGAGGCGCGGAGGGAGAGCAGCCCCCGCCCGCCGTAACAAAGCTCAGGCACCCGTTCGAGCCAGAGCGGCTGAGGCTGGTCGCCAAAGGCGACCAATAAGCCGAAGCTGCGGAGGTGAGCATGGGTGACTGCGCTTTGTTACGCAAGGGCGAAGGGGCTGCACTTCCCGCAGCGCCGGAGCAGTTTATTAATACTATTTTTTTTTTATTAGAGCCTGAAGATGATGGAGTGCTTGTAAAGCGCCATTAATAAACTTCGGAAATTGTGGCGATGTTTAATTTGGCTAGTCTGATACGACAACTTGACACTCGCCAACTCGAATCGCATTTGCTGAAGAGCATGGGTTGATTTTATCAACAAAAGAGTGTAGAGTGCACCGTAAACCAATAAGGATTACTTATATATTGTTTTTTATTTAATATTTGTAACTGAGAAGCTAGGAAATTATTTAAAACCCTATTTTTGAGGTTAGATTTTATTGAATTTCAAATTGCTATATCTCCTAAACTACGTATTTCCGCGGGGGGGGAGTGGTACCGGGGGTACCTCCCCCTCCTCCCCCCTCCCCCCCTCCACCTCCCCCCCCCAAAATCGTGCGGCTGGATTCTAAAGTTTTACCCGAAAGCGTTCACTCACCGTGAGCATAGTTAAATATTTTTGTTAGGGTGGTAGCATGACGTCATCAAATCATTAACCGGCCAAATTCAGAATGATATTTTTACTAGTATTTTGTCAAGAAGCAGCTGTCTATCAAAAATGTTATGATTATTCTGTGTTTTGTTTACGTTTGAAATGAAAACTTTCGTTCGAGTAGGAAGAAGTGGCCGGCCGATAAATTAATAATAAATTGAAACTATGAGTTAAACAGTCTAAAAATGAAGACAAGTTCATGGAGCAGTGAGTGTTTGATAATTTATTTGATGTTTAGATCTATTTATGTGAAGTTGTTTAATCGACGAAGAAAAAACTAAGTTTATTGTTGTTTCTAGGCATGGAGACCTCAGACATTGGGATGAACCTGGGCCATCAACATCATATGTTGCCCCAGTCCTAAGCCCCAGTCAAAGAATTACTGTAACAACCCCAGTTCACAATATTGTCACAATATTGGATTTGTTTTTGAGATTTTTTTTCACAACATTGGAAGCACTGGAAGGTAAGACTTAACTTTTTTAAGGATAACATAATTATAATGTTAATAAGATTATAATAACATTAATGTATTTTTACAGATGCCCATGCACTCTCTCCTATAAGGCTCTGTGAGAGCAATCTGATTCGGCCTGAGCCTGCTTGCTTTGGGCAAACACCAACTTGCCATGCAAGAATTCCTTGAAGAATTTTGAGGCTAGCACAAAATTTTCTACAAGCTGAAGAGTTTTGGAGAAAGTTTATAATAGAGTAACATAAGCTTGAGGAGAGAGCAAAATATGATTAGGGAGATGGAAGCGCAGAGCCAGAGATTGGCAAGCAATAGGAATAAGAGTTTAAGATAAGTTAGTTAATAGACTCTGTAATGATTTGTTTATATTTTTGTAAATATAAGTATATAAGTTTATAAATTTAACTTGTCAATTCTGACTGTCTAATTAGGTAAAAAAATAAAGTTCATCTTATATAATTTTGTTTATTTATTCATTGTCACAATACAATATCCTTAACCTTATAATCCTAAGCACACTTCTATAAATAGCAATAGTACATTAACACAATATATCACTGAGAACTACATACATATATATATCACACACTATTTATCAGTCTTCTTACTAAAATTGGTCCGCTGGTAGCTCCAGCTCCTTCCACATAGTCATTGTAACCCGGTTCACTATTTAAGTTTCCTGGAACTAGATATGATTAATTGTAACATAAATAGGTATTTTGTTATAATATCATATGAAATATTTTACTTACTTTACTTAACTAGACCCACCTAAATCTTACTCGGACACCGAGTAAGATTTAGATCAATGCCAAGATTGATAACTATGTTATGCAATACTGAGTATGCTATAATAATAGAAGCATATTTGAGTGGATGGAGTGAACTCCATCCTTGTCTAAGCACTACCATCTGTTTTTCAGCATTTGAAAATGTATTTTCTATTATTACTCTAGCCCTCATTTGCTTGTTATTATAATTGGCCTCTGGTGTACCAGTATTTGCATCTAAAATTGGAGTCATTAGCCTGGGCGCTGAGGGTATCCAGAGTCTCCTAAAAATAAATAATTATGTAATAGATAGAATAGTGAAAGGGATCAAAACATAATGCATTTTAATAAATCAAGTACCTAAAGATACTTTACCTAGGTATATAGAAGCCAGACCATTTCTCTATTTTGGTGCAGAGATTGAATTTATGTATTCAAGTCACTGTTTTCCCATACAAAGAATCATGCTTTGCACCTCCAAACTTAGGGTTAACATTTAAAATGTAGTATTGATCATCACATAGGTAACTGAAAAAAATATCATTGCATTGTTTTGCTACTCAAATTGGCTTTTGTATGAACCAGAAGCAAAAAAGAAGAGAGCCGTGAACACCTGCGAAGAACAAATTAATTAGGTGTCGAAACTATAGCTATAAAAGTACATAATATAAGTTCCAACAAAACGAGTTGAGAGGACCTTAAATTCGTCAATTGTTTTAATTCTCTGCACAAAAACTTAAAAGCTGTCTTTGTAAGACGATATCCAAGCGAAAAAGAAACGTCCGGCCATAATTTATTTGTAAATATTAATGATTTTACTGAATAACTTTGCACTCTCACCTCTACTCACTGAGAAATTCTAAGTGAATGCTAGACGAATACTTTTTCGAGCGCGTTTACTATTCGAATGTCAAAAATGGTAACACGAACTCGGGAAAATTTTCAAACAACCAATCAAATGCGTTAACGTTCTCACTTTCGAACGTGAGCGTAAACGAGTCGACGATCGACGGTCGATAGTGAATCTCAAACTAGCAAATTATGTTTCTCAAGTTTGCCACAAGAGGCGCTGTTTCGATCCCATACAAATTATAGTTAACGTTCTCACGATCGAGAAAGTTAACTACAATTTGTAAACTCAGACTCAGCACTCTGACTCACTGACAGACGGATACGTCAAACTTATAACTCCCGTATTTTTCCGCCGAGGGTTAAAAAACAAGAAGACGCCTTAGTACATTATTATTATTTTTTATGCTGGATAAGCCTTCATTTTACCACAATCTCACCTGATGTAAAGTGACGATGTGGTCTAAGATGGGAAATGAAGACCTAGAAGGTAGATGGCTTTTCCAAGCCACATTACGAAACACGAAAAAAACGCTTCACTCACTGGCCCAGCCCGGAGGGTCAAAGCCGCGGCCGAAGCCTACCACCAGAGACTATTCTTAGACTAACTGTTAGAGATTAGGAACGTAAAGTACCTAAAACTTACTTACAATTGGCATAAACATTGAAATGTATATAAGATCTGTTAGCTCAGCGTTTTAGCGCACAGTTGTAGAGTCACGTAGGCACGTAGCCCGTTTGCCAGTTACGTGGCTCTACGTGGTTCTACGTGGCTCTACGTGGAACTACGGCACTCTTACGGCTCCGTTCAAAGTAATCTTAACTTCTTTTAAACGAGATTTAGAGCATGGAAATGTGACTGTTCTTATTTTACTAACCTACGACAAAAAAAGATTGGGTAATTCACATAACGGTAAACCAACAAACTATTTAGTAATAATATGGTAATGTATTTATTTAAGACCTTAGTTGTAACTCTACCTCATAACTTTTTAATAACTTTTTTTAATTCCGTAGAGCACATCTGTAGGAGTAAATTCAATAATATTAACACAGTTGCTGTCACAGATCTGGTCACAGCGATTCATATTTTCAGCTTCTAGCGCTGGAATATTACGTAGAAAATACTTCCGTAGAAATATGCAAAAGCCTCAGCGGCTGCAGCACCCAAACAATCATAAAACTTACTCTAGTCTTTCATAAAAACATGGTACATTTCTAGTTTACCTGATCCATTTTACTTAATGCTTATTTCCTTAGTAATAATATAAATGCGAAAGTAAGGTGCTTTCATGACGTGCGCCTGCTGTGCGTTGGACGTACGTCGTACGGACGGTCGATTGTTTGCTGCTTAGGCACCGTACGTCACGAAACGCGAAAACTACTGAACCGAATGACCCAAAACAAATTTAGTAAACAGCTTGTCGAGCGAGGCCATGGGACATGCTACTTTGACTGCTTCAGTGGCCCGGTGGGCGAGGGTCCGCTTGCGGCGCAAGAGGTAGCGGGTTCGATTCCCGCTGAGGGTGAAAGTGTTTGTATGTTCTGCAAGCACTTTTTCCTTGGTCTGGGTGTTTAATATGTATAATAAAAAATATCTATGCTATGTATGACTATTATATTAAGTATATCAGATATCTAGTACCCGTAACACAAGTTTAGAGCTTACCACGGGGCTAGATGTTGTTGTGTGCATTGTCTGGAAATATTTATTTATTTATTTACTTTTTACCGTGGGCAATCATTATGATCCCCGGGAAAATCCCGGTAACCTTGTGGGGCACTGCTAGTATTAACTACTACTTACAGCTGCCATCCAAGACTCGATGTACATGCCGAGCCGGTACCGCACCACCTCGTCCTCCATCAGGGGGCAGTAGGTGTTCTCCAGGAAGTTGCAGGTCACGGATTCCGGACCTAGGTCGTAGCTGGTGCCGATGGGACCTAGGATGTACGCGTACGCTTGGGTCACCATGGTTCGGATTACTCTCGCTGTAATGTTAAAATACAATGTCAGGTAGGAAGGTATATAAATGTGGTTCTGATTAGACGCGCCCATTTTAATTTAATTAATTATATTATAATTATGTTATCAGTGTATTGCAAAATATAAAATTACTGCGGGAAATTCCGAAAACACAACCACGCCTAGTACTCTTAATGGCAAATAGCTAATGTTTTAGCATGAGTAATTTAGGCAATTTTTGTAACATTTTTCTCTAACGAATTTATATATATTTATATATATAAACTAGCGGCACGCCCCGGCTTTGCACGGGTAATTCTTCAAAATTGTTTCAAAATTATTCGAATTTTTCTCGCCGTAAAAACCATCCTTAAACTCAAACGAACATTTAAAAAAATAAATTGGCTAAATTGGTATAGGCGTTGTTGAGTTATGCGCTTAGCAACACATTTCGCGATTCATTTTTAACCCCCGACAAAAAAGAGGGGTGTCATATGTTTGACGTGTCTGTCTGTCTGGGACATCATAGCTCCCGAACGGATGAAGCGATTTCAACTTAGTTTTTTTTGTTTAAAAGGTGAGTCTGGCGCGAGTGCTCTTAGACATGTTTCAAGAAAATCGGTTGTGCCGTTTAAAAATTGTGGGGGTTAGAGTGGGGAAGGAAAACCGAAAATCTGCAAAAACTCGAGTATCAAATGAAAGCGCATTGCGTGCACATTACACATTATTATGGTGTTTTACTTTTAAGGAAATTGAAGGATTCGAATCGGGGGTTTTTCTTATATTTTAAATTTAGATTTATTATTTATAAGAAGATTAAGGTAAGAGAAAACATACTATTGATTGCAATCTTCAATTTGGTTTAACCGACAACAAACATAAACTTGGTTCGGGTCAATTTGTGTAACGTTAGTTTTTTGAAGAAAGTTGGTTTTATATTGGTGTATAATTTTTCGTTCAAGCTAAGAATTAGTGTAAGAGCAATGCTGGTTTGCCAAGATACATACACCAACTTAACCTTCTTCGGTCATAGGAATACAACAATTCGACTTATGTAAATGGATCACATACCTACTCAGTTACAACATAATTTCGACGGATAGAATAGAATAGAATAATTTATTTGCCAAACGGAGCGACAAAATATTATCAAGCGACAATTTTTTTATTTCCGCACACGACCATTCAGTAGGGAGCCGATCGCGCGGCAGATTATTTCGTGATCTTAACCCCCCTCCCGTACCTTCGTGCCCGAGTGACGCCTGCCACTCCACAACGCATAGTGTCACAAAACTATAATAGTTAGAGATATGATGTAACGAGGTTTTTTTGTAGATGATGATAAGTTCTACAAAGTTGTAATACATCACTTAGTTATATATTCAATAGTTTTCGCAGCATTCGCGATTAAAGAAAGATTTTAGGTTTATTTTTTCATAAAAATCGGTTATTGTCACAAAACTATAATAGTTAGAGATATGATGTAACTACGTTTTTTGTAGATAATGATAAGTTCTACAAAGTTGTAATACATCACTTTGTTATATATTCAATAGTTTTCGCAGCATTCGCGATTAAAGAAAGATTTTGGGTTCTTTTTTTTCACCATGGGTTACATTATCGGAGTTTGGTAAGGAATCATATTATTTTTGAAAACTAAATATAGCCTATGTCACTCAGGGATAGTGTAGCTTTCGAATGGTGAAAGAATTTTTTAAATCGGTGCAGTAGTTTCAGAGCCTATTCGAGACAAACAAACAAACAAAAAATCAAACCTTTCCTCTTTAAAATATTAGTATAGACTAGCTGACCCCAGCAAACGTTGTTATGCAAAATGAAAAATAGACAGTAGCTGATTCTCAGACCGTCTCGTCTGAATACGCATATAAAATTTGGTAAAAATCGGTAAAGCCGTTTCGGGGGAGTACGGTAACTAACATTGTGACATGGAAATTTTATATATTAGATATATATATATATATTAGATACCTAATATATAGCATGTATTAGCAAATAAACTTACGGGATCTAAAGAAGATCTCCACAGACATGGTGTCGAGCTGAGGAATGAGGCAGGTGGGGTTCTCGCAGCCTTTAACATAGGCGTTCAGCGGCAGGTGCCCGGAGTTCCCCTGGTAAACACCTGTAAATATATACAATTGTAACAGGATACATGACTAAAAAGAAATCCTATAGAAAGCATCCATCCAGCTACCAAAAACGCTTACATAACAAACAAATGCTACCAGTATTTACCCTGCCATGGGATAAGTATTTGTTCTTTATCGATTCGAACGCGCTACCCCTCGCGTCACAAGCGGACCTTCGCCCACTGTGCCACTAAGAGTGTCAAAATCAGGCAATAATCAAAAAATAGTACCTACCTAGTTTTTAAAAAAAACTACATGTTACTTACACACAAATGTTTTACTTACATGAATTCACTGAAGTGGTTTGGCCCCAAACCGTCGAGAGAAGACATAATATAATAACTAAGCACTGCATCTTACTAAGGACTTTGGATAACTGGACAGCAAACTAATGAACGACTCTTAATAAAAAACGATTATTACATTGTAATGAGACCACGGCAAACGAGGAACCAAAATTGATGTTAAATGATAAAAACTGACTCATGATATCGTGCTGCGTATCGATCTAGCGCGGCAAAACATCGAACATTAGCAAGCACGGCAAACGTGTTGCTACGCATTGTTTATGTTGACGCGCGCGGCGGCACAGTATCCATAGACCCAATTTTGGTTAGTTTGCCGCGGAAGGCCGATACGCAGTTTCTCAGAAACTTGAGCAAAGCTATATGTATAAATTTTTTACAGAAGTACCTATATGCTCTCAAAGATGCTATTTTGCAGATTTAAATCAAAAAAATTAGGAAAAATGTAAGAGCGATTAAAAAACTAGTCCAGTCACGCAAAATACTCAAGCATGCCCATTTAAGTGAAAAATATTTTAATCTCTTTCTAACAAATACAAAAGACAATGCAAAAGCAACAACGACAATGTAAAAGTATGGAACCTGTAACGGGTTACCTACGGTTCCCCCCGAAACACTATTCATAGATCTTTTTTATTTTTAATAAGTGATATTATCACACTTCTTAAGTTAAACGTTAAAAAAAAATTATGCATTTTTTATGCCTCTGTAGCCTTCGCACCCAGGATTAATGATACTACGAGTATTCATAGAATTTCATTTCCTAGTTCACGTTTCACCGAAAGTGCAATTAACCAAATGTTTATTTTCTTTGAATTACAATTTACTAAATATTTCATTTTACCGAAACAGCGTTTTTATGAATGAATTTTGTATCGCAACCAAAATGTTCGTTTTAGTGATTCCCTCAACACGCTCGCGCTTTCTATTTAGTTTTTACAATCTGATGTTCTGACGACCTGACAATCAGATGATTGTCTCTTGTCTTGTCAGTTATCTAATCTATATAAATAAAAATGAATTGTTGTTAGGTGATGCTGTGTGAGTTGTCCGGAAATATTTAAAATTTAAAATAAATTTAAATATGACTAACGTCAATGTATTTAGATTTGTGACGGGATATTTACCATGATTGATTGTTGATTGAGAAACTCGATAGACAATCAATCATGGTAAATATCCCGTTATAAATCTAAATACGTTAAGTCAGTTGCTGTTTTATTATATATTTTAGAATTAAACGCATTGTCCTAGTTTGTTGTTTTACACGAAAGATATTCCTGACAGGCTTCCTGGAGAGGGATACTGGCAAGATTACGTCTTCAGAGCCACGATACGTAGTAAGAAAGACTTAGGAGGTATGACGTCAGTAGACAGACTTGATTATCTCTGACCTAACGTTGCGTTATTAAAAGGGCGCGGGCGCATCTTCAGGCCTTGTTAAGGTATCTGTAATATATATAAATAAAACATTGCCCTCTGGTCAAAAGTATCTCGTTTGCAGCAACCTTAATCTAAGAATAAAGTCTGATTTGTGGATTATGATAACTTTATCTAAGATAAATAAGCAGGTGTGAGATTATAAAATTGATTTGTCTGATTACAAAATTTCTAGATAAATACATACATAATATCCACCTAGACTTATAAGATTTATAATAACAATTTGTTTTTCTTGTTAACTTATTGCAACCCTTTTATAGCGTTCCCGTTCCGGCTTTGCACGGATGCAAAAACATTCCTCTTGCAACACTCAACCTATTGCCGAAAACTGCATAAAGATCCATTCAGCAGTTTTTGAGTAATTGTAGGGGTCATAGTCATTCTACCCAGGCGCGAGTTGTTGGTTCGATTTCCACCTAGTGACTAGATTTTGTTGGTAATTTTGAGTCAGCTTCAAAATGCATAAAATCAAACACATGGCTGCAAAAAACTAGATGATTTGGGTTCTTAATAAACTAAAATGAAAAGCTGCATATTGGTAATCATTCCTTTTATTATACTTACTTAATTAAACCATAATTACTTGCTTAAAACGGTATTTTCCATAATTAATTAAAAAAGTATATACCAAAAAACTTTGATATCCCTTCTTAGCATAATTCTCTCACATTCATTCCATGTGTCCTATAACTACTTTCATTCTGAGGTTCAATAAAGAAACGACCATATTTTCTTACGCAGATGAACATGACGAACTTCCATATCGATCAATTGAGTTACCTCAGAAAAAGTATACCTAAGCTATACTGCCTACCATTACAAAATGGCAGCTTGACACCACTTCTGTGGAAATAAACTGATAGGCACTCAAACATAACAACATAGCTTGGGAATTTTTGCATTTAATATATAATTTTCATCTTGTATTTCAAAGAGTAGTACAATCCCGCTTCATCCGTGATCAAATCAAATCAGCATGACACAAACAACGTCATAAAAGAGAGCCGAAATGATATTTTTACAGATTGTCAACCACAATGATTGGTTTATCTGCGTGATGCTGGGTAGCGTTGGCCTGGAGGGTGGAGTTGGCATCAGCTGATCTTCCTTCCACCGCAGCCACGATCCTAATAGGAAGTCGGAGACACATCACCACTGTTCGGTCGGACACATCGCGAACTTGGAATTCCACCGTCACTAGTGTTCCCTGGGAAACAGGAGTTTATTTTATTAGGTAATCCAATAGTACCTAGAATGTCATACACATTAGATACTTGTTACTTATTATGTGTATTGTGCAATATCCTCTTTCTTATATCTCAACTTCTTGTTTGACGGAGTAGAAATTGGCGTCATGCATATTTGTATAAAAAATTTCAAGGGTGTCAAGAGCTACTTACTAAAAACGGAGCACTTCAACTCTGTCTGTCTAGCTTTCACGCAAAAACTATTGAACTGATTTAAATTAAATTAGGCCTGCGAAATAGAGTATTTGACTGCTGTCATTTATAAGCAACTAGCTGTGCCCTGCGGTGCTACCCGCGTTATAATGGATGAAGCACTCTTAACCAACAACATATTTATTTGAATAAAGATTAATATTATTATATGTTGATACAACTTAAACAAATTATTTCGACCAAATTAGGTACCATAAAAACGGTTTTTGTGAGTTAATCTTAAAAGATAGACATATACTATCGCGGACTGTTTTTTAGATCATTAAAAGAGCTATTATTCTTTCATACATATTTTTTGTGTATCTTGAACCGTTTTCACGGCGCACGCAACGGAAGGCTTCAAAGATGAACAATTTCTCCCGTTTTTTACACATTTACCACTATATCTTTGCTCCTATTGGTCGTAGCGTGATGTTATATAGCCTATAGCCTTCCTCGATAACTGGACTATCCAACACAAAAAGAATTATTCAATTCGAACCAGTAGTTTCGGAGATTAGCGCGTTCAAACAAACAAACAAACTCTTCAGCTTTATATATTAGTATAGATTACAGATGTAATTCATTGATTGAAAGTTATCGGAGATTATTTGCGAATATGATTGCGGTCTATGTCCTTCCGCAGACCTATAACTACTTTTTACGACCTCGGACGGAAAATCTGTTACAACATGGAAAACACCGCGGGGCATGGCTAGTTAGATATATATACCCGAGTTCTTCCACGTTTCTTATCCATGATTCGGTTATAGACCTCCTCTATTCTTATTCTTATTGACAAATAGAGTATGTCGCGCTGTATGAAGGTACCAATAATTATGCGGTTTTCTGCCATAGATTGAGTGATTAAAGAAAAAGGTTTTTGCATCCGTACAACGCCGAAACGAACTAGTGTTGCTTAAATGCTTACCACAGGCATCCAGCTCTCAATATACATCTGTAGCTGGTACCGCACCACCTCATCCTTCATGATAGGGCAGTAGGTGTTCGTGAGGAAGTTGCAAGTGTCCGCTTGGGGACCTAGGTCGTAACTCGTGCCAATAGGACCTAGGATATAGGCGTTCGCTTCTGTCACTAGATTGCGGATGAGGCGAGCTGGAAATTATATAGGTAACAATTTTAGTTATCATCATTATTCCCTTTACCTTTAAAAATAATGTTGTGCAGACCCAGAGATATGATTATAAATTTGTTCTATAGTGTTGATATTGTTTTCTATTCGAATCTGGGGGCACGGCAGTGCCCCCACCAAGTCGAGCAAAAAAGCGGCACGGCCGTACCATCCTTTTCTCGAAGCAATTCAGGCCATTTTCGACCCCCTGTAACTTCGTTGTGGATAAAACTAGAAGACTGAAATTTTCAGTAACCATGCAGGATTGTAAAGACACGGTATATTTCAAATTTCATTCAATTTGAACCAGTATTTTAAGAATTATAACGGGTCAAATTTCGTAATTTTGTCACTCACTCACTGACTGACTGACTCACCGATCATCAAAATTCTAAGGCACTTCTAGCAGACCTAGAAGCTTCAAATTTGGAATATAAGTAGTGTTTGGTGTATGAATCAAGGAAAAACTAAAAAATCTAGAAAAAACCGGTATAGAGGGCGCTGTCGTACCTTTTCTCGAAGCAATTCAGGCCATTTTCGACCCCCTGTAACTTCGTTGTGGATAAAACTAGAAGACTGAAATTTTCAGTAACCGTGCAGGCATTGTAAAGACACGGTATATTTCAAATTTCATTCAATTTGAACCAGTATTTTAAGAATAATAACGTCATACAAAACATTAAAGAATTTTGAGACGAAATTTGAAGACTTGGATTTACTTGGATCTCACAACTTTTTACCGCAGAACAACTGAGTTGCGCGACTTGGTTTTTTTGACAAGTATTGTTTTTGATGGGATTAAATTATACATAAGTGTAACTAAAAAAATTGCATTCCAAATGAAACATAAGTATTAGAACTACTACCAAATATAATATCCAATATGTACACATGTTTAAGTGCAAATAAAATTTAGATTATATTTTCTATATAATGGTCGGTTGGTAGTTACCATCGATAACTGAAAAAAGGGAATGTTAAATACTATATAATTATTATTATGTAATTATTATTTTTCTAGCACTGGGCTGAGTTTATAAAACTCCTTCATGAACAGAAGTATAAATGCAATTTATTAAGGTATATAGCCTTACCCTGTGCCTACTATTTTAACCCCGGACCGAAAAAGAGGGGTAATGTAAGTTTGAAGTGTGTGTGTAGTTGTGGGGTGTGAAAGTAGGGAAGAATAACCGAATGTGTGCAAATATACTCGAGTGGTAGTAATGAAAGCACATGTACATTACAAAATAATAAGAATTTTTACTTTTAAGGGAATTAAGTTACAGATACTGTTTTTTTGGAGTTCACTCCTTAAGAAACGATTTGAGTTATAAGGCCCGGTATGGAAATTTTATGGGGAGTAAAATCAAGTGTTAACAAAAGTTGAGGCGTTACGTAGAAGGAGACAAACATATATATCTGTAGGATTCAACGTGTAAAAGAATGAGATGGAATACCGTCGAAACGTCACGTTCGAAATAAGAACTTTAACGCATTTTGATTGGTTGTTTGTTGTGTCTCTGGAATGCGAGTTACCATTTTTGACATTCGAATACGCGTTCGAAAAAGTATTCGTCTAGCATTCACTTAGAATTTCTCAGTGAGTAGAGGTGAGAGTGCAAAGTTATTCAGTAAAATCATCAATATTTACAAAAAAAATTTGGCCGGACGTTTCTTTTCCACTTCTTACAAAGATAGCTTTTACGTTTTTGTGCCGGGAACTAAAACAATTGACGAATTTATGGTCCTCTCAACGCGTTTCGTTGGAACATATAATAAGTACCTTCTGTTATTTATTAATTAAAATATTAAAAAAGAAGCTATAGTTTCGACACCTAATTAATTTGTTCTTTGCAGTATTTAAGAATGATATTATAATTCAAAGTGAAAGAAATCAATCATCCTATAATTGGATTTGTATAAATTGAACACAATTATTATTATTTTGTAACATACTTTATGTAATACGCTTTATTGAAGTAATATAAACAATCCGAATAATTACAGATATATGTTTGTTTCTCTTACCATTTTAGCAGATGCGTTCATGTACCCTTTTTTTCTATTCGATGTACATATATCATAATATCGTTCGTAAGTAGTAAACTCCAATCGTGCGTCGTAGCTGACACACACACACACTTTTTTTTATTCAAAAATTAAACTATTATGGTAATTGTGTCGATTCTGAGTTTTCTTTAAGCTAACTAGAAATTTCTATTAAGTATAATTTTAAGCAAACTGCTTAAAATTCCCGCGAATTGCATATTTTCCCTTTTTCAAATTACATTTTTAATCTGTGAACCAAATTTCAGTGGCGGTGGTAAAGTTTTTTGCTAACGATGTCTAATGTAAAGTAATGGTTATAAATTTGGTAAGAATATTTTATTATTATTGATAAGCCTTCATTTGACCACAATATCACCTGATGTAAAGTGACGATGTGGTCTAAGATGGAGCATGAAGGCCTAGAAGATGGCTTCTCCGGATCACATTACAAAATACGAAAAAATCGCTTCACGCACTGGCCCAGCCCGGAGGGTGGTGACAAGCCGCGGCCGAAGCCTACCACCTGAGACTGTCCTTAGCTCCACCACGAGGTCACGTGTAAGGATTCAGAGGGTTACCACTTAAGGACGTGAACAGACAAAACCTCCAAAGAATAACTATAAATATAAAATAACCGATCTATCAACTTTAATTTTAGTCGGTAATTTTAGAAAGTTACATCAGAATAGCTCTTATGTCATTTTAGGCATAAGACGTCATTTTAAAAAGCATTTTCCATACTCAGAATTGCTGCCAATGACAACTTAGGAATGCAGCAAATGCTATTTTTACACGCTTTATATTAGCTTCACCTGTATGTTTGTATATTTGTTTGTAACCGACTTCTTTGGGCGCGATTTTGATCCACTTTAAACGGCCAGATTTCGTTCAAACTTTGTAGATTTATTGAGGACCGATGACTATACACTAATTTGATAAAATGATTCCATTTTTCAATTTGCAAAATATGATTTTTGTTAATTTATATAATTTTCATCTATAGTCGATAAGGTAAGAAAATTAATTGAAATGTTCTATAATTTTTCTCTACAGTCGATAAGACAGGACTCGATGTTAAAAAACAAGCTATTATAAATAATCCAAACTCAAAAGTAGAAAATTCATTTAAATTTTTAACACTATTTTCTTAATTTAAATTCATTAAAATTTATTTTCTATTTTTTAGTACGGTTTTCTATAAAAAGCGTGTTTTTTAGTTTTTTTTAATTATTATTTATTATGTAGAAGCAAACACATTAATGCACTTTGGTGAATAAAGTGCACTTAATCCACCTGGGTGAATAAACCCAGGTGAATTAAGTCTACCGCCCCTTGTATTTTCTGTTTTTATATACCGAATAAACAATAGATAAATTAAAATATATCTTACTCACGTGATTTAAAATGTATGTCGATATTTATGTAGTCCAGCTGTGGGATTTCGCAGGTGGGGTTGACGCAGCCGTCTACCCACGCGTTAAGAGGAAGGGTCTCTGCGTTGCTCTGATAAACACCTAATAAAATAAAATAAAAAATAAGAGCCTTTTATTTTCCTTTAACTTAATTATAACATTTTAATGAAAATCTTATTATTTCTTATAATAAGATTTTTTTATAAACACCTGCAAAAAAAATAATTATATATTAAATATATCAGATGTCTAGTACCCGTAACACAAGCTTAGAGCTTACCACGGGGCTAGGTGTTGTTGTGCGGATCGTCCGGAAATATGAGAGATGTCAGTGCAGATGAATAAGTTTGAATGGAAAAAAAACTTTTATTTCCATTGTTTGATATAACAAATCTTAGAAACGTTAAAAATATAATACAAACAACAAAATTGAACATATTTAAAGATAAATAGGAAATAATTTTATCGTACAAGAGGAAAGAAGTTATTAGACTAGCTCAGAGGGTTACCACTTACGGACGTGAACAGACAAAACCTCCAAAACAGGCCTTCATGCTCCATCTTAGACCACATCGTCACTTTGCATCAGGTGAGATTGTGGTCAAATGAAGGCTTATCAATAATAATAATAATAGACTCTAGCTCATTTTTGTTATGAAACTTCACGATCATTATTTGTCATTCATCATCATCTTCCTGACCTTATCCCACATTACTTGGGGTCGGCACAGTCGTTTATAATTTCTATTAATTCTATTGAATTAGTTAAAACCTGTTATGATAGAGCTCCATGTATTTGAAAGAAATAAATAAATGATAAAGGTTTGTTGTTGGAGCAGATTCCGTCCCAGGCTGTTTTGTCGTCAAGTTAATCCGATAGTTTGAAATAAACATTTTGACAAGTGATTGACAATTGTTGCAATTCTTTCGGAATCTTGTTTTAGAAGAGAGATGCATTCGAGACGCAAAATGGCGTTCAACTGAGTAACATCTTTTTTACTTTATAATTTTATTTAACTCGACACTGGCAAATTGTCGCTTCAAGCGCAAAGTCCAATTACAAGAAACTGAACTGAGATGCCTTCTATGCCCTTCCGATGGGCTTTGTCGGTGTCGCTTTTGACGGAATTTTAGACAGTCGGAACCGATCACGGACGCGATGACGTTACTTGGAGCAGTTCAACAGTGGTCGGATGTTGTAGCAGACCTTTTACTTACATGAGTTCACATTAGTAGTCTGCCCCCACACACCCCCTATAACACCGAGAAGAACGAAAACAACTAAAGAACGCATCTTGGAGAGAATATTGACAACTTGGAACAGCCGTATCATCAGGATAAGAACCTGACAAGTTGCTATTGACAGTTTTGAGATCCGACAATTTACTACCACTTTATGTGGGATATTATATCCGGATGGAAGGATAGATTAGCCTCAATTATTGATAAGATAACGCACAGGTGTGCAAATTGTGCAATAGACAATCTTATTAGAGTTCCGTGTGTTTTAGGAACGTTTTTCTTCCAATAAACTGTATTGGAAATTAAACACAATTTATCTTCAACTCAAAAAATATCTTCATCTGAAGGAGTGACAAAATAAATGTGAAAAATATGAGTGTTTGTAAATGAATTTGGTTCTCAATTCGACTCCTGTGTTTTTTTTTAATGATGAATTTGTATAACATGATCATACTACTATGTAATAAATACCTCATTGTCTCCACATGAAACAACCATTATAAGATTATGATTAACCGAACTACCGTGTAGTTCGGTTAAATATTTACTTGTTTCTTTAATACTAACTTGTAGATTATTACATGTAATTAGTTTTTTATTAGCTCTTATTTATTTAATTTTTAATAAAGAATTCAAAGTCAAAAGTCAAAGACAAAACATTTTTTTCCTTAGAAGCACATGGCCTATATACATGGACAGGTTAAATTAAAATTAATAAAACTAAATTGTTTAAACAAAAAATATCAAGGAAATAACATTGTCTTGACAGTTAGTATTTTGACGATTATTTTCTGTTGGAAAGGACATAAACAAAGAGTGGTCCCTTATAGAAAACAGGATATAAAATTAAAATCAACATATTATTTATTTATTTATTATATTTCCATGAAATCCTAGGGACCCTTGCTTTGACAGATAAAGTTAACATTTTAAAAGTAGGTATAAAGTAAATTCAGAATTAGTTAAATCTAGTAAAATAAAATTTATGTTTTCTTCATTAGCGCAAATGATTCGGGAACTACTGAGATCGCTCAGTAGTTCTCGTTCTCGCTCGACATTGATTCGGCTGCATTGCAGTAAATAAAAATTAAGTTCCATTATTTCTGAATTCTATGATATTGTTAAATCGACACTAGATAAGGTTAATTAAGAATTAATTTTAATTCTTGATTTTTTATCTTTGAATCGGTTAGATATAATTAATCATTGCAGGGTGGTGCTTAAACATCAAGATGATTTGCAAAAAAATTTTGTTCGAAGTCAAGAGACTTTTGGTTAAGCTGTTTCCAAAAAATCAAGAATAACCCGTATTTGTTCAAATTATAATTTTATTTACAGTCCAAAAATGTAAAATTATCTCGTAAATGAGTCTTTGTCAAATTTTCTTATAATTATTGATTTATTTCAATGAAAACTAACAGCTAATACAACACAATTGTAGTAAATAAGCTAATGAAAAGTGTTAATGTATAAAAAAATTAGCATTGCATCCGTGACAAACAAAACAAAATATAACTTCACTTTACGTATTAGTCAAGTTAAATTAGTTTATCAAGAATATAAACAAAGAACAATCACGTAGGTATTTTATTAAACATCAGATCCATAAATCAATCCGATCAACCGATTCGCGATGTTACTAATTGTTTCCTTTTTAAACGTAAGCTTAAATTATATTTAATGGAACATCAAAAGAGCTACCTTCGAACTGAATCAAACTTATGAACTTTATCCATTTTATGAATTGAAACTTTGTTTTGTGTTGAGATTTGTTTATTTTTGTTGAGTTGTTAATACTATAGTTATTGTTATGTGTATAAGAGTGTTATTTATTTATTATTTGTTGGTTTAAGTTTTTGAGTGTTATAGTGCTGTATTTTTGTTCTTATTGATAAATTCAAATTCAAAATATCTTTATTCCAGAGGCAAACATAATGGTGCACTTAGAATAGTCACAAATTACAAAGCGTCTTAAATAAAATATTTATAATAAATTACATAAGTATAAATTACAAGAATTACATAGCCAATATTTCTATGCATTCCTAAGTTACACCAACCCAGGCATTTTTATCTGAGAGGAAGTCCTTGATGGAATAGTACGCTTTCTTTTGCAGTGTATTTTTAATATATGTTTTAAACGATTTTCCCTTGAGACTTGTAATACTTTCTGGTAAAGTATTGTAAAACTTAACACAATTAACCGCATACGATTTGCTAACTTTCGAAAACCGGGTATTTGGTTGAAGTAGCTTATATTTAAACCTAGTATCGTAGTTGTGACAGTCCGAATGCTTATTGTATTTGTTAAGATGTTTCCTTGCATGCATTATATTTAAATATATGTACAGTGAAGGCATTGTTATAATATCGATGTCGGTAAATAATGATCGGAGGCTGTCTCTTCGTCTGAGTTTATATATTGCTCTAACCGCTCTCTTTTGTAGCACAAATATTTTGTTAGAGTCCGCGGAATTTCCCCACAAAATGAGACCATACGACATCAGGGAGTGAAAGTAACTGTAATACACTAAGCGCGCTGTTTTGATGTCTGTAAGGTTCCTTATCTTGTAAACAGCGTAAGCCGCGGAGCTCAGTTTTCCCGCTAAAATGTCAATATGTTTGCCCCATTGGAGCTTGAAATCAATGGTAATGCCTAAAAATGTAGTATTATTGCAAATGTCAATGTCATTATTATTAACTTGAATGGGTGTTGTCATGATATTATTTGCTAATGTAAATTTAATACATTTAGTTTTGTCAGAATGTCTGGACTAGTTACAATTTTCTACATTTTTTTTTGTTTATTTTATGGCATTCTGTGACTCAAAGGGCTTACAACGGAAGATCAGCGTTGTCTTGTTACATACAAGACTTGTATGTTATTTATTTAATATAGCAGCTGAGCTGGAAGCCTTTTTGGGACACTTTATGTGACTTTACTACATAATTCTTCTTTAATTTATATGTATTGTGTCTCAAATAAAATTTATTTCATTTCATTTCAATCAGAACAGAAGAGTTACAATATCTTAAATACTTTATTGTCAAACGCATCTTTATGTGTCAAAGTCAAAGTCAAAACGTTTATTTCCTTAGACGCACTGTCATAAATGGACAGGTACCTATTTTATTATATATGTGTATTTTTTTAAACGACTTCTTAAAAGGCGGAGAAGCGGCAACATAATTATACCCGAGTTAGACTTGATAATTAATGTTCATTTCGAAAGTCGGTGGTTTTTTGTAAAAAATTTACTTGTTAAAAGATAAGATCATCAATATCACGACTTGTCGCAAGTGGCAGTAGATGAAACTTCCTACATAATTCATGATAAAGTTGTCGTTCATGATAACATCCGCAAACTAAAACATAAAAACTTAAAACATTTTTATTTGTATTATTCCTATCCTCATGCTTACATAATGAGGATGGGAATAATACAGGGGACTCTAGACCATGGATGTTTAGACCAAAGTAAACATATAATTAATGTCTATGGCCAGCCTTATGCTTCAAATAAATTATCTGTGTAATTAGCTTTATTAATGCCAACTATGGCAACAATTTGTTTTTATCAAATTAATTTTTGTACTGGCAAGCTTATGTCTTCTCTCTTCCCTTTTCATCCGAATGACTGATCGGATTGGATTGATTTTTGATTGTGCTCCTGAGTTTACAAATAAAACTTAATATTATAATCCCACGCATTTTATTTCTCGTACATGCGTGCTGTGGTCCTTCGATAGAGTAAAATCAGTGCTGCGTAAAAACTACGTATTATACAGAGCGTCTTGCAAGACAAGCCGTCATTGCCGGGTTTTGTACGAGGCCCGCAATTTCGATCTATGCCATCATAGATCAAAAACAAGGAGAGGCATCACTAAGAAAGTGCATACACACAAAAATTCATCATCAAACGTCAAGACATCTTATCCAGTTTGATAAATATAACCTATAAAGAGAAAGAAAAAGTCAAGACGACGTATATACTTGAGGATGCTCCGGAAATAGGCACAATAAAGTATTTTAAAGCACTCTCTCAATAAAGTAATAAATCTCATTAATAAAAAAAGAGAGACCCAAAAAAAACGGTAAATTATAATAAATACCGTGAAAGGTCAACAGTGTATTATCCATAACATCATCCGATTAATTATGGCTATAGTAATACATTGTTGACTAAACTAAACTGGTTCACCCTTCTATATTATAATAAATCCATAAGTCCGTCGGAGATGACATTTACTCTTCACCTAGGTCTCTTATGCAGAGAGTGATAATGATATGATAACTGAAGGAACCTTTCTCCTAGATTGATCGCTCTCTGCACAGGCCAGTATCTGTCTATGTTTATATTATTTATGTTTATGTTATCTATGTTTATGCTATTAATTTTATGATCACACTAATTTAAACTATGGACCTGTGTCTAAAATAAAGATTATTATTTTTATTTTAGAAAGTAAAATTATACATAATATTAAAAATAAAACTTCAGGATGTCCAAAAATCTATTAAAGTGTTGTATTGATATTCAATTGAATCTCCACCATCAGCAAGATTAAACAAGGCAGGGGCTCCGAGCAGCCCTTCACGTTGGGAGGCAGGGCTGATGCATCTCATTGGAAGATGCCTGCGAAACACGTACATTTATTAATGAAATATATTACTTTTTCTAACATTATTTGACATTTCTATTCAGCTATTTAAAATATATTTGTAATTTTATTTTAATTGTTTTTCACCATTTTAATGTTCCTGTTTTTATATATGTATGACGCATGCAAAAACTAGTTATAATATTTGTTTTAAATTAATTTAATTGTTGTTTATCTTTAATGTGTTTGATGTATGAATTTTGCTATAATTTGTATAATAGGCCTAGCCGTTCAAATTATTAAATAAATAAATAAAATAAATACTGGTTAATCTACACAGCAGCATTTAGCTTGCTGGTCAGTGTTGCTAGTTTTTTTTTTTTGTCAAGTCGGGATTTTGTTATTTTTTGAGTGAAAATAGCGGGATTCTTCCGTCAGAAGCGGGGTAGTAAAAAACGTATATAATTAAAGTTTTTCAAATATCTTTTTATTGAAGTTTACTCCTTAAGAAACGATTTGAGTTAAAACGATATAAGTATAAGGCCCGGTACGGAAATTTTATGAGGAGTAAAATCAAGTGTAACACGAAAAGTTGAGGCGTTACGTAGAAAGAGACAAACATATATATCTGTAGGATTGAACGTGTAAAAGAATGAGATGGAATACATTACACAGCGTATCTCATTCTCGGGGTCTCCTCTTTGCGCGATACTTCGTAGTCTCACTGTATTTTATTTATTTTATTTTGTAACATACTTTATGTAATACGCTTTATTGAAGTAATATAAATAATCCGGATAATTACAGATATATGTTTGTTTCTCTTATCATTTTAGCAAATGCGTTCATTTACCCTTTTTTTCTATTCGATACTAGTGGCCCGCCCCGGCTTCGCACGGGTTTTTATTCAATTTTTTTCCCGGCAATTATTTGATTTTTTCTCGCCTTTTAAACCTTCCCTAGACCTCCACGAACATTTCAAGACTATAAAAAGATAAATCCGTTCAGCCGTTCTCGAGTTTTAATCAGACTAACGAACAACAATTAATTTTTATTTATATAGATATACATATCATAATTATCGTTCGTAAGGAGTAAACTCCAATCGTGCGTCGTAGCTGACAAACACACCTTTTTTTTTACTTAAAATTACGGTAACGTGACATTAGATAGCAAAAGTAGCAATAGGAAATGTATTTTACACAAAAAAAACCCCCTAACAACTCCAGACTAACATATATAAAACTATAAATCTTATAAACTAAACTAAAGTGTCAGCATCGTGGATCATCTTTTACACTGGTGTCGCCTTGCAGTATAGGCGACCGATGACGGTTCAGGGGTTAATTTTCGACGGTTCGAAACTTGACCCCTTGCGGCCAAAACTGCTCATTCAGGAACGTCGACAGATGTTGAGTTGGAACCCGCACCATAAATGAACCGAAGCTCACATTTCTGCGAGATTCCAACCTTTCGACGCGAACCAAAAATGCAGTCTTGGTTCGGATGTATTCTACCACAGCCTCGGAGTTCACGGTGTGCGAGACACGCGAGATGTAGATTTGCGTGGTAGGTACTTCCGCTCGGAACACAGAGTTTCGGTCCGAGGGCCCAGTGCCGCACTGATTGCGGCCGTTAGGTTAACGGCACTTGCGAACAACCACGGTATAGCCCTCCGCGTCACATGGCGTCTTCCCAGAAGCCACAAGGCTTTTTAGTCCCCTTCCGCCTTGGTTGCGGGCGCGGTGCAAGCGAGGCAGCAGCCAAGGCAAAAAAAAAAAATACCATTTTTTGAGTAATCGTGGGGGACTTATATTTATAATAAGTGTAATAGTTGTACATCATTCTACCCAGGCGCGAGTTGTTGGTTCGATTTCCACCTAGTGACAAGATTTTGTTGGTAATTTTGAGTCACCTTCAAAATGCATAAAATAAAACACATGGCGGCAAAAAACTAGATGATTTGGGTATATAATAATAAACTAAAATGAAAAGCATATTGGTAATCATTCCTTTAAATATACTTACTTAATAAAACTATAATTACTTCCTTAAAACGGTCATTTACATAATTAAATTAACCAGTAATTACTAAAAATCATTGATTTCCTTTCTTAGCATAATTCTCTCACATTAATTCCATGTGTCCTAATACACCAAACTCGCAGTCGCCATTTACTTGACAAATCGCCAGCAGCTTCTTATGTAAATCTGTAAATTGACCAAAATCGCTACGTGTGTATCTGCTATACAGTTTAAAATTATTCCTTGTTAGCTGTAGGGATTTTCAAGCATTATGTATAGAAATAACAACCCGCAAAGTTTTCTCGTAATTTAAGTATGTTTTGAGGTTGAGTTTGTATGTATTCTTAAAGTAAGAAACAATATATATTTAGTACTAGTGGCCCGCCCAGCTTCGCACGGGCTTTTATTCAATTTTTTTTCCAGGCAATAATTCGATTTTTTCTCGCCTTTTAAACCTTCCCTAGACCTCCACGAACATTTCAAGACTATGATAAGATAAATCCGTTCAGCCGTTCTCGAGTTTTAATCAGACTAACGAATAACAATTCATTTTTATTTATATAGATAAGGCTTGACACCACTCCCGTGGAAATAAATTGATAGGCACTCAAACATAACAACATAGCTTGGGTATTTTTTCATTTATTATATATTTTTCATATTGTATTTCAAAGAGTAGTACAATCCCGCTTCATCCGTGATCAAATCAAATCAAGCGTGATACAAACAACGTCTTAAAAGAGAACCGAAATGATATTTTTACAGATTGTCAACCACAATGATTGGTTTATCTGCGTGATGCTGGGTAGCGTTGGCCTGGAGGGTGGAGTTGGCATCAGCTGATCTTCCTTCCACCGCAGCCACGATCCTAATAGGAAGTCGGAGACACATCACCACTGTTCGGTCGGACACATCGCGAACTTGGAATTCCACCGTCACTTGTGTTCCCTGGGAAACAGGAGTTTATTTTATTAGGTAATCCAATAGTACCTAGAATGTAATACACATTAGATACTTGTTACTGATTTTGTGTATTGTGCAATATCCCCCTGTAACCTGCCCTCCTCTTTCTTATATCTCAACTCCTTGTTTGACGGAGTAGAAAATGGCGTAATGCATGTTTTGTGTAAAAAATTACAAGGGTGTCAAGAGCTACTAAAAACAGGAGCACTACAACTCTGTCTGTCTAGCTTTCACGCAAAAACTATTGAACTGATTTAAATTAAATTAGGCCTGCGAAATAGAGTATTTGACTACTGTCAATTGTTAGCAATTAGAGATGTAATACATTGATTGAAAGTAATCGGAGATTATTCGCGAATACGCGCCGGAATCCGGCCTATGTCCTTCCGCAGACCTATGGCTACTTTTTACGACCTGACGGAAAATCTGTTACAACATGGATAACATTAGATATTAACCCGAGTTCTTCCATGTTTCCTATCCATGATTCGATTATATACCTCCCTAACCTATTCATATTGACAAATAGAGTCCCTGGCCGCGTATGTCGCGCTGTATGAAGGTATCAATATGCGGTTTTTGCATCCGTACAACGCCGGAACAAGCCTAATAGTTTTTAAATTTTATGCAGAAAAAATTAAGACATATCCGTAACCTTCGCGCACAGGATTCGAACCTGCATCTCCAATTACACCAACGCGTCATCACGTGATAGGTCGAAATTTTTCTGCACTTTGTATTATCGAGTGAAGCCCCGAGTAACGACATCTATTAGAAAATCCAAGGACTATTCTACTTCCATAGCTGATATTGCAATTCAGATTCAATGGAAACGATGGCGCTCTTGCTTATTATTAAATTTTTAATGTTTTTAATAAGTGATAAACCTCACTTTGCAGGTCTAGCACGTCAGGGCGCATTCCTGGAGATGCAGGTTCAAATCCTGTGCGCGAAGGTTACGGATGAGTCTTAATTTTTTCTGCATAAAATTTAAAAATAGTTTAACCTGCAAAGTGAGGTTTATCACTTATTAAAAACATTAAAAAAGCCTAATAGTGTTGTTAAAATGCTTACCACAGGCATCCAGCTCTCAATAAACATCTGGAGCTGGTACCTCACCACCTCATCCTTCTTGATAGGGCAGGTGGTGTTCGTGAGGAAGTTGCAAGTGTCCGCTTGGGGACCTAGGTCGTAGCTCACGCCAATGGGACCTAGGATATAGGCGTTCGCTTCTGTCACTAGATTGCGGATGAGGCGAGCTGGAAATTCATCAATTCATCATCATTATTATCTTGCCCTTTTCCTTTAATAAAATAATGTTGTGCAGACCAAGAGATATGATTAGAAATTTGTTTTATAGTGTTGTACCGTTTTCTTTTTGAATTTAATTATACATAAGTGTAACTAAAAAAAATGCATTCCAAATGAAACATATTAGAACTACTACCAAATATAATATGCACACATGTTTAAGTGCAAATAAAATTCAGATTATATTTTCTATATAATGGTCGGTTGGTAGTTACCATCTGTAACTGAAAAAAGGGAATGTTAAATACCTATGTAATTTTTTTTTTCTAGCACTGGGTTGAGTTTACAAAACTCCTTCATGAACAGAAGTATAAATGCAATTTATTAAGGTATATGGCCTTACCCTGTGCCTACTATTTTAACCCCGGACCGAAAAAGAGGGGTAATTTAAATTTGAAGTGTCTGTCTGTCCGTCTGTGGCATTATAGCTCCCGAATGGATGAATCGATTTCTATATAGTTGTTTTATTGTACATATTAATGAAAGTCGAGTGTCCTCCCACTTAGCCAACACGGCTTTATTATTTAAAGGTGACTTACGCGCGAGAGTGTTCTTAGACATGTTTAATGAAAATCGGCAGAGCCGTTTAATAGTTGTGGGGTGTGAAAGTATCCCTACTTTCACACCCCACAACTGTTGAACGGAATATTAGAATAACCGAATGTGTGCAAATATATGTACTCGAGTGGTATCAAATGAAAGCACATGTACATTACAAAATAATAAGAATTTTTACTTTTAAGGGAATTAAGTTATAGATACTGTTTTTTTTTTATTCAAAAATTAAACTATTATGGTAATTGTGTCGATTCTGAGTTTTCTTTAAGTTAAAGCTAACTAGAAATTTCTATTAAGTATAATTTTAAGCAAACTGCTTAAAATTCCCGCGAATTGCATATTTTCCCTTTTTTAAATTACATTTTTAATCTGTGAACCAAATTTCAGTGGCGGTGGTAAAGTTTTTTGCCATCGATGTCTAATGTAAAGTAATGGTTTTAAAATTTGTTTACAGTTTGTTTAAAGTTACATCAGAATAGCGCTTATGTCATTTTAGGCATAAGACGTCATTTTAAATAGCTTTATCTATACTCAGAATTGCTGCCAATGACAACTTAGGAAGGCAGCAAATGCTATTTTTATGTAGAACTACCTGTGCCCCGCGGTGTTACCCGCGTTATAATGGATTTTCCCGCGGAATGACGTTTTCCCGCGGTAAAAAGTAGCCTATGTTATTTTTCAGGCTCTAGAGATCATCCATTCAGTAGTTTTTACGTGAAAGAGTAACAAACATCCATACATCCATACTTACAAACTTTCGCCTTTATAATAGTAGTAGGATCAAACACATTAATGCACTTGGGTGAATAAAGTGCACTTAATCCACCTGGGTGAATAAACCTAGGTGAATTAAGTCAACCGCCCCTTGTATTTTCTTTTTTTATGTACCGAATAAACAATAGATAAATAAAAATATATCTACTTACGTGATTTAAAATGTATGTCGATATTTATGTAGTCCAGCTGTGGGATTTGGCAGGTGGGGTTGATGCAGCCCTCTACCCACGCGTTAAGAGGAAGGGTCTCTGCGTTGCTCTGATAAACACCTAATAAAATAAAATAAAAAATAAGAGCCTTTTATTTTCCTTTAACTTAATTATAACATTTTAATGAAAATCTTATTATTTCTTATAATAAGATTTTTTTATAAACACCTGCAAAAAAAATAATTATATATAAAATATATCAGATCTCTAGTAACCGTAACACAATCTTAGAGCTTACCACGGGGCTAGGTGTTGATGTGCGGATTGTCCGGAAATTATGCGAGATGTCAGTGCAGATGAATAAGTTAGAATGGAAAAAAAACTTTTATTTCCATTGTTTGATATAACAAATCTTAGAAACGTTAAAAATATATATACAAACAACAAAATTGAACGTACTTAAAGATAAATAGGAAATAAATTTATCGTAAAAGAGCAAAGAAGTTATTAGAGACTCTAAGCTCATTTTTGTTATGAAACTTCACAATAATTATTTGTCATTCATCATCTTCCTGACATTATCCCACATGACGTGGGGTTGGCACAGTCGTTTTTAAATTTCTATTAATTTATATTAATTCTATTGAATTAGTTAAAACCTGTTATGATAGAGCTCCATGTATTTGAAAGAAATAAATAAATGATAAAGGTTTGTTGTTGGAGCAAATTCCGTCCCAGGCTGTTTTGTCGTCAAGTTAATCCGATAGTTTGAAATAAACTTTTTGACAAGTGATTGACAATTGTTGCAATTCTTTGGGAATCTTGTTGTAGAAGAGAGGTGCCTTCGAGACGCAAAATGGCGTTCAACTGAGTAACATCTTTTTTACTTTATAATTTTATTTAACTCGACACTGGCAAATTGTCGCTTCAAGCGCAATTGCTTTTGACGGAATTTTAGACAGTCGGAACCGATCACGGACGCGATGACGTTACTTGGAGCAGTTCAACAGTGGTCGGATGTTGTAGCAGACCTTTTACTTACATGAGTTCACATTAGTAGTCTGCCCCCACACACCCCCTATAACACCGAGAAGAACGAAAACAACTAAAGAACGCATCTTGGAGAGAGTATTGCCAACTTGGAACAGCCGTATCATCAGGATAAGAACCAACAAGTTGCTATTGACAATTTTGAGATCCGACAATTTACTACCACTTTATGTGGGATATTATATCCGGATGGAAGGATAGATTAGCCTCAATTATTGATAAGATAACGCACAGGTGTGCAAATTGTGCAATAGACACTCTTATTAGAGTTCCGTGTGTTATAGGAACGTTTTTCTTTCAATAAACTGTATTGGAAATTAAACACAATTTATCTTCAACTCAAAAAATATCTTCAAGTGACAAAAAACAATGTGATAAATATGAGTGTTTGTAAAAAAATTTGGTTCTCAATTCGACTCCTGTGCTTTTTTTTAATGATGAATGTGTAAACCATGATCTTACTACTACGTAATACCTAATTGTATCCACATGAAACAACGATTATGATTAAGCCACGGTAGTTCGGTTAAATATTTACTTAATAAATAATAATACTAACTTGTAGATTATTACAAGTTATTAGTTTATTATTTGCACTTATTTAATTTCATTTTTAATAAAGAATTCAATGTCAAAAGTAAAAGACAAAACATTTATTTCCTGAGAAGCACATGGCCTATATACATGGACAGGTCAACTTAAAATTAATAAAACTAAATTGTTTAAACAAAAAATATCAAGGAAATAACATTGTCTTGACAGTTAGTATTTTGACGATTATTTTCTTGTTGGAAAGGACATAAACAAAGAGTGGTCCCTTATAGAAAACAAGATATAAAATTGAATCAACATATTATTAGATTATGGCATCCCAAAGATATAGGGGAATCGAAACCTGTAGAGGCAAGAAAATATTAATAAAATATAATGATAATTCAACATATTTATTTCCATGAAATCCTAGGGACCCACTGGCTTTGACAGATAAAGTTAACATTTTAAAAGTAAAGTAAAGTAAATTCAAAATTAGTTAAATCTAGTAAAATAAAATTAATATTTTCTTCATTAGCGCAAATGATTCGGGAACTACTGAGATCGCTCAGTAGTTCTCGTTCTCGCTCGACATTAATTCGGTTGCATTGCAGTTAAAAAAAATGCAGTGCGTTTATAATTTATACTCTTAACTGAATTCTATGATTATTGTCTAATCGACACTAGATAAAGGTTATTAAGAATTAATCTTAATTAATTTTAAATTAATGATTTTTAATCTTTGAATCGGTTTGATATAATTAATCATTGCAGGTGGTGCTTACACATCAACATGATTTGGAAAATATTATTATTCGAAGTCAAGAGTCTTTTGGTGAAGCGGTTTCCATGAAATCAAGATTAACCCGTATTTGTTATAATTTTATTTTATTTACAGTCCAAAAATGTATAATTATCTCGTAAATGAGTCTTTGTCAAATTTTCTTATAATCTTAATATATATAAATCTCGTGTCACAATGTTTGTCCTCAATGGACTCCTAAACCACTTAACCGATTATAATAAAATTCGCACACCATGTGCAGTTCGATCCAACTTGAGAGATAGGATGGTTTTTACGGCGAGAAAAATTCGAATAATTTCCGGGAAAATTTTATACCCGTGCGACGCCGGGGCGGGCCGCTAGTTATTTATATATTTCAGCTAACAGCTAATACAACACAATTATAACTAAGCTAATGAAAAGTGTTCATGTATAAAAAATTAGCATTGAATCCGTGACAAATAAAACAAAATATAATTTCACTTTACGTATTTGTCAAGTTAAATTAGTTTATGAAGAATATAAACAAATAACAATCACGTAGGTATTTTGTTAAACATCAGATCCATAAATCAATTAGAACAGAAGAGTTACAAAATCTTAAATGGGTACTTATATCGTCAAACGCATCTTTATGTGTCAAAGTCAAAGTCAAAACGTTTATTTCCTTAGACGCAGAGGTCATATATGGACAGGTATTTTTACTATATTTGTGTATTTTTTAAACGACTTCAAAAAGGCGGAGAAGCGGTAACATTACCCGTACTTGATAATGATGAATTTATGATCATTTTCCTTAATGAAAGTCGGTGGTTTTTTGTAAAAAAATTACTTGATAAAAGATAAAATCATCAATAACTCGCCTTGTCGCATGTGGCAGAAGATGAAACTTCCTACATAATTCATGATAAGTTGTCGTTCATGTTAAGATCCGCAAACTAAAACATAAAACTTAAATCATTTAGCTCCGGAAATAGACACAATAAAGTATTTTAAAGAAATACTCAATTATGTAAGAAATCTCATTATTAAATCAAGAGATTGACAAACCCTTCATAAATACTATCTACATGAAAATCAAAATAATCCACACAGCATCAGTAAGCCCCCTGGTCAGCGGTGCTAGTTTTTTTTTGCCAAGTCGAAGACTTTGTTAGACTTTGTTAAATTTTGAGTGAAAATAGCGGGATTCTTCCGTCAGAAGCGGGGTAATAAAAATATATTATAATTAAAGTATTTCAAATATCATTTTATCTTTTTATTTGACTTAAAATAACGTTAACGTGACAATAGATAGCAAAAGTAGTAAAAGTAAAAAATGTATTTTAACAAAAAAATATATTCTAAATCAAATTTACTCCGCTATATTCTAATTTAATTTATCGCTAAATTTGTCTTTAGAATAAAAAAGAAAAATCAAAATTAAAAAAGTTTTATTCATTAGAATAATAAGGCTTTTCAAACAATAGTCTGGTAGTGAGTGTTGGAACTTACAGTAGGAGAATAATTATTTATTAGAATATATCGTAGTACGTGCCACGTCACAAAAAACGGGACGCCTGCCCCTGGTAGTGGTACCTACTTCTGATGAATAATATTTTAATATGTATTTATATCTTGTTTTTAAAAATGAGTTAGTTATTTTTTTACCACTCATTTATTTATCACGAAATCTCAGCAACTATTGGAATTTTGCAGGTATATTTACGTCAGCTAAGAACGGAACGGATTTTAAGAAAATCCACCCTTGAAATGAAAGTTTGTTTTAAAGTCCTTTGTTTTGAACTTATTCAAACGTAATTCAGTATGAAGGTTCTTTAATTAGATATATGAAAGACTTGAATTTTATTTAAATAATCTCATAACGTGATATATGGGGAGCTTGTTTGAAAGTGCTGCTTTGAGCTCTGGTCTCTAGGATTGTCGTAACTCCCTAACATTATGTAATGATTCTAATATCTGAAGAGTTTGATTGTTTGTTATTGTATTGTTATCGCTTATATTAAAATGTACAATTATTTTTTATATCATTCTAGTGTTAGATAGAACATTTATCGAGGAAGGCTATAGACCTTCCCTACCGCGGGAAAGAACGCTGTTCTAGCGGGAAAATGCAAAAACACAGGAAACGCCATGGCGTGTAAAGTTCTAAGTCTTCTTCTAATATATAAAATTCTTCTGTCACGGGGTGCGTAATCGAACTCCTCCGACGCGGCTTGACCGATATTGATGAAATTTTTTGTGCTTATCCGGTAACTATGAGAATCGGACAACATCTATTTTTCATGTTGAAAAAAAAAAATTTTTTGCAAAACAACGTTTGCTGGGGTCAGCTAGTATTATATAAAATTTCCATTTCACAATGTGAGTTGTAGGAGTACTGTAGTACTCCTCCGAAACGGCTTAACCGATTATTATGAAATTTTATATGCGTTATTAAGGTAGGTCTGAGAATCGGCTACTATCTATTTTTCATTTTGAAAACAACGTTTGCTGGGGTCAGCTAGTATTAATATACATATAATACCTACCTAACCTCTACTACTACTATGCATAGATAATTATAATATTATACACAAGAGGGCTCCTATGTATTCGTAGTTTACTCACATGAATTCACATTAGTGGACTGCGCTGAAATGGCTCCCACAAGACACATAAGCAGAACCACCGACACAGCCATTATTAATTAACCGACTACTAATTAAAATTATAAATCACAGACAAAGGATGCAAGTATTAATAGTAGATAAAGTAAGAAAACCTCTTATTTCAAAACTTCATTGAGAGGTGTTGTGACATAGATTACCTATGTACCGAAACTGCACTTGCACAACAGAGGAAAGTGCAGTTCTGGTGGGTATTTCCATGTAAATAATATAATTAAAATAAATATTTCCGGACATCTACACAACAACATCTATCACCGTGGTAAGCTCTAAGCTTGTGTTACGGCTACTTGATATCTGATACCTACTTAATATAATATACATACATAAATATAGATATTTTTTATTATACATAATAATGAGCAAACAAGTTTTGAAGTGAAACTTCTTTGGAATCGTTGTGATTTGAAACCGGTTGCAACGGAAATGGAAATAAGATTGGCTTACCTGTCGGGTAAGCCAATCTTAAACGCTAACAAGGTTAAGCAACTTTGCGCGACGCCAGCCAGTACTTGGATGGGTGACCGCCCGAACAAAATCTTTTTGCATAGTATTTTTTTTTTGTTTTTTTTTTATTCTTCTTATTCTTTTGTCGTGTTACTGAAGTTTCACTTCTATCGTGTGTGAATCGCACACACACCTTTTTTTTTTTCATTCACTTTGTAGTAGTTTAATTATCAATGTTAGTACACTAATTGTCTAATATGTATTTCCAGTTCTCTCTTTTCCATCCTAAGGTTGCCTGGAAGAGATCGCTCTTAAGCGATAAAGCCACCCTTTGTACTTCTTCCTCATATGATGATTTTTGTAGCAATTGCTTTGTTTTGGTGTACAGTAAGAGCGAGCGCACACTGAGCCACTAGTGGCGGCCAGACTGTAGCCACTAGCGGCCGCTACAAGCTGCGGACGCGCTTTTCCATACATTTTCGACGCCGATTGTGGCGGCCGGCCACTGGCTACAGTGTGGCCGCCACTAGTGGCTCAGTGTGCGCTCGCTCTTAAGTGTTTTTGTTTTATTTTGTATTATTGCCAGTATTTATTATTGTGGGGGTACAACCGGTAGGTCGGAATTAATTTTAAAAAAAACTTTGATATGGTCTCATACCTAGGGCTCCTTGGGCCTTACCAGAGCGATCACCCACCCAAGTAACGACCTATCTTAAGGTAGCTTAACTTTTTATGTGCAAATACAAATTGCGGTTTGACGTATTAAGAAAAACTACTAGATCTCGTTCAAACCAATTTTCGTTGGTAGTTTTTATGGTACATCATAATTTTATTCAGGTTTATCATTCTCTTATTTTAGAGGGCACATTTTACCACATTGAAAGTGTCTCTTGCGCAAACTATTCAGTTTAGATAAAATAAAAATAACGGCCAAGACTATTATTAATAAATGAAAGATTTTCTATCTATCTGGTACTAGATCATTTATTAACAGGCACATTTTTTTATGGTAACCTATTGCATCCTAATTGCGAGCAAAAGCCTCATCAAGGGCCAGTTTACCAGTCTAGATTTGTGTTACTTAGATACTAAAATACAACGCGCCGTAGCGTGCAAAGCTAGTAGGTAAATAAAGACATTTTAATGCCACAGATAATAGAATTCCACAGATAAAAAAACCCACAGATAGCAGAATACCAAACTTATTACGTCAGCGGTTTTAATATTACCTGAGCCTAGATATCTAGGAAAAGCTAAAACTTTAAATCATAACAGGTGTACAAAATGACTAATACCTACTACATAATAAAGGGTATCTTGTGTCATCGAAAGAAAAAGCCGTGTTGGCTTAGTGGGGGCACACTCGACTTTCATTCCGAAGGTCGTGGGTTCAAACCCCGCCACGCACCTCAGGGTTCTTCTTCTTGAAAATTGTATGTGCGCTTTAATATACAAGCTTTAACGGTGAAGGCAAACATTGAGGAATTGAGGAAACCGGCTTGTTCTGAGAACTCTAAAGAGTTTGAAGGACATGTGAAAATCACCAACCCGCACTTGGCCAGCGTGGTGAATTAGGCCTCGCCAAGAGCGAAGTCCCTGTGTCCCAGCAGTGACGTTAATAGGGTGATGATGATGATGATGTGTCATCGTGATCCATGATATTAAGATATAGGTAGTTTTATTTTGTAGATATTGTTTAATCAATACAAAATAAGATATCTAATAATGTGTATCTATGTGCATAATCATCGTGATCAAGGAATAATTTGAATATTTTGCAGTTTGTAAAAATAATTCAAACTGACTCAATTAAATTATGAATAAACGGAAAAAATCGAATTTTTCTATTTCGTAAATAATTTGGGTGATTAAATTAGAAAAAATCGATTTTCGTCTATTTTGTGAAGAATTTGGGTAATTAAATTTAAAAAAATGGGTTGTTAAGATGAAGGGGTACTATTACTGCCGAGCCAGTCATGGTACTCATAAGAATGACTAGTTTAACTAGTCCTAGACGTAGCCCGTGTTTGAGCTTTTCCGTTTTTTTGGAAACATGGAATTTACCGGGGTAAGAAGTAGGCTATAGTCTTTCTCGATAAATAGGGCTATCGAACGCTTAGAGATTTTTTCAAATCGGGCCAGTAGTTCTGAGATTAGCGCGTTCAAACAAACTCTTCTGCGTTATAATAATAGTATCCCATCTCAGTGACAAAATTAAGAAATTTGACCCGTTACAATTCTTAAAATACTGGTTCAAATTGAATGAAATTTGAAATATACCGTGTCTTTACAATCCTGCAATGTTACTGAAAATTTCAGTCTTCTAGTTTTATCCACAACGATTACAGGGGGTCGAAAATGGCCTGAATTGCTTCGAGAAAAGGATGGTACGGCCGTGACGCTTTTTTGCTCAACAGATATGGACTAGCATGTGTGCCTGCCTCGCGGTGCTACCCGCGATGTAATGGATTTTCCCGCGAAATCACGTAACTCCCCGCGGCAAAAGTCTATTATGTATATTTCAGTAGAGATATAACCTGATTTTTTTTATGGTCGATAGATCTATGTTTGTCCACAATCTCAACTGATTATATGTTTCGGTGTGGATGTGGACGAAGACGGAACTCATAGATCTAGAAGGTACCAAAAAAAAAATGCTTCAAATTGGATTTACAGATTAACATCTCAAAAATTTTTTTTTCGACAATTTTTCTAACAAAGCGAAAAATCTACGAACAAAATATGTTTGTCTGGTGCGTGCTATTCATACCCTTTCTGCTTTATATAGGTACCATATCCAAAAAACCTTGTCTATAGAGATTGGCCAAAACTAATAAATTAATCTTTTGGTCGGATGCTAATAATCATGCAGTCAGTATCAGAGACCAACAAAAGCTTCCTCTTTAATTACTCTTCCTGTTGCTGAAAACTGCATAATGATCCGTTTTGTAGCTTTTGAGTTTATTCCGATATTTCGAAATATACCCTCCTAAACTTGTAAAACTACATTTAAACCACTTTTCATGGTCGAGTTAACCACCCATAATAAAAAAAAACTAATGATAGTTAAAAAGAATAATACCATTAGATACCGCAGATCATTAATAAAATAATATTGCTACGAAAATATGAAAAGGTGATCTGATAAGATTATAATTATTTAAATCAGAGCCACCTTGCGTCATCCAATGGAACTAACTACGATTTTGCCAAGTGACTTTAAGTTGCGCTTATAAGTGATTCATAGAAAACTTTTTAGCATGTTCAGGATATAGATGTAGGTTAGGTATTTACAAAAAAAAATTACAGATGGCGCTACATACACAGAAATAAGAAAGTTTCTGTTAGAGAAACGATAACAATAGCTCAAGTTCTAAACAATCATCAATTCCGGGACTACTTTTACCGAAGTTAAATATAAAATGTCCATGGGATAAATCCATGTAACATGGGAAACGCCAATACATTACAAACCTGCCTGAGTGGAGCTTAAACAGCGCATAGAGCTCACTGACTGAGGCAAAACTTAATGTTTTCCCCGAATCAAGCTGTCAATTTAGAATCTAAAATACATCAATACTTACAATTTATAGTCGTGACTAGAGACATTATGATAGTCCCCTGTGCTAGAATAAAACTGTATTACAGGTGGACAAATAGTTTTATACTCCCGTGTTACTCCTCATATATTTGGTACCTACCTATGTTTACTTATGTATTTGAATGAATGAAATAAATTTTATTTGAGACACAATACATGTGAATATAAGTAGGTATAATTAATTAGTAAAGTCACATAAATTGTCCTAAAAAAGCTTCCAGCTCAGCATTTATTGACTTGTATGGTACAAGACAACGCTGATCTTCTGAAGCCCTTTAAGTCACAGCATGCCATTTAATATTTATACAACTATATTTGTAGAAGAAATAAATCTGACGAACGGATAGGTGGACGGCTTTTGAGTACCTAGGTATAGAATCACTTCGTTTTTGTGACTGCGATCTGAGTCAGTCTCAGTTTGTATTAGGGCCGCCAAGTAATAGATTAGGTAGAATCATAAGTCTAAGCTGCTAGCAACATTAAGGTTGTGTGTTGTCTCCAAGGAAAATCTCCTTATCCACCGTACCTAGGTACTTTGTAGCAGGTTCAAAATAATTTCAGTTGGTACTGTGACGACAATATGGGTGGATAGTCATAGTAATACGATCAATTATTCCTTATAAATATATTTATTTCAATCATAATATTGGTATGCAAAACCTATATTCTAACAAATTGCTCGCGATCTTTTATTAAATCAGTACAATCGACTAACAATGAAAAAACATACTTAAATCAGTTGCAATCTTGCAAAAAATAGCCTAGAATATTTTTTGTGGTATAGATGCATTAAGAGGGCACTAAAAGAGGTATTTCCACGTAGTGACCGGCGCCGGCGGCGGCAGGGCTTCAAATGTAGCGGAATTCAGTCAGAGGCATTGCCGCAACAAGTTGAAAAATAACGTAGATCTATCTAGTAGATAACCAACAAAATTAATAAGCGTATTCAATTAATTTACAATTATTAAGCATTAGACTCACAATACAAAGGCTCATCGCAAATCAGTAAGTAATAAAAACTACTTAATTGTGACGCGTATTAATTAGATCAGTTTGCCGATATCCTATGGTATGAAATGCTTTTAAAAAAAGCATTTCTTCCAATAGAATCTGAAAATCTTTACGGATCTGCAACTTATATACCTACGTCTGGCAAATCAAAAAACTTTCTTTAATCAACACACAGAGATCCTAATGATAAATGCATCATAATAAAAAACTAGTTACATACACTTATAAACTAAAGGACACTAAATCACAGATAAACTTTGAAAATATATAAATGGAAATTACTATACAGTTTGTCCATATAAGTTCTAAGAACAACTTAACTAAGCTTGGCAATCAAATATCAGTCAAATTTTCATCTCATTTCTGCACAGCTTAGTTTCACACCAGTTCAAAAAAATAAAGGCGAATTATTTCGCTATATTTCTTTTGTATGGCCACATCATAACACCACTGAATCCAAATGTTTTTACAGTTCCGTGGTGTTAAGAATCACCTTTACTATATGCAATATCTTTCAAGACTACTTTAGGATCTATTTTCAGAATACCCCTCAGTTTTTTCAAGTCAATTTCAACCATAGAATTACACATAGGCATTATCGTCTTGATATTAACGAATTTATCGAAAGAGTCCGGTTTTGTGCCATAATAGGAATACTCCTCATCGGACTCGGAGTCAGAATCTACTAGCATTGGCAGTTTTGTTGTAGATTTCTTAGCTATCGCGTTATGTGGTAATTTCGAGGTAGATTTCTTAGCTACGCGGTTTTTTGTAGGGGTTGTTTCTTCTAGTTTCCTCTTCCGCGTTTCGTGGTCGTCTTCATCGGGTCGGTAAGGCACTGTTGTGTAGCTGAGGTTGTGGGAGCCGTGCGATGCTGTATGGTGAATCCGTAGATCCCGAATGAACGTAAATCGGCGATAGCATATACCGCAAGAATGTACTTCGCGTTTATCAACCTGCAGTCTATAGTAAGCGTAGTTTAGTTTCGTAATATCTGAGTGGGTTTTATTATAGTGGATTTGCATGGCTTCTAGCGTTGGGCGAAGGGTTAAGCAAATGCAGCATTTGACTACAACGTCGCCTTTATCGCCAAAGTAGGCTATTTTGTCGCCGTGAAGATGCGTGCTCAGTTCATTGATGAATACACCAGTTTCGCAATACAGACAAACTTTCTTAGGACGTTCTTCTTCCTTTTTACTATTGCATCTTAGTTTGTATTGGCTCGGGAGACAGTTGGGTATCTCGGTCTGGCTCCAAACTTGCGATTTGTCGGCATGCTCAATCGCTACATGAGCCTTCATTAAATTTCTACTTGAATTGAAAGGACAATACACACAGGATAGAGATCTCAAGTTGTAGTGCCGTAGTATGTGCTCCTTCATGCACATTTTGTATTGGCTGCTACGACTGACGAAGTCGCAGTAAGGGCAGTTTCTGCTGTTGATTTTTTTGGTCTCTGGTTCGTGTATCACCATGTTGTCGTCGGAATCATCGGAATCGGAATCGGCGGGTCTCTTAAGCGATTCTACTGGCGTATTCTGAGCTGCATGCCTTGTTAGTTCCTCTGCAGAGATTGGTTCTTCGTATCTCACTACTAGAAGAGAGTTATCTACGGTGTCTGATAAATCTATGCTTTGTTCGAAAGTTTCTGGTTTCATGGACTTTTTCTGTGTGTCGATGACCGCGGAAACCCAACCGGTTCGCAGTACAGGGTCCCTTACTGCTTCTTTAGGGCGAGTCAACGGCCCGGGGTGGCTCTTACAATGAAACTGCGCTTCGTGAAACGTTGCGAACTTATCTGTACAAATTGTGCAACACCACCTGCAATTTATGGGTCTGATGTTAGCGACATGATATCAGCTATCAAATATTAAAGCAAAGCGGAGCCAAGTGCTAAAATAAAAAAAAATGCTATGTACATCAGCAATATGTTGACTTACAATATGTTAAAAACATTACCTGATCTTAGTTAATTCGCTTTCCAAATGGTTCCTCATCTCATCTTCATCTTTGACGGTTGTGTTACATTTCGGACAACAGAAACTATTGTCTTTAGGAGCGCCTAAAACTCCAAACGCTTGCACTAAGGTGGTTTCTGACTCAACATGGTCTGTTTTAGAAGGTTCTTCAATCTTTGATTGTCCAGGTATAGCCTGGGGAACAAGAAGGCTTGCAGGTCTTACAATATCCTTCATTCTGGTGCTTCTTTTGCTTTGATCAGACATCAATGGGTTAGCTTTCTTCTTTTCTATAGCGAATAATTGGTAGTTTAGAAGTTCGGAGACCCATTTCTCAATATTTTTATTAACGGGAAGTTCAGTAGGTTCTAAGAAGTTTCTGCTGTGTTCTGAAGACATGTGTTCATTCAAACCAGGTCTGTGATAAGCTTTGTAGGGACAAATGGCACAACTCCACCTGAAACGAAAAATAACATGTTATGAATCAATCATGTTCCCATAAGTGTAGCTGGCGATTAACAAAGACTGGCTGTTTTACAAAAGCTAAGTATTTACGTTAGATGACAACTAACAACAGAATATGTATCTTTAAAATAATTTAAAATTACAACATACATTGTATGTTGTTGTAATTTTAAATTATTTTTCAATTAACTGTATGTATGTATTTCACATGTGTGTATACTACGGAATCAGTTAGTATACACAGTTTATATGTGATGATGGTTATAAAACATAACTTACCTTCTATACTTCAGTTCTTCATATAAATGCGACTGCATTGCGTCTCTTGTGTACTCAGACACAATCTTGCACAACGGACATTTGTAGCTAATGCCATTCGGTTCGCAAAACTGACCAAATTTCAGTATAAGCTCCTGAAGGGATAACTCCGTTTCTTCATCGACTTCCTTCTTGACCAGATTCAGGTCGATGGGCACTGTTTTAGATAAGGGTTGTGCTGGTGTAGGTTCTGGCTCCAACTCGACTTTAACAGACTCCTGAACACCAGTCTTTTGTCTCTGTTTCTGCCAACGAGGGATCCCATTCTCATCCGGTACTGTACCTTCTCTATAATAATAGTAAAACACATCTTCAGGCTTATTCGCGTGCGCGTTAGATTGATGTTTCGAGATATTTTCTATGGTAGATGTACGGAAAGGACAGTAGAAGCATTTGTACTGCATTTTGGTTTGATGCTGTTTAGAGCAGTGTTCGACTACTGATTGTCTGAGCATGCTCTTAAATGAACATAGACCACATTGCCAAGGTTTTAAATCCATCGTCCCTACGGCCCCAACGCCGGGAGTCGCAGTCGTAGCTGGGTTCGAAGTCATTCCATCTTCCCGAATAACTTGCACTGCTGCTTTATCTTTATGAGTATCACTAATGTGTTTTTCGACAATCGCCTTCCTGTGATGGTAATAGATGCAGGAAGAACAGGCGTATAGATTAGCGTCGTGCATTTTTAAGTGCGACATTATTCGGTTTGCCGTCAAAATTTTGGAAGTGTCTAGTTGTTGGTGCGGCGGGCAATGGACGCAGTGGTAGTCAACTGCTCCGGAATGGAGGGTGTCCCAGTGGATTCGCAACATAGCCTCGTTCACGGATATGTATAAGCACCCCTTGGCCCCGCAGGTGTAACGTTCGCGTTCTGGTACGTATTTGGGAAATCGTGTAGACTTTTCAGGGGCTAACGTAGGAAGTCTGGACTCGGCTCGTGTCGCAGCCGAACTAGAAGCGAGATTGACCATCCTGTCGAAGTGCATTTCGTTGGTTTCCAGATGAGGGACTGGGTTTACCGGAGCTGTTTGAGGGACGGGTTGTCTTTCCGCGTGTTGTTGTAAATGCCTGACCATGTTGAGTCTAACTTTAGTGCTGAACTCGCATATTTCGCAGTAAACTAAGCTGTCCAGTATAGGGTTTAGAGGAAGCTTATCAATATCATTAATACCGAATTTCTTCGGTGTTTCTATAGAAGATTTACGTTTTGGCATTTCTCGCGTCGGTTTATCAACTCTTTCTTCCTTAGTAATGGTGAATATGCTCGTTCCAATATCGGTAACATGGGAGGTTATTAGGAATTTTGTTACGTTATGGACTTCTTTAAGATGTTTCTTGGTGGCACTTAGGGTGCTCCATCGTGATTTGCATAAACCACAGTTATATTGATTATTCTCTAGGTGATCTCTATTGTAGTGACTTACGAGTTGTTGTATGTCATCGACAATTATAGGGCATGGTGTGTGGGGACATCGGAGAGTTGGGAACTGAACGCAGCAATTGTTTGTGTGACGTTTGAACCCACCCACATTTCGAAAGATTTGTTTGCATTCGGGGCATTTGAATATTTTGTGGGAAGACAATTTAAGAAAAGTGGGTTTCTCAATATTGGATATGTCTTTTTTTTGTGGTGTCTCCGGTTTGGCGGAGCTTTCTGGTTCATCGTCTGATAGATCTATGATCGTTTCTTCGGAACGAACCTCCCCAAATACAGGTTTTGGTGGTTCTTCCACGGGTTTTGGGTCTTCGACTGGTTTTTTCAGTGATGTTTCGTCGTCATCACTGTCTAAGCAGTAAATGATATGTTCAGTTCTTTGATTTTTGTCTTTAGGTTCTTGTTTGACAGGTACAGTGAGAAGAATCTCTTCCTTTATTGGCTTTTGTGGGGATGACAATATGGACTTTTCAATGGCAGTTTCCACATCAGTTATGTCTTCAGGCTCATTGATTATTTCTGTTGTGGGTTCAATGACCTCAGGAGTTTCAGCTGGAGTATTTTTATTTGATGTGGTGTTTTTACTTTCAAGCATAAGCGATGAATGGTTTATCAGTTTTTCTAATTCAATAGAACGTTCAGCTTCTTTAGTGGCGTTTTCATTAACTTTGCTTGGTATAACATCCTCGACGGGGAATTTCGATTTGTTTAAGTGCATTAGTGGCAGGACTCTCAGATCTGTGAATCCATCCTGAAATACAAAAATAAATACGTTATTATTATTATTCATCATCATCATCATCACCCTATTAATGTTCCCAATGCTGGGACGCAGGGACTTCTCTCTTGGCGAGCGAGATTAGGCCTTAATTCACCACGCTGGCTAAGTGCGGGTTGGTGAATGTCACATGACGTTCAAACTCTTTAAAGTTCTCAGAACATTCCGGTTTCCTCACGATGTTTGCCTTCACCGTTAAAGCACGTGTTTAAAGCGCACATACATTTATCTAAAGGAAAAATCCAGAGTAGCGCGGGGAAAACCCACGACCTTCGGAATAAAAGTAGAGTGTGCTCCCACTTAGCCAAAACGGCTTCCAATATGCTTACAATATTTAAGAGTATAAAAACCAAATACGTACTTTATTGGTGATGATTCTGAGATACGCTTGAGGATGCTTATTGGGGTGCAAAGCGGAAGCGTGAGTCAACATCTCCATCTCAGTGCTAGCACCAAAAACGCACCATGTGCATTGATACAACTTCAACCCATGGTCCTTTAAATGTCGCACCAACTCCGCGGCCGTAGGAGACACAACCTCGCACAACTGTGACAAAGCAAATGGACATGTTATTTATGTATTTATATGAAAATCAACAGCTAAAATTATCACTATAAACTAACCTAACAGCTACAGAAAGATAATTAAAGATTTTCACAAATTATACATTAAAAAGGGAACACAACTTAATGGGTATAATGAACAATACAATATAATAATAGTACAAAAAAACAAAAACCTATATAACTACCTATTTACTAACAATAAAAAAACTATTAACTAGTCGCAGCCTGACTGAGTTGACTCTTGAAGTAAATACATAGATCCAAACCAGCAATGGATAGATCTTAATATTTAATTGAATACGTCACTAGTTCGCCTAAAAAATAATTTTGCCTATAGTTTGTACCGACAACAGGTGTATGAAGATTGACATTATTATGTTATAGTAACAAATTGTAAGGCGTGAGCTCATTTGCATTGCATATACATACATTACACGGGTGGGAATCCGCCGTGTTATGCTTTTGATCCATGTGGTCGCAGTATTTTCCAGGAGTGTATGTCTTGAATTTGCAGGCACCGTTCCCTGTAATAACGAGCATAATTCATAAAATTTTACCGGAATTCGATTTTACCCATGGCATAATTATATAATCGTATCCTATTCAAAACTGCTTATTAACTTTACAAGTAATATTTCCATCACATCATCGTTAAAAAATATTATATATCCAGACGACATATTTGATGCCGAAAATTCGCCATTTTGTTATTTATTAAACACTATTAGTGTCACAATACACATCTGAAGCTAACCTAATCCACCTTTTAATAATCCATAGAGTCTGGGGCTGTAGAGCTTGCCAATTTGAAGCAAACTCGCAAATGTTTAAAGTAAGAGTAAGCAAATAACTAAACTGAAAAATAACTCACCATGATTGCAGATGTAATGAGGCACAGCCTTTTCTCTCGGCAGCATGCCAGTCGTATCAGCAGCAACTGGTCCTAGAGCATTTGTCACTCGGAAAACATTAATGGCTTTGGCTGATCCGTGAGCCTTCATAAAATGCGCGCCCACCAGCTGCTCCGCGGCCGCTCGATAGAAGCAAAGAGTACAGGAGTAATGGCACCTTGCATGCTCTTTGAATACGTGCATCACAAGGTCTATAGCGTTGCCAAAAGCGTCGAAGTTACAGTACGCGCAATCCAATGCTCCTTCGCCTCCCAACTGCTTGTGAGCTGATGCATGTACCAGTGCGTCTTCAGCAGAGTCTGATGTAAATGAACAGAAACGCCCAGCGCATTTGAACACTCTGACCAGTACTTCTTTGGGCATCATAGCGTCTAATACAATTCGGTGCTTCTTAGACATTACTTCAGCTTGCACCTCTTCATATTGGAATGGTTTAACGGGCTGAGATTCCACGTCTGCTGAAGTTGAGGGATATATTGGGTTCGTCTGAGGTGTTTCGACGGTTTGGCTGTCGTTACCGAGGCTGACAATGTTTTCGATTACTGTGAAAGGTTCTTCGCTTGACTCTGATACAGGAGGCTTATCATTATCGGTAATTAAGTCAGACAAAGGCCTTACTGTTATGTATGTCCTGGGTGACCCTGTCCTTTCAGGGGTAAAAGCAGCAACAGGGGACCTTATTGAACTTCTTAATTCTTCGTTTGTGTTCTCCATGATTTTCTCCATGACAGGAAAATCATCAATGTGCTTGTCTAGGAAATGTGTGAGACAGTCTTTAAAGCTGCATTTCACCCCTTGCAGAGTAACAATAACTTTGCACAAACAGCAAAAACCATCCCAGTTTTCAGTATGTTTGAATTGTACGTGTTTTTTCAATGATATGAGAAGTGTTGTTTTATAGTGATTTTGCTCGCCATTGATGCAGCAGACGTATTCTTTGGCCCCACTCTCTTTATAGTTAAGTTTAAAATGAGGTTTTTCAAAGATATCGGATGCGATTTTTGGTTCCGAGGCAATTTCTGTCATAGATAAACCTGGTTGCTCGGTCTCGCCACTGGCTGTAGCGTTTATTGTTTTACCAATTCGAACAGATTGATCCAATTGTGATGCATCGTTAAGATTTTCATCTGCTCGAGGCGTTTCATGGTAATCACTATCTATATCTGCCTCTTCGTGTTTAATAGAGGTTTCTTCGTTTTGCTCATTTTCCTCAATTTCAAACCTAAGTTTCGATTTCAGTGGACCTGGTTTTTCCTTGCGCTTTAAGCTCGCAGAAGCTGCCTCAACAATTTCAGATTTAGGATCCGGTTTTTCTTGTTTAAGTGTAGAACTAATTTCACTATATGCATCGCTTCCGGTAATTTCACTGCGATCATCGCTTGCTTCTCCGAGGCTCACATTAGACCGAGAACTTCTCAAAGTTCTTGGCTTGTCTTTCAATTCTGCGCCAAGACTTTTCCTCAACATAGCTTTCATTGCCTTTTGAGTCATGACGCCCAAATTTATAGTAAATACTTCTGTTTGCTCGTCGTTGTGACGAACTATGACGTGTGTTTTCAGGTTCTCGAGTGATATCTGCGTAAAATTACATTTCCCGCAAATATATCCAATTAACTGGCCTTTAATTTCCTTTGGCGGGGGAGGTATATCTAAATTAAACGGGCACCTAGTGACATTGACGCACTCGTAGCACAGGTGCTTATATTCTCCTGTGTGGGTGCTCACGACATGCCAGAAAAAGTTTTCCAGAGCTACTTTGTTTTTACTGAACTCCTTGTAGCAAAAACGGCAAGTATATTTTTCTGTAGGTATCTTACTAATAGTCTGAAAATTAACCTCTTCACACTGCTGAATAGCCTTTCTAGCCGTTTCGGGATCCATGCGAGACAATGGAACTTCTGTATGAGCATGTTGCTTTTTGTAATGGCTTACGATTTCTGTACCACTGTAATGGCAAAGCCGACATTCATAAGAAACTACACCACGTTGGAAGCAATATTGTTTGTCAGTAAAACAGTTTACGTCGGGAATGGAAAATTGCCTGACTAGGTGAGATTCTTTTGAAACTTCCAAACTGATTTGCTCTTTCTTTTTTCTGTGTTTAGTTTTGATAACGCCAGTTTGCCAAGCACTGCGTTTTTTCTTGGGTTTCTTTTTGTTGTCAGGCAATACGTCACTGCTCTCAGAGCTGCTGGAAATCACTGATTCACTTTCAGAATCTGAGCTGTTGATGTCACTTTCTTTAGTAGTATTAGATTCCGCTAACGAATCAGAATCAAAATCATAACAATCCTTTACGGGCTTTTGTTTGGTCCTTGATTTTGGTCCCGGTTTTCTTAGTTTAGGTTTCTCAACATTTTCATCATTAGAGATAGCCTTAGATAATGATTCCTGGTCATAAGGTTTTACTTTCGACTTCGGTCCGGGCTTTTTCCGACCTTTCTTAACAGGTTCCTCGATATTTTTAGGATCTTTAAATTTCTCAAGAACAACTACTGGCTCTTCTTCTGGTGGAGAAGTGTTTTCCGAAGTATTGTCTACCAATTTTTTTAAACGACAATTTCGTACACCATTAGCATTCAAAACATCATTGCACATGTACATTTCCTTTAGGTCATTTTGAAGGGTTTGCAACTCTCGATTCATCTTTTTAGCTTTTTGTGTATTGGGTTTTGTTTCTTTTGCTTTCACAACACCCTTTTTACGAAATTTGTTGCCTTTAGCAAACTTACCTTTCTTAGTTTTGCCTTTCAGTTTTGTCTTTCCTTTAATTTTTGGAGAAGATAGTGATGGCTTTTCATTAATATTTTGCTCACTAATTTCGTTCATTTCGTTTTTTTCTTGATTCAGATTCGTTTTTAATGAATCAGATGATGTTAAAGGTATTTCAGAAATTTTACTATCTGACTCTTTTTCAGTGGTATCATATGTTTCAGTTAAAACTGTCGCATTACTATCCGACTTTGTTTTATTTTCTTTTTCTTTCTCTTTTTCATTTTCGGGCGAAATGGCATCTTTTATAACATCTTTATTTTCTTCTTTTTGAACAGTCGATGATTCAAATGTTTTAGGCATCAACAATTTTTTTTTATTTGGTGTAGGAACGGCTGTACTTTTTTCGTCAGTATCTTCATCGTCCGATACAATCTCACTCAACTTTACTAGTTTTTTCTTAATTTTCTCTGAATCGCCAGATTTATCGCCAAGCATAGATAGTAATTCTTTGATTTTCGATTTATCCTGTAATATTGATAATAAACTGCCAAATGAATCAATAGCAGACACTTCCTTATGCGAAGTTGATGGATCTGCTGATTCTTTAGGTTTATCGTTATCATTTAACGTTGACGTTACATCAGAACTAACTTCACTGTGTATATCAATAGTGCTATCAGGTAAACTTTCATCTGGTTTATTTGTTATGTCACTACTTTGGGCAATGGTACTGTCGGGTGCTAAAGATTGACCGTCAGATGTAATATGTTTCTCTTTGTTCATTATATTATCGACTTCAGCCGGTTTTATTTGATTAGTATCTTTTTGGCTTTGTGTGGTAGAAACAGTTTCATCAATGTTTTGCAATTTTTCATCGATATTTGTAACATCTGAGAAATATTTTTTAGGTGATGGTTTAGTAGTAGTCGTAGAATCTTCTTTGTTTGGCGTTGCAACAAATTCATTTAATGCTTGAGTATCTTGTTTTTCTGCAGCATTTTTAGAGTTATGACTAGGTTCAATTTTATTTAAAATTTTGTTCGGATCATTGACGGGTAGGTTTGAATTGTTGCTAGTTTCATTTAAATCTTTTTCAATGAGTTCAGAAATATCACCTAAAGTGTTTTCTTCTTGGTTGTCCAAAGCAATCGAACCTTTCACTTCTGTAGAAAAACCGACATCTGAAGATTTCGGAGCGTTTAAGTCCTTGTCTAAATCAGCAATCAAGTCATTAATGCTGTTAATGACGGGATCTGTGCCGATATTCCCAGAAAACATTTCTAAATCTTCAATACCAAAACTTGAGTCAAAGCTATCCTCCCCTTGGTCTTTTTCAGTTGAAGTAGCTTCAGGTTCTATCACTTTTTTACTAGTTTGACCATGATCAGTTAATTTATCATTCGCAAGGTCATCAAAAGCATTTTGTTTAGTGGTAAGTTTTGTTTTGGCTAGAGTTTTTGATATTGGAGCGGGTTTTTCTTTATTTTCATATTTTGTTTCAGTTTCGTCTGAGTCGGAGTCAACATAAATTTTGCGAATCCTTCTAGTTTTCTTCTTAAGTGTTTCTTCTTTAGAAGAATTGTAATTTTTTTTGCAAGATCTAGTCACTCTTACATCACTGTCATCATCAGAAGATAATACTTTTTGACTGGGTTTGTCTCGACTTAATTTATTTTTATCTTTGGATATAATATTATCTGTCTTACCTTTCTTGTCGTTAGTTTTATCTACAGATATTTTCTTACTTGACGCTGAATTAGGTGTTGGTGTGTCTTCTTCATCTGACTTTGCCTCTAATTTATCGCTTTGTTTAAGTTTCTTCTCAGGTTCAGTCACTTTAGAAACAGTAACGACAAGCTTTTCAGTTGCTTTTATAGGTTCTACGATGGGAATTATCGGTAATTCCGGCTCTGGACGTTTTATTTTGGGAATTTTATAGTTCTTTACACCAAATCCAGTACCCATAATAGTTCCTTTTGCAATGTTATCATTAGAGTATACTATACCGGAATGTCGCCGATCAATCGAATATCTGGTAACTTTATCATATCTATTCTTATCCTCTTTCTGATCTCTACGCATTCTTGGATCTCTATTATTTTTCCTCGGAGAGTATTGAGGCTTCGCATTTTGTTTGCTCACGTGAAAACGTTCATCTTTATGACTGACAGAGCGGAACGATTCTATTTTTGTAATTTTTGGCTCTTTCGCATGATTGACACTGATGTCGACAGAATTATCTGTTTTTGGAAATTTGGAAGTATCCAATTTAAATGACTTAAAATCAGCTTTAATCTCTGTGAAAGTTTTAGCCTTTCGATCAGATTTTAATGACCTCCCCACACTACTCGCTCTTTTACTGCGATCCATAAATGTAGGCTCATTCGTTTTTATCTCATAGCTTCGACAAATACTTTTCTCACGCAGTACCGATCTACCAACACTATTCTCACGGTGTAACGATCTGCCCACACTTGTGGCACGCTGTCTTCGATTACCAGATGAGTAATCAAAAACCTGAATCCCTTTGCCACTTTCAAGAAATTTCTGGAACGTAGCATTCACACTTGTATCTATGGTAAATGCGTTGCCCACGTGGGATTTCACAGACACAGAATTGTCCTCATTTCTGCCAACACTTCGAGCTCTAGACATTTGCCTTTGATCTGGCATATTCCGGCCAATGCTTTTTTCTCTTTGATTTCGACGGGTATCTTCATATTGGCGATCATAATCTCTCGAAAAGAGTTCATTATTGTCATCCCGGTATCGGTTTTGGTTAGACTCTTTTCGTGATCTATCATAGCGCCCAGGGAAATCACGTGAATAGGTTTGCTCAGACCTTCCAATGCTTTTTTCTCGCTCAAAGTGTCGTGGGTGTTCATTGACGTTTGAATATTTTTCACTTCGTCCATGAAGGTCCCTGTCATATTTTCTCGAATCTTCACGATGATCGCGGGATTTATACGAATTGTTTTGGTTATGGTAGCCACGATCGTTACGGTAGTTGCGGTCGTTGTAATAGCCGCTTTCATTTTCATCATAGTGAGGGCGAGACTCAGCCTGCCTTCTGTTTAGTCTGGGATCTTTGTAGTCACTTCTACCGAAAGGATGGCTTGGGGTGGCGGGGCAATCTGATCGGCCGAAAGGATGGTTAGGGGTAGAAGGGCAATCAGATCTGCCAAACGGATGTACGGGAGTCGATGGGCAATCAGTTCGCCCAAAGGGGTGAATAGGTGTTGATGGACAATCGGAACGTCCGAATGGATGAATAGGTGTGGTTGGACATTCAGATCTGCCGAAGGGATGGTTAGGAGTCATTGGGGCCTCGTGACGTCGACTTGTATTGGCGGAAGTGCTGGGACCATCTGACCAACCGAAGGAAGGTCCTGGAGTAGAAGGACACTCTTGTTTACTGTAACCATCTCTCCGATCGAAAAATTTGTCATTTCGAGGATTGTAGCTGGGAGTTTCTCTTTGCATTGCAGAATCTTGTGGGGCATCCCTCACCTCCCAATGCTGTGCTCTAGTATCTCTGCGGGATCTTTGATCATCTGCCCTGTTTAGCTCCCAAACAGGCCGGTCCGTAGCACCAGCAACGTCTTTATCCCGGCTTTCGGAGATGAATGTTGGTGCGTAGACATATTTACGACTTGGTTCTTCGATCTCAAACGACTGGTGTGTGGGGGTCATTTCATATGTCCGAGAGTTTGGTGTCCTTATCGGTGTCATGCTTGGAGCATAGCTTGGCGTATAAACCGGAGTCATACCCAAAAGTGGAATGTTAGGAAACTGGTTAGATCTAGGAGTTCCTTCTAGACTTGGAGCCTTAGGACTTTCTTTGCTTGGTTGACTGATATCCCTTCTCAGGCGAGGATCAAACAGCGGCTTTTTGTTTACTTCTTGAACCAAATTCTTTGATTCATGAACAGCCGTACTAATGGGTAGTACTGATGGTGGTGGTACCGGTTTTGGTGAAGCTAAACTCCTCATATCTACATCAGAAGTGAAAGAGATAACTGGTGGTTTGATGGGATCAGTTGGTATCAGAACCGGATTATCAAAATCATCATCAAACTGTTCGTGATCAGGAGACTTTGGAGCAAGGTTTGAGTAAATATCTTCTATTGAAATGGGATTATCATTATCCAGTAAATCATAGTCCGAAATTTCGTCATCATCATCCAAAGAGAGCCTTGTCAGATTAAATCTTTCACATTCTTTCTCAGTCAATTTAAGGCTTTGCTTTTTCATTTCGTCTCGTTCGGCGTTGTAACGTTTTTTTGAAAATAAAGATTTAACAACCGTTCCAGATTTATTTTTATAGTTTTCGATTGAAATCCTCTTCTTTGTTATGGGAACTGAGCTTGTTGGTTTAGCTTGCAACGTTGTGGAACTAACTTCCGTGCCTGGTGCTACTTTTGAAAGTTTGGGTTGATGTAAGGCAGGAGTATCACCTTCACCAGGTGCAATAGGAATCGTTTCACTAAGTATTTCATTTTTAAGCGCTTGAAGTATGTCTATTTCAGATAGTACATCTTTTTTCGCTTTTGGAGGTAGGTGTGGTTCATTTAGTAAAGTTATTTCTGTATCAGTTTTGGTAGTCGCAAGGACAGTATTTTGTGCTGGTATTTTTGTATCAGACTTTGTTTTCTGACTTTCGTCAGCGGGTTTTACACTGTTGCTATTTACAGGTTGAACTTCTACTTCTTCAGGTTGAGGTTTATAAAAATTTGCTGAATTTTTTATGGTTTCTCTTGGTTCCAATTCATTTTTATCTTTTTTGGGAGATTTTAGATTTTTGGAAGGGGAGCCGATAATATCCGTAGCTTTAACACTGGTACTCTGGGAATCTTTCAGTTTTGTTGGAGTAGCAGATTTTTTTGAATCCTGCAAATCTTTATTTATTTCTGACGGATCAGTAATTATATTATCAATAGCTGAAGTCACAGAATCGCCTTTATTAATAGTACTTTTACTAATGTCAGTTGTGCCAACTTTAGACAATACGTCAGCAGCATCGATAGTCTGTTTTATTTCTATCTTTTCATTAGATAATGGAGGATCAAAGGAAAACTCATTAATAACTTTAGTCAAATCCATACTTGCATCTTTTTCCTTTATCGAAGACTGATATGTGCCAGCATCAAGGATAAAATCATCTTTATTCTGAAAAACGCCGGTTTCATTAAGATCCATTTCAGTTTGTTTGGTTTCACTCCCTTTATCCGCGACAACAAGACAAATTTGTATTTTGCGTTGCTGCCCTTTCTCCGCAGATTTCGTTTGCTTCTTATCTTTATCCATTACAATAAAATTGCCGTACACACTTTCGATAACTTCACTCTCACTATCAGATAATTCGCCTTCTTCCACTTCGTGTTTCTTTTTTTTTTTGGGTTTTGTCTTTTTACTGTAAGATTTTAGTATTAATTCAGATATGTCATCGTTTGTTCCCGTTTGCTTCAGTTCTCCCAATATTTGAGTCCTTAATTCTCGTAGTGTAGTAATATCTACATCGCCGTCACTACAAGTTATGATTCTTGACAGGATATCATCAGTGTTTAGTGAGTTTAAGCTCTCTTCTGGCACTTTGAGTGTGATATTTAAATTTTCATTTGATGATTTTCTATCTCTGGATTTGTTAGACTTTTTCTTTTCCTTTCTGTAATAATTTGGTGAAGTTCTTCTAGGTGATCTTCTCGGTGAGCGCCTACTAAACAGTGGTTTTTCGGCGGAGGGGTCACGGCTGGGCGACCAACGCTCGGGAGACACCAGAACTCGGGTGTAGCGTTTAGATTGTTTAGGCGACATTAAATTTGATTCATGCTCTTTTCGCGGTGAGCGCTTTACTGGTGAAAGGGATTTGTTCGGTCGTCTTTGGAATAAAGCGGGTTCTTTACTGCCAGGCTCACATTTTCCTTCTCTTTCACTCGCTCGAGCTATCTCAGGCAGTGTGTCGGATTTGCTCTGCGCTTTTGCAACAGTTTTAAGTTTGTTCCTGACGGCTTCTAAATCTGAATTGTCTGTGCCTCGCGATTCATTTTTTTCTATCTTTGCTAGGGGTATAGTTTCCTTCTAAAACAACAAAAAAAATGCTTAGTTAATTAAATATTTTTATGATAACACAGACAAAAGTTCAAACAATACATACTGAATGTTCCACTTTGGCATATAGGTTAACCAAAACCTGCTCGCATTTCAGTAAATTCTCCATTTTCATTCTATAAGAAGAAAATTTTATTGTTAGAACTGTGTACATAGGTCTGAAAGTAGAGTTGAGGTACAAAAGTTAAAAACTAATTAAAAATATAATGACGAGAATTCAATTCTCAGAGGAAAGTAAGACTAAATTTTTTATTTATACAATTTTTATAAAGCTGAAGAATTTACCGCGGAAAATTCGTTGTAACCGCGGGAAAATCCATATAACGTGGGAAGCGCTGTGGCGTGAAAACTAATTATCTTAACAACAATGTTATTTTAAAGCCAAAGTCAAGATTTTTATTACTATTGTTAAAGGGGTCGTCTATGTTTCTTTATATAGGATAAAATTATTTAAAAACAATTGAATAAATAACCTTATGTTAAATCAAGAATTAAAATATGGTTTTCCTCAATACTTTGTTAATTGGTGAGAATAGAAAATAACACCGACCAATGGAAGTCCAAATCACGATGCAATACAGCGTTAAGTTAGAATACGGTCGGTTTCTATAAACATAACGGATCGTTTTAGGGATTGTTGAAATTCCTACAAAAATTACCCAACTAGGTTGGAGAAAACGAAACGTTAAAATGTCTGCTATTAAAAATTCACCGATAACTGCCGCGTTGGCCAGTAACATGTTGTTAAACATTTGATAGCTACTATCTACCTACAAAAAAAAGCCGTGTTGGCTAAATGGGAGAACGTTCGACTTTCATTCCGAGGGTCTTGGGTTCAAGCTTTCGCGCAACTCAAATTTTTAATCTAGTAATATTTATGTACGCTTTCAACACGAACTTTAATAGTGGAGGCAACCATCGTGAGGAAACCGGCATGTTCGGAGTACTTAGAGTAGAATATAAAGGTCATGGTGACATTCACAATCCCGCCCTGGACCAGCGTGGTTCATTAAGGCCTAAAATCTCTCGTGAAGACAAGTCCCAGTGTCCCAGCAGTGGGACCTTAAATAGCTTAAATGCTTATGACGATGATGATAAATCAATAAATAAATATTTCCGGACTAGATGTTGTTACGTGAATTACAAAACACCTAGCCCCGTTGTAAGCTCCAAGCTTGTGTTACGGGTACGAGACATCTAATATACCTACTTAATATAATAGACATAGGTACATACATTGATATTTTTTATTATACATTTCAAACACCCAGACCAAGGAGAAAGATCTTGCAGAACATACACTTGACTTCTTGGCGAGAAACGAACCCGCTACATGTTGCGCCACTGAGGCAGCCTAGATGAGAGATGATGATCTACAGTAATGAATAGATGTTTTAGATGTTTTAAAGGGTTTGTCTGAAAACCAGCGTTGCTACGCATCGCGCATCGTAGCAACATAAAGCTGAGGCAAAACCTTTTGGTCCACAAAACACCAATGTACAAGTTATTTTGTGATTACCTACTGTATAATGTGTGTAAACCAATAAATGTTATTTCTTTCTTTTTTCTTTCTTTCTTTTTTCTTTCTTTCTTTAAATAATCACCTTTTTTTCTTATCTAGTAGAAGATCCCGTAATGAGCGGATCTTGTCCAGCTGCGCCTGGCGAGGGTTTGAAGACGACGCGTTACTCTCGAGGCGCTTGATCATGCTCTCCAGGAAGGGGATATACTTCTTCATATCCTCGAACTTGCAATCGTACTCCGACGCCATGGTGGCTGAAACACATCTTGCGATTAATAAAAAGCAGACTTTAGAAGCACCTTATTTCGTTGAAAGTCGATTATAAATATGATAAATAGTTTGACAAAAGGCGAAGAAACAAAATGAAACAGAATCGCAATTAAAGATTTTGATAGTAATAATAAAATAAATAAATACCTATAGCATTTAATACGATTTGATGAAATAAAATTTCTTATTACATTTTCATTTATTTATTTTACATATTTATAGGTACCTACATATTTTATTTTGAAAACCGACGAAACGGAAACATTGTAAGTAAGTAATAGGTAATAGTGTTAGGAAATGATACAAACAGATTTTATAAAAATAATGATTTCTGGTGTTCATAAGCTATTTGCCTAAATATTGTATGGAACCAACAAAAAATAATTTGCTTGATATAGAGGAAAAGGAAAGGCAACTACGTATAAGGTATTCCAAAAGTAGGTATGGCTTCTAAATACTGGATATAGAGTATAAATAAATTTAATAAGAATTTTAACCATAGTCTAATTTTACTCGGAGATGGTGAAACAGGCACTAATTATCATAAAACAAACACTTAATGAAAATCAAAAAGAAATAAAAGTTTGTGCAAATTGTCAAAATGTCATCCTAGTACTAAAGACAATCAACGTTGCTTAAATTTAAAAATGACGATTTGACCTGTTGAAAATACGAGGTACCTTCCTAGATTTCTAAAGGTAATTTAATATTGGATATTTTAATTTCGGAAATGATATTTTCGTTTTTAATGCTTGAAAAAAAAATGCATTTTAAGGGTTCCGTAGCTAAATGGCAAATGAGGGAACCATTATGGATGCGTCCTGTCTGTCTGTCCCTCCGTCTGTGCATATGCAAGCCTCGCTGCTGTTCGAGTCTTATTCGAATCTAGCGATTTTTTTTAATAAAGAGCTTTGCTTGAGTGTATAACCTCAAATTGCGAATTTTCAACTCCGCCGGATGTCCATATCGTCTAAACTACTGAATAAATAACTTTGAAATTGATATATGGTAAATAATTGATATTATGGTCTTTGCGTCACTCACCAAGATTAAAGGGGTCAACCGACACGTTCCACAACCACACAGCGCATTGTAGGGAACGCGCAGTACAGGGTTCCGTATTATAGTGATGGTGCAAAGCAAATGTCAACAAGTTAGGTAATTTATGAGCGGTTTGCAGAATTCATGTGCTGGTGTTCAGTATTTATGTTGAAAAAAATACTAGGTAGGTACAATCATTTTAAAAATTAAATTTATTTGTGTACGAATTTTCAAACCAGTATGGGTTATTGAAAATACAATTTTGAATGTTCTGACAACACTACACAATCAGAACACTATTTCGATAAAATGACTTAGAGAACCCCTTGCTTAATTGTTTTTATTCCACACTTAAATGTTATAAATTGAAAAAAATCTTAGCATTTCATTTTGTTTTTAATCGTGATCAAGGATAACTCCCATACCTATTTAACGCTGTGGCAGCTGTGGTCAATTAAAAAGTAAAAAACCGTCAAAACATTCTACCTAACTGCATCCAAATATTGATGAAAATCATTATAATTTTAGATTAATAAAATATCTCACCCTATCGAAATGAGGAATTAGCAAAATAAAACTTACAGGGACCCTGTAATTACGGTTTTGATTTACAACTTTCGACAACGAAACTCTAATGGTACAACTTGTAAGGTGTTAGTGTTAACTTGATGGTGGGTTCATAATTTTTAATCAATTTGTTTGCTGCTAACATAATTATGTTATATTTAAGTGCTTTTTTTCTTTAAAGACATCAAATAAAAAACCTTCTTAATTATTCTTACCTACCTACACTTCACGAACAAAACGTTTGTGAGAGCGCTTGCTATTCCAGGAACCTGGCCATCTTTTTGCATTGTGAGCAAAAAATAATTAAAAAGTTATTGCTGTCCCCAGCAATAACTTTTTAATTATTTTCAATTCACATAGAAATTTAGGTACCTAGTACCTACCTACCAAACACCCTGTTGTAATATAAAAAAAATTGATCGGTAACTTAAGATAAGTACCTTGGTTAGTTATTATACTAAGACATAATTTAAAAGTATTTCCACGCAGGGATTAGAACTTAATACCTAGGCATTTCAATTTCTTAGTTTAATTTCAAAAGGTACGTAAATAAATATGATAATAAATCTATAAAATTTAAAATTTAAGAATAACCCCCGATTCAAATGCTTTTTTTTTTTTATTATTGATAAGCCTTCATTTGACCACAATCTCACCTGATGTAAAGTGACGATGTGGTCTAAGATGGAGCATGAAGGCCTAGAAGATGGCTTCTCCGGACCACATTACGAAACACGAAAAAATCGCTTCACGCACTGGCCCAGCCCGGAGGGTGGTGACAAGCCGCAGCAGAAGCCTCCCACCAGAGACTGTTCTTAGCACCACCCGGAGGTCACGTGTAAGGATTCAGAGGGTTACCACTTACGGACGTGAACAGACAAAACCTCCAAAATTTGCTTTTATTTCCTTAAAAGTAAAGCACCATAATATTTTGTAATGTGCACGCAATTAGCTTTCATTTGATACCCCTCTCGCGTATATTTGCAGTTTTTCGGTTTTCCTTCCCCACTCTCACCCCCATAACTTTTAAACGGCACATCCGATTTTCATAAAACATGTTCCTATGAACACTCACGCCAAACTCACCTTTCATACAAAAAAGGTAGGTATAGGTTATGCATGCATGGAGCGGACAATCCGATTTCCGATTACTAATGTTATATTTGACATGCGAGGAACGAATAGTGTTGTGATAGCGCTAACCTAGAAAGTTAGGTATTAAATTTATCGATAAATGTAACAAAGTGTACGACAGGTATTCAATGAATCATGTAAGTTCCATTCCATAATATTATTCCAAAGAGATGCTTATAAAAAAGTTTTACATTTTTTTCAATTTTTTTTGTTGCAAACTTCGTAAAAAATCTATTAGAAGGATATTTTTTTATAAAATAATAAATATTGCTGGACAATATGCACAATATTTAGCACCGTGGTAAGCTCGTAAGCTTATGTTACGGGTACTAGACATCTGATATACCTACTTATACATATATCGACGTACATAAATCGACTTCAATCGATAAATCGATTTAATTTATTATTGGTACTTAAATATTAAACACCCAGACCAGGATAAAGTGCTTGCAGAACATATAAACAGCAACAAATTACATTATTATTATTATTATGATGATTGTTCATGTTGCAAACTTTTTGAATGTAAGGAACTTGAAAAATAAATACCTACTCAAAATCGTCAGATTTACTTCCTTAAATTAAATATCCATTGCCTTCAAAATTATGTCAATATTAAGTCTGAAGGTCTTCTATATTGCTGGTGAAAGTAGGACTTCTCATCTGCGCCCTCAGCATACAATACAATACTTAGATGGATAGGTCACAACATCCAAGTACCGCGGTGCTATGTATCAAACATCACACTATATAATAACCTTGCAAATACATGCCTTATTATTCTGCAGCATTACGCTTTTTCTTGATGTCTTTTATAGTCCGCAAGTATTTTGATATAATACATCCTTTAAATTTTTTCGTTAGGCTTCCGTCTTCTTATTATAAGCACCAAACTGTTATCTTGATGGGTCAGCTTAACGTTAAAAGCAAACCGTCCAGTACCAGCAAACTATTCTGTGCATCATATTCGAGCCATTGATATGTTTTCAGACATATCTCTTTTTTTAAAAAAAAAAACATTAGGAGGCTTAGAGACAAAGTGTACTTAATAATCATTTAAAAAAAATACACATACAGTAGTACAGATAGTTCTAATAGTTGGTTTATCAAAACGAACTATAAGAACAACTAAATAGCTACCATGGCCTTGCTACTGTTAAAGGACTAGTATTGAACCTAAAAATATGTGTGTTAGTAGGTACCAACACACATATTTTTAACCCCCGACGATATTTGATGTCATATAATATCCTATAAAAAAAGTATATTTTTAGTCACATTACATTTCAACCTGTTTTTCGCCGACTTTTCCCGCGTATTTCATGTTACGAAAGCAACGTAAATGCTGTTTACTTAAAAATTAAAATGATTATTTTTATTTCTTAAGTAATGCAATCAAAACTAATCAATATTTTTATATCCTAACAAACTCAATGCATACACTCACTTCACAATCACTATTTTTTAATTCACTTCACATTTTTGCCATATTTTCCCAGCATAATGCTTAATAAAACCACTGAATAAGTGCCTACGAAAAACTAACACGTGCCGCCGTCGCGACAGATGCTAATTTTTGGAAATACATTCTAAAAACCAAAAAATTTGGTATTTATTACTTTTGTATTATAACAATATTTAGTAATTTATGGTACTAACTCCGCACCAGATTAGGTACTAAATACTACTACTAAACTACTAGTACTAAATATTTGGTTCCATATAGGTATTTACGTCAATTTTAACCAAGCTTAGGTACTTATTATTATGTAGGTATAACATATTGTAGTTTCTTGACAGTATTAAAACCAAACGAATAAAAGACGGCCCAATATTACGTGCACATCCTAAGACTTTTAATAATAATATACTAAACGTCAGCTCCTTATCTCAGTTATGTTAACTGCAATTACTTAATATTACATGATTCAAATGAAGTAAATTTCATATGGAAACTATTAATAGTATGAAAATAATATCGATGATTTTTGCTATCATACTTGTAAAATGATCATCAAAAATAATCGATAATTTTTATCGACAAGCGGGCATCACTACACCGATGGATGCAAGTGCGAGTGTGACGGGGACTAGGTTAACGAAGACCAGTGTCGCCCCAACAATTTTATTGATTAAATTACATATAAGTTTCTGTAATAGAGTTTATTAATAATTAAAATTACTTATCCACGTTCAACAGCTGTATTTAAGGATTAAATAAATAACTATAAACTATTTAAGTACAAAAAAAACACTAAGTATTACCTTTTTAGGAGCGATCCAACAAAAAAATGATGAAATTAAATAACGGGCGTAAATTAATGGCCGATGCGTAATCTAAATACGCTAAACTAATCATGTACTATCAACACAGGCACTAAATCACAGTTTTCTTGTACCAAGCTCCTTCGAAACGACAACGCCATTCCAGAGTTTGGAAAAAAAGCGATACGCACCCACACAAAGTGCTTCCAAACTGAGTTGTGTGATGTGAACGAACTCGACGAGAGCGCGGCTGAGAAATGAATACAAAATGGCGGCTTGGAGGCGCAGTTGAGTCGACGAGCGAGCGTGTGATTTTTGTTTAGTGGTCAAAGCGTGGCGCTGCAATCGACAGGCTCGAATAAATAAAAAAAACATTTTAAAGCTTTATGTCAACTTGAGTGGAGTTTTTTTTAGTTGGAATTATTATAATTATTTTTTAGATGTTGGTAGGAACTGAATATTTTTTTTTATGACTAGGGGTTGTGCCAAAAATAGAAATGCTTTGCGGAATCACCTACTTCCGGTATAGGCTATTCCTATTCATAGGCTAGGTAAGTAAATTGTCATATAAATTTAATTTAGTAATATAATAGAGAACCTTTGTGGAAAAAATAAAAAAATATTATAAATATGCAATCTACGTGCTTTTTTTATAACAAAAATGTAATGAAGAGAAGCCAACCAAAATACGATCTGTATTATTTAATAGAAAACTAATTGATTATTCATCAAAACGCTGATGCTAAACGTACCTTTCTATTACGTTCCAAAGCATTTTATTTCATTGGCGGAACCAAAATGACGTGCCAGTATTGTCTTCATCCAGTGAAGCTATCAAGTAAAAATAATATTTTAGGACCTAGAAATGTCCGAAAACAGTTACAAGCTAGGTCCATTTGCAATATTTCGTTTCACAGAATTTTGCCTCTAAGCAACTACCGCCTCATTATGACATCTTAAATAGTTCCTATCTACCTACGTAGGTATTAGATTTCTGTATACTAGGTATGTCTAGGTACTTCTTATTTCCACATAAAATCTAAGACAGTTAGGCATAAAAGATCTGTTGGACAGTCCATAATACCTATGTATGTAGGTATAGTAGCTTCTTTGGGTTTATTTTGTATTATACAGTTTGGCTTTTATTTTTAATACACATTTGTTGTGCGATATTTTTACATTTACAATATTTTCTTGCGTCAAGCGAATAACACTCCATCATGCCGTGCCATTTAATCTTCGACCATTTTATCTTCATGCTACTGTTACGTAAGATTAGTCGAGTCCTTTTTCTACCAATCGATTATTGTATACTATCTGTACTGTACCCACCGTAGTTTAACAGGAATTAGTCAAATTTGACTAAATATCACGAGCTAATAAAATGCAATCTTCATGTTCTCCCGATCAATAAGTAGCCCGTCGTCGGTCGGTCGCGCTCAACAAAGAACTCACGAACGTGGATTATTATTCCTTGGACGCCATTACGCCACATGCAAGGCAAAAAGATCGCCATCTGATAAAAAAATCACTGACCTGTTTTGTCTAAATAACAGTTTACATTAGAATTCTAGATAAACTAGCTCACTGGCTTGGAATGCAATATTGTAATATTGCGCTAGTTATTTATTTCGTGGACAGTCTTTCTCGATCGGTGTGCACAACTGCGGCGCGGCGGCAGCGCTGAGTCGCGAACAAACAAGGCCGGCTGCGACGCCACTCCCCTCCTGTTCCCGCCAACGATCGCGAGAAGCCGACAGCCTACGTGAATCCCTGCCTGGGCCCCTTTCATTCCACGGATGGCCAGAGCGATAGACACACGTCTCGCGCCTCGCTCGTCTACGGCAAATTCCACGATTTCTACTGATTATTACCGCAGCTGCTCGCCCCAACGCACGTCTCGTTCTTTTCTTTGTGTTTTTTTTTGTTTCCCTGCGGCCAGTGCGTAAGTAGGTGAAGGTTGGTTAAGGATTTATGAGAACTCTTTGATCCAACTAGTCCGGTGTTAACGTCAACGTAGTGTCAAAAATATACCTGGTCAGCCGATCAAAAAAGTCGTGATTTGTGAATGTTGTGTTTTTAATCGATAAATTTTAATAACAGTATCCTATTGTGTTTAGTTACTTATTTAGGTATCTTCGAGCGAAAACTGTTATTATATACTATACATTTCCGGATGTGAATTATCGGCCTCAAATAAAATATGTATTTACATAGATGAATTCAATCGTTGCTTCGGGTTGTATAGTATTTAGACAGCTCCCTAAAACTGGTTATATTAGTAATATAATGGTGCGCTAACGAAAGCTTGAGCTATATTGTTGAGAAATATTATGTGTAATAAATAATAGTCATAAAAATAGTTTTCGGTGTTAAAAAGAAATCCCTTTGAAGTCCCAACTGTTAGTAAGTTTTCACGGAACTATAATATTCAGGATTACATAGTGGAACTTAAAATACCTACCTAAATTAACTTTCATGTTTTTGACAAAAAAAGGGTGGTTAGATAGATAATATCTTTATAATAACATAACAAAATCTTTATAATAAAATAGCCACATTTGTTGTACAATCGACGGTTAATATAACAATTACTAAATATTATAAGTAAACATTTCATATTGTTGGATATTCCACAAATTGTGTTTATTTCAAATAAATGAACAGCCCCGCTACGCTCTAACCAAGCTTGTGTTTCATAAACATAAAAATAAATAAAAAGGGGCGGTGACTGCTAATTATGAATAAATTTTAAAATAATTATATGGACTCATCTTCGGTTCCGAGTACATTTTATGAACTTTTTGCAATAAAAAAAATAATTAAATTAACATTTTTTTTTTTTAAGTGCTAACAGATGCAGAGCTGTCACCCAGCCAAGTACTACTGGCTGCGCGCAACGTTGCTTTACCTTGTATAAATAAATATTTATGTATTGTTGTTCGTTAGTCTGATTAAAACTCGAGAACGGCTGAACGGATTTATCTTATCTTAGTCTTGAAATGTTCGTGGAGGTCTAGGGAAGGTTTAAAAGTCGAGCATAAATCGAATAATTGCCGGGATATTAATTTTGAATAATAACCCGTGCGAAGCCGGGGCGGGCCGCTAGTAATAAATACATTTTAAAAGAATTATATGGACTCATCTTCGGTTCCGAGTACATTTTATGAACTTTTTGCAATAAAAAAGAACAAAAATAAAATGCAAAATGTTTTTTTTTTAAGTGCTAACAGATGCAGAGCTGTCACCCAGCCAAGTACTACTGACTGCGCGCACCGTTGCTTTACCTTGTATAAATAAATATGTATGGATGTATTGTATGTTTTTAATATTTTTTGTTATAGCGGAAACAGAAATACTTTATCCCTCAAAATTACAACCCTCTAACTATAACGCTGCCCCCGATAGTTAAAAAGGCGCATGTATTAACAACGAGTCAAAACGGAGAAAAAACATATTTTAGTAAATTAAACGGGAAATCGTTTGCTGTCTTTGGGTACCTACATTAAAATAATGACAAATTAAAAATTTTAAATAATGGACACGTTAATGGTCTCTGAACTCGGTTATTGAAAATATGAATATTTTTATATTATTTAACTAAAAATATTAAAAAAACTTTTTCTTAGTATAAAAATTGGGAAAAAATACAACGTTCTTGTTATAGACGCAAATAGCCAGATGCGCCTTTTAAATCTGGAACGCTTATTGCAGTACTTTTATTCTAAGTATCTTAGATATCTCTAAACTTACGTTTCTTAAGAAAATAGACGAATTTGGTTATATGCGCCTTATTGCTTAAGTATTCAAAACAATGTAGATAATCCTTGACTTGGATAAAAAGGGCGCATGAGGGCATAATGTGGACTTTTTTTTAGTGCACAAAGCAGTTTCCAATAAGTGCGTTAGGCGCAAATGGTTACATGTGACTTATTAATTTCCTCTAACAAATAGGGTCAAATATGCGTCTTTTAAATTACCGAACTTCAATAAAATATGCAAGGCTTAAGGGTATATCTACATAAATGCGACTTTTCGACTAAGTTTTAGCTAAATACGACCTTTTATCTTCGATTAGGTGTAGAAATGTGTGGAGAAACTGCTTATTTTGTTGTGCTAAAATCGGATCGAAGCCAAATAGAAAAATATTAAAAATATAGGTAGATGCGCCTTTTTTCCTGATTCCGGCAATATATATAACACAAATCCGGAAAAAATGTTAGATGCTCCTTTTCTATCGGGGGCAGAACGGTTCTTGAGATACCTGGTGACAGTCAGACGACGGAGTCTCAGTAATAAAGTCCCATTTAACCCTATGGATGCTTAACACTAAAAAATTTGATGTATTCAGCCATTATGAGTAGGTAACATAATAAAAGTGGATCTATAGAAAAAGTTTGTTAAACACTTTGCTACACACACAAAATATTATTCTACTTTTCAATAAATTATCGGCTAAAGGAGCAGTAAAAAAAACAAGGATTAACTACTTTCAAGATTGTATGGACCAAAACTTCCTCTTAGCAACATTTGTTTTTATTTAAATTTCGGAATAATCAGTAATCTCACAGCGCCAATATTATAATATAACCTATAATATAGACACAAAACCTACATTTATATATTTATAAAACACTTATAACTTGACTTCTCAAGCCATTTAATTAAGTAATTAGTAAAGGCGGTATTATTTTGTACCGATACACAAAATGAGGGAAATGGACAACGCTAATAATGATTATGACTATTTCCTACAATTCCAAAATCCAATTCCAATATATTTTAAACGTCACTCCGGCGAACAGGAAGTCTTGCATCTGCGTTCTCGCCATTACCCATCGAGATCGTCTCACGTTCGCAGCTTCTTTGTTCTTTCGACTATCACACATGCAGCTACTTAAGCTAATTAAAAATATACAGTCGGAAGTCACCCAAGTACTGACCTGGCGCAACGTTGATTAACTTTATAATAATCCCTTTGCTGCATGGAGCCCCTAATATATTTATTACTTACTAGCGGCCCGCCCAGGCTTCGCACGGGTAATTTAAAAAAAAAATCCCGGCAATTATTCGATTTTTTCTCGCCTTTTAAACCTTCCCTAGACCTCCACGAACATTTCAAGACTATGATAAGATAAATCCGTTCAGCCGTTCTCAAGTTTTAATCAGACTAACGAACAACAATTCATTTTTATTTTATTTATATAGATATAGATAGATGTGTTTTTGATATTTTATTTGCTGTTATAGCGGCAACATAAATACATTATCGCTTAAAATGTCAACTGTATCTATCACGATTCTTGAGATACAGCCTGGTTACAGACAGACGACGCCGACGGAGTCAGCAATAGGTCCCCGTTAAACCATTTCAGTAAGGAACCCTAAATAAGTTACTTCTCGTTACTATAGAAACGCCGTGCCGTGAAGTCTGGGTGTTATAAAGAACTTGTAGTTGTTGAACTTGTGTTGAGAACGTATTGTATCGTACGTTTGCTCTTTTTGCATAATTTAAAATACAGCTATAAGTACCCTTTTTTTTTTTAAGTTTTGCTGTGCGAACGTTTGTGCAGCAAAATCAGTTTTTCATAAATAACTCTGCAGCTCGAGGCACAAATATAACATTTTGGCACATTTACACGACATAGGGCGCTAATTATTATCTGCATCTTCGATTCTTGAAAATATGATACTTTTTGCTGAGCGAACGCACACGTTAGATACCTGCACAAAACTAACAGAACTGTTTAGATAGATCATATGTTTAATCGTTTGATTGTAAAATTTGTAATTAGTCATTCACGTAGGCCTGGCTTTCCTAAGAACCTGATGCCTGTTATCACCAATGATTCTTATATTAGTGTTCCCAAGAAAGAATTCCTTAACCCGAAGTTTAACACTGTTGTATGATAAGATGGGAATGTTAGGACAGACTTAATTTTAAGAACCGTTGGTGAAAACAGGCATAAGAAAAAAGTCGACACGTCGTTATTAATTCAACACACTTTAATGCATTGGGCGACAATTAAGTAATTATTAATCTAAAATTAATAAATTCTTTAGTTTCCTTAAAAGTAAAAAATTATCTATATTTTTAAATAAAACATTTTTGGTGTTCCCCATGTTATACTAAGAACTTAAACTCAAAAAAATGTTGTTTCATAAAACCACCATGTGTGCATTCTATGGATATAGGTCTTCAAAAATTATATTGAGATTTCTAACATCATTTTATTCTAAACTGAATAATTTCCGAGTGCGACACTATATTATAATATACTAGCTGAACCCAGCAAACGTTGTTTTGCAAAATGAAAAATAGATGTTGGCCGATTCTCAGACCTACTCAATATGCTCACAAAATTTCATGAGAATAGGTCAAGCCGTTTCGGAGAGTATGGCAACGAAAACTGTGACACGAGAATTTTATATGTTAAGACTAGCTGATCCGGCAAACGTTGTTTTGCCATACTAAAATGGCTATTAAAAAATAAGGGTTGATCGTAGAAGGGTGAAAATTGAGGATTGTATGTATTTTTGTATGTTGTATCATAAAAAAAAATTAAAAATGTCTGTCAAATAATTTAAAAAAAAATGTAGGTGTGGACTGCCCCTAACATTTAGGGGGATGAAAAATAGATGTTGGCCGATTCTCATAGATACCGGATAAGCACAAAAATTTCATCAAAATCGGTCAAGCCGTTTCGGAGGAGTTCGATTACGCAGCCCGTGACACGAGAATTTTATTTAATAGATTTTATTTATAAAAGTATAAAATACAAAATTTATTAAATAAATTAAAGGCTCGTTTGGGCTATAACAGAGTCCACTGCAGGACATATTCTCCCTCAATCACATCAAGAGGCTTTACCAATACTCGTCCCGCTTGGCAGGCGGGCGAGCGCAGTAATAAGTATATTATTAAAGTGCACTATATAATGTAAGTTATGTTATTAATAAAGAATGTATCTACGTTAGCAGGTACTATGTATTACACATAATAATTACACCCTTAGAACAGGATCTAGGACTAAGTACAAAGGTACATAGTTTGTACCTTTGTGCAGTTTGTATAAAGATACAAACCTGACCTGTAACCTAACCTATGTTATCAATATACATAGTTTGTACCTTTGTGCATAGTCCATGTAGAGTCATGTAGTAGTAGGTAGTTTGTTTATAGATACAAACCTGACCTGTACCTAACCTATGTTATCAATGAAGAATCCTGAATGTATTTAGTTTGGGATTTAGTGATTGATCTAAATAGCAAAGACTTATCACGGTTCTTTATTTTGTAATGAAATCAGCCTTTAGAAACGGGATGATTTCTGTCGACCAAAGTTAATCATTAGGTACCATGAATCAATTCTCCAATAAATTTTAAGGATACAACAATTTTTATTAATTCGTTAGAAGTTTTAAGCTATGCCATGATATACTGATATGCCTTAAGATGTATCCTGACAAAATTAATCCTCTCAACAAACGTACCTAGTCTCTACGATCACGAGTAATTTATTTTGATTCCGCATCGCTATTTCTGTCCAGCAACTGTTTCAAACTCGTGCTAAATAGGTTTGTACAAGTATTGATTGAAGGTATGTACGATTACACAGCGCATGCGTAGACGATAACAAAACCGAGAGACCCAGTGCCACTTCACTTCACAGCGCCGCCACCCCCACCAGTCGTGAAAATATTTCGAACGGAGCCGACGTGTTAAATTATTTGATTTTGTAAAATTACGTTTTACATTGTAGTTCTCGTAATTTTGACTGTTATAAGACAGTATCTTGGATTGTTAATAGATTATTGTAAGGATTGTGGATTTTATTTTGGTTTTTCTAAGCTGTTTTCATTTTGTTTTGTTTCAGTCCAATGGTCCAAGGTTATGAAGATAAATAACGATTATTACGTTTCGCAATTGAGAATGAATATTACATTATTAGCTTTACTGCTACGTGGTATTATGTTGGTTGTCGCAATCTCGTCTGGCTAAGTGCAAAACTCACAGAAGTTTTTGAAGAACGTTGTTGGAATTCTACCAATCTTTTATTCATCAGTACACAAGATTGATCTATCTACCAAATAGAAATAAATCTAGATTTGGACGTTCTAATAGTGAAGTTACATTATAAAATACGCAGTGACCTACTTTCTTAATTTGAAAGCCAGTTTTGCACACACCAAACGAAAGATGTGTTAAGTCTTTATTTTACTTTACTTTTAATTTGGCATTTCTGTGACCTACTTACTCTACACGCTTGCAAAGCGATTACCAACCTAACGAGAGACAAAATATCAGTAAACTTTAAACAAGGAGTTGAAAATGACTGGCGCTAAGAAAGCAAATTATATTTGATGGATATAGATCAAATCAACAAAGTCTGCATTAAAAAAAGTGGCTGCATTGTTTTTGAAATACCGGTTAATAAGGACTTACCTCGTTTGTTGGCCCTTTTTCACATTGATTAATGATTTTCGGTACTGCTATAGCATTTAAGCAGTCAACAAATACATTAATTATAAATAACGCTTTTCGCCTCGTACGTGGTGGTAGTTTTTCTATGAAATGTAGTAATATACCAAAAAATAGTACCTGCTTGCACATCACACAATAACTCCACAACCGCAAGGCCACATAAAATGTACACAATTGTCATAGACACTCGATTATCCTAATCTTTTTGCATTAACCACCGGTCGGACATCACATGTACCGGTAAAATAAAAGGTAAAATCATATGGCCGCCGCCGATGTGATGTTGCATTAGTATATTTCGTTGGGGTTTCAAGAGTATATCTCTATATTTAAACGAAAATTACTAAAAGTTAAACAACTCCTTACATAAACCTCCTTTAAAATATTTATAACAACAAGCGTATTTTATACCCACAAAAGCATCTACAGACAAGGGCAAATAATACTATTACCTACTAACAAATTAAAATATAAATTGACATAAAGTTATTTATAGCATACCTAAGAAGAAACTTACATTTAATCTAAAAATATAGGTTTATAATAAGAGTATGTACATGATCTAGAATTAATGTAATTTACTCAATATAATTGAATCTTCCTTATATAAGTAAAGTAGCGACAAATTCAGGCCGCTTCCGACCGCTAAAATAATGAAGAATGATAATGACAAGGTTAGTCCATTTAATAAATAAAAAACTTACCATTTGGCACAAGCTTGAGCACTATTCTTCTTTCTTCCACACTCCAAAGATAATTAACGATAAAATATTATTCGTTACAAATACGAAGGTATTCTAGAATCAGCAAAATTTGGATTAAGCAATCTGGGTTACGCGATTTCAGCAGAAACACTTTTGAATGATGTTAACAGTAAAAATATCGATTAAATCATTTATAATAAATTTAACCGTTCTATTTACCGGCCAAATGTAAAATTTATAACTAGGTATCTATTTTACCCGTCCTGTTTTTTATTTTATTTTCGATACTGAACTCAAAATTATGTATGGTATATTTATTAAGATAATGTGACTATAAATGTACATATTTTCAAAACCCTGCTAAAATCTGACTTAAGTTATTATTATTTTTTGCTATGTAAAAAAAGAAGGCCCCAGTGTAACTTAAAATCTTGTTCAGCGTTCAAGTTATATGATTAGTCACACTGTCTCTATGCTAACATACGCTTTATGACCCTGCTTAAATTTACTCTAACTTAACATGTGTGTATAAACTGTAACGTCGTCGTTCTAAGAATCCATTTTTTCTTTATTTTAACAGACTTGACGCCTTTATCCAAATTCTACCTACAGCAATGAAACAATAAAAACTTTAGAATTTTCTTTAATCATCAATTTAAAGCTTACAGGAGACTTCATGTAGCGGCGGTCACAGGAATGACGCTTCTATGTAACTAAGGACTGTATTCGCAACGCATCTAATGCGCTGAGTTCGGCTTAAAGTAATCACAAAATCATGATTGCCGTCATTTCTCAAAGTTACTTCAGAATCTACTCGAATTTCGCGCTCGTCGTAAAATGACCTTAATATACCAAATCCTTCAACGAAACACGGAAGACTTGTGAAGAAAAATTCAAGAGTATTTTATATTTTATGAAAAATGTCTGAAAACCCTTTTGAAATTAATTTTAATATTTTTGATGATAAAACGTACCTAACGTTTTAAGAGTTGCATAATTTTTCAATATATATTTTTTTACTATGCTGCTATGAAAATGAAATGTATAATTCCAAAAGGACCCTGAACATGAAGATAAGCACATACCCTAATTGACTTGGATTCACTTTATCATTTCCATAAATGAAAACATAATTTGACAAAAAAAGATCAAATATGTAGGCAATTTCTTCGTTTCCTACTTCGATAAACCGGGACTCGCATGCTACATTATAAATTTAATTTCACGGTTCGAATCTCGTTACACAAGCTCAAGCCAAATGACCGAATCTTGCCCACAGCAACCAGATCAACCACAAACGACAGATAGACATAGAAAATGACAAATATCTCTTTATTTTTTACTTCACATTTCAACAAAAATCTTCCTCCTCGAATGACCTAGTAACAAAAATGCTTACAAACACAACCATAGACATACATATACATATAAATCTCGCCACACACGCACCACGCTAGTCCTATCTCCAAAATACTTCTCGGTTGCCAACTGGCCTAAAAAAACATGAAGTACAATAAAGAAGGGTGGCAAGCCGAAAACCCTTATTCCTTGCACCTCAAGCTTCGTCAAACCGGGAATAAAGGGAGCCGACGGGGGTAAAAATCATAGTTTTTTTTTGATATGCCAAAAATAAGGCTTTAAAAATGCATAATACAAATGAATACATCAAAATATTCCCACCGTCAGCTTCTACCTAGTTGTTTACACTGGGCGAGTAGACAAGTCCAGTAGCCAATTCCACTGGAAAGCAACGCACTGGAAGAGCCCAAAATCAGTGTACTTATGTTGATTTTGTTATTTTCGGCTCTCATATACGATGGGAAAGCTAAAAAGCTAATACTGGTGTAAAAACAAGTTTAATATGAAATGACAATAAATCGTATTTGAGGCAGAAAACTTTAATGTTTTATAATTCACCTATTCCTTCAGCCTTTTGAATTAATCGATTTCATATACTTAATTGGTTCGCTTCTAGTATGCTTATTTTGGGCACATTTGCCATTTCAGGACGCCATTGATAACGTCTATAATAATAATAACTAGAGTACTGAACCCGCTTACTGTCCCAGTGTATACAGGTTTATAACATAGGGCATGTGAGTGAGCCTCAACTTACAACAAAAACATGTATTGATGCCCGTGACAACCCAGTTTCTTGTCATGCTAAATACATCAGTAACATTTTCGTTACAATTCCAATACTGAGATAGTCCATACAATTCATTAGGTACTTTTGTTCGTCAATATTTTTTTTCTTTTGCATTCCCATGATGTTATTCCAAGCTTGTATAATAAACTTGAAGTTAGTCTTTTACAATAACAAGCGCTATATGACAGTTTTTGAACATGAAATTCGAGTTTTATGTAGTCGTATAACCTAACATTGAAATTTTCAAAGAAAAATGGGTATAAAAACAAATTTTTAATGAAGCTACTTTATTTTAACAAGTTCATTTTCGTTTGAAACGCTCAAAACATTTCGACAACTCAAAGCCTCTATCCAAATAAAATTGACAGATTCAACATTGCAAAGACAACCTTATCGAGTACAATTTAAGTGTCTTTTTTTCCACAGTAGTCTCATTTATATAGTCACAACGGACCCAAAAGAAAAGTTAATACCTTCCATACGCACCCAGCATTATGCTACAAGCCTAAGGAAAAATAAATATCGATAACAGCATTCGACCAAAAAGTTGCTGCAACATTGGCACCTCTTTGCTCGAGCACTCTAAATCTATCCATACATCTCTTGCACACACAGAATCACACATAGGGGACGCGGCCCCGTCTCGAAGGTCATAAGGGGCCTCTAGTTGGCTTTGATCTAGTAAGGAACTGCCCGTCACTTGAATAAATACTATTTACAAGATCCGTTTCTGTGACCGACTGCGGATGCTATTATGTTTGTGATGGGCAGTTGGATGGGTTATGCTTCACAATATTATGAAATTGACAGTATTTGCTGCATTTTCCCAAAAATTTTTTAGATTGTAGATTCTGTTGTTTCGAGGAAGCCTTTGCTTAGTGTAAAAATATACCTTTAAAACATTGATGAAGGTTGCAATAATTGTTTTTGGAAAAACTTTGGGTTTACTTAGTAATTGCCATGTCAGTTTAACCGTCTTAGTTTTGTGATTTTACATTATCGCAATGGTATAACAAAAGCGCAATCAAAATTTTGAATTTTGATGGTAAATCTGTAAACTATTTGACGAGGCCAGGATTTTTATCAATAGTCACTAGAGACACTGGTAATTAAAATCTTTAAGAAGTCACTAGGCGAGGCCTCACAGGATATCCGGCGATAGTTAGAAATACACTGGTGAAGCAAACCTCTAATACCTAAAATTTTGTAAGGTGAGGCCTATCATGTTAGCATTCTAGATTCTCAGCGTTTAGAGATTTGGGCGAGGCATTGCTACTGGATTAGCAACAGTTCGGACACTGGTGCTGAACAACAAACCCATCTTACTAGACCAAAGCAACTACACAATGCATGGGATACGTACAGGGGCGGGGGGAGGGTATATAATTCACGTGTCGCCTATCTTCGCTCAGTTGCGCACGATCGGCGCTGGCGAGTGGTGGTGCCGCTCCAGGTCTTCGAGAGAGAGCGCGTTGGGCACGTGGACGGAGGGCAGCTTGCCGGCTGAGGCGCGCGCGAGGAGCTCGGGGCTGAACCATCTCGCTAGCTGGTTGTCCCCGCCGCCGGCGCCAACGTTGCCCATCTCTGAAATCAGGTCTGGGAATTCAGTTGTAGTCTGTTCTAGGTAAAATTGATTTTAGATGAAACTATAATGTCGCATAAAGTCATTGGAGTTGTGTACATCTACAGAGACAAGATGTTGATGATAGCCGGAGCGAATAACTCGCTGAGTCGTGTCGAAGGAACAGGTAAAGAAAATAAACTAGTTTAGCAATAAGATGCGCTAGACTCCTCGCTTGTGTTTTTATCTGTTTATATATATATACACATACCCATATACTTATGCTTATGTCCTTGTCGATCACCTTGATATGTGATATAATGTTTGTGATACAAAATTTATACTAAAATAGAATAGGTTTGCTCCTTAAGCTACAGGTATCCATTTAGCGTATGAAGGAAAGATATTATGTGGTTTATAATGTTACATAGAAATATATAGAAACCAGCCCTCATTCTGGTCGGCAATAAACATCAGAAGAATGCTAATCGTCTGTTGACATTTTTTAGTTATTGATAATTAATTATAAATGAATATTTACCATTCAAACTTCTCTGATGCGACTGTGCCAGCAGCTGATGCAGCGTGGTGTTGGCGGGCATGGCTCGCCCCATGTTGTTCATGTTGTTGAACTGGAAGCAATAATTACAACTCTGAATCTTCCATAATAATAATCATACTTAGTATTATAAATGCGAATGTAAGTTTGTTTGTTACGCTTTCACGCGAAAACTACTGAACCGATTTAAATGAAATTTAGTACACAGAATCTCTAGAGCCTGAAAACTAACAAAGGCTATCTATCATTCCGCGGGAAAATCCATTATAACGCGGGTAACACCGCGGGGCACAGCTAGTTACTAATATTTCCGGACAATCCAAATTGTTGTGTACAACAATTAGCCCCGTGGCAAGCTCTCAGATTGAGTTGCGGGTACTAGACATCTGATATACTAAATATAATATACAAATATAGATTTTATTTTCTATATACATATAAAACACCCAGACCAAGGAGACAGTCCTTGCAGAACATACAAACACTTGACCCCTCAGCGGGAATCTAACCCGCTCCCTCTTAGAACGGATAGTACAGGTTTCAATGAGATTTTTTGGAAAATTAAAGTTTAAGTTAACACTGCCTATCTGTCGCAAATTCACGCCTAAATCTACTAGGAGATTATATCATAAGTGTAGGCAAGTTGTTATGAATGTTGTTGATTAAATCTTATGACTTAATCACTTAATTGGAGAAACCTTAAAAATCACATTGCGACAAAATACACAGGGTTGTTACATGAGTTTCACTATAAGACATACAAAGAAATGTTCTTAGGAACCAAGTTATCGATTTTATTAAGTTTAATAATTTTTACTTATGTGGGAATTAAACCCGGACTGTTTGATAAATAAAACTAGTGTTAGTTCTATCTAGATAAAGATTACATAGGAAAATGAATAAAACACTGGCCACGCACGTCTTAAAAAGCTAGTAATTAGATATAACTTACATTATTCGATGGTAGCTGCCGGTTCTGGGAATGAGGGAACGGGCGAATGTTGTTGATCATCTGCTGAAGAATACAAAAATATGATTAACAAGGCCGCCCTTTGTACCCTGTTTTAAATTTAGTGACGGTTTTTGTAAAGTTTATTCTTTATTCTTTTATTATTTATTTTTTTTTATAATTGATAAGCTATCATTTGACCACAATCTCACCTGATGTAAAGTGACGATGTGGTCTAAGATGGAGCATGAAGGCCAGGAATATTACTATTCGTGTGGTGTACAATGTCGTGTGGTGTACAATAAAGTGTAATCTCTATTCTATGAATTATTTAACTTTGTGATTGGGAGCCATTTATCCTGCAGTGGGTCACAGGGCTAAATACAAACTAAGTACATTTTTATAATAACAAATATGTTATCATCTAAGTGTGTTAATTAATAAATAAATAATATATTATTTAATTGAATCATCTTAGATTTAAATAAATACTAGCAGCACCCCGCGGCGTTAACAGCGTTAAATGTATTTTCTCGTTGTATCATATATTTTCAACCAATGTTCTCTAAAACAATATTTGTTGAATTATGTACGTATGTTGTTATTACTCGTATTAACGCTCTTATTCATAAAAACGGCTACTTCTATCTAGTATACCTAAATTGGCTAAAACAGTGTTTTTAGACTATTATAGAGATAAACAAGGGTGAAAAGCTTTTATTGAACTGTTACAAAACATAATTTTGCACCAATTTAAGTTAATGAATAACGCTTTTTTATTAAAAACTATATTTAACTCTTATAAGTTTGATATAAAAAGTGTAATATTTTAATGAATAAAATGAACCCCATTTTAAGAATGGTCATGGCCTTGGCCCCTATTAATTATAATTATCTAGAGGTAGTACTTTTGTAAGTTAGTTATCATATGAAAGATCTTTCTCGATAGATATAGAGCTCTTTAGATTGATAGATAACTCTTTATTGAACACCACAAATAAAATACAAGCGAGCAAATAATAACAAGACAATACATTGGAGTACAAACGGCGGCCTTATCGCTGTTAGCGATCTCTTCCAGGCAACCTTTGGATGGAGAGGAAAGAAATAGAACGACATAGACAGTGGCGTAACGTAAAAAAGATATAACAAGGCTCTTTCTCTCTTTACAGAAAGTTTGAATATTTACCAAACGTAACGTTACTACTAAATTTATTTATTTACGTTTATTATGTATTTAAATATATATATACGTCTACTTATTTACTTATGTACTATATGTTTATACTATATTTTTATGTAGATATCTGTATGATAATGATATTTAGATATGATATTGTTATATTTTTAATATTGTACACCCTTACCTCCTTTCTATTTTAAGTAAAGTTTTTTCCATCCTAAGTTTGCCTGGAAGAGATCGCTTTTTAGCGATAACGCCGCCCATTGTACCACTTGTTTTTTATTTATTTTGTTTTACGTGTTTATGTTCCTGTGTTGTGTAGGTACAATAATAAAGCGTTTTTGTATTGTATTGTATTGTATTTACCTGTTGCGGTTGGTTCATGTAGTGCTGCGGGTACTCTGGCTGAGGCGTATAGCTCATAGCGGGCCCGCCGCTTTGGTTACCCTGAAACAAACAAAAAACACAATAGTAAAGTAAAAGTAAAGTAAAAACATTCTTTATCCTACTACTATTATAAAGGCGAAAGTTTGTAAGTATGGATGTATGGATGTTTGTTACTCTTTCACGCGAAAACTACTGAACCGATTTAAATGAAATTTGGTACACAGAATCTCTAGAGCCTGAAAAATAACATAGGCTACTTTTTATCGCGGGAAAACGTCATTCCGCGGGAAAATCCATTATAACGCGGGTAACACCGCGGGGCACAGCTAGTTTGACATAAAATAAGGTACAGTATCAAAACAATGGTCTCATATAATAACTAACCATTAAGAAGTTTACTTAATTTATTCATATTACAAACTAGATTTCTCTTAAGCTTGAAAATTGTCATAAGCTACTCTTTACGGCGGGAAAATATGTGATACCGCAGGAAAATCCATTATACGCGTGTAACAACGCGGGATACTGCTGACACACTTAACATATTGTTAGTAAGCACACAGTACATCATTATGCCGTCCCATTGACACACTCAACATATTGTTAAGTGTGTCAATGGGACTAGCTATTGCTAGTAAGCACACAGTACCTTAACAATATACGGCATATTTAACAATATACCATTGACACACTCAACATAATGTTAGAAGCACACGGTACCTTAACAATAGAACGTACCATTGACACACTCAACATAATGTTAGAAGCACACGGTACCTTAACAATAGAACGTACCATTGAGACACTCAACATAATGTTAGAAGCACACGGTACCTTTGACACACTCAACATAATGTTAGAAGCACACGGTACCTTAACAATAGGACGTCCGATTTGAGGCATCTTGGGTTGAGTGTTCCACTGCTGCTTCGGACTGGGCGTCTCAGACTCTTTCTCTGCTGTCATCTTACGTAGCACCTGCACATTAAAAAGTATAATTAATTCCTATTTATATACAAGGAAAATTTGTTATAATCATGAAAAGCATTCAGGAATATACTCGCGTAAAGAAACAATGTTATTTCGACATTCCCCATTTTTATTGCCTCAGTGGCGCGGTGGGCTAAGGTCCGCTTGTGGCGCAAGAGATAGCAGGTTTAATTCCTGCTAAGGGGGTCAAGTCTTTGTATTTTCTACACGCACTTGCTCCTCTGGGAGCACTGAAGCTCTGGGTCTTTAATATGTGTAATAAAAGTATCTATATATGTATTTCTATTATATTAAGTATATCAGATGTCCAGTACCGTAACACAAGCTTTAGAGCTTACCACGGGGCTAGATGTTGTTTTGTGGATTGTCCGGAAATATTTATTTTTTTATTCTACAGCTGAAGCCAATCAATATTGCTAGCTATAGATAAAATAATATTAACTAATAGGGTTAAGCTCGCCTTTGTACATGATCTATGTTATAGTAATAATATAACTCTTTATTGCATCAAGATAGAAGAGAGAAAGGACTTAAAGTTAAATATAAAATGCGTAATGGACGGCCTTATTGGTTGTTATTATTAAGATTTTGTATTTGTTTCTGTGTGCAATAAATAGTTATGAATTATAGTCAATTTTGGGTAATTTTAATTGATTAGGGTAACATTGACATAAGGACCCTCAAGTATTTTTTTTTGTTCTGTGGAAACCAGCCATTTTTTATGGATGAATATTTTTGATTAGTGTTTTAACTTCGTAAACACACCTATAAAAAAAAGAAAGTGATATGTGAAACAAACTTGAACAAAAAGTATTTTCAAAATTTGCTCGAGTATTTTATATACCCCCAGTGAATAGTAACCCAATGTAACCCAGAAGATCAAATAAATCATTTAGAACTCAATTTCTATAACTGGTTTACCCTGTGTCAATGTAACTTTGACACAGGAGAAAAGTATGATTTTCTCAATAACATTTTATGAACAATGAATCGTACAACTAAATCAATAAATATATGGGTACTACTCCGAGAACACTATTAAAGTGCAGTCTTATTAACGACGAAAGACGTCCAACAATATCGACAAAAGTGAATGTTGAGCTGTCAAAGTTACCCTGATTGAGTGTACGATAATCTTAATATATATAAATCTCGTGTCACAATGTTTGTCCTCAATGAACTCCTAAACCACTTAACCGATTATAATAAAATTCCCACACCATGTGCAGTTCAACTTAAGATCCAACTTGAGAGATAGGATAGTTTAAATCTCAAATTATAGTCGCAATTTTAATTTATTGCTAATTATTTGTGTGTTATTATTTGTCAGTCACAATTATCTGTCAACTCCAAATGATTCTAACAGATGTCGATACCTTTCGACTGGGTTGCAAAACATTGTTTGCTGGGGTCAGCTAGTAGTTGTATAAGTTACCGAGGTGGGCGTGAAGGATATGGGGGTGGGCTGCTTGGGCTGGTGCAGGATCTCGGCGCGGCGGCGGTTGTAGTTCTCCCGCTGCTCCTCCAGCTTCTTCTTGATGAGCGCGTTCTGCATGATGGACTGCGTGTGCACGGCTAGCTCGCGGGGGGAGGGAATACGCGGCGGGACGCCTGTGTGGGACGTTTCATTCGTTAGTTTTATTTATTTATTATTTATTTATATTTATTTATTTATTTATTAATATTAATTAACACGGTTAGAATAATTCCTAATCCTTATTCCGAAAATAATCTTAAATATATAAAATTCTCGTGTCACAGTTTTCGTTGCCATACTCCTTCGAAACGGCTTGACCGATTTTGATGAAATTTTGTGAGCATATTGAGTAGGCCTGAGAATCGGCCAACATCTATTTTTAATTTTGCAAAACAACGTTTGCTGGGGTCAGCTAGCATAATTATAAGATTCTTTTTGGAATTAATTTTAAAGTCGTGTTGGCTAAGTGAGAAGACACTCGACTTTCATTCCGAAGGTTGTGGGTTCAAACAACCAAGCGCACCTCTGGATTTTTCTTCTTGTGAAATCTATGTGCGCTTTAAGCACGTGCTTTAACGGTGAAGGCAAACATCGTGAGGAAACCGGCATGTTCTGAGAACTTTAAAAGAATTTGAAGGACAAGTGACATTCAGCAACCCGCAGTTGGCCAGCGTAGTGAATTGAGGCCTAATCTCTCTCGTCCAGAGAGAAGTCCCTGTGTCCCAGCAGTGGGAACGTTAATAGGGTGATGAGATGATGATGATGGTTTATAATTCAGTCAAACTTAATTATTTAATGTAATCTCTTTTTCATTATAAAGACGGGCAGCACTGAAAACCAGCGCTATGTCTACATATACATACATGCAGACACATGCTGAGTGTCGACCCATCTGTGTACTATAATCTAAGTTTAATTGAATAATGTTCTCTGTTATGGTTTTGTACACCAATAAATATTTTCCTTTCTTCCTTCTAATTTTTTTACTATGTTATGTGTTGTATTGAATAAGTTTAGTTTGTTTTGTTACCTTACTATAGCGACATTATGTGACGATCTTAAAATAAACCAAAAATAAACTATAAGTAATTGTGTTTTCTAAAAGTATAATAAGTATTAAAAACATTTATTTTGTGCCACAATACAATTTAAAACGAGAAATGAGTAATACAAACGAATTAAGGCAAAAAAAAGATGGAAGCTCAGAATTTGATGAATTATAAACTACCTAATTCTATATTTACCTGGATGGTGTACGGTCAAGTTAGGACTGGTAGCCATTATTGGCGATACACAGAAAGCTGCGTCCATGGAAAATACAGAGTTATATTTGAATGATAAGTTTATTTAAAACTTTGTAGCTACATTTCAGTTGTGTAAAAGATTCAATTACTATGTTTCACACTTTACTATAATTAAATAATAAGATGTATTTCTACATGATGAATTTAATAAATTTAATTTCAATATAAGCTGAGATTGAGTATCATTTAATAGAAACCCATTCAACAGCGGATTGGGGAATGCATAGATAGCATACTTAGCATAGCAACCTTTACATTTCTACCTGACATTGGATTAAATTTATTTAAGTTTGTATCTGTCATTAAAAACGGGAAACAAAGAATTTGTTCAGGTTCAATAAACATATTTAAACTTGTTTTTTTATGCTTCACAACATTCACAATAGTCCAGTAATTTTGAAAACATTCACAAATAGTTGCCAATGTCTTTAATTTCTCTCAAGCATGCTACACAAGATGCTCTCATTCAATAAAATGCTCAATTTCCGGGCTAAGAGAATTGGAGGAGGATTGTCGCCTGTCTAAGAGGAATCGATCGACTTATAAATCATAAAAATTGGCCCAGGCGTTTGGTCTGTATAGTGCTACAAAGTACCATACATACATAGACTGATAACATTACCAGACTTGCGTCGCGCAGTTGAGTAATAAACTACTAACTAAGAGGAATCGATTTTTCGTGTTTCGTAATGTGGTCCGGAGAAGCCATATACCTTCTAGGTCTTCATGCCCCATCTTAGACCACATCGTCACTTTACATCAGGTGAGATTGCGGTCAAATGAAGGCTTATCCAGCATAAAAAAAATATCGACTTATCTAATATATAAAATTCTCGTGTCACAGTTTTCGTTGCCATACTCCTCCGAAACGGCTTGACCGATTCTCATGAAATTTTGTAGCATTATATATTATATATTTTGAAGCATATTGAGTAGGTCTAAGAATAGGCCAACATCTATTTTTCATTTTGCAAAAAAAAAGTTTGCCGGGGTTAGCTAGTAAACCATAACAATTAGCCCAGGCGCTTGGTCTGTACAGTGGTCCTCTGCGTCGCGCAGTCGGGTAAGTGTAGCTCGGGGTGCAAGTTACCTTGATGCGGCAGCGGCGACAGGCGCAGGGGCTGGTGGTGCGGCGGCACCACGAGGTGGGGGGGCGCGCCGCCCATCGGCAGCGGGGACCCGGCGCCTTGCATCTGTGTAGCAACATGTCAAAGTCAAAGTCAAAAACGTTTCTTTCCTTAGAAGCACATAGCCTACATGGACAGGTCAACTTAAAATTAATAAAACTAAATTGCTCAAATAACAAATATCAAGGAAATAACATTGTCTTGACAGTTCGCTTCAATGTTTTATACTGAGTTGAGAAGCGAATGCGAAGCATGTTCATCACATTCAACACTGACATTAATGTGATGTATGTTATTGTGTTATAACAATAAACATTCATCACATTCATGTCAGTGGCGGATTTACAAATTCTCAAGGTATAGCTGAATAGTTTTTGCAGCCCTTGCTTCAACAATCGTCAAACCGTACATTATTTTTACAATGCAACAATTTCGTTGAATTTGCACTTAAAATAATTTTTCGGTATATTTTTGAGGTAATGGTATAAGTTTGCTACTCTCGGAATGTGCAATGACAAGTGTGAGAGAAAAGTCATCGACAAAATTTGTTGCAGACTTCTATCTGCACCAGAAAACCGTCATAGAAAAATCTTTTTGATTTCTATAAGGTAAAAAAAAAGGTGTGTGTGCGATTCACACACGGTAGAAGTGAAACTTCAGTAAATCGACAAAAGAATAAGAAGAATAAAAAAAAAAGTTTGTGTGTGTCAGCTACTACGCACGATTGGAGTTTACTCCTTACGAACGATAATTATGATATAATATCGAATAGAAAAAAAGGGTAAATGAACGCATCTGCTAAAATGATAAGAGAAACAAACATATATCTGTAATTATTCGGATTATTTATATTACTTCAATAAAGCGTATTACATAAAGTATGTTACAAAATAATATAAATAAAATACAGTGAGACTACGAAGTATCGCGCAAAGAGGAGACCCCGAGAATGAGATACGCTGTGTAATGTATTCCATCTCATTCTTTTACACGTTCAATCCTACGGATATATATGTTTGTCTCTTTCTACGTAACGCCTCAACTTTTCGTGTTACACTTTTTGATTTTACTCCTCATAAAATTTCAGTACCGAGCCTTATAACTCAAATCGTTTCTTAAGGAGTAAACTACAAAAACAAAAAAACAAATATACTATGGAAATATTTATTTTTTTATTTATTGAATACCAACAGGATGTGTAAGAACATACCTGTCTCTGGTGCTGGTGCTGCTGCATGCGCAGGATGGTGAGCAGCATCTCGCGGTGGCGGCTCTGCAGGCCGGGGTTGCCGAGCTGCTGCATCAGGTGGGTCGCAGTTATCTCGCCGCTCTTCAGGCCTGATACAAAATACAAAAATATTTATTTATCAACTCACACGTTACAATTTCACTTCGCAGCGGTCCCCGCACGAGGCAAGCCTGTATTGCGGGAGACCTGCTACAAATTAGAATTAACCGGGTATAGAAAAAGTGCATATAAAACAAAGGAGACAAAATAGGAGAAATTATAATAATAAAACCTAAGATTACATTCAACAACGTTTTTAATTTATTTATTTTTATATAGGAGAAACACTCAGTAAAGGAAAGGGAATACAGAACAATTCATTCAAAGTCAAAGTCAAAACGTTTCTTTCCTTAGAAGCACATAGCCTATGTGCTTCTAAGGAAAGAAACGTTATCCAAACGCCTATGGCCTATGGACAGGTCAACTTAAAATTAATAAAACTAAATTGCTTTAACAAAAATTATCAAGGAAATAACATTGTCTTGACAGTTTGCTTAAATTTTTTATACTGAGTTGAGAAGCGAATAGAACAACACAGCTTTATCAGTTATTAGAATTTTGTAGTTATTTTACATTATAAAAATAAAATAACCCTTTATTACTGAGTTGAGTTTACAATGTGATTTATTTAATTATTACTTGTATACATAGAGCGGGGTTTCTCTCCCCAGCTTGTCCTTCGACATAGGCCTCCTCAAAATATTTCCATTTCTCTCTCCCTCGCCATTATCATCCATTCCTGTCCAGCAGTTCGCTATAGGTCATCCTCCCAGCGTTTTGCTTGCCGCCCTTTGTTCCTTTTCCCATCTCTGGGGTACCATTCAGATATGATTCTTGTCCATTTCCCATTCCTATCTCATCATATGACCTTTCCATTGCCATTTTAGTTTTTTACATATTTTCCCTATTCATTATAGTGCTGTTTATACAAAACTAGGAGTTACCCGTATTATAATGGATATTTCCGCGGATTGACATTTTCCCGCAGTAAACAGTAACAGTATACCTCAGGCTCTAGAGAATCTGTTAATCAAATGTCATTTAAATCGGTTCAGCAGTTTTAGCGTGAAAGCTTAACAGATAAGAGTTACTTTCGCAATTATAATGTATTATAATTGCGAAAGTAACAAGTACATATTAGTATGGACGAAGTGGCAAGTGACAAATTGGTGCTTGTTGAAAATTCAAAAAATAATTCACCAGTATACCGGTATTTTAATTATTTATATATTTATGGTATCGACTTCACGCGGCCGAGCAAATGGACCCTCTTATGCAGAAAAGATCCAACCCACAAAGTAATGAAGTGTTGGTTGGATCTTTTCTGCTTAACAGGGTCCATTTGCTCGGCAAATATTATTCGACCACGGCAAACCTTTGTTTTGGCTCGCGCCTCTGTTCAATGCAATATATAATGATAGCTGTTTTCCCAGTAATGGACAAAAGATACTTTTCACTAAATATATTATTACGCAGGCAGCTAATAAAGTAAGCACTTTCTCCTTGGTCTGGGTGTTTAATATGTATAATAAAAAATATCTATTTAAGTATGTCTATTATATTAAGTATATCAACCTCTGACGATCTCTGTGGCTCGGTGGGCGAACGTCCGCTTGAGGCGCAGGAGGTTGCGGGTTCGATTCCCGCCGGGGGACCAGATTTTGTACGATCTACAATTTCTGGTTTCGGCTCTGGGTGTTTTCTATGTATCATATGTATTTACAAAAAAAAAATGTATCTATGTAGTATATATCAGTCACCTAACACCCATAGTACAAGCTCTGCTTAGTTTGGGGTTAGGTGATGCTGTGTGAGTAGTCCGGAAATATTTATATTTATCAGATGTCTAGTACCCGTAACACAAGCTAAGAGCTTACCACGGGGCTAGTACTATAATGTTGTTGTGTGGATTGTCCGGAAATATTTATTAATTTATTTAATATTTACCGTGTAAAATAGCCTGGGCCTCCGGCCGTTGCAGCAGCTCTCTGTCCGCGCCGAGATGCGCGTTCATCTGCTCCGTTTGCTGTTGGCGCTGCGGGATAAATACTCATTTATAATATGCCGAAATCTTTATGTAACTTTCTCAAGTGAAACATCTTTAGAATCGTTGTGATTCAGTTCAGTTCATTTATTAATAACATTCAGTTACATGTCAGAAGTATACAAGGTAAGGTGCTATAATAATTATTATAGAAGTATATAAAATACAATTAGGTTATACAAAATAAATTAAAACAATAAAATAACATAAATTAATTATACACATTTTAAAGTCATAAATTCATTAATGCCATAGATAGATTGAGATATCAGCCATTTTTTCAATTTCCCTTTAAAAGATTGTAAGGATGAGGCGTCACATAAGTCTCTTATTATTATCTATTCTATTTCAATGGATGCAACGGAAATGCGACAGGTAAGCCAATCTTAAACGCTAACAAGGTTAAGCAACGTTGCGCGACGCCAGTACTTGGATGGGTGACCGCCCGAACAAAATCTTTTTACACAGTAATTTTTTTTTTGTTCATATCATTCTTTTGTCGATTTACTGAAGTTTCACTTATATCATGTGTGAATCGCACACACACCTTCTTTTTTACTTTAATACATTTGATTTTTCTCAAGTATTTCTAGGTTATGTTAAAAACTTTCTAGCGAATGTAGTTTCGTTTAGTCATAGTTGAAATATCGGGCCAACTCACATCGCTTCGAGCTCGCGTAACTGTAAACATAATGTTCAACCGAAACGCTCATTTGAGTGTAACACTTGTTGTACTCAATGCAATTAAATGTAATTTTTAAAATTTTATTTATTTACTAAAGGAACAACAAACAACTATTTTATAAAAGTGTATAGTCATCATCATCATCAACACCGTAACGTTCTCACAGCTAGGTCACAGGGACTTCTCTCTCGAAGCTCTCGTTAAGATTAGGCCTTAATTCACCACGCTGTCCAAGTGCGGGTTGGTCAATGTCACATGCCTTTCTAACTCTTCAGTTCTCAGAACATGCCGGTTTCCTCACGATGTTTGCCTTCATCGTTAAAGCGCTTAAGTTACATTTTTTCTAGAAGAAAAATCTAGCGTTGCGCGGCCTGCTTTGAACCCGCGACCTCCGGAATGAAAGTCGAGTGTGCTCCCACTAAGCCAACACGGCTAAAGTGTTTCAATATCAATCACAATTATATGTGTAATTTATACTTTGCACGGGAACAAATTATAAATATAAATGTATACTCATGCGAATTCAAATTGTAGTGGTTTTTTATTATGTATACCTGTTGTACATGCAGCAGTTTGTAGACTAGATCGGGCGGGATGACGGGCGGTTGCTGTTGTTGCTGTTGCTGCTGGACTTTCTGTTGCTGCTGCTGTTGCTGCTCCATGCTCTTGTTCAGCATCTAGCAATCACAATTTGTTTAGTTATTTTAATCTATATTATTAAAAATGGATCGCCGAAATGTATGTAGGTGCATAGCTTCCGAAATTATGACGGTGCCAAGTTTGCCGGGTTAGCTAGTATTGATATACAGGGTGTAACCAACCTACAACCATTTCAAAATGTGGAATCATTTCATTGATTTTAGTAATATAAAAATTGCACGCATACATTTTTGGTATACTTCGCTCGGGATCGAATCCGGACTGTTTGAAAAATAAAGTTACACTATTTCTATGTAAATATGGATTGTGTAGGTATTAAGAAGTAAATTTACTATGAAACATGATGTCATCTATACTAATATTATAATAAATCTAAATTAAAAATTTAAGAAAAACCCCCTATTCCAATGCCTTAGTTTCCGTAAAAGTAACAATAATATTTTGTAATGGGCACGCGATGCGCTTTCATTTGATTTTTCTTAAATTTTACACTTAGGTTTATCTTTTATAAGTATTACAATGGATTGTTACCTGTAGCAGTGACATAGGCTGATGCGGCTGCGGTTGCGGCGTGGGACGCTGCGAGTCGGCCGCCACCGCGTGCCCGCCGGACACTTGCGCCAGCTGCGACCAACACAACGTTACAACATCGGCTTCAATTTATTCACATCATGAGCCTCAACATGATCAAATCAAAAATCGTTTATGTGGACATTAACAGTAAGTTACACAATAAGATTCGAACGTAGCGTCTGCGAAAGTTTGCAAAAACTGTGTTGCAGAGCCAACGCCCACCTCCAGAATAGACAGTCCTATGTTAACATTAAATACAGATAAATTATAATAAAGGTGACATTTAAACAAAAATTAATAAAAATTTAAAAAAACATCCTTTAAAAGAAGTACAATATTAAGAAGTATGGTTTAAAACATTAACCTTATAACCGAATCGAGATATTACATTAAACTCATGAGCATTAAATAAATAAATATTGCAAGACAATCAACACATTGCATCAAAAAAAGTAAAATAATAACATAATGAAACAACAACAGTTTTATGAAATTTTTAGAAAATCAGCACCGCAGAAGTACAAGAGCTTGTCGGCATCAAGATGAGATTGTCCCTTTTACCTAGTTATTTATGCCTAGATAATTGATTTTATAAACTTAATTGTACCAAATTATGTACATATGTAACGTATTTGTTCTCTTTTTGTAATAACTTTAAGCAATAAATGTTTATTTATTCTTTTATTCTATCTAGCCCCGTGGTAAGCTTGTGTTACGGGTACTAGACATCTGATATACTTAATATAATAGACATACGTACCACATAGATATTTTTTATTATACATATTAATAGTTAAATCAAGACAAATTCTAATCGAAATAGTTACCTTTCAATATGTCCTCTATTATACCAATGCCAATACATAATGCTTACTTTATAAAATTTAACATAGCTAAGGAATAAAAGCTATAGAGAATACCTTCGTTCCCATGCATCCATCACTCCACAATTCCGGCGGACATTTTGACAGGTCCCTGTTTACCGAGCATCAGGGATAATGCTTCGGGCCGCGACCCTATGTAACAATACTGTTTACTCACGAGTCGTTTGAAAGCGGTGAGATCGTGGTCAGGTACGGAGTGGTGAGTCGACTGCGGCCTCAGGCGGGACTCAAGTTCTTCCAGGCTATGCACTTTGCCCGCAGAACCGGAATCTGTAAAAAAATATTCTTTATGTTATTTTTGTGTATTTAAATAATTTTATACATTTGAGATAGTCTCATACTACACCTAGGGTTAGGTGTTCAGTTTATACACATTAGGCAATAAAAAAAAACAACAATAGTTTAAAATTTTTCCCAACAGTGGTCAAAAACAGGCTGTGGATGATGTTGATGATTGTTCTTGGATTCATGTCGCAATGTTTTGATAAATTCGATTTATCTAGAAGTTATTTTTTGTATTATTATAAATTTTGGTCATCTAGCCTATAGGAAGCTATGCCTTAATTTTATTGAATTTATGATAGACTTCCTTTCATTTTTGGGCTTAAAATGAGATGCACAGTAAAATCAACCATTATATAACAGCAATAAACATTGTTTAAAAAAACTACAACATCTAATTAAATTCCAGCATTGCTGTCAATTTCTCTAGGATATCATCATCAGATTTTGACATGGTGTCAATGGCACCACTCAGCAAGCATACCCTTTAGAATAAAACAAGAATTTTCATAATCGGTTCACAACTTACGGAGATATTGTTGACAAAAAAATACATTCAGTCAATCAATCATTTATATTTTAATATTATGTATTTTATTACAATATATTTGGTGTTTAATATGTATAATAAAACATATCTATGTATGTATGTCTATTATAATAAGTATATCAGATGTCTAGTACCCGTAACACAAGCACTGAGCTTACCACGGAGCTAGATGTTGTTGTGTGAATTGGCCAGCAGTATTTATTTTTGTTTATATTTCTAATTAACGCCGTACAGGACTTCGTTAATTATGTAAGACTTTCTTGCAAATCGAGAACCTTCTCCTCCATTGAAATCAGTTAAAAATATGAATTTCTATCATTAATTGGTGTAATCGCCAATATACATAAATTCTTTAGAATATTATGTTGATGTTATACAGTCTATCATAACGGTGAATTTTTAGTATAATGTGATCTTGAATTATAATTTTGAAATATGACATATTTAGATTTTCAAATTAATTGACATAGTGTATAATCTTATTTTTTATTATATACAGTAACTAGCTGTGCCCCGCGGTGAAAAGTAGCCTATGTTATTTTTCAGGCTCTAGAGATTCTGTGTACCAAATTTCATTTAAATCGGTTCAGTAGTTTTTACGTGAAAGAGTAACAAACATACATCCATACTTACAAACTTTCGCCTTTATAATAGTAGTAGGAAATTAAAAACAATTTTTAACCCCCGACAAAAAAAGAGGGGTGTTATAAGTTTGACGTGTCTGTCTGTCTGTCTGTCTGTCTGTCTGTCAGTCTGTCTGTGTCACCATAGCTCCCGAACGGATGGAGCGATTTCAATTTAGTTTTTTTTGTATGAAAGGTGAGTCTTGCGCGAGTGTTCTTAGACATATTTCATGAAAATCGGTTGGGCCGTTTAAAAGTTATGAGGGTGAGAGTGGGGAAGCAAAACCGAAAATCTGCAAATATACTAGTGTGGGGTATCAAATGAAAACGCATCGCGTCCACATTACATAATATTATGTTGTTTTACATTTAAGGAAATTAAGGAATTGGAATCGGGGGTTTTTCTTAAATTTTAAATTTAGATTTATACTATATTAATATTACAAATATTATTATGTAAGTTCATTTTACATACATGTATAAAATTGTAACCAGACTTGTAACCTTTGTCTGAAAAAAAACAGGCTGCCTGAGGCGCACGAGGTTGGGGGTTCGATTCCCAGGGGGGGACCAGATTTTGTACGATCTACAATTTCTGGTTTCGGGTCTGGGTGTTTTCTATGTATTTATATGTAACACCCATAGCACAAGCTCTGCTTAGTTTGGGGTTAGGTGATGCTGTGTGAGTATGTGGTACCTTGCGGCGGCGGGCGGGGCTCGTTGGCGCGCAGCAGCAGGTCCATGAGGCTGGGCGGCGGGCGCGCGGGCGAGATGGGCGCGAACACGTGCTGCTCGCTGCCGCCGCCCGCCCGCGGGGGGTTGTCCAACTCTGCACACATACATATTTACGAATCTCATTGCCATACTAGTATAATAATAATTATAGCCTTTAATTCAGAACAATACATAAACTTAAATAAACTAATTCCTTTTTTAATTTTTATACAAACTAAGGAAACTGCAAACTAAAGAAAGGAGTGAGTGTTGAGATGACGAGTGACAGAGGAAAATGGAAGGAAAAAACATGTTGTGCCGACCCCACCTAATGTGGGATAAGGGCAAGAGAATGGTGATGATGACAAACTAAGGACACAGATTTTTTTTAATGGTTATAATTCCAATATTTGTGATTTCCCTAGCTTCTGCAGATCTGTTTGCCAATAAGCAAAGGCCTCCTCCAACCTTTTTCATTCTTTCCTTTCTTGAGCTAATCTATTCCAATGGCATTGTCCCATCTTTTCAGTGGTCTGAATCTCTTTCTTTTACTTTCTCTGGGATACCATTGTGTTATCGCTCTGCTCCATTTGCCATACTAGTAATACAGTTAAAACATTCAACAGTTGGGAAGACGACTTAAAGATAATAATTAGTCCGTCATTTGGATTACTTCAAATAGTTGTATATTGATATGCATACCAATATTATAATAATTTGAACATACCATCAACCATATTGTGCAGTATTCGTTCGAAATTGGGGAAATCGTTGGTGGGGCTCTCACGACGGAACCACTGGCTGAAGCGACTCGAGCCCTCCGCCTCGCCGCCGCCGTTCTGAAACGCAACGCAAACTTTAATAAAAGATCTAATATATCTAATATATCGATGGCAGCAAAGAATAAACGGACATCTACATTTTTAGCAAAAAGTTTTTTTTTCAAAATTTGCTTCCAATGAATCCTATCTACAAGTCTGCATTAAAATAAAATCGAATTTCATAATAATGGCCAATATCTGGCACGTCTATGAAGACATCTACACTTGATTTTCAAAAAACATCGCAGTAGAACCGGACATTTGAATTTACCCGCCATTACTTCGTAACTTTGACCAGTGATTGAGACGTCAACAAAGACATCTGTCACTAGTCTCATTAGTTTTGAGGTTATGTTGCCACGTAAACACGGACACCTGTCTTTTGTCCGTTTATACGTCGTACTTTTTTCAGATGACTCAATTTATTAATTTATTATTTCTCGTTATAACTTGAATTTTAATACTAACTGTGCATTATCTGAAAAGTTATACGAACAGTTTATTATAAACTAATTATGTATTAAACTTTTTTTAGATTCTGATACAGAAAATGAATTATTGATTCAGCCAAGTGATTTGCGAATAGAGATGGATGAAAAATTAGAAATAGAATCATTTAATAAAAACGGATATCTGCCAGATATCTTCATTTACGTCTAAAGATTTTCAAAGTATAAAAAGACATCTACATTATTTCAGTAAAAAAACAATATATAGATTAAACCTCTTATATAATCAATAAAAAGCACTTTTTTAATTCATTATTCGAAGTTTCATGTAAATCGGCCAATAACTCTCAAAATGACGACAATTTTTTACTAAATGTGCTCTCCTGTAAAGTTGCACTTTTGCAGATGTCTTTTTATTCTTTGCTGCCATCGATATATTAGGTCCTTACATATGAAATTGGCGTTTTTCGTACTGGCCACTTTAATCACAAATTTCTCCTCTTTGGTAAGGAATTCCAAATTCAAATTTGTACAGCTATAGACTCATGTATTTGTGCTTCGATGATCGTCATTCATTTGTTTTTTTTCTTCTGTTTTTTTTCTGTTTGCGTCACTCATTTTACAAAATGGAAAACTTAAAATATCGCATTATTTACGAGTACGAGTTCCGCCGTGGCACTAGTGCTGCGGAAACAACTCGAAGGGTGAATGATGTGTATGGCGGTCGTGTTGCAAAAGAAAACACAGTTCGTTTTTGGTTCCAACGTTTTCGTTCTGGAAATTTCGACTTGCAGAACAAGCCCCGTGGACGGCCTGAGACTCAAGTTGATAATGAAGAGTTGAAGGCTATTGTGGAAGCGGATCCATCGCAAACCACGTCCGAGTAAGCTGCAGGCTGCGGTGTTAGTGATAAAACTGTTTTAATTCACTTGAAGCAAATTGGGAAGATTAAAAAGCTTGAAAGGTGGGTACCTCACGAATTGACTGAAGCAAACCGGCAAACGCGCGTCGACTGCTGCGTAAAGGTGCGTACGGATTGCGCGTACCCTGGTACGCGTACTCAGTTTACGCGTATCCGGAACGCCTAGTCCATACCTGCAGCTACGCGTTCACTCTTGGGGTACGCGTACCGCGCGAGCCAACTCGCAGCGCGAGCGGACGCACGCGGCCGGCTACGCTATATTTGGACGGCAAAATGAATAAACACGCGTGTTCTTCGAGTTTCAATAATGAAAATATTATTAGATTGATTCAACTTTATGAATTTCACCGGGTCTTGTGGGATAGCACACTAACTGATTATCGAAATAACGATTTACGCCAAGATGCATGGAAGGCAATTTCAAATGAAATTTGAAATATTTTTGTTCATGGCGATGACTGGCTCGCAGCAGTCGCAGCTCTGGATCGATGAACCTCGCGTACAGGTTCGCGGCGGTCCGTACAAGAGCTGTACGCGTATCCAATGTACGCGTGGACAACTACGCGTAACACAGGAACGCGCTATCCGTACGCACCTTTACATTACTAAACCGGCACAATAATGAAGGTATTTTAAACCGAATCATTACCTGTGATGAAAAATGGGTTCTTTACGATAATCGGAAGCGCTCAGCGCAATGGTTGGATCCTGGCCAGCCAGCCAAATCCTGCCCCAAGCGAAAATTAACCCCAAAAAAGTTACTTGTAAGCGTTTGGTGGACTAGTGCCGGTATTGTTCATTACAGTTTTCTCAAATCTGGCCAGACTATTACGGCTGATGTCTATTGTCAGCAATTGCAAACCATGATGGAAAAGCTAGCGGCTAAACAACCTAGGCTGGTCAATCGCTCCACGCCACTGCTGCTTCACGACAACGCTAGACCACACACTGCGCAACAGACGGCTACTAAATTAGAAGAGCTTCAATTGGAAAGTCTAAGACATCCTCCGTACTCCCCGGACCTTGCTCCAACAGATTACCATTTTTTTCGAAATTTGGATAACTTCTTGCAAGGGAAAAAATTCAACTCCGATGGGGCAGTCCAAATCGCCTTCAAAGATTTTATTGATTCCCGTCCGACTGGTTTTTTTAGTAAAGGGATCAATGAACTACCTATAAGATGGCAAAAGTGCATAGAAAATAATGGTTCATACTTTGATTAATTAAATATATTATATTAAAAAATATTCGACTTTTTGTTCCTCCCATACAAAACGCCAATTTCATATGTAAGGACCTAATATATGCTCTAATTCTATACCCGGTTAATTCTAATTTGTAACAGGTCTCCCGCAATACAGGCTTGCCTCGTGCGGGGACCGCTGCTAAGTGAAATTGTAACGTGTGAGTTGATAAATAAATATTTAGTATTTTGTTTTTTTTTGTAATAATTAGTTTATTTTTAATCATTTATACAGGGGTTTGTGAACATGTCACCCTTATATAATAGTTCTTAATAATTAGGTTTTTTTAATCATTTATTAATTTATACAGGGTTTTGTGAACATGTCACCCATATATAATAGTTCTTAATAATTAGTTTTTTTTATCATTTATTAATTTATACAGGGTTTTGTGAACATGTCACCTTTATAATTATAATAGTTCTTAATAATTAGGTTAAAAATTAAAATAGTCAAACCTAAATAATGAGGTTTAACGCTTATTCAAATCATTAAAACCTTAATATATAAATAAAGTCAACTGCTTCATGTGAAAAGTTAATAAATATTAAAGCAAGGTTCAAATAATTAGATTAAAAATTAAAATAGTTTAACCTAATGAGTGTGGTTTATCGCATATAAAATATTTTTTAAACTTGAATAACATCAACAGTTTTCAAGTCAAATGTTACAGGGACTTTTCTCTCGATGGGAGCGATAAGGAATCAGCACCCTGGCCATGTGCGGGTTGGTGAATGTCACATGTCCTTCAAACTCTTAATAATCCTCAGAACCCGTTTCCTCACGATGTCTTCTGGAGCTTTAGGTGTGAAGGCACCGTTAAAGAGCACATTAATTTTTCAGGAAGAAAAATCCATAGGTATTTTTCTTCTGGAGCTTTAGGTGTGAAGGCACCGTTAAAGAGCACATTAATTTTTCAGGAAGAAAAATCCATAGGTATTTTGGTGAGATTTGAAGCCTTGGAACGAACCTTTGGAATGAAAGTAGAGTGAGCTCCAACGTAGACAACACAGCTTTTGGCTCATGGTTTTAACATTATAATTTTATATTATTTAATTAATTATAAGTCCCATTATAAGAAATAATATTTTTCTAAAATCACCAACCAACTGGCTATGTTGACATACCTTAAGCACATCAGGTATCTCATCCTTGAGGAACTCCTCCAAGTTAAACTCATGCTCGTTGTTCTGCTGCGGCTCTTCAGTCTTCGAGTCCACACCGGAGTCCTTATCCTGACAACATAAATAAAATTATACTGTTAATACAGGTCTTAGGGCCTGTTTCACCATCTCCGAGTAAAGTAGGACAATGGTTAAAATATAACATTGATGTAAGTAACCTTTGCTTAATTTACTCGGATTTTGTGACATATGCATAATTTGCAGTATTTATTGCTTAGTATTGTTTTATAAGTCGTAACTTGCTTTTAGTTAGTATCAAATCAATATCAAAAAACGCGCTTGAAGAATTTAGTAATTAACTAGTAATTTCTGTAAATTAGTCTAGGAATCATACTAAAATTATAAATCTAAATTTAAAATTTAAGAAAAACCCCCGATTCTCATGCCTTAATTTCCTTAAACGTAAAACAACATAATATTTTGTAATGTGGACGCGATGCGATTTCATTTGATACCCCACACTATAGTATTATTGCAGATTTTCGGATTTCCTTACCCACTCTCACCCCCATAACTTTGGTCGGGGGTTAATAAAGGCGAATGTTTTTAAGTTTGTTTAACGATTTAGCTGAATTTCCAAATGGTGATGCGGCGACCAACCTAGACCCTTAGTCGGGGTTCGGGAACTACATGCATTTGTGTTATCTTGTTAGATGTATGTCTGTGGTGTACAAACACACATACACACAATGTATGTGTACATGTGTTTAATGTTTTTCTTATATTTGTTTTAAGCCACTGCCACTGAAATAAGTGACGAAAAGTTCCTTTTATTTCCTGTCCATCCCAAGGTTGCCTGGAAGAGATCGCTCATAGCGATACGGCAGCCCTCTGTAACCTATTTTTAATTTAGTTAAGTTTTTTACAAAGTTTATTCATTATTTGTGTGGTGTACAATAAAGTGTTTTCTATTCTATTCTATATATTATTTATTATTATATTTCCAGTTATTAGCTGTGTATTTTCCTCTCCATCCAAATGTTGTCTGGAAGGAATTGCTTTAAGCAATAAGGCCGCCCATTACGCATTTTGTATAAAGCATCAAGTCCATTCTTGCATTGTAATAAAGAGTTATATTATACAAAACAAGAATTCTTTATTGTAACACCACAATATAGGAACATACATAGGAGATACATATTTAATACAGTGACACAATAGGCGACCTTATCACTAATAGCGATCTCTATTAGTGACTATATTCTAATTCTAATTGGGGGGACGTGAGATCCCCACTGACATCATGCCTAGGCCTGTTTTAGGCATAACCAGGCACCAACCAGGCCAACTCCGTGATGTAGCGGAGTAGGCCCTTGTGTACGTACATTGTTGGTGCTAACGTTGCTCGAGTTGGCGGAGTCGTTGGGCGGCGCGAGCGGCGAGGACGTCTCCCTCCACCGATCCGGCGCCGGGGACGCAGACGAGTTGCTATTGTTCCATTTCTGTAACAAAAACATTATTATAATGTACTCAATTCAATACTCAATACATTTATTGCTGTTAACTTATCAGTTGACTTAAATGTAAGACATAGTTTTTGGATTGTGTTTGCATGTTTCACAATGTGGACCCTGTTGGGCGTTACAGCAAGTGGGAGGCAGACCGAGGCTTTTTATGTTGTTTTTTTTTTTAATATAGAATTGGTACCTACATGTCATGATATGTATACTGCCTTTATTTTTTCTTTAATTGTTGTTTCTGATACTGTTAATTTTATTGTTGTGTAATTTGATTTTGTATGTATTATTCTCTGAATAAATGAATTATATTATTATTATTGTGCACACCGACGGTGATGCCAACGGGTGCCATCAATTAGATAGTTTTACCCTATTTTTGTAAATTTTACATTCTGACTGTCCCAATAAAGCTACCATTGAACAGCAGCTGTATAACATAACTTTGAATAAAGTGGTGCTTAATACAAGCTAGTGGTTTAATAATAAAATTTATTTCAAGCATCTAAGGCCCATATAAACATATACCTTACAGACTAACATACATAAAAATATAAATCTTATAAACTAAAGTGCCCGCATCGTGGATCATCTGTAACGGCGGTGTCGCCTTGCAGTGTAGGCGAACCATCGAAACTTGACCCCTTGCGGCCAAAACTTTAAAAAGTTAAGTAGTACTCACATCAGCCTCTTTGTTGTTCGCATTCCCGTTCTTCATGCTTTGTTTCTTCTTCTCGTGCTCCTCAAAGCCGTGCAACTCGATAGTGTCATGCTGAGATGTCGGTCCTCCACTAAACCTGTAAACAAATTAATTGGTAAAGCATTTATGTTTACCTTGGAAAAGTAATTTCTTCACAAATTAAATACGATTGGTGGATAACAAACGCATATAGCAGCGTAGCTTAGCTCGGGAAAATGAACCCTTAAACAGCTGAGTGATTTGGCTGTAGACTATTTTAAAGGGATTTTATAAACCCCTTTAAAATAGTCTGCAGAAGGGTAGTTCAGTTCAGTTTTTTAACTATAAACTCTGGAAATACGCATCCGTTTTAAAAACAATTTATCAGAATTAGACTGTATATTTATCGAGTACAGTTATAGGCTAATCTTTGCTGCGAAAAAATTAGTTTTTCCAACGAGAAAATGTACAAAAAAACGCAGTGGCGTGCATAGCATATTTTAAGTATTTTCGCTTACCATTCAGGTTCGTCGTCCTTATCGAAGCGTCGATTGGAATAACGACCACCAGATCTACGGTTGTCGTCTCTGCAACAAAAATTTAAACTTCAGCATTCTAGAAAAATCATCGGTGTGGTATCTACTGCGAAATAGAAGGCAGAACCCCAACGTATCCGCAATATAAAAAAAAAACATGCTGATTTTGTACATGTAATGTTGTTATTAAAAAAGAGGGGTGTTATAAGTTAGAAGTGTCTGACTGTCTGTGGCACCAGAGCTCTCGATAGCGAAGCGATTTCAATTGATTTTTTAAGTAAGAAGGTGAAGTTTCGCGTGAGTGTTCATTGACTGATGAAAATCAGTTGAATCGTTTAAACGTTATGATGGGTGAAAGTGGGGAAGAAAAACCGAATACCTGCAAATATACCCGAGTAGGGTCTCAAATAAAAACGCATCACGTGCACTTTACAAAATAGTATGACTTTTTACTTTTAAGGAAACTAAGGATAATAAATAATAAATAAATATTTGTGGACAATCCACACAACAACATCTAGCCCCGTGGTAAGCTCTTAGCTTGTGTTACGGGTACTAGACATCTGATATACTTAATATAATAGACAAACATACATAGATATTTTTTTTTATTATACATATTAAACACCCAGACCAAGGAGAAAGTGCTTACAGAAAATACAAACAGTTGACCCCTCGGCGGGAATCGAACCCGCTACCTCTTGCGCCGCAAGCGGACCCTGGCCCACCGCGCCACTGAGGCAGTCAAGAGATATGGAATCGGGGGGGGGGGGGGGAATTTTTATAAATTTTAAATTTAGATTTTGTGTCACGTTGATGGACGCTATGGAAACCTTTTAGAATAACGACGGTCGATCACGCCAACAGATTGCTACGCGCTGAGCTGTCAGCGCTGATGACACGAAAATCAGCCGCAAACTTTTGACTAGTTTGTGCGAAATTATTACTAATATTTTGCACTTATACTAATGAGGTTATGAAATGTCGATAGTAATGCAGTAAAAAACGAACCTGTCACGCATCTTGTCGTTGTTGAAGCGATCCTCCCGTTCTCTCTTGATGTCAGAGGAGTAGGAGTCTCGCCCGAACGAGCGACGGTCGTACCTGTGAAATAATTATTATTAAATTAAATTTATAACCGACTTCAAAAAAGGAGGAGGTTTCTCAACTCGACCGTATATATTTTTTTAATTTTTTGTATTAACTTCGACGTTTATGAACCGATTTTTTTTTTTGTTGGAAAGGGTGTATCCCAAGTGTGGTCCCATGGTAAGGAAACCAAGATCTGATGGTGGAATCCTGAAGAAATTGAGGGAAACTCTCGAAAAAATTGTCTTTACGACTTGTGTGTTCCTCAATAGTATGGACTTTATTTACAGAATTTTAACGTAGTTGCTTTGTAAGCAGTACAAGTGGTACGTTAGAGTCACTCAGAGTTAGATGGGGCATGCATGAGGTTCCTATATTTTTTGCTGTTCTATAATCAGTTGCCTGCTATTGAGTGCTGAGAGTTCCAGCCAAGGTAATGTTCCTTGCTCCGACTTGCTTTTGGTCTGCAGGAGTCGTACGCCGACGCTTTTGGGAAGCGTTCACAAAATATAACCCCTAATAAGTTTATAGTTATATATAACATAGTATATGTAAGTCTGTACGGTATTTATTGATATGCCTTTGTAAGGCAATTTGCCTGTAACACGGTTACAAACTACACAGGAGGTAAAATCCTAAAGACTGAAGAACTATGTGATACTTTCTTTGGTTTTTAATGTATGATTGATTGATTGAGTCGTCACTTTCTTTCTCGCTCCAGTGCAGTTACCTGTCCCCGTTGAGTCGTTACTCCTGCGGCGGGCGGTAACGCTCGACGCGGTGTTCTTCGTCTCGCTCCCACTGCCGTTCCCTGTCTCGCTCCAGCCCAGTTACTTGTCGCCGTTCCAGTGTTCATGGTCTCGCTCCCACAGTCTCCCCTGCCTCGCTCCAGCGCAGTTACCTGTCCCGTTGAGTCGTTACTCCTGCGGCGGGCAGTAAGGCTGGACGCGGTGTTCTTCATCTCGCTCCCACTGTCGCTCCCTGTCTCGCTCGAGCCCAGTTACCTGTCACCGTTCCAGTGTTCATCGTCTCGCTCCCACAGTCACCCCTGCCTCGCTCCAGCGCAGTTACCTGTCCCCGTTGAGTCGTTGCTGCTGCGGCGGCGGGCGGTAAGGCTCGACGCGCTCGCGGTGTTCTTCGTCTCGCTCCCACTGCCGCTCCCTCTCCCGCTCCAGCCGACCGTTCCCTCCGCTTCGGGGCTCGCGCTCCACCGGCTCGTGCGGCATCATGAGGCGACCGGAGCCGATTCTTCTACCGCCTGGATATTATGAGATAAAGAGGTTTAGAACGCGTTCAGAACATATAAACGTAAATCAGTGAACTAACCTTACCCTAAAACATTTTTTCTCATTCAACTATTATGAATTCGCTGGCCCGGCCTTTCTTTGCTCGGATGCGAATACCTTCCTTCTTGTTTTTTAGTTTATCGTTTATCGGCGGAGGACTTAAATATACAATATGGAATATATACTAAAATTGTTTTTTTTTTTAAGCCGTGGCGCGTTAGTAAATAAATATAAATTATCTATTTAGTATAACAGTCACATAACACCCGTAGAATAAGCTGTGCTTACTTTGGGGTTAGGTGATGCTGTATGATAATGAGAAGTCTGGAAAAAAATATATTAAATTATATATTTAATATTTGGAGATATTGTCTGAATACTGGTTAGTTAACCAATCTCAGATTGTATGAAGTATTTTTGTGTCAGCAGTAATATACAATGCTATATCGGGTCTTAAGATACGCATCACCTGTACTTGCTTTTACTTTGGGCCCTATCAGATGTTTGTTTGTCAAGTAAACAAACAGTATAACTGATCAAGGCCAAGTTACGCGCTATCAAACATAATAATCAAAGAAAATGATATCTTTAGATAGGCAAAACAAATTTGGTTGAATGACAGACTGTTTTAATTAGCGATTAAAATGTGTAAGATTCTTATATTTTCAATATTTTAGCGTAGTTTTCGACGCCGTGATTATTTAGTGCGTTGATATGCCTGTGTCATTCTGATGGTTGAATTCCAAGTATGCATGGTCGCTGTAGCCACAAAAAAGCGTAGAAACGCTTAAATAGTTTTTATTATTTCCTACGAGGTAATTACGCATATGTCTACCTTGTCTCGATTTATACATTGCTCATACATATTAGACTACAACGCCATCTATTACTGAAAAGCGAACTTATTAGTAGTGGACACTCTTAGATAGAGATGGAAGGAGTCTAGACTCACGCGGGTGCACGCATGCACACCATTTGCGAGACAGAAAATAGACACATGAGAGACAGAGAGGCTAGACTCAAGCGGGTGCGCGGCATATCTTATGATAGAGACATATAGACACATGAGAGACAGAGAGGCTAGACTCACGCGGGTGCTCTGCACATATAAGACAGAGACAGATAGACACACGAGAGACAGAGAGGCTAGACTTACCGGCGTCCCGTTCAAAGCGCGCTACTGACACACCTGGCTCGGGCTTGGCGACGGCGTTGGAGAGCGGGGAATCAGGTCTTGTTCTTGCGACGTGCGGTGGCGGGGCGGCCGCGGCGGGCGCGCCGCAGCCGGAGGTGAAGGAGCGGCGTTGCGGGGAGAGCACGATCCCACTGCTGGGCTCGCTTTCCTTGCGGACGCGCTCGCGAGGGTCCGCGGATCGCCGTTCGCGGTCCCGCTCGCGTCCGTAAACACCCTGGATACAGCATACAGTGATTACTGATTAGGACGAGAACCAATACGATAAATAACGATGCGATACAACTATTTATTTATTTGAATTAAACATTAAAAAATATCGTTGCAAATTCAGCACATCTACTACTGTGGAAATTTAAAGTAATTTCCGTGGAAAGCCATGCCTGCATCTACCGAGAACCTCGACCAATTCATTCAATATCCATGACCAAAAAATGCACAGTAGGGTCGATCTGTATTGTGACAATTCGTCTTCTCTGAAGGCGGTAAAGTTTAAATTATTACTACTTACCTTATGGTTTTCGCTGGGCGCATCTCCCCTGCCCCCTCGGTCTTCCTCGTTCGGTGAATCGGAACGTTTCTTGAGCACACTATAAAAGAAAATTCTTATATTGGATCAATCTATTTTACTTCAAAATGCTCGAGGAGTACAAAAAATAAGTAAGTCTTGCACATAATTAAAAAAACTTGTTGACCTACACGTATTTCTCGAACGATTTATACTGACGGATGACGTCACAGGGACGATGAAAAATCTTTATCTTTTATCAAGTGTCACAGCTATGTCAGCTCTAGGCGGGTGTACGAGGGGCCCAATCAGTATACTCACAGCGCCAGGTTCTCGCAGCCCGCGAAGGCGTCCTCCAGCCCCTTCTTCACGAGCGGCGAGTGTCGCAGCCGCATCAGCTCGTCGCGGGTGTACGTGAGGGCCCGGCGAGAGGGCCCCACCGCCAGCACCGCGGGGTCGCCGCCGCCGCCGCTTGGTATTCCACCGTCTTCATGACCTGACGACAAGAAAACAATTTTATATAAACAAAGGAAAAAAATGCACTGGCGTCTGCTCGAAAGTACGCGGTTAGCGTAGTCTGCGTGATTGTGTTCGAGATAGATGGTAATTTAATCATTAGCAAGCATTAATTAAACATTAGGGGTAATTGAACCCGAAATAAAAGACTCGGGAGGGTAGTTAGCTAGTTAGTTTACAAATAAATATGATTAGTTATCAAAGATTATTCGCGTCAAAGATCATGCGTTTGTATCATTGTGCTGTTTTCAAAAATTGTATTTCATAAAAGCTTTCCACCCTTGTTTATCTCAATAATAGTCGCAAAATAAGGGAGTAACAGGCTTATTGTTTTTTCAGAAAATTCAATAATATTAGCCCGAAATTGGAGTTTTTATAAATACGAAATAAATAAATAATTTTAGGACAGCGACTTATCACTTTGGAAGGTGTTTGACAGCGCCCGTTTAACGCAGCGTTAGGCCTAAGGTTCACAATTACAACAAGAATTTCAAGGGTACATAATTAGATAGTCGCGATTATAACACATATTTAAATTCTTTCAAATGTAGCTTTAAACAATGAAATTCAATTTCCTAGGGATTTTACTGCTTTCACCGGTTGCTGTAATTACATCAGGATCATCAGCATTTAAGCATTGATGTATTTAAGCTCCATAATTAGATAATAATTTCGTTTTACGAGACTAATTACAGTCTTAGTTAGTTATTATTAACGCTGTAAAACTATATTGCAACAAAGCCTAGTTGCCTGCGTCGGTCATTTCGATATAAACACTACAAAACGTTAAATATTTAAGAACCTGTTTAACAATTTATGAGTTCGTTGCCACTTATGATGGAGAATGATAAACAATATTATTGCAGAATTAAAACGTCTAGCTAAACGGATTTTCTATTGTATCGACTTTAACAATGTTAACACAATAATTATCCATTTCACATAGTTGTTTATTTGTAGGATTAATTGGTGAAATTAATCGACAGACGGGCGGGACGGGAAAAAATAAAGAAAAATATTTCTGCTTGCGTTTTGCTCAACCCGTTGGTTGGAGAGCCAGACAGTATAACATATTTTTTGCTGAGAGTTGAAAGATACTTAATAATCTCAATTTGAAATTAAAAAAACCGCAGATTCCAAAACCTAAGTTCCTTAAAAGTAAAAAGACATTTATAATTTTGTTGTGTAATGCACTTTCATTTGAGACCCCACTCGAGTGTTTAAATTAATGAAACTGATTTTCATCAAACATGTCTAGAACACACGCGCAAACCTAACTTGTCCTCCAAAAAAAAACTAATTTGAAATCGCTTCATCCGCTCGGGAACTATGATGCCACAGACAGACAGATAGACAGACAAATTAAAGGCAAACCTACAAAATATATTACGCAGACAATAATACGTCACTCATAGTTGAATGAAAGCAAATACCAAAATGAAAGTAATAGTCTACAATAATTTGTAATAATGTACATATTTTATTATATTTATATAATAAAATATGTTATATATAATATATTATAATATTGAACACTTGACACTAGTTTAAAGATGCGAGATAGGAGTCGATATATTTTTGTATCGATACAAAGCAATTGATATATCCATATTTTGAGTCGATACACGACCATAATTATAAGCATCGATATATCGTATCAAGTAATAAATATCGAATCCATGTTAATCTGATGTTCCACTTTAAATTGCTATTTCATTGAATGTGCTTACTAAAGTTCCTCTTTAATCAGAATATTTAAATTATTTATTAAGAGAAGTCAAATAAAGAAAGAGAATTACTCTATAAATGATAATGCTGCTTGGATAGATGTAACTTAATTCCACTTTGACAAGCTCTTATAATTCTGGTATGTTATATATTATTATATATGATATTTATGGGAAAGACAAATGTTGTGGCTTCGCAGCGTGGAAAGTACTTGCCTCCGTCTTATCAGCAACCTTATCACAACGTCACGTCTTACGAGACGTCACAATGTTACTTAATTGTATGCAGAATTGTGTGTAATGGTTACGATGAGAAATGAATACAAAAATAGTGTTAAATTTTCGAATAAATTATCAAAGAAGTATCGCAAAATTCGACAAAACGCAAAATTGCTCGGTACATAGATGCTGAATAGTGACATTCCGTTTTTGACTAATAAACGTTATGCTAAATACCATATTGTCAAAACAAGGAATTTCGAAAACATTAGGTAAATTTATGGTCTGCTATATTTATCCCTCCCATGCGTGTACCGTTTGAGAGTTTACCCCAAAGTTGTGGAACATTTTACCCTATCACTGCGTCACTATGAACGATAATGTTATTAATGTACATAAGTATAACTATGATGTATGTATGTACATAATATATGTTTTCTTCAATGGATTGTGGATTATTCCATCGTATCTGTTGTTATATATAAAACAAGAATACAATGTCGTAGGCAATTCGTAACCAAGCGTAAGACTTAAAATCCAGACTTACACAGCTCTGGGAAGAACTCAGATCTCTGGTAGTTTTACTGACTTATCAGTAATTTATGGACTGAAATCTAATTTCATTTCGGTGTTATATTCACACCAAACTTGATGTTCATTTTGTTTTTCATTATGCAAACGAAAAGGCAGAGGGCGTATCGCGTTTTCCGATTTACAAGAACACATGGTCGAAATGTATTCATTATAAACTTTTAATTATTTTATCTAAGAGATGTACAGCACGTCCTTAACCTGATTTGTTTTCTTGCACGCCCAGGATGACTGGTAGAGAATGCTTCTAGCATTAAGTCCTCCTCTGTACATTGTTTTTTGTGCACAAAGTATAAATAAATAAATAAATAAATGTTTTTGTTAGCGGCCCTCTATAGCAAAGTCAAACAACTTTGCAGTTTACTTTATCAAATATCTAAAACCTAGGAACACTATTTCGAGTAAAAACATAAATCGTAGACACTTTACTAGCTCAGCAGTATTGTAAACAAGTATTCCTCCAGTGCAAATTGCAGAGCACGTCGCCTTTTAACACATTTGACGTAACAATGGAATATTTGCAACCATTCCATAATAAGCTTTCTATCAACGTTTTCACTATAATTTAGTAAATCAATAGTAAGTATATTTAAACCTATCATCATGTTATACGTAAAACACAGGTGTGAAGTAAATTAGGTCATATAGATTTAGGTACAGGGTCGGTTTTCGAATGCGGCTGAGCTTGCAGTAGATTCTGCATTGCGCATTGTAGGTTTTGTTGCTTGTGCTGACAAAACTAGGTACGGTGCGAGACAAAAAACAACGTTCGCATTCGATTGATGGAAAGGCGGAAATGTGTAGAGGACTTTTCATTTTCGAAGCCAGCATAGGCAGGCGTTTATAAAAAGATTTAAATTATATTATTTTAGAATAATACCTAGTCTTTATATATAAAATTCACCGGTCACAGTGTTAGTTACCATACTCTTCCGAAACAGCTTAACCGATTATTATGAAATTTTATATACATATTCAGTAGTAGGTGAGAATCGATCTATTTTTCATTTTGTAAAACAACGTTTGCTGGGGTCAGCTAGTTAAAGTATAAAAGTGATAAAATACTATTTTCACTTTAACAGTGAGTTGAGACTTTTGAGTTTGAAAGGTAAACTGCGAGTAGGTAACATAATGCTGGCTTTTTCAGTAATACAGATCTAACAATTGTCAATTTTAAAAACATTTTCATTCTGAGACATAACCACTTAGGTCTAATAGTACCATTGATTATACAACGCCTTTATTAGGCGAGACAACTACATTAAAAAAACACAGGTATACTACTTAGTCCTTCTGTAAGACCGTCTAAAAATACTGGACACGTATTATTTTCTACAATAATTAAACAAACAAGTACGTAAATAAACAGCATACAATTCTCAAGTGAACGTCACCGTATAGTATAAATTGTTCCTAAACATAACGTTACGCGAAGCTTCAATCGTCTCCATTTTTCGTTTCCAAGAAAAAATAAAATATACGTATAAAATTTAACTGAATAATCTAGATGACGAACTATGTAATTATAATTCTTAAGTCGTCTCGCCTATTATTAGCATAAAATACACGATTTATTAAACCCATGCTACGGGTATACACGCTGAGTTCAAACTAATGTGGACAACTGGTCAATCAAGTTACTATTTATAATGTTTTTTACTACACACTTGACTGACAAAGCTAGGCAGCTGCAATAACGCCTTGGATAAAGGGTTCCGCGATTAAGGCATAGATTTAGCGAAAATAGGTAAGGGAGAGAGAAAGTTTACGAGTAAATGGGGAACTTAAACTTTTAACAGTTATTTTTTTAGTTAAGCTTAAAACTAATAAGCTTATAAAAAATACATATGGACATCGCAAGTATTAAAACAAACAGAAAACCTTGGACGTATTAAGTTTGTAATATCTTTACGTCATCCTATACCTACTATTATTATAAAGCTAGAGTTTCAATGTTAGTTCGAACGCGCGAATCTCAGTAACAAATGGTTCGATTCGATTTGATAATTCTTTCATTGTTTGATATCCTATTAATCGAGGAAGGCTGTAGGCTACTTTTGATAAAAAAAGTCGTCTCCTTAGGAAATCTATAAAGCACGGACAAGGCCGTGGCATGAAGCGCTAGTGCTAGCTATATTTTAATGTAAAATTGCACTTCACGCGACACTCTGCGCTGAATGTTCTAAATGACTTTTTAGGGTTAAATACTTGTACATGACCTAACCCAAACCATTGCATCTCTTAATTAAATTATAGACCCCATAGCGTCTGTCTGAATGTACGCGATAACCTCAAAAACTACTGGATGGTTTTTATGCAGTCTTGCTATAGAGATTCACGTGGAAGGTTTAATATTTATAATCGGAACCCGAGCAAAGTATTAACGGATCGCTAGTTATAATTATTCGTGTGTACAATAAATAACCTATTGATGAATTTATAGTATCCCGAAAAGGTGCCGTTTTGAAGTGGACATACCCTAAAATAATACTGTTTAGGGAACACCCGACACAGATAACAAAGTGTAAAGTTTATCAAAGATTTAATATTATTGCAGTTCACACACCTCCTGTTATTTACAAGTCCGTTGGCGCGTAACGCTACGAAAATAAACGTAACACAACACACACCCAAGGCCGTAGTTGCATCTCAACAGTATTCACATAATAAGGACCGATAATTGCTAGTCTAGTCAATACATGGAAGACCTAGACTCATCTACGGTAAACTAATAAATTGCCCTAAGAACTATCTATGTAGGTACTATATTCTAGATCTAGACCGTGAACAATAATTGCTACTAGTACGTACGTACGTAGGTTAAATCTAAATAGGTCGTTTTTAGTATTTTTCTTTTTACACCATTATAATTATGTACGTTTTGCGAAGTCATTCGAATAAAAATTACCTTCAATAAATGTAAAATATGACCATAATTTTTTTTTGTTTCAAAATCTAATATCGATCTGTGTTATAACAAATATAAAAAGATACAATATTAAACAACTAAGGGTGAAGATTGATATGTTCTGGTGGTTACTAAAACCAAACTGCTAGTGGAAATATTGTTCCAAACACGTTTTGCTACGGAGTATGCGCCCAGATCTAACAAAGACATTAATAGACATTTATTTATATTAAATTATAAGTATGTCACAATTACAGCTAGTATTTAGTACTAACACAATCAGATCCACCAGAACTAGGTTGAAATTTCAGTATTTTTGCTCCTATACAAACCGGCCAACGTTTTATAAAGGTTAGGTTCTATGTGCATGATGTGAATAGCCGTAGTGGCCTAGAATATGTTAAGTATAGTAATAAATTCGACTTACACCATGAGACTCGCTTCACCCTCTTAGACGGCGGTCCCGCGTGGACCTTCGGAGGCAGCTGCGTAGGGATCCTTCTCAATGCACTCTGATACCGGAGCAAAAACGCGTGCACAGCGCATTTTATTGGCGAAGCCACGTCCGACGTAACCGACCCAGTCTTCCTAGCCCGTTTCTTAGCCGCTCTAGCCCCAGCCCTTCTCCTCCTCCTACGAGACTTCGTCACCTCACCCGCAGGCGCTACAACCTCCTTGCTCATCATCGGAATTTCAACGCGGCAAAACAAAATGGCGGATCTTAAAACTAATTCTTGTCTTAACCTAACTTAATCTAACTTTAAAATATGATAAATTATACGGTAAAAAATAAAATTAACAAATATAACGATCGATAAATCTACAAAGCGTCAGGGAGATGTCGGCAGAGCGCGGCAGGCTACGTAAACGCGACGCGGCGTGAGCTACGTAATACGTAAAGCGACAGAAAAAGCGGCAAGCGGCTTCGAAAATTAAAGAAAAAGTTTCACTTAAAATATCGCGGTACGCGCACGCTCAGACTGGTCTCAAAGACTAACAGACCGGGCCGGCCGTTGAAATAACTATGTACAACTACCCTCAAAATATTCATAAATTTGAAAATGGTTAAGAACAAAGCTCCTATTCGTCAACACGTTTGTTACTTTCTTTACTGATCTACCGTCAACAAGATATTTTGCCAACCGTAAGAATTCCATTGTTTTCCTATGTTCCTATGTTTTATTAAATAAGTATGTAATAAGGTAATCAAATTGTCTATAGAAATTACCTGTATTGAAGTTACCAACGATACCGAAATAAGGATGAGTTTTGTTTAATAGGATATACAACAAAAGGTGTTCACGCTTTCATCTCGTCAGGAATCGACACACATGTCCCTTTATGCGTTAAACACTACAAAGAGCATTAAGCTACAACAAAGTACAGAAAACGCGTCTTTGTGAGCTAGGGGAGCAAACATCCCTTCTGCTTCGCCTTGACCTTTGCACCCCTCAATGTCTGCCCCTGTGTTGCATATTTAAACTCAATTTGCAAATACAGTGGACATTTTAAAACTGCACATAAAAAAATTCTGAATGACCATTTTTAAAATTTTTACATGGCAGTGATGGACAAGTAATTTGTGGTTAGTATTATAAATGTCATCTGAAAATAATTATATTTGCATATTTATACATTTCATAAGCAATTTTTACAACTTTCGTCGGATAAAAAATTGTATTATTTTAGATCCCACATTTTCGCAAAATTATAATTATACGAAGTCTTTCGGTAAAGTATATAGGCGCATGTTGATTGGTTGAATTAACAAACGAAAAAATAGGTTAGGTTATGTTTATATAATTATGAAAAACTACGCTCAAGCCGAGCGCGCGCAGCTGCGTGCTGCGGCAGCGACCGCCGAAGAGACAAAAAGCCTATTCGAAGTTTAATTTATAACGCTGCAATTCAATTGAGATGACATGAATAAATCATTGCTATCAACCAATCAGAGAGCAGTGTGTAATTTTCGTTATTAAACATTAAATTATAAGCTCACCTGTTTGGTCAAACCGTTAAGATGCTTTGAATGAATATCCATTAGTTCATAAATTAACCATGAGAAAATGTGAATATAATAAACATTTCATTCATCTAGGATTGTTTGCCAATTTATAAATTTCCTAAAATAATCTTATATATAAAATTCTCATGTCAAAATCACAATGTTCGTTCCCAAACTCCTCCGAAGCGGCTTGACTGATTCTCATGAAATTTTGTGAGCATCTTGAGTAGGTCTGAGAATCGGCTAACATCTATTTTTCATTTTGCTGGGGTCAGCTAGTAATATATATATATTATTTAAAATAATATAAATTATCAGATCTTTTTATTGTTGGGTGACATATATTCTATTACTAGGTGGGTAAATTGGAATCATATTAGGATATTCTTCATGTTTAAGGTTTAAGACAAATTAATGGAGAAGGATACAAACTTAACCAACACTATTTTGTTACTAGGTCAAGCTTTAATATATGTCACATGATTTTATGAACAAAACTTTCCAAAGTTGTTGATATTATTAGGAATGACACTGGCAAGCGCAATGCCAATAAATAAGAGCTGAACTGAGCTGATATTGAGATTTAAAATGGCGTTGAACTGTGTAACATCCTTTTAAGTTTATAATTTTGTTTAACTTTACACTGGCAAACTGACGCTTCCAGCGCAGAATCCAATTACTTATAAGAAATTTTATTGAAATGAACTGATATTATTAGTAAAAAAAGTTGCCAATTATTTAAAAAAATGTCTTGAATAAATACATACCATTTTTGTAGTAATAACCACTGAACCATTAAATTATATGTCAAAATTGTGTCACCACCACAAACAGAGTAAACTGATGTTTCAAATTGTATTAGAAATAATTTAATCTTATATTTACATCCCTAACTACTAGTTACATTGAACAATACCTGTTGTCATATTGCAGTAGAGTATTTGACCTAGATTTTGATAGAATAGAACCAATGTAGGAAGTAAAAACAAATTAACATACATAATATTATATATATTCCTCCTTCCTCAGAAAAGCTATACTCAGACAATTTTTAGGTAGGATACTAGATCATTGCTTTAAATATTCAGATGCAGAAATTTCAACTCTGTTCATAAATCAATTAAATTAAAACTAAGTGACATACAAACAAATCCAAAATAGAGAATTGCAATTATTTTCAAACTTTGTATGTTTATTGTGTATAATTATATTATTTACAAATAAACAAACAAGGCATCTAGCAAGCTATGACTTGTAAACAAATTAGAATTTTATTGAGCTTTCACTATGTACAACTGGCTTGTTGTGACAGCAGAAGATTATTATTTGAAGCTAGAAATGCTAAGTCAGAGATTCTAGTATGATTCTTGGGATAGGAAATGCTACGTGTATTAAAAATCTAGCTTACCTTCATGATGGGAGCCATCCTTTTGGCTTTGGTTGGTAGATTTCTCCCTCAAAAAAGACAAAAGGTTCACAGCTGACATAGCTTGGAGATCTTTCACACAATTTTATTCAGTCTTCTCTCAATTTATATATCTTTACTAAAATTCTATAACAACGTATTATTTACAAAAGTGTTCATGAAATTACTCTATTACCTAGTATTGTTTATATCACAGACTTTTCGTTTCTCAATCTAAACGGTTCAAAACGTCCACGCACGAAAATACTATCATATATTTAAAACTCTAGATATAATAAACTTATTTACACATTAAAAACTAACGGTTATCTTCTAATTTTTAACAAATACGCTCTAGCGGTCACAAGGTACTCATAACTAAAAGAATTTATCAGATTTAGATGCAAAAAATAAAATATAGTCCGCCATATGCCTTTTGAAACGTATATAAACCTGAATGTTATGAAAGGTGTTATTATATCGTGCACTGTCATTGGATTCGTGCATATTTCTCACTTAGTCGGTTTATAATCGTCCAGTTGCCATTGTTTTATTTTTTTTGTAAACGCTTTCTGTGTGGACAGCGTAAAAATCATAAACACAAACCAATCAATCAAAAGTTTTTATATAAGATATCAGCTTGGATTTGGAGTAATTTTTCATTATTTTAATTATAATATGCAGAATTTATGATCTTAAAAATAATCAAGTGTAAGTCAGTAATTAATAATAGAAAAATGGGGAGAGAGGAAAGTGGAGGAAACTGTGAGGAAACACGACATCACTATCACCTTAGAGTATCTATCTATGGTAAGAATAGAGTGAGCCTATTGAATTGCGAACATTAGACACGTCTAAGAACAACATGACGTTTGCGCAGCGAGCATTCGCAGTCGTGGATCGAGCGCACCGCACCGACTGTCAAAAGTATAGTGATGGGATGCGATCGATTGTAGTCGATGTTTTAAAAAATATATATGTTAGTTGGGAGTAGGGTTTTTCTTCGATAATTTATATAAGATAAAAAAAAATACCGGCACATTTTTATCTTCTTATTTTTATCGGTTATGTCAGAATCTTACTACTATGTAACACCTAAATTAAGCACACCTTTCGTACCTTCGTACCGTACAGTACAATTATTTATATTCTTGTGCAATAAAGTATTCATAATAATAATAAATGTAACCACTTGAAACAACCAGAAAATGATAGAACTATCATTATAATTGGGTAAATTACTAGATGTTTTATATAATGAACCAGAGAACAAGTAAATAACATAATGAGTGTGTAACTAATTACCTAACAGAGAACCTAATTAATGTAATTTATCGATAGCTTTTTCCCCATCGGCACGCCCCATCTCTACCTGTCATTAAATATTTTTCGTTTGTCTATGATAGCCGTCCACGTTCTGCACAATGAAGATTTAGTGATAGGTACGCGCGCTCTGTTTACTATAGATACTCTAATACTCTAAGACTATCACGTATAGGTATCTTGGCAATTGCTTGTCAATGTCATGTCAAGTATACTACATGTAGCCAAAACAGAAATGGCGGATTTGTTGATGTGCCTCATTTGCTGAGGTGTTGCTCACGTTTTTCATTGAATGTTGTGTTAGATTATAATGCAAAATGTCGCTAAAGTGGACTGGTACGCATTCTCAAAGTGAAACCGGTATATTGCGCAAGAGTGAATTCAAAGAGAAGAAAGAAGAACTTTTTGTGTTCGGATACTCGTGCAAATTATTTAGGGACGATGCAAAAGCCCTACACATTGACCAAGGCAAGCACCTCATACCATGGATGGGGGATGATACGTTGAAAATCGACAGGTTCGATGTTTTTTACTCTAAGACTGTTACTGTGCAATAAATAAAGCTATAGTTAACAACAGAATATCTTAAATTTTTGGAAGACCCTAAGCTTTTCGCAGAGACTATTTGAAGCAGAAGACTTGAGAACGAGCTGACTCCGAGGCCTCCTGTATTGTTACGGTGACACGCCCCGGTGGTATGTATAACCAGCGGTTTGATAAGTACACATTCATCCTAAGACTTTGATATCCCAATGCTACTAAAATTAGGACTAAGAAGGTTTCAAAGTCCTGCTTTTATCTGTGTTGCAACAGCGACAGACCCTATGCTGTTTAAAGAAAAATAGTTTAAGCTCAATGTAAAAATACATTGAAATTGTAATCTACTTGTAATTCTGAGGAATGGTTTCTTTACACTTAATTGTCACTTTATTAGGCTTAGGGATTTGATATACATATGAGTGAAACAATTGGTCCAAAGATAACATTAAAAATAATACAATACAGGACAAAATAAACATTTCTTGAGTTTTGAACATAGGCAATAATATAGTTACATCATAATCGAGATAATGTACTTAAAGGCAGTGTTTTTAACAGGTATGATGCTAGAGGAGCTCTCCATGACCTGGGCATCCATGAGGCCCCGCAAGGGGGCTTCGACTGGCGTGTGGAGCTTACCCGGACTGAGCAAGAAGTGGAACAGTTGTGTGACGAGGAACGCTATCGAGCTCTGCACACGGATGAAGAGGAAGAACTTATGTATAAAGGTATGCCTATAAGTACATATACCCTAGGAGGAGGTCTCTTCCCATAGAGAAGGCTTAGAATTTGACTATAATTTGATTTAACAATATTTTTTAAAGAAAACATTATGTAACACAGAGAAAAAAAAAAGGCTTTTTCATTTTATTTTATTAAAACATATTCAATTAATGATGTTAATAATAAAAATATTTCAATATAATAAATAATTTATTCCAGAGACATGTATAAGCATGCACTATTAGATAGGTTACTTAAAATCATTAAAAAAACACATGTTTCAATAACTGTAAACCTTAACTTATTTATGTAAAATTTACCTATGCATTTACATTTGATCTTGATATATTGTAATTTACACCAAAAATCTTTCATGTTTATTATTATTTGTTAAACAATTTATTTCTCCGAAACAATCAAAACAAATATAGCTAGCCACTTCATCTAATGCTGAATTGAAATCTGTTGACATAATTAAAAGAACAAACAGCAGAACTTAATTCATTTCATGCTATGTAACAATGTTTACAAAACTAACTAATATAGTATAGCTATATTAACTATTATCCTTTCAGAGGAAGAACTGAAGAGACTCCACAAAGCTGGTTATGGCCAGGTTGGCTTCAACTATGATACACCGGCAGAACCATCTCCGACACAGCCCGCTGAAGTGGATGAAGAGCCATTTGTACCTGCTCCACTGTTCAAAGAGTTGATGCCTGTTGATATTGTGTTTGTGAGTGTAATTGAATATTGACCTAGACTCTAAAGAATTTTGTTACGTTTTCTGGCTATACAACCATAATAGAATTTCTGTCTATATCTACATTATACATCTGTACTAATATTATAAAGCTATAGATTTTGTTTATTTGAACTAGTGAATCTCATCAACTACTACTTCCTTGTTAGATAAGATAACCCATTAATCGAGGAAGCCTATAAGCTTTAGGGCCGCCTTGCGCTGTACGGTACCACTGAAAACCAGCGCTGTAGCCAGCTCACCTAGCTGCTACAGCATTATGCTGAGTGGAAACCGATTTACGTTTAAATATTTTTACTATACTATTTATGTTAAACTGCTTTTATGTTAATTTTAATTGTAATTGTATTGTGTGTTTATGACGTAAATAAAACTCTTTCTATTCTATTCTATTCTATAAGGCTTAAATACGTTGTTCCCCCGCGAAAATCTAAAAGCTCTGGAAACGCCGTGTCGTAAAAAAATGTGTGATGTTGTGTAAATGACCTTTTAATATTTACTAGTAACACGCTGCACTGCACATGGATATAAAATTATGCATTATAATGCTTGTTCTCAGTCTCTCTCTTTTAAACTGCATCAAAATTCATTACGTATCTTCATAAATCGATTGGAAGCAAATAAACATCGAAATCTTTGTATCCTCCATTGTATATGCAAGATATTCATATTTATTTATGTTGGTGTTAATTAATTTCAATAATTATTTCTCAGCCAGAAACTATGAAACAAAACGTTATAATTGACAAGACGGCGATGTTCATCGCGAACCAAGGCGCTCAGATGGAGATCCTGATCAAAGCCAAGCAGCGTGACAACACTCAGTTCAAGTTCTTGAATAAGGATGATCCATTGCATCCATACTATACAGCCCTGACTGCCCTTGTGAAGGCTGGCAAGTGGCCGCCGAAACAGCCCGAGGTGGAAGGTAACTACTGACAACATTAATTATTAGATAGCTTTTCACAGCGTGCTTGTGGCCTGAGTTGAATAGTCATGTGTTAAATAAATAGTTTTGGACTTATCAATAATCCCACAGCATCAGCTTGTATTATGGCTGTTAGATGACTGATATAAATAAATAAATATTTCTGGACTAATCACACAGCATCACCTTACCTCAAACTAAGCAGAGCTTGTACTTTGGGTGTTGTAGTATTTTTTTATTCATATTGTGAATACATTTATTGTAAATACATACTTAGCATACACAGAAAACAACCAGAAATTGTAGATCGTACAATATCTTGTCCCTAGCTGCGAATTGAACCGTCAACCTCCCACGCTTTAGGTGGACCTTCGCCCACCGAGCCACAGTAGCCATAATGAATTATACAATAGTAAAATATTTTTTTAAATCAATCCAGTCAAGGTATTACATGCATTCTAAAAAACTATTAATATACAAACAATATCATTTTGTTACAGAAACTCACCATCCTGAAAATGAGGAGTACCTCCATCCAAGCCTTGCTACTCCAATTATTGAATCTGTAAGTGTCTCATACATACAATAATCTTAATAAATATAAATCTCGTGTCACAATGTTTGTCCTCAATGGACTCCTAAACCAATCAACCAATTAAAATAAAATTCGCACACCATGTGCAGTTCGTTCCAACTTGAGAGATAGGATGGTTTTTACGGCGAGAAAAATTCGAATAATTTCCGGGAAAATTTTATACCCGTGCGACGCCGGGGCGGGCCGCTAGTAATATATAAAATAATGTGATAAAGATTAAATTTTCCTCAACCTTATCAAAATACATACTTGCTTGTTTTTGTATAAAAATCTATGTATGATATTGTTCCAGGCACCATCCATCCCCAGCATCCAGTACAAGCCGTCCGCGGACTGCGACTACACGATGCTGGTCTCCAAGATGCGCGGGGACGGCGAGCTGGCCCCCGGGGAGCTGCCGCCGCCGGGGACGGAGCCCGCGCCCGCCGCCGGCGCCGTCATCGCGCGCCCGCCGATACTCTACAACACTGCTGGTACTACAACATACAATCAGCGATAGATTTCTGTCCCATCTCTTCCCATAGACTCTGTAGAACTCGACCAAGATTAAATAGCCAGAAGAAGTACATAATGGAAAATCCACCTCAATATGATTGTAACTATTATGAATGTATTATATGAATTTCCCGCTGGAACTAAGTATTTTTTCTATAGCTTTCCTCAATAAATAGGCTATCTAAAAGTGCAAGAATTATTTAAATTAGACCAGTATTTCCTGAGATTGAATGCCCTAGTTCAAACAAACTCTTCAGCCTTATAATATTAGCAAAAAATAAAATTAAACTTACTTATTTTACAAATACACACATAAACGTAAATTACAAATATTTAAGTATGTTTTATAGCAACATGTATAGATACTTAGAATATAAGATACTTTTGAATAACATTATGTATGAAAATATATTAAAATTGTAAAACTTTTACTAAGTAGGTAGATTACAATGTCAAATTTCATTTAATAGGTAGATTAAATATCAAGAACGTAGAAAAATTAAATAAGATAATCAAAGGAACGGAGGGAGGTTTTGTCTGTTCACGTCCGTAAGTAACCCTCTGAATCCTTTCACGTGACCTCCGGGTGGTGCTAAGAACAGTCTCTGGTGGTAGGCTTCGGCCGCGGCTTGTCACCACCCTCCGGGCTGGGCCAGTGCGTAAAGCGATTTTTTCGTGGTCCTTCTAGGTCTTGATGTCCCATCTTAGACCACACCGTCACTGTACATCAGGTGACATTGTAGACAAATGAAGGCTTATCGTGCATTAAAAAAAATGCATATAATGTTCATGTGTTTCAGCCCCAGCACCCGTCGCAGCGACGCCCGCCCCCGCTCAGGTGTACCAACACTACCCACTGTACTACCAGCAGACTGTCCCCCCCGCGCCCGCCTCCGCGGCCGCCCCCGCTATCCTCTCCACCGGGCTCAGCCTCATGAAGAGCTACGACTCGGGAGACGAGCCCACTGGTGAGTGCTACTTTAAACCTAGCTATTGTGCATGTAACCGCAACGGTGACGTTCGCGGACATTGTGCGAGCGAAAAACTACCCCGTTTCACATTCTTGGAGCCCACAAAATTGTATCACGCATATTAGCCGCCTTATGAGAGAGAAACGCGGCGTCGCGTCGACGCCAACGGCTTTGCTGAGAAGAAAAATAAAGGTCAGTTGGTATAAGATTAGCAGCAAAAGTTTTCTAAAAAATTCATGCATACTTTATGTTTTTCTTGCAAACACTAACCCTCGTATTCATAAAAACTTATATTTCTGTCTAATACAACTGAATTGGCTAAAACACACAGTTTATTTTGCGACCATTATTAACATAAAGAAGAGTGAAAAGCTTTTATTTAACTGTTATTAAACAGATTTAGCACAAATTTATGTTTTTTAACCCCCGACCAAAAAAGAGGGGTGTTATAAGTTTGACGTGTCTGTCTGTCTATCTGTCTGGGACAACATAGCTCCCGAACTGATGGAGCGATTTCAAGTTAGTTTTTTTTTAATGAAAGGTGAGTCTGGCGCGATTGTTCTTAGACATGTTTAATGGAAATCGGTTGTACCGTTTAAAAGTTATGCGGGAGAGAGTGGGCAAGGAAAACCGAAACATAAAGTGTGTGTTTTTAGTGTGTGAATGCAATGTTACATAAGTTATAGACTATTGTAGCCTAGTATAGACATTGTCACACTCGCGCTTGGTAGGAAATGATTGGTTTTGTCATCATTATTGATGCCGCTGACCGCTGACTATCTAGAGGATACTCTAGATAGTGTTAATTTGCACACTTTATAACCTGCATTGCTCAAAAATCTAAATATTGCAAAACACAAAAAGGAGCGACGTGTAAAAACTATAATATGTTAGCGATTTCTAGCCAGTTTACAATCTTCAGATAGCCCATACATGCATTTATAAATATATTATTTATCTTGTTTTAGATTCAGAAGAGGAATCGCCAACTAATGGCGAAACCCTCCCTGTGATACCAGAGCCGCCAGTAGACGTCAAAGCTGTCATAGGTAAGCCATTATACTGAAACAGAAAAAACAACTTTTGTTAATACACTTAAAAGACCAAAACGGTGAAAACTTCATTATAAATTCCCATTTTGCTGACCAAGCATTATCATCTTAACTTAAAGTGAATACAAAATTTCAGGTTTATCTCAGTTAATCTCTCTATCAGTTAATTTTATCAAGGTGGCGCCCAAGCAAACTTACATAATTTCTCTATTCAGCCGTAAAAATACTCTTATTGGACTTGAACCTTACTTTTAGACTATTATCATGACAATACAAGTTAAAACGAAAATATGATTTACAGAGAAAATGGCCGCCTACGTGGCCCGGAACGGCGACGAGTTCGCGGACATCGTGCGAGCGAAAAACGACCCCCGCTTCACGTTCTTGGAGCCCACAAACGTGTATTACGCGTACTACAGCCGCCTTATGAGGGAGAAACGCGGCGTCGACGCCAACGGCTCCGCTGAGAAGAAGAATAAAGGTCAGAATAGCTTAAAAGGTTTTCTAAATTAAATACCTAGCAGATTTGTATGAAACCGCGCTCGCGCCCGCGTAACGCAGCGTCAGACCTTAATTACTAACAGACAAGCGTGGCGAACACCCTTATTATGATTGAAAGTATCCATGCAGTTGTATTGATGATGATGCCATTTAGATCATACAGAAGAATCCTAGAACTTTTCGGAAAGGATATAGCGAATAAAAACTTAAAAAAAACTGTGTGTCTTTGATTTAGACTGCATTTTTGAATTATCATGGTTTTTAACAATATTATGACTCAAAACGGGTAACATTCCATGATCACGGAAACAACACGGAAGTTGTTTCCGTGATCATGGCGCTTGCAACAGCGTCGAAATATCAGAAAAAACTCAAAAACCGTTAAATCATGATATGTTACCCGTTTTAAGTCATAATATTGCATTTTTAGAACTTATTTTAGACTTTATTTGCAAGAAACATATTTTACAAAATGTATTTTTCTTTCAACAGCTCCTGTATCATTCTCAATCAAGAAGATGAAAGAACCGGACCCGATCCTCCCAAAGCCAGCTCTACCATACGAATCTAGCTCAGACGAAGAAGAAGACGCGGAGAAAACTGACAACCCGGAAAAACAAACAAAAACCGACAAGAGTGAGAAAAAACCGGAAAAAGAAATTACACCCACAAGTACCATGCCTCCTGTATTAGTCTACAAGATGGACGGCCAGTTTGCTAACAGCCTTCCTAAGGTTAAAACCATTGAACCACTCAAATTCGTGGTACACCAAGCACCAGCAGAATCTAAAACCCTTGAAATCACTGAAAAGAAAGCAGATCAACAAAGAACCCCAGATATCAAAACAGAGGTAGAAGTTATACAATTCAATGTACAGAATCTAAGAGAACCTGTATTCAATACCGAGAAAGAGAAAATAAAAGAACCAGAAAAGAGTAAAGTAGAACCTGTCAAGAAAGAAGAGGAGATTAAAGAAACAGAAAAGAGGTCAGAAAAAAATGATAGAAGAGAGATAGACAGGGATAGTCCTAGACGTGAGAGGAAGAGACCCAAGGAAGAATACAGGGCTAAATCTGAGAGCAGAGATTACAAGCGGTCCAAAAGTGTGGAAAGAGAAAAGAGGAGAGTTAAAGAGAGGGAGGAGAGAGAAAAGAGAAAGAAGGCTGAAAAGGTTGATATGGAAAGTGAGATCATTTCGTTGGAAGATAATTCTGATGATATGATCGATTTGACCGGGGACCAGTCTGATTCCAAAGGTAAGTTTTTTGTTTATCTGATTTTCCATTTCGTACTTTTTTATTTGGGCAACAAAATGTTTGAAATCCTGTGGCTAAACTAAAGCTGGAAACAGTTTCCACAATGTCAGAAGAAGTGTAAGAAAATTATAAAAAAATAACAATCCATCTTTATTAAAAACCAAAGAAAGTATTACATAATTTACGCAGTCTTTAAGACTTTACCTGCTGTGCTAGTTAGAAACTGTGTTGCTGTAAGGTAATGTATACATATAAAATACCTTACAAAGGCATATAAATAGATATTACAGTCGAAAATATATATCTGTTATATAACTTTGAACAGACCAGAGACTGGTAGTCCTATGAAAAGTTAAAAAAGGGACGCTATTTGATTTTTAAAGTAGTAATTGCTTAAGCTCACATTTGTGAATAGGCGACCTCTGTCCACCATCTTCCAAAAAGGATGACTGTTTTTTGAAGTGAAACTTCTTTAGAATCCTTGTGATTTCAAACCGGATGCAACGGATATGCGACAGGTAAGCCAATCTTAAACGCTAACAAGGTTAACCAACGTTGCGCGACGCCAGTACTTGGATGGGTGACCGCCCGAACAAAATTTTTTTGCACAGTTTTAATTTTTATTGTTTTTTTTTATTTATCTCAGTCTTTTGTCGGTTAACTGAAGTTTCACATCTATCGTGTGTGAATCGCACACACAATTTTTTTTTCTGGTCATATAGCAATCAAGTCTCAGTACTTGACATGTATTAACAAGATATCTATGTTTAGGTGAAGCAGAAACAGAGACGGACAAAACCAAGCAGTTGGAGCGTCGAAAGCGCGCCGCGGAGTTTCTCAAGAAGGTCGGCGTGGACCCCGCCGGGGCGGCCTCCCTGCCGACCAACTCGCTAGCAAGTGCTATGGTAACCACATGCAGAATCTATAATCTTAATATATATAAATCTCGTGTCACAATGTTTGTCCTCAATGGACTCCTAAACCACTTAACCGATTATAATAAAATTCGCACACCATGTGCAGTTCGATCCAACTTGAGAGATAGGATGGTTATTACGGCGAGATAAATTCGAATAATTTCCGGGAAAATTTTATACCCGTGCGACGCCGGGGCGGGCCGCTATTATAATAATATGTATTAAAGAAAACCCCCCGATTAAAAAGCCCTAATTTTCTTAAAACTAAAACACCATAATATTGTGTGCACGCGATGCTCTTTCATTTGATACCCCAGTCGAGTATATTTGCAGATTTTCGTTTTCTTTCCCCACTCTCACCCCCATAACTTTTAAACGGTACAACCAATTTTCATGAAATATGTCTAAGAACACTAGAGCCAAACTCACCTTTCATACAAAAAAAAACTAAATTAAGATCAGACAGACACGTCAAACTTATAACTCCCCCTTTTCTGGTCGGGGGTTAAAAATGAATCGCAAAATGTGTTGTGTCGTTACAGAAAAGGGAAAAGGCTTCTCCCTATTCTCTCTAGACATCAACCGTCCTCCAGTCGGCTAGAAATCGGTCCAATTCGTTCCGCCATCTTTGTTTTGGTCTACCGCGTCGCCTTCTCGCCATAAGTTAGTTATAAGTTGTATAATTTTATGTTAATTTAATTTGTGTTTGGCTGCAAATAATAAAAATCTATTAATGTTATTATTAATTATTGTTTATAAATGTTTTATTCTATTCTATTGATTTATATTGTTGGTAAGAACAACGCCTGGACCTTCGAATATGAAATTTCAATAATAACCCGTGCTAAGCCGGGGCAGGCCGCTAGTACGTAATAAGAACCGGTGGGGTTTTTTTCCTTTTTCGTAATGTGGCCGGGAGAAGCCATCTACATTCTAGGTCTTCATGACCACATCGTCACTTTACATCAGGTGAGATTGTGGTCAAATGAATATATATTTCTTGTCAATCCACACAATCTTACTCTTGCTGATACGCGCTCTCCATTCGGCAACTATTCGTAACCAATCACACTACCTTGTCTTGTTTGGTTAAGTCGTTGTTAACCTGCGTTTTATCTCCCTATTTTCCTGTTTTTATCTCATGAAAAATCACTTAGCGTAGAACTCTCAATTGTTCCTTTAACAATTTTAGGAAACCATATATTTTCTTTGACCTAAGTCTTTGTTTTATAGGTGGACACACTGGAGTCAATACGGAAGAAGAAAGCCGCAGAGGAGGAGAAGAGACGCCGGAAAGAAAAGAGGAGGCGCCGCGAAAGGCGTGGTATGCTATATAACTAATGTAGCTTTATAATAGGCATACTGACTACATAAAAAATAGGTATTCTATTAACTCCGCCTGATAACCCGTCCAAAAACACTGGACACCTATTATTAGAAGTATTAGAAAGAGACAAACAAAGAGCGACAGGAGGAAAAGAGTGCAGGAGTGTACTTCCCCTGACAAATGAATATAAATAAAAACTACAATGAATCTGCTCATAGTTAAAATAAATATATAAAATAACTGATTGTAGATGCAAAAGGATAAAAAAAAACGTTCGTTTTATCAATTTATATGAAATATCAAAAAAAAAAAATATTCAATATGTGAAGCTGACATGCTTAATGATTACTAATACAATAGTGATTTTTACAATAAATGTATCTCCATGTAAAACACCAAGAAATGGTCACTGACTCAGCTATTTAATATGAAATAACATTAAATATGAGAGCGCGCTATAGTATCAAAGTTCCAGAGATGGGGATTTTTAAGTATAAATTTAGTAAAATCGCACAAAAGCGTTACATTACGCAAAACTTCAATTGGTTTTTCGTTTGCAAGAAAAAAGAAAAGTATGTGTATATATTATTTAAATATCATAAATGACAGACTAATTATTCCTAGGTCGCTCTTAAAATATAGAGTTCCATTTTTGTGAGACGAGCCATAAATTGGGGCTGTTTACTGATCGGGCATAACCCATATTGCAGGAAAAACATTGACAAACAAGGCAAGGAAAGAAATAGCAAATGTTGGAGGAGGCCTATACCTATAGAGGAATCTTTAAAAATGTTTTTATTATACATAGATTTAACAGTTTTGATAATTTTAAACATTTTGTAACATTTGATTGATTGGAGCCTTTTCTTTCCCATCTATCTTTCTCTTCTTCTCTGTCGTTACACTCATGACAGAGCGGTCGTGGTCACATTGAGGCATCATTTGGTGTTAGAGACGGACACAGCTTTCTTAACGATCGCCCGCCTTCTTTCTCTGTTTGCAGCTTGTTTGGTGCAGTCTGACACTGGACTTAATGTGTGGAAATTTGTGTAATGTTTCAGATTACAACGACGAGGCAGAGCGGTCACACAGGAAAAGTAAGCGACGGAAGAAGGGGTAAGTTATCATCATCATGAGCCTGCACCCACTGCTGAATAAAGGTTGCTATAGTCAGGCCAAACCGTACGGCCAGTCCCTCACAGGTCCACGTTTCACGTTTATTTCCTTGGACACATAGGGCATACATGTACAGGTCAACTTAAAGTTAATTTAAATAAAAACTAAGAATAATCAAGGAAGTAACATGGTCTTGACAGTTCGCTTAAATTTTTAACCCCCGACCAAAAAAGATATGTATAAGGGTGTTATAAGTTTGCCATGTCTGTCTGTCTGTGTGTCTGTCTGTCTGTATGTCTGGTACATCATAGCTCCCGAACGGATGGAGAGATTACAATTTAGTTTTTTTGGTATGAAGTGTGAAAATTAAGTTCAGTTCAGTTTCTTGTAATTGGACTCTGCGCTTGAAGCGACAATTTGCCAGTGTCTAGTTCAATAAAATTATAAAGTGTAAAAGATGTTACTCAGTTGAACGCCATTTTGAGTCATCTCTTGAAAATTAAGACTTAATTCTTTGTTTGCAGATCTTCTGATGAAGATGACATTAGCACATCTGAAGGGTAAGTAATAATAAATAAGTTAAACACATTATCCATACTTTTTTTTTCATTAATTGTTTTCAATATTAGATTTTAACAACTCCATAAAATTTGTAAATTGAACGCAAATCATACAATAGACATTATTACTACATAAAAAATAAACCTGTTTAGCCCGTCCAAAAATACTTCAAAATTAACTTATTAGTCGGACTAATTGTTTTTTTTTTTAAGTCATTAACCTCATTTCTTCTAATCATGACTAACAAATTATTAATATCACAGGCATAAAAAGAAGAAACGCAAGAAGGACAAGAAATCTTCGAAATCCAAAAAGAAGAGACGTCACAGCTCTCCATTCCAAGAAGAAGAGGAACATCATCCACTCAACATAGATCTAACCAGCACTCTAAAAGAACTGCGCACTAATAGTCCAACTAAAAACCTTATCATCCCCGATGTAGACACAAGAGTTGACTCGGAGTCTGAAAGGAGTGAGAGTGGAAAAGAGGACTATAGAGAGGAGTATGATTATAGCGATCAAAAGAAGGAGAGAAGGAAAAGGGAGTATAGCGAGGGGGAGTGGTCTAGTGATACGGAACAGGATTCTGTATCTGATGGCAGTAAGAGAGATCAAGAAAAATAGGTCGATGTATTTCATAAATTTCATAATAAAAACTGTTCAAAGTGACATGTCCTTTTCTGTCACTCAAGCTATCGTAAAAATAGCCTATGCCCTGATATGTTACTAAAGTAGTCTCTATATTAAATATTTTGAGTGGTTTAACCCTGCAACAAGGGTTATTATCCTTATAATGTGAAAATGTAAAAGAAAGACAGAAACACAATGAGAGAACGAGATATTTAATGTTACATTAATAGATAAGTAGAAGTAGTACAATGCAATTTGGTGTTTGAAAATAAAACTAATCCAATGTTAGAGATGTAAATGTACATGTACACATTACAAACATTTTTAAACATTTCTAAAGAGACATGAAAAAGAAAGGGTTTAGGTACAAAGTTATTATTGTAACTGAGCTCTTAATTACACATTTATACATGTATCTGTTTACAAAATACTGTTAGATAAATTAAAAAAATGTTACAATCTTGTCTGATAAATAGAACAATTCATTATAAGTACTGAAAAATATATCGACAATACTTTATTTACATGTAGAAATTGTACCAACTGTACAATTTTCATAAATTAGATACTTAAAATATTCATAATATTTGTTAATTTAAAGATTAAGATTCTCTTAGAGATTTCAAATCTGTTTAACCAAGAATTAATTCGGCACATTTTTTAATTTTACGGTTAAATAATATGTTATACGACCGATGAACAATCTATGTAAAAACTAGAGTACACGCGTTGCTTACTATTGCAGACCAGAGTTATTGTGTCTTAATACTAAATGATAATATGATATAAAAAGGGATCGCCGAAATATATGTACGCCTATGAATTACGAAATACTACACTAACCTGGATGATTCTTAGTCTTACTTTTATGTGTTTTTTGCGACAAAGTATGTAAAAATAATAAGAAAGAAGTTTTTTTTTGTAACAATTACAACAAAAAAAAACCCCTTTATTACATTATTTTTTGTTATTGGACTCTGCGCTTGAAACGATAGTTTTCCAGTGTCGAGTTAAATAAAATGATAAAGTGAAAGAGATGTTACTCAGTTGAAAGCCATTTGGCATCAAAAGAAACCCTATATTACATAAATGACGGAATATTTTTTAACACGCAGACAAATATAATTTTTTTTACAGCCTCAGACAAAAGTCGCTTGTGCATACAGCCACGTCTTCCGTTTTCTTCTAAACGAGGTTTTATTATCAAGTTACTTTTTCCTGCCTGAACGGCGAATTTAATTATCTATTTCATTGTATCTAACAAAACAACGTGTGCCGGTTTTTTAACAATTTAAATCATACGAATAACGGATATTCGTAATCGTTGATAACTATAATTAGATTAAGGGCCGATTTTTCAATCGTCAGATAAACAGTCAGATAGACTTTATTCGTCGAATAGCAATATTCATGGTTTTTCAATGGTCTGATAGTAGTTAACTGTCGAATAAGGTCCCTATCAGAGGAATAAAGTTACCTGATGCTACTTGAAGGACCAGATAAGGTTCTATCCCGCCGATAAGTTTGACGTTTAGGTTATGTTGTATAGTTTCGTTCGTTTTATTTTTGTTTGATAAAACCGTAAAACGACATAGGTTCTTCCCGTGATTTGTTATAAATGGTTGTATTTGAAGCAATTGACGACTTATCAATCGAGGAAGAACAAGAAATACTTATTTATCTATATCCTTCTGAGAGAAAAACCCGAACTTTACGAGAGAGGCCTGATAATTTAAACACATGGGACGACACTGAATTTTAGAGAAGATTTCGGTTGAAAAAAGAAACCATAGCCGACTTACTTTCATTGATTGGCTCAACTCTAACTTACTGACTTTAAATATTTCAAAAACGAATTTCATGACCTTCACAAAATATAACTACTCCCAACCTCCCGGTGATTACTGCATTCAAATACATAGACAGAATTGTGACAAAATAACCTGTAACTGCCCAAATATAACAAAAGTAACAACTACAAAATATCTTGGTATCATGATTGATCAAAGGCTATCCTGGTATGATCACCTCGAACTTCTAATGAACAGGACTAGAAAACTTATCTGGATTTTTAAATCTCTTCGCCATGTAGCTGATAAAGAACTCCTTAAACAAATATATATTAGCTTAGCACAGACAGTTTTAAACTACTGTATACCAATCTGGGGTGGTGCTACAAAAACAAAGTTTCTTCAGTTAGAGAGAGCTCAAAGAGCTCTTCTTAAAGTTACATTTCGAAGACCTTACCAATTTCCTACAGAGATGCTATATTCAGATATAAAAATTTTGACGGTGAGAAAGCTCTACATACTCAATATTGTTGTAAAACTTCATAGTAATTTAAAATATGACCCAACTAAACTTAAAAAGAGAAGAAAAGATAATGTAACCCCAAACGAGATAGTTCATTCAAAATTTGCAAAGCGCCAGTTTGTCAAACAATCTAATCATTTGTACAATAAAATCAATAAAACTTTGAGTATCTATAATCAAACAAAATGTAAAATTAAAAAGGTCTTGACGGACTGGCTCCTAACCCTTTCCTATCAGGACACAGAAAATCTTCTGAAGGTTATTGAATAACTCCCTGTTTTAATACTCCTACAGATACACACACACGAACACAAAAACAGATACACACACACAGACACAAAAACAAAACACCCTTTAATTTTTATATACCTAATATTTTATCATACTAGCCGTATCCACTTGTTTGTATAGTAAGATAAATATGTTTGTATTGTAAGATAAATATATATTAAGTCGTAAATAATATGTATATAATAGTTAAACATTCTTAATCATAGATACTCTCAATAGGCAAGAGCGAAACCCTCTAACACAGGTATCTCTATACTTAAAAGGGGGTTTCCGCTGTATTTATAATATAATGTATAGATTAAGTAACTGAAAATAAACTATTTTATTTTTTATTTATTTTATTTCATTGACTAATAAATCATTAGTTAAATACTGGTAAAAATAAAAGAAAGAAAAGTTAGAAGTATACATATGTAGTACATCTGAAATACCGAATTTTTTATTGAAAATCCACAACCTACTTGCAATATTATCACTGTCATTACGTGGTCTAATATTCTAGTCCAGATGTATTGGAGCATATTGCCAACACTTTATCTTCAACATCATTGATATCGGGGGCAGTAGAAGTTCGGCCACCTGTTCTATACAACTCCTGTCTAAGGACAGTCATCTTTTTCTTCGTAATTTTTTTACGCCTTAGTACTTTCATTTTAATGTTGTAGCCGTGCGTACTGCAGTTTCACGAGATTTCTCATTAAATGCTGTTGCAATTTTGGTCCATGCATCATCTTTGTCTTTGTTGGTTACGGCGTCGGTTTTCTTGTTTTCGATTACTGACCGATATTTGGTTACCAACTCGGTCAGTAAACGTACTTCTGAACTACTGAAATTAGTAGCAAGTTCACGTTTCTTGGATAATTCCATTTTCTGATTCATTTTTAATTCGCAAAAGATATTGTAGAAATAACAAGATTTGAACTGACTGAACTGTCAAATACAGTTTTGTTGCTATTCTTCACTAACACTTTGAATACAGTATCTGTGTATCTCGCTTGCACACAGATGGTGTGAAGTTGGTTTGGATAAACCACTGATAGTTATTCTCTATATATTAGACGATTGAAAATTTGAAAATACTTATTCGCCCGATAAACAGACAGATAATTTTATACGCTAAATAACTATTTGACGACTTAACTGAGGATTGAAAAATTGGCCCTATAAGTTAATTCCGTTATTTGAGATTCTTAAATTAATTTAAACATGTATGAAAAGGTAGGATACCTGAAATTTCTGATGAGATCGTCTTTTATTTTCAACATTCCAGTAAACCCTACAATACTAACTCTCCTCAATCTTTTCGGGTAATTTATCTTCAAATGCAAATTTACCAATCTACAACAGTAAAAATAAATAAATAAATATATACGGACAATCGACACAGCAACATCTAGCCCCGTGGTAAGCTATAAGCTTGTGTTATGGGTACTAGACATCTAATATACTTAATATATTTATTTTATTAAGTTATACATACATATTTTTTAGTGGCATACAATATTTGTCCAATCTGCTATAGTAAGCCGCGCGTTATATTCTAGGGTTAATATAAAAGCGCCTTGGAAACACCAATAGCATGCCTTATTAATTATTATATAACATGAAATCAACGAAATCATTAAAGGATTTTGTTTAATACTTTCGGAATAAATTACATTAAAGTATATTTTGGCTGTATTATTTTAATGCAGAATTTTAAATCCTAGTTTAATTGTCATTCAAATTTGTTTATGGATTAAACAGATTTGAATTATGAATGCAATTACAAAATCGTCATCATTAAATGTTACCAATAGACTAAGATATTTTTTGGCATGACTTGGAGAATATGGGTATGGCAAGTATTTAAAACAATATTTTTTTTTCTGCTTTGGACAAAAATGCATTTAAATATTTTTTAAATAAAATAAAATATCTAATTAACGGCAACATATTTAAAGGACACTGAAAAATCTAGTCTGTCATTGTGCAGTATTAATGACAATTACCACTTTTTTTTAAATACTTGCCATGGCCATAATTTGAATTGGCAACCTAGTAGGTATTATTCTCTTAATCATAGTATGCCAAAAATCATAGTATGCGAAGCCGGAACGCCATGAGCGCCGGATCTCAGCCTACAAGGATGTGTCGCCCGTTTCAAAATGATCTAAAGCTATGACAAATCTATGGGTCAGCAAGTCAGCAGTCCAATGGCCCGAAAATCTTAATTTATTTATTAACAGGTCAGGTCCGACCGACGACGATCGTTGCATTGTAAATGATGTTCTATTTCTGTCTTATGAACAAATCGGTCACCAAGTTATGTTGAATTTTGGCTATATCATAGAACCTGGGGTTCATACAGAGGAAAAGTATAAGTTTCTGAAGTATCCATAGATATTGTTTTGTGCATTCATAGCCGGCCACAATTAATATCGTTGAGCTATTGTGGCTATACGTAAGTAGTGGTCCTCTATAGTTTTCAGTCCCTCTTATTTTTAAGCCTTTCGCTCTTGGAACTCGGCATTGGAAGCAAACGGTCTGATGATTGTACTACTCATACAATTATCTGAATCCAAACCGCTACCGTAGTAATTTATTATTCTATGTCGCTACTAACGGTTTGGCTATAAATAATTGTGTGTGTGTGTGTGTGTATTTATCGTCCTGTGTCTAAACTAAGCCGAAACGTCCCCTAAGCTGATTCAAGTTCAACCTATTTTCAGATAGACCTCAAGTGCGCAGTAAAAGACCTTCTACACAAGCCGGGACCGAATGATAAGCGCAAACTGACGCGCTCTAATCTCTCTTATATCCCACTGCCAGCCATGCCGAATGCAGGGAAAGTACCTTAAATATTGATGTTTAAACATATTACTGAAAGAATACTTTACTTTTATTTTAAAACAATCAAAAAAGTATCATATTATGAAACCGTTCAACGCTACTAATTAAATAATAAACGCTCGTCACCGATGAAATGCTGAAACGACAATTTTGTTTCATATCACCTTAACCTTTGAGCATCATCGTGGGCTCATCTACTATCTTTATATACATATATAATTATTCTGTGAGTGTGTATGTCACTGAACTTCCCTCAAACGACTGGACCGATTTTGATGAAATTTTTTGTGTGTGTTCAAGGGGATCTGGGTGTGGTTTAGATTCACAATACGGTCAACTGGATATTGTTTTTTCAGACGTAAATAATAAAATAAATAAATAAATATTTCCGGACAATCTACACAACAACATCTAGCCCCGTGGTAAGCTCTAAGCTTGTGTTACGGGCACTAGATATCTGATATACCTAATATAATATACATACATATATAGATATTTTTATTATACATATTAAACACCCAGACCAAGGAGAAAAGTGCTTGCAGAACATACAAACAATTTTACCCTCGGCGTGAATCGAACCCGCTACCTCTTGCTCTAGCGGACATTCGTCCACCGCGCCACCGAGGCAGACGTGGGACAGGACAACGTCTGTCGGGTTATAGTTATATTATAGAATAAAATGACATTCATTTGGATTCACAATAAGCAGACAAAACTTTACAAGGAGACAATACAATTAAAGCTATGTATAGTTATAGGTACCTATTAGGTACCTATGTGTCGCTTGTCAGTAGGCGGTTGTTAGCGTCCGTGTAGAAGGCCTGTAAGTACCAACTGCACGTGCGAATAGGTACTCAAGGAAGCTATTCATCTCAATTGAAACCGTCTTCTGCATCACTCGTCTGTTTATTGTGCCAAGAATAGAAATCCTTGGGGGCTCGACACCGCTAAATGCAGGGTCTGTTAGTGACCTCCAAGTTGCAAATAGAATAACTAACGAAGGCTTTATGCTGCAATTACAGAATAAGTCGCTGGAAAAAAATTACAGCAATTTGTAGAATACCAATTCTGTTTAAGTAGGTAGGTACTCTCTTTCGCTATACACGAAACTAAAATAATTATAATGTCAAGCTGTAGGTATGTTTGATTAACTTTCGCGTGATAACAATTTTTCCGCATTGTGAATCCTGAATTTAAGTTAAATTCCGATTCAGTCAAAACCGTTTCAACGTCTATTTTTTTAAACATAAAATATTGAACTTCCCACTTTTGATTCACAGAACTTCAACAGTGCTTAATCTTTTTGTAATTTTGAGTGTGAAAAAGTTAAATTCATCCATGCATACTTTCTCGTTTATAATATTATAAAAAAAAACATAAGTAAGATAACCGATCTGTCATGTCATAGTCATAACAAATGATTTGTTTCAAATAAATGATTTTTACTAAATGATAAACCTCACTTTTTACGTTAAAAAATTTTTTTATGCAGAAAAATATTACGGTCTGGTTACTGATGCTATTAATCTTTATTTGCATAAACAAAAAAAAGTTATATTTTTGTTATAACTGCCTCTAGAAGTTTAGCAATAAGTATTGCGACGACTTTTAGCCAAAGAGATTTTTAATCTCATTTTAATCTCTTTACTTTTAGCAGACCACAAGTTCGATATGTGAATTGTGTTGGATATTATATAATTTATGTACCCAATGCTCTAGACACACGACGACACTGACACTCATCACAAATGTCGACAATAGTGTAGATTGCATTGCCACAACAATTGCAACTAAGTGTCGCGGCAGTGGACACACACAGACATTCGATGTATACATTGAGTGTCTAATGTAAAGTGTCGCCGTGTGTCCCGACCATAACTACTTTAGATTATTATGAGTAGACAACTTGACATTAGGTGCCATCCATCTGGGTTTTCTAATGTCGGAAACTTTAAAGATTATGGGGGATCTAGATAGCACGTTTGATCTACAGAATTTGCGCTAGGAGATGAGATAAACTGATGAGTGTTTGTTTCTTGATAAGAAAACGATTTGCTAGTGATGTTTTGCACAATGGCAATGACAGGCATTTGTATTGAAAACCTGTACCTACTTTATATAATAAATGCGATAGTGTCAGACAGACAGACAGAGTTGTCTGTCTGTCTGTCCGGCTTTCACGCAAAAACTACAGAATCGACATAAATAAAACTTGGTACACTGATTTGATGAGCCTAAGAAATGGATTTTGCGGTAAAATACATTATAACTCGGGTAACGGTAAATTATTCAGGTAGATTGCCTATTATGTATCAAGTACGAATCCGGGCATAATAGTTAAAATTTTCATTCATAGTATAAGTTGTTAGTGAGAATGAGTTAATTCAAATGTAAAATGGGATTCCGCTAGGAAATCGACTGCCTACCTTTATCCATATATGTATAACTACTTAGATAGTTTATAAATTCCTTGTGAACATCAATTTTGGAGGTTTTTTCTGTTCACGTCCGTAAGTGATAGGAAACCCTCTGAATCCTTAGTCTCCGAGTAGTGCTAAGAACAGTCTCTGGTGGTAGACTTCGGCCGAGGCTTGGCACCACCCTCCGGGCTGGCCAGTGCGTGAAGCGATTTTTTCGTGTTTCGTAATGTGGCCCTGAGAAGCAATCTTCCTTCTAGGTCTTCATGCCCCATCTTAGACCACATCGTCACTTTGCATCAGGTGAGATTGTGGTCAAATGAAGACTTATCTAACATAAAAAAATGCATAAAATTGCAGCCAGAGCGGTCCCCAACTAACGTTGCCTAACTTTATAAATGAAAGGTTAATAGATAGATAGAAAATACTTTATTACACACACACCAAACAAAGAAACAATACAATAAGAAATTGACGTAATACGACGAATTAAAAAAAATTACTTACTCGTTCAAACCAATTTTCCTACCTTGGTACATCATATATTTTTTTAGTTTATCATTATCTTATTTGTGTTAACTGTGCATTGTGTGTGAATCAAATAATGATTTCTTCTTTTGTTTCTTAATTTAATTTGTTTAACATTTTACAACTTTAGATTCTATTTTTGTGTGTAAATCTCGATGCCGTTCAAAGAATACATCTACTTAACAAGTTTCAACAGTATAGTTCTTATAGTTTCGGTTGTGATATACGGACAGACGAAACCATGAGGCCTTAACGCTGCAATTACAAGCGATTACAATTTAGTGTTTTTATGTAAGGTGTGTTTTGCGCAGTTGTTCTTAGACTCCGATTTTCATGTTTTATGAAATCGGTTGTGCCGTTTAAAAGTTATGGGGTGAAAGTGGGGAAGGATAACAGAAAGTCTGTAAATATACTCGATAGGGTATAAAAATAAAAAAGAAAGCGTCCACATAAAAAAAATATATGATTTTTTACTTTTAAGAAAACTAAAGTACCTACCTATAGGAATCGGTTTTTTTTTATTTTAAATTTAGATTATATGAAAAGGCGCCTAAGCCCGCGTAACGCAACGTCAGACCTAAGGGTCCCGTTGTTTGCCTGAAAAAGTAAGAAGTTAAGTTACATGGTAGTCATAGCTGTATCAAAACAGGGCTTCCTGACATCACTTGACACAGTTTCCTGGGTGTTTTTGTCAGTAAAACTACTTCAAATATGCACTGAACTATACCTAACCTATTGTTAATAAATGTAGTTTATCTTAAAACAAACAAAACCACGTTATTTGACTAAATTACCTCCGCAGATTCTATTAGAGGGATTAGACTAAGCCCTTTTATCAACGATAACAGAGTGATGCGCGGGCGCCTATAAAATGCCTCGTTTGACAGCGCGGGACTATTTGTATTTATTTCTTTGTGTATTGACTTGTATTTTGACAAAATGACGACTGTAAGTAACTTCGTATTACCTACTATAAAATTATGATTAATTTTAACACCTAGCCAACTATATTATAGTTTCTAATTTTAAACTGAGTTTTCGCGTTTACTACAAATCTTGTATACAAGAGATATACAAGATTTCAACATTAAGGGTTATTTCTAGACAAAAGCTCGTCCATTTTCTACTTTTTGAAAATATATTTTTGGTTTTCGTTTCGGAAATCACACGTATCCGTATGCACAGAATACGAATAAATCCGTAAGTATTTCTACGAGAGAAGCATCCCTATTTAAACCAATATATTAAGCAATTATAAGTAGAAATTATTTTAATGTCGTCTGTTTTTGTTATATTTCTCCTTCCTTACATAGATGTATGTACGAGAAGTTGTCATTAATAGATATTTATTTCGTAATTAGTCTTGAGACATTACAATCGATCTAAACTTCCAGCAAGGTCCCATCAGCCTCATCGACCCCTCCCAACTGTTGCGGCCAGAGGCCACATTCAACGACAAACCGATAGAGGCCTTCCGGGACTACTCGGTCGACGACAATGACCCTATCAAGGAACGCGTGCGCAGGACGTACTACGCCATGCATACTAACGTCACTGTGGATCTTGTTAAACGTGAGTAAAAGAGGCCTTCTGAGACTACCTACGGGTGGTGCTAAAAAGCTTCGACCGCGGCGGCTTGTCTGCACCATACCATTCGGACTGGGCCAGTGCGTGAAACGATTTTTTCCGGAGAAGCCATCTACATCTACCTTATAGGATTAAAAGTGCAAATAATATAGAAATATTACTGTTAATAATAATAAATCTAAATGATGTTTTCTAATTTTATTTGTATTTGGCTATATATATAAATATAAGAGCGCTTTTAATGTTGTGGCATTCAGCGACAGTCTGTACAAACAAATAAAACTTATCGAAGACGTGCGTGCGCAGGACGTATGTAGGTACTTGTTAAACCTGTGTATGAAACTATGTAAATACTTTTTTTTTTATAATAGATAGGCCTTCCTTTGACCACAATCTCACTTGATGTAAAGTGACGATGTGGTCTAAGATGGAGCATGAAGACCTAGAAGATGTCTTCTTTGGACCACATTACGAAACACGAAAAAATCGTTTCACGCTCTGGCCCAGCCCGCAGGGTGGTGGCAAGCCGCGGCCGAAGCCTTTCACCAAAGACTGTTCTAACTGTTATACTCCAAGAAAAGAACAATAATTTAACTCCAAGTTACCTATGTTTGTCATTTATTCTCTTGATTCGTGGAAAGTCTGCATTAGAAGCAGAATTTTATATTTATCCCCTCGAGTTCTCGATATCTATAGGTATACCTTCTAGGTCTTCATGGCCCATCTTAGACCACATCGTACCTTTACATCAGGTTAGATTGTGGTCAGATGAAGGTTATCTAACATTAAAAAAATATATATTAAAAGTCTGGTATGTAGCAAACAAATGAAACATTACAAACTGTTTACAACATCCAATTTCCACCAGTTGGGGTCGCAGGTTACCTACTATAAGTACTTACTTTGTTTAAACAAGTACCTACTCAGAGGACACTAACAAAATTTCCAAGGCTTTCGATTGGAGGAACGGTTACTCTTACTCAGTCTTTATATTAATTAGTCATTTAAATAATTAATAAATAATTCCGGTAGGTAGGTACTTATGATAAAATAGGAAACACCCAGACCAGAAACCAGAAATTGTAGATTGTACAAAATATGGTCCCCGGCGGGAATCGAACCCTTTATGATATTTTATATAAACATTGACACAGATTAGGGCACTTATCCTTTTTTTTAAATTCCATTCTTCAGACCATTTGAAGGGTGCATAATGCATATACCATTTACCTTACCTCCATAAAATAAAGCCATTTCTTCCAATATTCAAACTAATAAAACATTTTTTGCAGTTAAATTCTAATGATCAAATTAGTATCAACCATGCATTATTTTTTATATATTGCCCTTCATTAATTGGTTTCCTACTTAATTCATATTGTTGTTTAACAAGTTTTTATAATTATAGGTTTTATTAAGTTTATCGTCAGGTCATCTTGTTTATTCATTCTTATCAGGCTAGCTCATTCATTGTTTAAACGTGAGTGTATTTATGCTTAATGTCACATGTCCAAGTTTGCGTTTGTTACTATCGATAGCAATTATCTAATTTTATTTATATGACCTCTGTGGCTCAGTGGGCGAAAGTCCGCATGAGGCGCAGGAGTTTACGGATTCGAGTCCCGCCGCGGGACCAGATTTTGTACGATCTAAAATGCCTGGTTTCGGGTCTGGGTGTTTCTATGCAATTTATTTATTTATACTTTGTGCACAAAAAACAATGTACAGAGGAGGACTTTATGCTAGAAGCATTCTCTACCAGTCATCCTGGGCGTGCAAGAAAACAAATCAGGCACTATAAATATAAAACTTATTTAAATATGTATATATATAGGGTCAACCGGGGTTATTATGAGACGAAAACAACAACTTTGCAATTTCAGGCTTTGAAAAACAGTTTATATTATAACTGAAATTGTTATACTATATAATGGCAAGTTATCTCCCCTGTATTACTATCAATTTTCTAAAAAAGATTCAAAATAATAGACTTTTGACATAAAATATGTGTCTCATATTTTACCACCTCTATGGGGTAAATATGAAACATCGTTGTCCAAATATAATACTGCATACAATTTCTACAGTTTACGACTTATTTTACCGCTCGAGTTATCTTAAGACAGACAGGGGTAAAAATTATACAAAACAGCTTTGACAGTCTAAAAAATCTCATTATTTTTATTTTTAATATTAGAAAAATCAACGTTCTATACTTCTTAGCTCATTTTCTATGTCTTTGTAATGTTATTACTAGGTAAACAAGTACTTAGTTCAAAATGAAAACACTTAATACTACCTACTTGACTATTGAGTTCTCAATTAGAACACATACAAATACGACGACACCGCTAAGTTAAAATTTAAGTACAAAAATGAATAAGGGGTAAAATATGAGACAATTTCAAGTTAGTTAATAGGATACTTTTCTAGGTCAACATCAAACATAAGTGCCCCTCTTTTATTATTTTGATTTGGATTTGGCAGTTTTATGACAATTTCCTTTTTGTGGATCAAATAAATTATTTTACTAGCAGGATATGTGAAGAAAATCTTTTTTGTTCGTTTTAGGTAGGTAAATCACTGTTTAGTTGTCGCTGTCCTTCAATTTTAGCTATTTAATACTTCTTTGCATTTCTATGCTTTTTCTATAGCATCTTGTAAGTTTTTCTTACTATATTCCTTTGGTTTCGGTACGTAATTTCGTGGCATCGTAGTAATCCTCTCTAAGGTCTTGTCTTATTTTTAAACGACAGCTGTATTATACTTCCCGAAAGCGTGTCTCATATTTTCCCTAAAAAAGAATTCGTCGTCACTGTGCACTAGCGAAAGATAGACGAAAATGGCGTACAGCCCGCGCAAGGGCATCCCATGCAGCGCTGGGGGGCGGGAGCCCGTGCGCGTGCGGGCTACAAGCGAGCGTCAGTAAACAAAGTTTGTCAACACTGACGTAAAGTTTTCGCGCCAAATTAATTGATCAGAAATACTAAATTAAATAATTCTTGAACACTATTTGTAAGGATGACCAAAAATACATAACTTAATAAATACATTTTAAGGTTCATTTTAAACTGAATTTTGGCTAATAAAATAAGTTATTTTGAGGTCTTCCGTCTAAGTCTTATTTTTACCCGAAATATTGGATGTCTTATAATAACCCCGGTTGACCCTACTACACATAAAATGATGAAGTATTAATAAATACATTAGATAATATATAGATATTATATACCTAAAGAATTTATGTATGTATTAACAAAAAAATATGTATCTATGTAGTATATCAGTCACCTAACACCCCATACTACAAGCTCTGCCTAGTTTGGTGTTAGGTGATGCTGTGTGGTTAGTCCAGAAATATTTATTTATTTATTTACCTACCTATAATAAGTAACCTTAGTGTATGTACTAACTTTTGGAGTAAATTCACAGAAAAACGGGAAAACTGGCTGAAGTTCAACCACTTCAAGGCCACGATAAAAGAGGCCCTTATAAAGCTGAACGACCTGGTGGATGAGTCGGACCCTGACACCGACCTGCCGAACATCGTGCACGCCTTCCAGACGGCCGAGAGGATCCGCGAGGAGCACCCTGAGGAGGACTGGTTCCACCTCACCGGCTTGATTCATGATCTTGGCAAGGTTAGTTCGCGTAGATGGGGGGAGGAATTGAATAGTGCTTACCTACATTTAACCTATTGGTCTTTTGATCTACCGCTTACAAATAATAAATAAATATTCATAAATATAACTCCATCATATTAAACATAAAGGTAATCAAATACCTACTACAAATATATTTACCTTACACTTTTACTTCTTTGATTCTGCCATGTGTTATTTAATTTATATCATTTTGGCTTCAAAAACTACTAATTATTTACCTACTAAACTAACCTTTATTGTTAATTCGGTTTGACAAGTCTTAGTTACCTACTGCACTAGAATAAGTATCAGGTATAGGTTGTATATAAGTATTTTTTTCCTGTACCTGTTTCTATGCGTTCTTTCTGTGACAATAAATGATCTGAATATGAACCTGAATCTGAATCGTAGGTATGGTATAGAAAGGCACATTTCTTGAAATGTCTCCTCTGCTGAGCTTTTCCGTTTCTCTTTCGAGCTGGACTGGAACCTTCAATAATCCTTTTATTAACCGACTTCTTGTAATTAATTTTATCCTTAACTTTAAATATAAGACTGTTTAAAAAATATACCTACTTATCTACAATTCCCTCGAGAAAAAAACTGAAAAGTTTTGAATAGTCAGTAGGTATGCAGATATTTACATAACATTGATTTGTAGTGTTTACAGTTTAATTGTCGCGATAACCCAGCTTTTATTAGCGGAGATAAGATACAACGTAATATGATCATTATTTTTTTACAAAAACAAGATGTTAATGTGTTTTGCTAGGTAGGACTTTATAGCAGGTCTATGGAGCCTGATTACTGGAATAACAAATGTGGTCTATGTTAATCATTTTCTGGTTGTTTCATGTGGTTTTTTGTTTTAATTAAAAACACCGAAGTAATCAAACTTTAAAATGTAATGGGGGCGGTCTGGCAAGAGAAATTGAAGGCCTATTGTGCAAACTAACCCCCTTATGCGAAATAGTTCACTATACTTTATTATTCTATGCTATACCTATTTTTTATTTAAGATAACATGCTATCAGTCGTTTCCTTGGCCATCACATTGACATTTGTGTCTTGCATTAAAAGGTTACCATCGGACAAATCAATTTCAGATGGACGGATCAACTTACCCTGTTATTCTATATAATTTAGCTAGCTAAAGTATTGGTGTGTTTATTTGTGTGAAGTGAAATAATTGTGCTAATTCAGAACGTTTTCTGATATTATCACTTTCACTGAACCAATTTTAAAATTAACTTCAAACATATTTTTTGTAAGGTACTCATGTAACTTATGTTGTAATAGCTAATATTTATACGTAACTACATGCAATATTTGTTTGAATATGTTTGCCCTTTATTAAAAAAAACTGGATTTACTCGGGATTACTTTTATTGATAACTTTCTAGTAGTCCGAAACGTTGAAAGTATAGGTACCTATACATATAATCTGTCAACTTCTACGTGCGTAAATCCCTTTTTTTTAATGAATGGCAACAAAACGGTTTCTTGTAGGTACCATATCGGTAAAAACGAGCACTAAGGAGGTTACATTGCGCGTAGTTATAGAAAACCTAATTTCATATTTATAGGCCTTTTATGTAATTTGAATCTAAACAGGTGATGGCGTTCTACGACGAGCCTCAGTGGTGCGTTGTGGGCGACACGTTCGCAGTGGGCTGCAAGTGGGCCGACTCCATTGTGTATGGGCCTGAGAGCTTTAAGGACAACCCCGACACATACAACCCTAAGTACAAGTAAGTACTGTACCTAATAAATAAACATTGCTGGACAATCCACACAACAATATCAAACCCGTGGGTAGCGCTAAATTTGTGTAACGGGTACTAGACATCCGATAAACTTAATATAATAGACATACATTCATAGATTTTTTTAATAGTATACTTAATAAACATCCAGATCAAGGAGAAAGTTCTTGCAAAACGTTCAAACACTTCGGCGGGTATCGAACTCGCCACTGAATCAGTCTAATCATCATGATCACAATTTAAATAAAAATTGCTGGACAACCCACACCACATCTAGCCCCGTACTAAGCTCTAAACTTAAATGAGGAGTACTAGATATCTCATATACATAATATATAAATTCGTACATTGATTTTCTTATTATACATTTAAACCTTTTATTCTGGCGATTCCTATAGGAAACACGTGGTCCTTTAACATTACGCCATATGAAAATATATTATAATAAATGAATAGGCTTACCTTCTAATGCAAAATAGACAGGACGGCTGTCTAAGTTGTCTCTTAATATCATACCCAAAATAATGTCAAAGCGATGACAAACGAATGCTAACGATATTTTATGTAATATACGTTTAGTTGACTATTTCCTAAAAGGGGGTTAGAGTTGCTCAGCTTTCTATGGAAAGGGCTATGCTCGAGGTTTATTTACGAGATCAAATCAATAAATAGGAAAAACCTTCGGGTGCTGAGTGTGGACACGGATTACAAACTAACAAAACAAAGAAAATAATTACTATAATCTATCTAGGAAGGCTATGGGCTCCTTTTTACCACGAGAAAAGTTAAAAAAAATGGTCTACGTCGTGGCTTGAAAAGCTAGTTAATAAATAATAATGATTTGTTTTCCAGCACGAAATACGGCATGTACAGTCCCAACTGTGGGCTGGACAACCTGCTGATCTCCTGGAGCCACGACGAGTACCTGTACCAGTTCCTCAAGCACAACCAGTCTACAATCCCCCAGAAAGGGCTCTATATGATCAGGTAATTATATATTTTATCAACATTCTTCTATCGTTAGGTTATGTATATTAATAAAAAAACTAGTATGCTTATATAGGTATGCATTATTTTGGCCTGAAGGAGCACTTAAATACTTTGAGTTAGTTCAAAAGTAAAGAAGTGGCGGTCCTAAAATAATAACTAAAAATAATAGAAACTTCAACACACCTATTGTTGAAGTTTCTATTATTTTTAGTTTCTATTATTCAATATGCGTCGCTAACTGGTAGCCCCGACACTGTACACAGAATTCAGGTGGAAGGTTTGGACGTGCAAAGTTGGATCGAATGTCTAATTATAATAATAATAATTATTATTTATTGCGCACACAAATATAACACAAACATAACAATAATATTCTTAACACTATGCGACAATTGGCGGTCTTATCGCTCAAGAGCGAGCGATCTCTACCAGACAACCTTGAATGGATAGGTTCATCGGTCGCCTACACTGCAAGACGACACCGCCGTAACGGTACGTTCACACGGAGACACGATTTGCCGAATCTTATTTTCATCGGATCTGGAAAAACCGAATGTTGTATTCACACAGCACATCTTGCTTGGCCGTATCCGACGGCCTCGTATCGGGATCTCGTGTGAACTCACCATCCGGCTTCTATTAGCAAGAGCGCGCACAGTTTCAGCGCACAAGCAGCACGGTTTCAAGATCCGACAAAAAACCGAATCTACCCCTGCGTGTATCGTATGAACGCATGTATTGAATGCCCTATACCACTGCATCGGATCTGCATTTTGCAGTATCGCCGGATCGGTTTGTAGTCGCAAAATCGGATGTCAACTTCAGCAAGATTCGGTTTTTTTGTCGTGTCTTGAAACCGAATGCATGTGTGAACTCCATCATTGAAATACTTATGCCACTAAACCGAATCCTGCAAAAAACCGATTCGTTAGAGAAACACTCGACGCCGTGTGAACGTACCGTAACAGGATGATCCACGATTCTGACACTTTAGTTTATAAGATTTATATTTTTATGTATGTTAGTCCATAAGGTACCTATATGTTTATATGGGCCTTAGAGGCCTGAAATAAATGATTATTATTAAGACATTAAAGGGGATCTGTGTGGAAATATGAATTAATTATAGAAACTTACAGGATTATATATAACAAAAGTCTAATTATGTCTAATAGTTTGTTACTTTATTAATTAACGATAAAGGATCTAAGTATTTCAAAATATTTCACGAGACAGCCCATTTAACGAGAAAGTCTATTCGCTACTGTTAACAGGGCAAAATCTATAAAATATGGGTACCTCGGTAACATGACTTACCTATGTATACTAATTACAAAAATACAGGGTCATGCAGTTACATAAACCCGAATATCTCACGAAATACGTATGCTATCCTATTGAAACGAAGACTGCATTCAATTGAGTATTCAATTACACAGATATAAAGTAAAAATAAAACCGATGTGCACAATCTGAAATAAAGAATATTTTCTGGCAATAAAATATTTTTTGCTGTCGTTTAGCACTTTCTACATTAGCCACCATCTATGTAAGTATGTACACAGTTTCTTACAATAAATATTCTTCTTCTTCTTCTTAGTACTTTGTACTTCTTCGTATTGCCTACACGAGCCTTCTGACAGCTTCCACAGGCACCAAATTTCGGAGTCGGTGCTGAGAAGTACCTTCCCAATTCTCCACCAACCTTGACAACCACTTTAAAAAATATGTTATGAGAAGCTCAAGCTAATTATGTTTTTATCTCATGTCTTACTTTTCCAGTTCTAGAGATATTTCGTTATTTGACTGACCCGTTATTTTTGAAACCGAGTGTAGTTTACTAATAATGAACTACTTAATGTACATTTTTGCTTGTAATATGTAGTTAGTATAATCTATTTATTTCCATTACTAGATACCACTCTTTCTACCCGTGGCACGCCGGCGGAGACTACCGTCACCTCACCAACGAGAAGGACGAAGAGATTCTGCAATGGGTACTGGAGTTCAAGTGGGTATCTACCTATCATAGCTAAGGTTGCATATGTATGAACAACCTAGGAGTACTTAGATACGGTGTCAAGGGTATCTAAGTACTCCTAGGTACTTAGATAGATCGCTACCTAGGTGATTTACCACCAGAGATGTGCTGTACAGCAGAACTGTGAAGTAATATCACCGTTTCCACTGATACTAAGCAAAGTAGGCGTTATTTTATATGTATTTATAATAATATTTTTATATTTAGAATTACCTAACTAGCTGACGCAAACGTTGTTTTGTCAGATAGATAATAATAAAAAGATACACGAGTATAATAAAATTCAACCTTCAGGCAGGCGAAAGTCAATTGAACATACAGCCCCATTCACGGTGCTTTCAAAGCGGGCGTTTCTAGACTTCCAATTTGAAATCGCCCTTAGACAAAAACGGACGACGTGGCTATATGTTCAAATGACTTTTGTCCGAAGCTGTATGGTAAATTTACTTTTGCCTGCCAGAACAGCGAATTAAAAAATATGATTAGACTCATTCATTGAGCCCGAATAAAAAATAAATTAAATAATATATTATATTTGATATGTCCTTAGAATAACAACCACTCATAAGAAATAATCATCCAATTTGGAGCAGTAGTTCTGAAATTATGCGCGTAGGTACATACATTTCGGCGGTGATGATAGATCGACTGAATAATGCCAAGTTAAAATAAAGGGTTAAATTTTTCATAATAAAACTCAAGATAAATATCCAAACTGGTTATTCTTGTTTATTTAATTAAGCATTCAATAGATAATAAAATATACAAAGTTGTCCTTAATAAATTTATACTAATATTGTACACTAGCGTCCCGTCCCGGCGTCGCAGGGGAAAAAAAAGTTCCCGGCAATTTTTCCTTATTTGCTCACCGTTTAGACCTACCCTGGACTACGACAAACATTTTAAAACCAAAATCAGCTCAATCGTCCCAGCCGTTCTCGAGTTTTAATCAGACTAACGAACAACAATTCATTTTTATTTATATAGATATGAGAGCTAAAGAGTTTGTTTGTTTGAGCGCGCTTACCTCAGAAACAATCTACTGGACCAATTTAATAAATGATTCCAGTATGGACAGTAATGGACCATTTTATGGAGGAAGGCTACAGGTGCTTTTTACCGCGGGGAAATCCATAAAACACAAGCAACGACGTGGCGTGAAAATTTAGTTATCTATATAATCCCTTCGGTAAAAAAAACAAAACTAAAAAATAATTATAATTAGTTAGTAGTACATAGTGTAGTGTATGTAATTATTATATATCTCCTACGTTTGTTACTTGAACTTGTGGTGTTGCAATCAATTATTTTTGTATCGTATTGTATTGTTGTAGGTCGTCATTACCGACTTCAAAAAAATATGTTTTCTTGCAAACGATAAAACAAGACCATACCATACTATACAGTTCATTGACGTTATACTTTCGATACAAATTTACTAAATTTATACACAAGCCGCCAATTAATTAATAACAATATGACGTATTTTTATTTAATATTTTATAAATGTATATGCCGAAGATAAAAATCGTAGGAATCGTACGCTGCCTTATGATATTTAAAAATTTACTCTAGAATCGTTTGCCTACGATTTGCAGTCTTGTGATTTTATTGTAAACGTCAGAATAAATCATCAAATCTACAAACATTGTATCGGCAGATTAAAATTGTTTGACGTCTAACTTCAATGTTTGACGGGTCAGTGACAATTCTATTCCGCCATCTTACAATTTATTGGTTTGTTTATTTTATTATGACATACGAAAAGAAATTAAAACGTAGTGAGGACGCAAAATGGCGTTCAACTGAGTAACATCTTTTTTACTTTATAATTTTATATAACTCGACACTGGCAAATTGTCGCTTCAAGCGCAAAGTCCAACTACAAAAAACTGAAACTGACATACGAAAAATCGACCCTAAATAAATCTAGATTTATTATCGAGTATTATTGTTTCAGTAAATACGACCTATACACGAAGAGCGAGAGTATGCCAGACATCGAAGCCCTGTGGCCCTATTACGAGTCCCTGATTGAGAAGTACATCCCTGGGGTCTGCGAATGGTGAACCTCAAGCAGAACATGTTTATTTATTGCATTTGTTATTAATTTATGGACTGTGACTTATTTTTAGTCATATTATGCTATATAACTATCATTTGTAAATATTCACAATAAATTGGCAATGTAAAGATTTCAAGGTTGTTGTTTTTTTGTAAGGCTATGCTTGTAATGTTCCAACATAGGTTATTAATGCAATCAATCTCAATATATCATCATCATCATCATCACCCTATTAACGTTCCCACTGCTGGGACACAGGGACTTCTCTCTTGACGAGAGAGATTAGGCCTTAATTCACCACGCTGGCCAAGTGCGGGTTGGTGAATGTCACATGCCCTTCAAACTCTTCTAAAGTTCTCAGAACATGCCGGTTTCCTCACGATGTTTGCCTTCACCGTTAAAGCACGTGTTTAAAGCGCACATAAATTTCTCAAGAAGAAAAATCCAGAGGTGCGTGGCGGGGTTTGAACCCACGACCTTCGGAATGAAAGTCGAGTGTCCTCCCACTTTAGCCAACACGGCTTTTTTTATATACGGGGGTATATATCTCAATATATACCTATATATATATATATATATATATATGTTACTTTTACTTATAATATTATAACTGCGAATGTAAGTTTGTTTGTTACGCTTTCACGCAAAAACTACTCATCATGAAACTTTGCACATATACTCTTGAAGTAACATAGGATACTTTTTATGACGTAACAATAATTGCGGGTAACTCCGCAGGTCTCAGCTAGTTTAAAATTTAAAATAAAACCAGAACCTAGCCTATGTGATGTCCATAAAATGATTATATTATAGATTGAGCTGCTGTACACAAAAGTATTCAGCTCAATTATTTGTCAAAAGAACCTAAGTACCAGTAGATATCTAATAGGAATATTTCGAAAAGTCGTATAGGTATACATAGCTACCCATCTTGCACACACCCTGTAATGTTCCATGAGCAAATAATCAAAGGTTATCTACAGATCCTGATAATTGCGAATGGCAATTATTGTTATATTATTTGACGAACAAGGCTAAAAGCAAAGTGATAAAGTCTTTATCAATGTAGTGTATCCAGGGATACCCATTTTGTTAGGTAAATAAATATATTTGGACAACACACAGCAACATCTATAGGTAACTTTAGTTAGCTCAGAATGGTGGTATACCATTACGGGTGGTATTATGTCTAGCACTCATTCATAACACCAGCTCTGAGCTAACTATAGTTGTAGATGTTGCTTTGTGTTGTCCAAAAATATATATTTACCTGAAAACTATTGCGCATTGATTATTATGTGTTGTTATTTTTCAACCGTAGGATTCTCCGAGGCCCAGCAGCAGACGCTTTAGGCTAATTAAAAGAAATAAAAAAAGTTAAATATTTTAAAAGAAGCAGCGGAATAAGGCTTATAAATTAATCTAATTAATAAAGTTAAATCAACCAAAATTTCTATAGGTACTTTAAAAAATCAAATTTGGTGTAGGTACAACCATGCATTTTAATAGAAGACTTTCTATAGAAGATTCACTGGATTCTTCTCACATTGTTTAAACAGTTAACTTTAAGGTTACACTTTGAAGTCATTCGTTTTCAATAACAGTGCCTAATTATTGAATATTCTGCCTAATTTTCGCCATGTGATATTTGCATACGTCCACGAGATAACCCCCGTGTCAGAAACAAGCGATTATCCTATCAGGCGGCGATTTAAGACATGAACGAAGGTTGCACCCATCAGTACCATCTCGCCTCTGGAAGATATCGAACGAAGCGAAAAGCCAAAATGAAGGTTAGTGACTTTAAATTATTTTAATAATAATCTTAAAAAAAATTAATTATTTTTTTAAATAATAATATATATACCTTCTTTTTTACAAAGTGATAAAACCCCACTTAAAAGTTGAAACTAATATTCTAAATTTGTGTAGAAAAAAAATTAAGACGAAGTAACTTAGCTTACTAGCGAAATAAGAATTGTTGCGAATTTAGGAAACGAACACTTTATAAATCCATGATTTAGTTGGTTTTGTGTAAAGCAAGGTTTTTACAAATAAAAAATACTTATGTTAAACTAGCTTTTCACGTCAAGGCGTTTTCCGCGTTTTATAGATTTTCCCTCGGGAACAATTATTTTTTTTTATATAAAAGATTACCTCGATAAATGGGCTATCCAACACTGAAATAATTTAGGAAATCGCCCCAGTAGTTTAGTTCCTGAGCGCGTTCAAACAAACCAACAAAAAAAAACTTTAATTATAATATTAGTAGGTATCTAAAAATTTCGTCACGCGCTTGTTAGCATAGAATAACAACGTTTATTAGTAAAAAGTCATCCATCACACAATAGCATAACTACCTATTTATAAATATCATAATAATAAGATATTTATTTTCTCAACACTTATTACATAATTATCTCTAGGGTAAACATTGAAGGAGTGATCAGCGAATCACTAGTCATCAGTTATAAAGACGAATAATGCGAACCCACACTCGATGGGGTCTTATATAAAACAGTGTTCCTATGGCCAACTTCCAGCTCTTTTATCAGTTATACCTACTCTACGTGAACCTAATTGCTTTGTCACACGATTGGCACAATCGGAATCAGGGCAGCATCTATTGGGACAAGTGATATGAAACACTTAAGGTACCAAATAGTTAGTACTAGTTCCACACACATCTGCCTGGCAAGATTTTACAAATAATTAATTATGCAACTGCACCTCCCTCCCGCCCACTACACACTCCTGCACAAGCTTACTGGAAGATGAAATCGCACGACGGCCAAAAATGCAGATAAAACAACATCAGTTATAGACTACCTCTATTATATTTGGTTCCATTTAGCTATTTCCTCAAAGTGACACCTGAATCTATCAATTATTAAACACTTGTAAAATTAACTAAGATAAACCAAAATTCAGTCTATGGTCTTGTTAATTGACAAGCTAATCGTTATACTCTTAATTATCCTAGGTTCTCTATACCTCTATATACTGACTCAGTTTCCTGGTAAAATCAACAAATGCTTTAAAATTGAACCAAGCCAACTTGGTTACAATTTTATTTGAGGGTAGATGTGAAATTTCTAGATCTCCTGATTTTAAGAATAGATTATATTATTATTAGAAGGTTTGGGTTCAGCTCGGGCATAGACAATTAAGTACCTTATTGTCTGCTTTCAGATAAAGGCAATCAAAATATAAAATCACTACATAAGTGTTCAGCAGATAGTTAAATAAATAAATAAAAGTATTTTAGGAGTCTAATTCTCGCGCCGATGATATTATAACGAATGCGAAATATCAATCTCGAAAAGTCAATTTATTATTGATAACTTTTTTGATATTAAATAATTTTGTTTGAGATTGTTGAACAATTATTTTAATCAACCGAGAATATTATTTTAATCTACACTAATAATAATATTATAAAGAGGAAAGATAATTTGTACCTATTTTTGTATGTTTGTAATGAATAGGCTCAAAAAGTACTGGGCCGATTTTAAAAATTATTTCACCAATTGAATGCTACATTCTTCCAATTTGACATAGGCTACATATCATTTTGAAAAAAAATAGGGATTCTTGGTAAAATTTGAACAATGTAACCGAAGGTGTAGAAAAATTAGTCTTAAAATGTCTTTCGTCGAATGCGCTGCCGAAACTATTAGCGATAGAACAAAATAATGTACAACAATATTGAAGAACATCATAATGTCTACAAAAAACTCCGCGGTAGCATATGTCCAACTATTGTAGTTATGTCACTACAACAACTTTTTTCATTTTAAACATTAATTAAAATGCTAACCAAATCCAAACCATGCTATTTATCAGTTAATATTAATGCCTATTAAAAAAAAATTTTTTATGGTCAAGACCATTTAACTACCTATAAAATATTTTTTAAATTATTTAAATTGGACTTTCCATTCAAAAGATATTACGAATTAAAAAATTCAAAATTCGAATAAATAAAATTTCCATGTCACAATGTTAGTTACCGTACTTGACCGATTATTATGAAGTTTTTTACGCATATTCAGTAGTTCATTTTGCAAAACAACGTTTGCTGGGGTCAGCTAGTATCGAATAAAGGTTAACATCGAATCCGTCATAAAATTATAGGCGAATTGCCTTCCTGCTATTTTGTTATTTGGTACTTGTCTTATTTGTAATTAACTAACTACGAGTACCAGTTACCTTTCTTTGTTTCCGCACGTCAGTTTCTAGCAAACACATAATGTATCAGTGAACGATGAAGATAGACAATTCAATGTCTGTCTTCGTCGTTCACTGATTCTAGAATTCCAAGCTTAAGTCGAAAAAAAGTTGATAATAAACCACAAAACTTAATACTGCGCTTGCCAACCGGTCTGACAAGCGTGAGGAGTGTTGGCAAACCCCCATATTGTAATTGAGGGAGGCCTATGTCCTTACTAAAGCTAATCTAGGAGATCCAATAAAACCGTTCGGACTAAATTCAGAAGCCTGTGGGGGTCGCTATAATAATAATAATAATAATAGTCATAATAGTCATTTATTGATAATATAAATTATAAGTCACAATGTGGTTTTTAACGTGGTTTCCCAATGCCACAGCTTATTCAAAACAAAATAACTAATGTCATAATTATTATTAAATGTCAAAATCTGAAATACATTAACAATTGTAGCAACAAGAAATATAACTAATGTCAATTTAAAATTACTATTAACAATGGATACGAATGTCAACAATGTATTATTTTAATCTATGTCAAATAAATTGAAATAATAGATTAAATAATAATAATGTAAATTGAAATTAATTTTTTATACGTCCTTATATGTATATTTTCTTTATCCTTCTAGGTACAGTCAGCCTCAAATTGATATATCGTTTAATGAGTTTGCTAGCTAACTTTAATAGCTTTATTTGCATTTATAATTCTGAACACTTTGTCAACTTAGGTAAATATGAAACAAAAGAAGTGAAATATTTTGACATACAATATTAGGATGATTCCAGATGCTTATATGAATTTGGTTTTATGTTTTTAGATGCATACATAAATCCATTTGAAGTACTGACTGATTGTACTATTACAACAGCCAAGTCTGTTGCTCTGTGTCTCATATTTCTTTATTTTTATAAAAGTAAGTAATTTGGTTAAAAATATTATTTTTTTACTATTGTGACAAAGCAGACCTTACAGCAGCAATTTATATTATTATTTACTCTAATTTTGAGTATCCCTTAGTTCTTCACTTCACTTGCGTTATCTTCGTATTTGCTGTATAATTTTGATGTTCCACATTTGCACAAGCAACTTCTTAAATTGACAATATTTTAATATATAATTTAGCAGAAAATAAGCACTTTTAGTATTTTTAATTAATTAAAAATATAGAGAGCCAATGTTATCAATTTTATCATAGGCATAAGCGCCAACTGTCATACTTAAGACATTACATACCTATTTAAAATTTTACCGAAAATCATTCTTGGTTATTTTAATTCGTTTTAATACATTTTTAGTGATACTTACTATAGTTTCGTTTGTTACTGTTATTTATTTAGTAAGATTCTTTTGTTATTGATTTTTCTGACTATCTGTGAAGATTATAGTCGTAAGTCCTAACCCTTACAGGTTTTGACAATGCTTTGATTAGCCGGAAAATAAAACAAACAATGTATGTACCTACCTACATTAATTATAACGAAACCAAGTGTACCATAATTATTAGTTCCTATGGTTAATAAATGAATGAATAACTGAATTACTGAAGTCACCATAACCGTTTTTACAGTTTTTACAGGACCGTGTAAACCTCATAGACCCATCTCTCCTCCTCCGACCGGAGCTGAAGTACGACGGCAAGCCGGTGTCCGCCTTCCGCAACTATGACGTGGATGAGAAGGACCCCATCAAGATGCGCGTGCGCCGCACTTACTACGATATGCATACTAATCAGACTGTGGCCTTTGTCAGAGGTAATGCCAAAAGGCGTAGCGTAAGACTTACATCTACCTTCTAGATGGAAGGCACTTGAATGCTGCGGGTTCACGGGGGATGTATGCCGCGCAAAACGGAAATAACTGGAAACCTTTGAAGGCTTATGTCCAACAGTGGACATCCAGCTGAAATTATGATGAATGTCAAAACATATACACAGGTTTATAAAGCCAAATCTGTTAGGTCCCTTAGACACGGCGTACGACCGTCATTCATTAAACGCAGGCGATGCACAGATGACGCGCGCCGAGTGAGATATAAACGCAACCTTGTAATTGTAACCCAAGCAAATAGAGTGATCGTGAACCGCGTGAACCGCGCATATACTACTTACTACCTACGAGTTTCTAACGATCTTATCGCGTTTGAATAAAACCTACGCAAATCAGGGCAGACAACAGGCGTTCCAGCAACGCTAGTCTCCTGTGCATACTAGACATCTTAAAGTACACAAAATGCCATCAGCATAGCTAAATAGATAATATGTGGATGAAGGGTAGAAGCCATTTACAGAAGACACAACTAGCTTCGACTCGAGCTTGTATTACGGGTACTAGATATCTTAAAAATACTGCCAATTAAGTAGGGTCGGGCATCAAATTTTTGGGTGATAATGGAGGGTTGCTTATTGTTTTAACCAGTAATTTGATATCCAACAGCGAAACGCGATAAATGGATGAAATTCAACCACTTCAAAGCCACGATCAAGGAGGCCCTCATAAAGCTGAACGACCTGGTGGATGAGTCGGACCCTGACATCGACCTGCCGAACATCATCCACGCCTTCCAGACGGCCGAGAGGATCCGCGAGGAACACCCCGATGAAGACTGGTTCCATCTCATTGGACTCATACACGATCTGGGGAAGGTGAGGGAAACCGGCTGTTTTTGCTGGGAGTTAGGGGCTAAATATTTTGTTATTATACAGAAAATAGCAATAGCCGCTATAAAAAAAAATCGTGCAAAGAAAATGTTATATGGATAGACAATGCTTTTACTGAAACTTAAAATCATTTTTATGAAGTATGCCTTTCTGGCGCGACGACATCGTGGACTTCGCCGGATCTACATGGACTAGACTGACCTCGGAAAGACAATCATGGAAACTGATGGAGGAGGCCTTTACCCAAAAATGGGTTTCCAATAAGAGATAATAAATAATTCAATGCATGATTCATAATATAATTTATATATAATTTCATAATTAGAATTTAATTGCAAAAAATGTTTTTAACCCCCGACCAAAAAAGAGGGGTGTTATAAGTTTGACGTGTCTGTCTGTCTGTCTGTCTGTGTGTCTGTCTGTCTGTCTGTGTCACCATAGCTCCCGAACGGATGGAGCGATTTCAATTTAGTTTTTTTTGTATGAAAGGTGAGTCTGGCGCGAGTGTTCTTAGACATGTTTCATGAAAATCGGTTGTGCCGTTTAAAAGTTATGGGGGTGAGAGTGGGTAAGGAAAACCAAAAATCTGTAAATATACTAGTGTGGGGTATCAAATGAAATCGCATCGCGTCCACATTACAAAATATTATGTTGTTTTACGTTTAAGGAAATCAAGGCAAGGGAATCGGGGGTTTTTCTTAAATTTAAAATTTAGATTTATATAAGTTTGAATATTGGAATAAATGGCTTTATTATTATTATTATTATGCCTTTCTGCCTTTTTCTTCTACTTGCATCCGAAGTGTTTTATAGCACGCGTAATTGTGCGGCTATCTCTCTCTCAAATCTCCAAAACTCCAGTACATCATGGAGTTAAGCTGGGTAGGGCCTAGATATGCATGGGATTTATGCAAAATATACTCCGGAGCGAGAAGTCTGTGCAGTCCACCAACAAAGGAACACAAACAACAACACAACAAGGAAGTATAAACATCCGACAACTAGACAAAGACTAGACCAAGGAGAAAGTGCTTGCAGAAACATACAAACACTTTGGTCCTCGACGGGAATCGGTCTCTCTTGCGCCGCAAGCGGACCATCGTCCACCAGTATAAATAATCCGTTTGTAAGTCCTTTGCTTGTACCTAAGTTTGATACCCTTTTATTGATTTTGGATATCTCCTGTAGGTGATGGCATTCTACGACGAGCCTCAGTGGTGCGTGGTGGGCGACACGTTCGCGCTGGGCTGCAAGTGGGGTCAGTCAATCGTGTACGGTGATGATAGCTTCAAAAACAACCCGGACAGCTACAACCCGAAATACAAGTGAGTAGACTTTGATTGTAGCATTATGAAGGTTTGCACAAACCTGGACGATTGCTCTAGAAATATTTTTGTAAAAATGTTTTTCTTTATTGTTCCATAAGATTTAAAATGATTATGCTTTAGTAAACACAGGGCTGGTTTTCAGAATTGCCGACAAAACAAGAATGGAAATAAAAATATTGTATTTTAATAGCTTTGGTCAAATTTATAGCAAATAGATAAACTATTGCTTACTTTTCTTCAACGCTGATGTTAAAAAACGAAAAGATCATCACGGATTAAGTACCTATATCTATTCTATAAATTTAATATTTTGTTGCAGTACAAAATACGGCATGTACACACCAAACTGCGGGCTAGAGAGCCTGCTGATGTCCTGGGGCCACGACGAGTACCTGTACTGGGTGCTCAAACACAACAACGCCAAGTTCCCTGCGAAGGCGCTGCATATGATTCGGTATGAAAACAAGTACATAACTATAGAACGATATCATGTTTTTACGAGTAACTACTCAGGTCACTTTTTTCTATTAACCGCATGTTAGAGGTATATTGAAATGGTCGGAATACCAGGAAAAGTACCTATTCATAGTATCGAACGTGATGTATGTGATATATGATTAAATTACTAAAACAACTTTATAATATAAGGGGTTGGTGAAAATGTATGGATGTGAGTTTTATTTTTAATGCCACATAAAAATAAAAAACCTTACAACTACTCTGGGTAAAAGCCTCCCCTCTATCACGCTAACTCCCTCCTCCACAGCAGTAATATAGTTTTTAACATTTCTTGGTAAAAAAAAACTCCTAAAATCAGTAATTTTGCACAAAATGAGTAGACCATAAGAAATGATTATTTACAGGTACCACTCTTTCTACCCATGGCACGCCGGTGGGGACTACAGCCACCTCCTCAAGCCTGGAGATGAGGAGATCATGAAGAACGTAGTAGAATTCAAGTAAGTATCATAATCTCTTCTATCTACTACATCTAACTACTACATAAAACCTCTAAGCCCCAATTTCACCATTGGCTATAAACGCGATCAGATCGTTGTACCGCATATCTGAGATCAAATTGACATTGTAATTTTTCAAAGGTTCTATAAAACTCAATTTGTAGCATAAAATTATGAAATTGGGGCTAAATGTAGGTTTTACGAAGTTAATAAAGTAAATTATGCAACTGTATAAATTAGGCCTTAAAAACACCGGCCCGACGGTGTTTTAAGATTTGCCCCTCATTATTAATTATTACAACCGGCGTAATCGAATTCTCCTTGATGTTTGCATTCACCGTTTAATGTCAAGTTTTTAAACTACAAACATATTTTATATTTTTCTCTGCAGCAAATACGACCTGTACACGAAAAGTGCGGCCATTCCCGATATCGAAGCACTGTGGCCCTATTACCAGTCCCTGATTGACAAGTACATCCCTGGCGTCATCGAGTTTTAACCCCAAGATTATTTTAATAAGAAAGGCCTGTTTCACAATCTCCGGAAAAAGCATCTGGTTAAAAAATAGAGGTGTCAAATCTAGTCATCTGACAACTGTCCTTGGCTGAATGACAGATATTTAAAAATATTTAAACCATTGACTATTTTCCCTCAAGCAATTGTTTATTATTTTCCGTTGACCGCTGGAATATTTTTTATTAAGGTATTACTTAATTTTAAAACCACTTTTGGTAAACTTAATGTTCAAATTCACACATTCGCATTGTCTATTGTCAAATGCTGTTCAATGTTTATGTAACTTTTAGTAACAGTAAAAAATAAAAAAGCGTAGATACTTTTTTATAATAATATAAGATAGATTTATTTATAATATGTATAGATATAACAAGAGACTCAACATATAAGGTTTATACATACATCTGCCCTTTTTATGTTTTAATAATGATTATCAATGTCAATATTTTTTTTACATAAATTTACTAGTGTTATGTCATTTCTAAGTATAATTTATATTAGTGATAACAGTTGCGTAGTTGTAATTATTTTTTTCTGTTTTCTTATCGTAATTGTAAGGTCAATTACTGATAGTTAGGTTTATATTTAATGTAAATATATTATAAATAAATAGATTTTGATAACCTCAAAATTATATTTCATTGATATCTCCAACCTCTGGATTTTTCTTCTTGAAAGTTAATGTGCACATAAACATGTTAAACGGTGAAACATGGAAGAGTATAAAGGATATGTGACATTCGCCAAACCCCATTTGGCCAGCAGGTTGGCGTATGTCGTCGGATTAAGGACTAATCTTTCTCGTCCAGAGAAAAGCTCCTGTGTCCCAGCAGTAAATAGAACCCACACCCCGAGAAAATCTGATTAAAACATTTCTCAAAATATCTTTATTATTATTTTTAATTATGGTAATAATATTGCTGCCGGTTTAAAGGATAATAAAGTAAAACAAAACTTCATTAAATCAGGAACTTTATTTATCGCTATATTTACAAAAATACAAACATCTCAAAATATAATAATATGAATTAATTATCAATTATTACATGGTCAACAACCGAAATAAACGGAACACACATTTCATAACTAAACATAGTATAAATTAGACAATTTCCTCAGATCTTCTAATAATATAAATAAAACTAATAGATGTGATTTTTTCTTTGTAACATCAAAATTCATGTCAAATGCAAGGGAAAGTAGATATTCAGTAGTTACCCAAAAAAATTATGTTTCATAAGGCAACTACCAGAACAGTGATCTAAATTCTTGGGTCTCCTAAAATAATAATAAATAACTTTAACACGTTAATATGGGTTAAGGTTAACTCAAAACGGGGAAGAAAGCTTACAAATCAACAGGTAACATACCAATGTTACCGGTTATTTTTAAGCTTTTTTCGATATTGCGACGCTGTCAAATCATGGTATGTTACCCGCTTTAATTCATAATATTGTTAAAAACCATGATAATTTAAAAAGTTATTTCACTATAATGTTTGTAATTAGTGCTTATTCAAAAGCTGGAAAAAGGCTTACGGTGTTCGGGCTAGATAGTTATTAACGCCACAGCGTTGCCCTTGTTTTTGGATGTATCCCGCGGGACAACAATTATTTCCTTGATAAATCGGCTATCTAACAGTGAAAGAAGAAGAATAATTTACCACGGACCAGTAGTTCTTGAGATAAGCGCGTTTAAACAAACAAACAAACTCTTTAGCTTTATAATATTAGCATAGATAGGGGATGTTTTGTATATATAAGGGAATTTGATAACTACTTGCAGCATATTAGGAGACTAGATAAACGGTATTTAAGTAATTAGGTACATGAGAATGAATTACAAAATACGCTATACAAAACACATTCAGATGTTAGTGAATAGTTTAAATTAATTTTAACATACTGTTTTAAATTAACGGTATAGATACGGTATATAACGGTTGATAAACGGTATTTAGGTATCTAGGTACATGAGAGTGAATTACAAAATACATACAGTTAGTGAACAGTATTAAATTAATTTTAACGGTTTTTTTAACAAACAAAACAAGTAAGTATATAATTTAGACTGCCTTATGAACTATATTTTTTTAGTATAGCAAAACAGTTCTGCCGGCCGAAATACACATAGGAATAATTAATATTTAAAAAGTTAGTAGTCTTTCACGGTTTGTCCCAGTACAACTGGGACATCGTAAAAGATAAATCCCATACGTCCCCTTTGTTGCTCACTCAGCATTGCCCTTTTTGGACCGGAGGGGACAACCGGGACATACCGGTCTTTAACGAGATAATTATATTGATAGAATAACATGTTCCTAAATATTTGTCTTTTACGCAAAACTATGATTTTATATAATGTTGCTTAGAGTTTTAAATATAGAAATGTAATTAAATGCATATATTTCGCGATTAATGCTCTGATATATTGGCGAATTTACATAATTTTTTCCCTTTATCTAATGAAAGCTTATAAGTCTAAGTAAAAAACAATTAACTCCTTTTATCATAAGGAAGAACTACTACACTAGTAATAAGGTCAAATTCTATTTCATAATCACATTTTCTGGAAAAATACCTAAAATTAGGTAAAGGACTGGTGTACAAATAACTTGGACTTAAGGTATAATGCCAAAGCTTATCTCAATATTGATCTTAGTTTTTTTCAATCTTGAGTTATCGTCTATATGTCTCCGAATAGGCATGACTATATAAAAATGAAATTCTGTATAGTCTGTTAGCTCTTGCAAAAATAATGGGCACTATTTTTATCAATTCAACAAGAAAGCGCAAAATATAGAGCATCAATGTTTCGGAGTGGCTTCTGACTGCTAAATTCACAAACAAATCGCACGAAAGCGTTACTACAAAAGTTCAATGCACTGTAAAGTCATGAGTTTTCATTCGAAAGAAAATAGAAAAGTACATTTTTTTTAACAATTTAAATATCGGACTAATTATTTTTTTAGTCATCTACCTATTTTACTATGTATTAACAGTAAGGGTTTATCTAGAGATGATTGAAAAGACTGCCCTAAATATATTGTTGATACTTTTAATCATATTGTTATAGCCGACAAATCTGACTTTCTAAGAATTCAATCGAATAATGTATTGAGACGAAATAAGGCGATTCAAGACCTCGACCCGATGGGTCATCCATTAATCGCTTTATCGATTCTCAAAATATACAAAGTATATATAGTATATAAATAATACAAAGAATATCTTCTTAATACCTTCCAGCTGTTATCCTTTCTCAACTAATCCTACATCAGTCTATAAAGACGGTTTTTCATCACATCATCGTTTCCTATTATATCTACCTACTAACGGCCGTAAGTATGTATTCTTATACTAGATAAGATATCGCTTCTATTTCAAAAGTAGTTGAAAATCCAAAGTTATAATTCACTGAACATTTAAAATGTCGCAGAAGTTGCTGATATTTTTATTTAAGTACATCTTGGATGATTTAATTTGTTTTACTTCATTCTATTACATAATACATACGTCCGGAATAAGTTAAAGATTACTGCATCTAGATATAGTTTTAATCTCAGATTACAAAAGGCTGATGAGAGATTATTTTTTTTCAGTATAATGGAGTTAGTTTTACTTATTTGCGTCGATATTAAGTTAAGCTACATTTCATCTATTTATTCTTTGTTTGGCAACCTGAGGCTTTTGCTTAACATTTTTCCAAAAGCAGGCAAATACATTTTAAAGGATATACTAGTTTAAACAAGATTATATGAAAATATGTCTAAATTTCCTTACTCCACAAATATCAATAAGGTATACGTACCTACAAATAAGAAGACACGATAAATATATAAAAATATATGAATTTAGCGTACAAAAGCTACCACACATAGGAATGTAATCAACAACCACAAATCTTAAATTTTTCTCTAACTTGCATTAGCATATTTCGCATTCAAATCGTACAATTACTAGCAAAAGCTTAAGCCACATCGTAATCACAATTCCTACACCGTTTTTAAGGATTTCATTTTCTCACATACATAGTTTATAAAAGACATGTTGAACAACATAGTAATTTTTTTTTACTTATAAGAAAAGGTTTGGGTCTTCCTTTTTAAATTTGTTTGTTTTTGTTATAAATTGCTGAACAATAAATTAAAAAGCTTTTATAATTATATAGCTATTTCTATAGGTGTTTCCATAAATTAAAAAATGATTTTATAAATATGTTTAATTTGACTGCTCAGCAACTTTTGGAAACTGTGCACCGGTTAAAATAACTATCGTCGTGCAAAAAAATAGGATATTTAATAAAAATCACAAATAAAAAAAGATTGTATTAATTATCAGTCGCACTCATTTCATACATTTACCTACCTAGCATCAAAAAATGGCCGGTTACGGATAACTCAAATATCAAAATATGTTTTAACCATGATATTAAACATAGGTAGGCTCCTGTTAAACCTTCGTAGAAGCTATTATATAACCGTGTATGTATTGTAATACATAATATAGTGTGTATTGTAGTAATCTACAGCTGTTACCTATGTTTCGAAGTGTTTGTATACGCTGGTTACATAAGCCATGACTTGCTGCCAATCGGGGCGTTCCTGTTGGATCATGTCCTGGATATTCTGTTGAGAAAAAATACTTAGTTTTAACAAGCTGCGTTAAGAAAAATATATTCCGACCGCGTGTTAACTGTTTTTGGGAATTTGTACCGTCTTTAAGCCTATTATGTGATAAAGCAACTTTAAATCAATATAGTTCCTAAACGGTCAAAAAATGTTGAAAGAAAACTAATAACCATTTTTAAAATACCTATTCAACGATACCCCACATAACATAGTTTGTTGACTTCAATTTTTTAGTTAGTCGATATCAGAGAAATATCGGCCCTTATGCTACTACTCGAGTTCAGAAATATTTTTAAGAACAAAGGAAAAAATATCTATTTCCAATGCCAACAATTCAACGATAGTTTGTTGACTTAAACTTTTTAGTTAGTTTATATCAGAAAAATATCGGCCCATATGCTACGTATTTCTCCTACTACTCTAGTTCAGAAATATTTTTAAGACCAAAGGTAAAATATCTATTTCAAATGCCAACAATTCAACGATAGTCTTAAATTTTTTAGTTAGTCGTTATCAGAGAAATATCGGCCCTTATGCTACGTATTACTCCTACTACTCTAGTTCAGAAATGATTTTAAGACCAAAGGAAAAATATCTATTTCCAATGCCAACAATTCAACGTTAGTTTGTTGACTTACATTTTTTAGTTGTCGATATCAGAGAAATATTGGCCCATAAGCTACGTACTACTTCTCCTACCACTCTTGTTCAGAAATGATTTAAAGACTAAAGGCCCAAAAAATATCTATTTCCAATGCCAACAATTCGCGATCTACGTTATTTTTTTACGAAATGCGTATATCAAATTGTTATTACGCTTTTCAGCTGATTTTGACTATTCTAAACGTTCATGACAATTTGTCGTTGCCTGTACAAGATACTCACGAGTGTCGTGGGAATGCCCACGGATTCCGCAGCCGCGAATGCGACGGAGAAGTTGGTGCGCTTGTCGTGCTGCGTCAGGGTGCTGTACGGGATGCGCTCCTCGCCGAGGTACGAGTGCAGTAAGGCGCACAGCGCTAGTCCGTCGTTCCATGATGAACTGTCAAACACAACAAAAAATTGCAATGTTGCAACAGAAACATACTGGGGTTAAGGTGTCTCATGGATGCTAAAACGACTGTGTAGGAGGGACACATAAAGTACTAATAGTTGGGTGGGCAGGGCCTATTTTAGACAGGGGTCAATATTCTGGTTTAATAAACTTTATTATTAAAACACGTGCTTTAACGGTGAAGGGCACATCGTGAGAAAACCAGCATATTCTGAGAATTTTGACGTGACGTCTTATAAATTGGTTTGCCGGGTGACACTTCAAGAAACTGCGTTACGCTCCGCTCACGTTATGTTAAAGTGAAAGGCACGCGTCCCTTCCACATAAATAAATGTTTTAAATTGTTACTATAATTTCATCCTTCTTCCTACTATACGAATGAATATTCACATTAAAATTATTTTACCACTCAAAGTCGTTGTCACGTAAAACTTTCGCCCGTATACCGACTTTACAGGCAACCAATTTTTTAAGAGTTTAAAGGACATGTCATTTACCATCCCACACTTGGCCAGCGTGGTGAATAAAGGCCTTATCTTTCTCGCCTAGGGAGACGTCCCTGTGTCCCAGCAGTGGGAACGTTAATAGGGATATTGATGATGATGAAACTTTATTCCCATTTAAGAATATACAATTCACTTATAAATGTGACTTACATACTAACTTAGGTACTTGATTATTTCGTGTTATATTATGTTGCACAAAACTCTCATAAGAGGGATATTTTTTTAACCCCCGACCAAAAAAGAGGGGTGCTATAAGTTTGACGTGTCTGTCTGTCTGGGACATCATAGCTCCCGAACGGATGGAACGATTGATTTCAATTTAGTTTTTTGTGTATGAAATGTGAGTCTGGCGCGAGTGTTCTTAGACATGTTTCATAAAAATCGGTTGTGCCGTGTAAAAGTTAAGGGGGTGAGAGTGGGTAAGGAAAACCGAAAATCTGCAAATATACTAGTGTGGGGTATCAAAAGAAAGCGCATCGCTTGCTCATTACAAAATATTATGGTGTTTTACTTTTAAGGAAATTAAAGCATTGGAATCGGGGGTTTTTCTAAAATGTTAAATTTAGATTTATTACAGCGATAAAATCCAAAAACCAGGGCAACGCAACGCCGTGGACGCCCTGTACAGCTGGTGTGCTTAATAAGTGCATATTTGTTTATCTTATATATAAAATTATCGTGTCACAGTTTTCGTTGCCATACTCCTCCGAAACGGCTTTACCGAATTTTACCAAATTTTATATGCGTATTCAGTAAGTCTGAGAATCGGCTACTACCTATTTTGCATTTTGCAAAAATAAAGTTTGCCGGGGTCAGCTAGTAGGTGTATAAGATGTTCGAACCTGAAGTTGGTGATGTCAATGTTGTTGTACCCTAGGGTCTTCTGCTGGCACCACTTCAGAAGAGCGTTGCGTTTCGAGCCCCCGTTCTTCACCTGCAGCGCGTTCAGGGGGTCCTTCCTCTCACCTGCACACAATTTGTTAAAGTCAAAGTCAAAGTCAAAACGTTTATTTCCTTAGAAGCATGGACTGGACAGGTCAACTTAAAATTAATAAAACTAAATTGCTTAAATAACAAATATCAAGGAAATAACATTGTCTTGACAGTTCGCTTCAATGTTTTATACTGAGTTGAGAAGCGAGTAGAACAACAAGAAGCGAATAGAACAACATTAATTTTCACAATAGGTATAGGTAATATATCTGATCATCGATTCTTTAGAAGGATAAATTAGTTAGAATAAGTTTTGATTATGTCACAACATTAACTTAGTCACTTTTGGTGTGTTTTTAATAACATTCATGCACTTAAAACATTCCTATAAAGATTAAATAGACCAGAGTTCCTATTAAAAAAAAATTGTACCTATGTGTCTTATCTTATCTTACTACTGGGAGTGTGAATAATAATCGGTGTATTATACATACATATCTTCAGCCATTACATGTCCACCGCTGGGCTGGAGCAAACCTTATAAATATGTACATGACGTTGACATACTCCACACGCTTGGTAGACGAGCGCAGTGTTCCAAGAAGACAATGTTGCCCATAGTGTTGCTAAGCTTTTAGCGATAAGGCCGCCGATTGTACCAATGGTAGGTTATGCTGTTTTCTTTGTAATTGAGTTCGTAAAAAATGGTGTGTAATAAAGTTGATATCTTTGTATCTAAGTTTCAGTGGAGGTAGGGGAACATTCCAACGCCGATGCCCGCGGCGAACACACATTGGAGGTAAATTGTAATAATGTATACCTATCTAAATATTGCATCGTTATAATGTGTGTGTATGTGTATGACTCACAGATATCCCCATAGCTGTTCCGCCTCACGAAGGACTCCATGGCCTTCTGCTGCAGCGAGAGCGCGCGCCGCTCATCCGGGATGTTGGTCGCAGGTTCTATGCGCCGCAATGTTACAGACAATGTAGCAAGCGTGTGTGTGCTTGTTTGTGCCAGATTTTTGAAGTGAAACTTCTATAAAATCGTTGTGATTTCAGACCGGATGCAACGGAAATACGTCAAGTAAGCCAATCTTAAACGCTAACAAGGTTATGCAACTTTCCGGAACGCCAGTACTTGGATGGGTGACCGCCTGAGCAAAATCTTTATGCACAGTATTTTTTTTATTCATCTCATTCTTTTGTCGAATTACTGAAGTTTCACTTTTACCGTGTGTGAATCGCACACATACCTTTTTTAATATTCATATATTTGTTTTCTCTTTGATTTATAGATACGAGTACTACTATACTAAGACTCTTTTATAGTAAAATTTTGAGTCTAGAAACATTTACAAAGTGATTTACCTCAATTAGATTGAACCTGTTGAACTATTTAAACATATTTGTATAGAAATTAAACAAGACGCATCTTTTAATTGAACATAGCTCACAGAATATGAACCTACATCTCCGATTACCCGCACTTGGCCAGCGTGGTGAATTAAGGCCTAATCTCTCTCGTCAAGAGAGAAGTCCCTGTGTCCCAGCAGTGGGAACGTTAATAGGGTGATGATGATGATGATCTCCGATTATACGCATCGACGTGCTAGTCAATAGGGTAGAACGACTAAAAAATAATAATTAGTCAGTCATTTAGATTACTCAAAAAATGAATTACCTACCATAACGGCCTAACTTTTGACATTTGAAATGCATTAGTGATGCCACCTATATTTTCTGCACGTTTTCTATACATATTATATATTAAGTAACTTAAATTGAGGATATACTAAAAATCTGACACAAACGAGCCCCGCAAATGGAAAAAATGGATAAAACACTTTCAGTCCAAGCAGTTTAGCAGAAATGAAAGTATTTCGAACAGATAATGATCCCTTACCTTGACAATGTGAGATAATATACAGATAACCGAATACCAGAGCAGTAAAAGGGGTATACCTACAGTACATTAGTGCAGATTATTTTATTTTTTTATGGGAAAAAGTTGACAAATATTAAGACGAAATATTATGTTAATATTGATGTGGTCGCGGTTTCGACTATACACCTGAATAGATGTTTTGCATTGAATTTTCCACAGTTGACTGATGTTTCATTTTGAGTTCAATTTGGACTGTGTTGGAAATTTTGGGCAAAGTCGCTATTTCAAATATCAGTAACAACAACCGACTATAAGTTCGCCAAATACTTATTTATTTAATTGTAGTACATATTTAAAATAACTGATATTTTCAATAAGACGGAAAAATCAGCAAATTATAAAAGATTATATTAGTTAGATTTGTATAAACTAGAAATTCAACTTAGCACGGGCTAGTTATGTCAAAAGCTACATACATCGCTTTGTCATATGTGACTGAGCGATATAGCTCTATATTTTAACCATTGTCTGACTTAACTCGGCGATGGCAAAACAGGTCCTATCCTAGTTCTGTCTCATATCCTAGTTCATTTTCCAAATATTTTCTTAACATTAAGGAACTTTTGATTTACTTTTTCAAGGCAAGAATATAACTGTAGTAATCTTAAACTAGTGACAACATTTTTTATATCCCAAGCAGGTTATATTAAATAAAATAAAGAGGATATAATTTTCATGCAGGCTTGTATTAGAAAAGTGTATTGTATCAGTTAGTTCAGCACACAAGGTTATTGCTAAGCGCTTCTTTCGTTACGCCATGCTGTAAAGCAAACATGCAATTACACGGATTTTAGGGTTTTTTATTGTTAAAAGTAAGAGTTATAATAGCAAACTGATTGTTTTTCTAAGAATATTGGAAGAAGTTTTTTAAGATGAAACTTTTATTAAGAGACCGAAAAAGAGGGAGCTATAAATGTGACGGTGTTATAAGTGAGCCGTTCAAAATTTAATGGGTGTAAAAGTGGGGAAGATGAACCGAATATCTGCAAATATGTATACACGAGTGGGGTCTCAAATGAAAGCGTATCACGTGCACGTTAAAATAATATGATTTTTTACTTTTAAGGAAATTAATATATTGGCTATTTTTTTAAAATTTAAGTTTTAAATGAATTATTCCACTTTCCCCATGCGATGTAATTGATTGTAACATCGGTAGCCGTGTCGGAAATTGTGCACTAAAGGTAGACTCACACTAGACCATACCGGGTGCGGGATGGGCAACTAATATTACATAGGTATTAATAGCATATTTGTCAGTAATAACTGCAATCGCTAATTTCCAATGAAGTCACGGAAGAAAAGCACTATAACAATAACCTTTATAAGTGGTTTCCTAAACCACCTATAAGATAAAGGCTGATGCGCTCCTGAGTGATTTAATAAATACATAGTATTTTTACTGGTTATTTATGTTTAATATTTTGTTATCTTGGTGTTTGTGTATTATTTTTACATTTTTGTTATGTGGTTGAAAATAGTGTATTTATTATTCTTATTTCTTGGCCCGTTCCCGGTACGGTCTAGCGTTACTCTACCTTTATAACACTACATATATTCGTTTTTTTTTTAAGTTAGTAATTATAAATATGTAAGATAAACCATTTACCAGCTTGTATAGGCGAGGGGCGCGGAACGCGTGTAGTGGGCGGCTTCGCGAAGTTGGTGTTGGGCAGCCCGTTAGTGGGCGGCGGCGGGGGCTCTGTCAAGCCGTTCTTGATGCTGGCAGCTGTGGGCACCCCGACCGAGGCTTGCACCTAGCAAAGTAAATAGAGGATAATTTTGGGGTGGGTTTGGCAAAGGTGATGTTGGTTGGTGGATAGCCCGTTTGTCACCGTCAGACTGTTCTTGATGCTGGCGGTAGTGGGCACACTGACTGTGGCTTGCACCTTATTGTTTTAAATAGAAGATAAGTACCATGAATTGTTGATGAAAATTTGAATGATATTTAATTTCAAGTATTTAAATACATTTATCTTTACATTGTTTGGTTTGAGCCTATTTGTACAAACCAAAGACCGTATGAGTGTAACAATTCATCGAGCGCTTCGGCTTTTTCGGCATCTCAACAAATAGCAGAGAGCTATGTCATCATCATCGCCCTATCAACGTTCCCACTTCTGGGACACAAGGACTTCTCTCTTGGTGAGGGAGATTAGGCCTTAATTCACTACACTGGCCAAGTGCGGGTTGGTGAATGTCACATGTCATTTAAACATTTTAAAGTTCTCAGAACATGCCGGTTTCCTCACGATGTTTGCATTCACGCACGTGTTTTTTAAAACGCACATTCATTTTACAAGAAGAAAAATCCAGAGAGCTATGTACTCGTATTTGCCCACAACGGAATGTTTTACGTAGGACACACTCGCACTCGCAGTGAACATTACGCCAAACAGGGGCGCCGAGAATTCGTGTAAATGTTGCATACATATAAATTTAGCTTAAGATTACGATGTGGTATGATTTGAAAGTTACCTGTGGCCACTCGGTGACGGGCGTGGTGGCAGGCGACTGCTTGGCCGCCTTCGCAGCGTTCTCTATGCTCTCTATAAGGGATTTCACAGATAGACGTGAGTCTTGTCTGCTGACACCTATGGAAGGTATACGGTACAAAAGTGTAAATAGACATATAGTTATTTACTTTTGAACTTATGTATGGCCTGAGGCTGCGTAAAGGGGACGCTTGCGCGGGTTCAAACACAACCAGCGCGAGGACACGCGACTGAGCACCTTTGTATGAAATCGAGCCAGCGACCGCTTTACGCAGCTTAAATCATGTAAGTAAGTGTATTGATATATCGGACGTTTAAGAAGACATTGTTGTAGGAACAACAAGACATAACATATTATGCTTGTTAGTTACGACAACTCTGAAGTTTAGATTGTACAACATGTTTTATAATTGTTTATTTTAGAAAGGGCAGTTGTTGCATGCAGTACCTACTGTGCATCTACAGATAAATAACTCGCAAGCGCCTTTTCCCGCGTAATAATAGATTACGAAAACTAGTATTTTTCCTTTACTGGGACACATAAAATTTGATCCAAAACGAACAGAGCGCGCAAAAATGGATTTCCCGCGATACGTAGTAAGAGTAAGCTAAATTACAGTGAAGTTTCATCGAAACCATTCAATAGTTTTCGCCTGAAAGAGCTACAAACAGTCACAAACACTTAGTAGGAAGTGGGGATCAACTGATTTTTTTATACCTTTTGTTCTCCTGTGAGAAGCTGCTGTAGCCATAATGTCTTGTAAAGATGCACTAGTCAAAAGTGGCGGGGGCGGCGTTTCTTCAGATCTAGGTGGAATTGCTGAAATAAATAGGTAACAATCAAATAAAATAATTAAATATAGTATTAATCTTTTAGTGATTAGGATCTTGTAGGCTCTGAGACAACGCGATACATGTATTTTAAATTATCAATATCCTTGATTCAAGAAGGGTTTTTCAATATAATGTTATACTAAAAAGCAAAGTATCCAGTCTTGTTTGACTTTTATAACTCTTTGGTGTATTTGTGTTAATGTGTATAACTCTTCGCACACTAATAATTTCGATAAACATAAAAAAACTCAAATTTATTGCCAATCACCAGATGGAATACACCAAACCCATTTCAAGCCTCAATTTTATATTTGCACTCCGTGACCTGGTTTGCTTTTGGCGCATTCGGAGTGATTTTTCATAAACTAATAACTATATTGAAACTTTAGGTTAAACTATTTTTATGTAGAAAAACGGTTACGAGAGGATACGGCATCTTAATCTATATCTGCACAAAAGAGCTGGAGCTGGAGCTTGGAGCTATTCATATCAGTTCAATTTCTTGTAATTGGACTCTGCGCTTGAAGCGACAATTTGCCGGTGTCGAGTTAAATAAAATTATAAAAGTAAAAGTAAAAAAGATGTTACTCAGTTGAACGCCATTTTGCGTTCAACTATACCTATAATTGATTGTTTTAATTTGAAAACAAATAATAAACGTAAATTAGTGACAAGTGATATATCAAGCGCTTGACAGTTCACAGTGGAAAACGAACACAATTAGTAAAATATCATTTGATATGACATTCCAAAAACCAAAAACCTAAAAATTACCAACACCACCTCCACCAACAACACGGAAAACGACCAACACCACAAAAAACAATGTTCCATACATATTTGTACGTTATTGACAGCACTCGGACGACTTACGCAGATGCCTCGGAGTGTTCAGTGATCTGATCGGATGCGACAATCTTTTATGCTCTAGCGTCTTCCAATATGGTTTTTCTCGTGGCAGAGAGCTAGTGTTTGTCGCCACAGAAGATTCGACTTTAGGTATTTGCAATGACAACTTTCTAGAAGGTATGGAGTCCGTTGCCGAGTGTTTAGAAATTTCATTTTGAACGACTCTGTAAGCTTTACTCTCAGAATTTGCGCTTGGTGTCCTAGATAGCGATATTACGGCTTTAGTCATTTTTGCTACTTCTTTAGCATCTGGTTCTTGTTTGGTGCCTTTTTTGGGTTTTTTTGGTTTTTTAGGAACTTTCAGTATCTCTTCTCGGGGTATGTTTGCAAATTCTTCACTAGCGGATTGAATTCTGTTTGAAATCTTATCGTCATCTGCTACGTTTTTGTGTAAAAATTCTCCGATCTCTTCGTAAACGTTTTCTTCTGATTGCCGTCTTGAAGGGGTTACAGATAAGAATGGATTTGTGTTAGTAGATACTTTTGTGTTATCGCGATTGAATGTAGGTTCAGTATTAATCACAAATGGTACATTATTCAATGGTTGGTAGTATTGATTATTTATCCATTCTGGCGACCTAGATGGTTTTTTAACAATTATGTTCGTGGACTCATTATTCGACCACGAAGTTTCTGCATTATGTTTACATGTTAACAGAGGTAACGATTTTGCCTTATTATTCTTCTGGAACAATCTTTTGTTCTCCATCTCTGGTTCTATCTCAATTATTCTAGCTTGACCTACCTGATCGGTATCGTCATAGTAAAGTTTTGATTTGCTTGCTGCGGCTTCTAAAGGATATATAGATGTTGACTCTATGGTTTTTATTTCTATTTTACTAATGATATCTGATGAGGTGTCTGATGGTTTGAATAAAATAGGCTTGATTAGCACTGGGCCTATAATTATTGGTGATGTTGGTGCATGAATGTTGCCTACGATTTTCATTGGTGTTAAGAAAGTTTTTAATCTTTTAGCTGGCTTTGGTGCGATAATATCTTGTGCATTAACAATTTCACCATCGCATAGGTCTTTGTTATTTATTTTTAGATGATAGCTAACGTCATTAACAACTGGAGGGGAGTTACATTCAGAGCGATTGTGTTCTTCAATTGCTGCAAAAAATGGATTTTTGGATTCTACTAACACTGGAGTATTGTCAGCAGATGGCGTTTCGGAAATAAAGTCAAGAAATTCTTTGCTGTTTTCTGAATTTTCTTCAATAACTATCTCAGGTGTTAATGCAGCATCCTTTTTCTCATCATGTATTAGATCCTTTAGATTAGGCTCATCACATGGTTTTGCTATAACTATATGAAGATGTGTATCATTGTTTTCATTGGTTTTGGCAACTGCTAACTCATTTTTAACGGTGTGGTTAAAATCGGCATCAATATCGATATAATTTTTTAATGCCTTTGGTGTGTCGCAAGACGTCTGCCTACTTATTCTGTTATACCCAATTATTCTCTGTATTGCTGCTTTGAAGGTCAACTTAAGTTCTTTGTTTACTTTTTCTAGATTTTTAGCGACTTCATCGTCAGGGATTAAATGTCGTGTATTAATTGGAGAATTGGATTCTCTTTCTTTAGGATAAGAAATCGGTAGTATTGATTTCGCTTTAATTATAGGCACACTATTTACACTGTGATCAGCGTCATTCTTATTTCTTGGTTCTTTTACTATAGTTAAATTTTTCGTCATCGCATCATAATCATTGTTATTTTTCTCAAAAGGCGACATAAACACATTATCTGATCCCTCAGTAAATAGAGACATTTCACTATAGTTCTTGTTACTGAGACGGAAACTATTATAATTTCTACCCATAAATTCCATATTAGTGGACTCGTGTAAGGAATTTTCATATTCTTTGCTATTGTTTATATTCTCCATACTAAAAGCTTTTAGCCTTCCATTGTAAATACCAGAAAGATCTCTACTAAAAATGGTTCTATCTCTAGATTTTTCTCCAAATGTTGATTCAGATTTTGATCTATTGATATTAATGTTTGTGAAATATTCCGTAAGATCAGGTGAGTCATGCCTTTCAATTTCGTCATGTTTTTCGATTGCATCTTGTCTATTTATTTTCGTCTTAAAGTCAATAGCATCTTGTCTTTTTAACTCTTTGTTTCCAAAGGGTAGAAGGACAACTTCGGCTAATACCTTAGCAGAATCAGGTTCATCTGGACATTTAGCATGATCTGCACCGTTTTCGTCAACATTATATGTATTTTCATCACTATCGTTATGTTTGATATCATCTTCGATGTAAAAGTCATTGTTGTCTTTAGTAGCCACTTTGAAGAACGCTTGATCCACTAAGCTATCATGTAGAGGTGGATCAGACACGCTGTTTACTCTCGATAGATACCTAGTCCTAATACTTTTGAATACTTCTTTGGACGAGCTATCACTTTCAACTACATCTTCGTCATCTTGTTTTGATATAACGCTATCCACAGATTCCGTTCTCTCTAAACCTGTGTAAATATTTAGGGGTTAACAATATAAAATGTTCATTTAATGAAGTTTGGAATAAAATCTGACAAAGAACATTATTTGATTAAGAGAAAGTAATAATGCAAAATACAATGTTATTTATCTTAAGAACTCTTTAAGGACAGTTATATGGTGTTCTAATAATAATGAAATAGTGTTCTAAAAGTTGACATTAGTAACATAAATTGGACAAAATGATTTTTCACGAATGCCTAACGGGATGAGAAAGGCATTTAAAATGGTGGCTTTGTTAACGTTTAAAATGAATAGAATGTTAATTGTGTTACTAGATACAAGAAGTTTCAGTACCTTTAAAGAAACAAGCAAAGTCACATCTATTTTCTAGCTACAATTTACAAATGAAAAAAGGCAATACTCCTTGTCAAGCGTAATAATTGATTATGTACAAATCGAACCTATTCAATACTTTCATGAAACGTAACCGAAAAATAATAACATGCTATAGTTGATTTTCCAATTAATCAATAGTAAACTTACCCATGCAAATCTTTGATTTAAAAACAATACAAGACTTATAATAATTTGCATACAAAACCTTGTATAAAATTTAAAATTATGTGTTTGTCTTGCGATTTCAAAGAGTTTGATAATGTCTACTAAGCACCCTTTACTAATCTACAAAGGCAAAGAAAAACTATTTTAATCTATTTTATCTAAAATAACAATATTTTTTACCTTTGAGTGAATGCATCTGGTCTTCCAACAGTCGAATGCGGTCTCTAGCCGCCTTATTCTCCGAGACGAGTCGTTCCAACTCCCGCTGAGCCTCGGTCTTAAAGTCGTTCGCAACGCGGACTGTCATTAGGAGATCGCTTTGGAACTGTTTCCATTCTGTCTCCTGTACAAAATGTTTGTTGGTATTTAACAAATTTTTTTTTGACAATAAACCTTTCTTCCATAACAATCTTACCTAAAGTGTATTGTGTCGAAGAGTATGGATCACAAATATTTAAAACACATATTCACTCTACGTCCGTGCCAAAAGTGATCTAAATCGGGGTTTTCCACGGTAAAAAGAAGCCACATTATTGTGAAGTTTAAAATATGATTATATAGCGGTTTCAAACGCGATCCTTGAGATAGAAGCCAACCCCACCGGCCCATGGTAAAATTATCTAGCCTCGATCTTCCGCGGTCCTTGATTTTTCCCCAAAAACGACACTTTAAGTAACTCTTGTTATGCGCGGCGAGATAAGACGAGTGAACACGAGCGTTGCGGTCCCAGAATACCCTCATTGAATGTTCTAGATGGGGTATAATCTTGGGTCAACTAGAGGTATAATAACTTACATCTCGTTCTCTGTCCCTAGTGAGCTGTGCGTTCCTGGCTCTAACGTCTTGCAGTTGCCTCTCCATGTCTGCGTTGCGCGCGATGGCCTCTCCCGCGCGACTCATCAGCGCCAGTTTCTCGTCTGATGCCACTTGGACCTGAAAGAAGGTGATGCTAAATTGCAGTCACTAAAACTCCCAGGGGAACAATTGTGCGAGGATCAGATTCTTAAACGAAATAGTCCAAGCCCAATTTATGTGGCGAGGGGGTTAAAATTTAAACATTAAAAATAATTAAAAGAAGTAAGAGTATACATGTCTGACGGTGACGCGCTTACTTTTAGCAGGTCAGTAGCTCTTTTCCTTTCTCTTTATATTCTCTGTCATTCTGATAACTGATTGGGTGTACCCCCAGTCAGCTTTGTCCAGAGTAGTGAACTTAATCGGAAAAAATATAAAACCAAATTGATATAAGCAGTTTATTGTAACGACCCATAGTGGTCAAAATATCTCACTTCTATTGTTTCATATGTAAGCTGACAATATCTTTATATATATAATTCTTCTGTGAGTGTGTATGTCACTGAACTTCTCAATGATATGTAATTTTAGTTTAGTGTTTTTCAGATTATTTTGACAATCCTAGACGCTAATATTAATTTGACACTGACTTTACATTCAGAATAAGATATTATAAAGCGCTCGAGTAAGCGCGAAATCCCTGCCCATGCGCCCCTACCTATACCGGATGATCCAGTTTTAACAAATTACCATTGTAGCGGATAAAAGATAAACGTTTAAATTTTATAGAATAGAGGTTTTCGGTCAAGAAAGGTTTTAGGTTGGGTGGGGATGTGGTTTGATTTGATATGCAGTCGGGAAAACTATTAATTTATTTCAAGGTGTATTTTGAATATATATTTTATGAGTTTAACATTTTATTTTACAGTTAAATTTCAATAAATGTTCTTTAATGTTGTCGCAATAAACAGCACAGTTCCCTTAGTTAGTAAGGTGTCAGGTATCAGCCAACGGCCCTTTTAAAAAAACCATTTACCTGTATCTGAAGCTGTTCCGTGTTGTCTTGCAGCGTCTTCACCTCTCCTTGCAGAGCTGACTTCTCCTGACGTAGCTGTTCCAACTGGAATTCTAGTTCTGAGATTGTAGACTTTGCTGTGTTTCTTGATACCTAAAAGAATAATATATTTTAATTAGGGCTGGTTTTAAATTAATATGTTGTGCTCCATGTCTTTTATATTGAGCAGTTTTCTGCGGTGTATTTAATTTATCATATAAATGATTATCTCTAATATACAGGGCGTCCCAAACTTATGGGACATGAAGGGGAAGTACCTTAAATATCGTAGATAGGGTATTTTGCAGAAAGAAGACTTTATGTTAATTTTAAAAGTTAGTAATTCTGCATTAATAGATTTTCTAAAAAAAACTTGCTTCGTCTGGGAATCAAACCGACTTATATGTAAAAAAAAAAACATCCTACTTCTATGATGCCAATCGAACGAAAAGCTAAAAAATAATAACTTTGCTTAACTAACATAGTATTTTTAAAAAAGGAACATCATGAAATTAATCATTTTAATCAAATTAAAAACATACATGAAAGTGCCGAACAACTCCACCGAAACGGCTCGACCGTTTTTCGTCATCCGAAGCATGCATATCGGGCAGGGTGGAGAATCGGAAAACATCTATTTTTCATCCCCCTAAATGTAAAGTTCCAACCCTAATTTTGATTTTTTTAGGTTACAGCACACAAAAATACATACAACCACAACCCTAAATTTTCATCCCTCTACGATCAACCCACACTCAGGGCTGGGCCAGTACGTGAAACGAATTTCTCGTAATGTGGCCCGGAGAAGTCATCTACCTTCTAGGTCTTCATGCCCATCTTAGACCACATCATCACTTTACATCAGGTGAGATAGTGGTCAAATAAAAGTTTATAAAAAATAAAATAAATAAACCATTTTTTTCGCTACTTATAAAAATTGAAGTAAGTAACTAGGTGATACGAAGTTCACCGGGTCAGCTAGTATATCTATACAAGACTCACCAACGCGTCATCATGCAGCTTCCTCGCGTCGGAGTGCGCGCGGTCGAGCTGCCTCTGCGCGTGCGCGAGTCTCTCCCCGAGCGCGTGCGCGCGCGCCGCCGCTGCTTCTGCTTCTCTCCGTGCCAGTGCCGCTGCTGCTTCCGCTTCCGCTGCGCCTTCTGCTGCGCCCGCGCGTTCCGCTAACTGAGGATATACTTTTTATTTTATTTTATTTATGTAACAAAATCAACAATCATTGGGTAAAGAAAAAGATACCTAAAATCACTGATTAGATAGAAATCTGTGCTAAAATGTATCTTATTCTTTACCCAACTTATTATATTTTACGGCCTAATGAATTTAGGTACTTTACTATATTTATAAAAATTTGGAATATTGTCCGGCGAAGTAATGACTAAATGTAACACAATATTAATGCTCTCTCGTCTATCATCTCTTAGATTAGTGACTTACATGCATCCTTGACTTTATTTGTGTTTTTACTTTTTTTTGTACCTTCGGATTAGATTTTTTGGATTGTTTTGCGAAACTTTTTGAGAAAATCTAATAAAGTTTATACGTACTTCACCCCTCAGCGGGAATCGAACCCGCTACATCGAGTCATGCCAAATGTCCGCGGTAGTCATGCCAAATCAATGGATGCTAAACCGTCGAAATGTGAGATAGGTTAGATTACGCTTCTAAAACAAGATTCCCAAGGAATTGCAACAATTGTCAATCATTCAATTTAGAAATATATGTTAAAATACAATCTTTGTAAAATAGCTTATTATAAATATCAGATTACCTTGACGACAAAACTGCATGGGACAGAATCAGCTCCAACAACATATTAAAAAAAAACTAACAAATAATGATGTAGTGTATTAATAGTTTAAGTAGATAATAATATCAGAACAAAAATAAGCTAGAGTTTCTAATCGCTTCTTAGCTCTAGTGTGAAAAAGCGAAGCGACCAGATATTTAGTGAATTTAATTGATTTTAGTGTTTCGTTTGTTATTTTTGCCGTTTCTTAGATTTGTAATATCAAACAATGAAAGGAAAAACTAAAGTGTAGAAGAAATTGAAGCGATGACGTTGGTTTAGCGGTCAGCACGTCCATGCGTATAATGGAAGGCTTGGGTTCGCTTCCCACATTGCGCTAGTTACTTCGTCTAAATTTTATCTACACAAATTTAGAATGAAATAAATAAATAAATATTTCCAGACATTTTACACAACAATATCTAGCCCCGTGGTAAGCTCTAAGCTTGTGTTACGGGTACTAGATATCTGATATACTTAATATAGTAGTCATACATTATATAGATATTTTTTATTATACATATTAAACACCCAGACCAAGGAGATCGTGCTTGCAGAACATACAAACACTTTCACCCTCGGCGGGAATCGAACCCGCTACCTCTTGCGCCGCAAGCGGACCCTCGCCCACAGCGCCACTGAAGCAGTCAAAAAAAGAAAGGAACTAAATTATTTTGTTTATTGATACGGTACGGTAGCCAACGGTGACGCCATAGTATAATGTCTCAGGACACCTAGGGCATAAATCTAGGAGCTAGGGTTAGACGTGGGGTTAGACGTGGCTCACCTTGGCTTTGGCCGCGTCCAGCAGGTCGGTGAGGGTGGTGCACTGGTGCTGTCTGGCCGCTGCCAGTTCCCTGGCCGCTCCGGCTTCCTGTTCCCACTGATTCCTTTCAGCTTCCGCCCGTTCTAAGGTTCCTTCTAATACTCTGCATGGAGATATGGTATAAATCATTAAATAGTATGGATATTTGGCTTATTTGATTTATAAGGGCAAGTACATTAACTGTATAGCCGACAGCAAAATATTTTGCTGTTGGCTATACAGCATTAACTGACGAAATAGGACCCTAATTCGTCAGTTAATTTTACAGTAAAGCCTTAAAGGCTCACAAAATACTACATAATTTTACTGAGAAAGAGCCAACGAATAACATCAATCATTGGTATTCAAAACAGATAGTGCGGCATAAAATGCACTTAAGAGAACAAAAACACGATCAAAATCGGTTGCAGAATGCTACGACACTCTGCAGAAGCTTTCGGAGTTTCAAAAAGTTAGTAGTCATATTACTTGGAGACGGGGTTGAGGCGTCCATGGACGCGAAGACCCCATCTACATGCGCAGACTTGCTCATACAATGAGTTACAACACCGAAAGTTCTACTCCGCTACATCAGGGAGTTTGGCTGGTTGGGGCCTGGTTAGGTGGTAGGGGGATAGATAGTGCACAAAACATTCCCAGGTGAGATGTCAGTGCAGATCTCAATTCCCCACTTAGAATTAGAATTAGGGTCCTAAAATAACAAATACTTTTTTGTGCATATTGATACTAGTTCATGTTATCATCAAACCATCAAAGAAACATCATCCATCAAAGTATATGGGACCATGGAAATCGTCAAAACAACCCAGACCCGAAAGCTGAAATTGTACAAATTACAAGATCTCGTCCTGGGCCTAAATTGAACGCTGCAAAAAACAGTCGTCTCTAACTCACCTAATTCTTTCGGCAAGTGATTCATTTTCTTTGGTTTTCTCTTCTAGCGCAGTCTTGGTTTCGTTTATCTCGGCCTCCTGTTGCTCCTGCTTGCTCAGTAGATGGCGCCGCTCGTCTTGGGATAGCTAAAATTTTACGGAAAACCACGTGTTATAATAAAAACTTGAATATCGCGCCTATCTGCTCTTGAGTGGTGAGGCATTATGCTGACTATGCTGAGTCGAGACCTTTTTGCTGCTGTGACACAATTCTCACTTTTTTTTTAAATTTTAGTACTATTTTTTTTGGTATAATGCCCGTATTTTAAATTTTTGTTGTCAAATTAATAAGTATGTTAACGTTTTTTTTTTGTTTTATATTATTATTTTTTTTTGTTTATATGTAAGAATTCATGTTTTTGTTTAACCTGTGAATAATTTATACCTAAATGTTTTTGTATTGTGTGAGTAGCAAATAAATGTTTGTCTATGTCTATGTAACTAATATAAATGTTTTATTTCAAAGGTTTGAGTCAAATTACAAATAAAAACCGACGTTCGTCGCTCGGCTACTGCTTTAGAAAGGATTGCTCCAGTACGGCCTAGGTTAAAATCTATCACAAAAAACTGACGTTATAAGACATGTATTTTTTACTATACCCCACAGCGCCCCCATATTAAATTAATAAATACTTTAAAAGTGTATTTATTACTATTATGCTTACCTACTAGTTAGTGTATCAACATATCCCAAAATAAAATTAGGGTTGATAAGTACCTAATTCAAATACTTAAGAAGGTATTTCAAATACATAGGGTATTTGGAATAGGCAGCATCAAATAAGGATTCTTTAAGTTTTTATATTTCATCATTCCTTCCTTATTTCCTTACTTGACGTTTAGATTGTAAGTATGTAATCGCCCTGCAACCAGAATCTTTAAAACCAAATTCGGTCTCGCAAGCCACATTAGGGCGTACAGTCGCCAAACATGAAAGTGGGGTTCGCCATCGTCGGATAGGACGCGGAGGACAATTTATGTATGTAATATCAACCTTCTGTAACTTAGTCGAGGTAGAGATGCCCTCGTGACTATATTATATAATATATTATCTCGAAATAAATTATTTATTATATAAATCTGCGTCTCGCACACCGTGAACTCCGAGGCTGTGGTGGAATACATCCGAACCAAGACTGCATTTTTGGTTCGCGTCGAAAGGTTGGAATCCCGCAGTAATGTGAGCTTCGGTTCATTTATGGTGCGGGTTCCAACTAAACATCTGTCGACGTTCCTGAATGAGCAGTTTTGGCCGCAAGGGGTCAAGTTTCGACGGTTCATCGGTCGCCTACACTGCAGGGCGACACCGCCGTAACAGATGATCCACGATGATGACACTTTAGTTTATAAGATTTATAGTTTTATGTATGTTAGTCTATAAGGTATGTTTTATGTGGGCCTTAGATGCCTGAAATAAATGATTTATTTATTTATTATTATTACAAGTCTAGATCTTAGTTAAGTATAAGGTGTCGAAACGAATGTCTGGTTGGCCAAGGTGATTGCGTAATCAGAATTAATCAACTTAGAATTAAAGTAATTGGTATTGTACGACCTTTCTGGAAATAAAACTTTATATTTTTTTGAGTTTATTTTATTTTTATTCACAAAAAATATGTTATTTTAACAAAGCATAAATTATGCCCTAAATAGTTACTATTACATTAGTTCTTAAGCATTTAAACAGATCACATAATAAACACAAAACCTATGATAAGTCTATATAATACAACCTTCCTGTCTTACATTCTTTCCATACAAAGGTTTTCTGGAAGAAATTACTTTAAGAAATAAGACCGCCTATTACGCATGCTAGGTTAAAATGTTACCTTACTATATAAAGAAAGTAATAAATCTAATATTAGTTTTAGTTATCACCTCTGTCGGGCGTCCGACGAAGCACACGCATTTTTTATGTTTGTTACCGAAATGTTTTGTTTTTTATTAAACAGGTGCTCTCAAGTTAGTTCTATTTCAGTTTGATAATTCAATTCAATATTTTTTTATTCCAGAGGCAAACAAAATGGTGCACTAAGAATAGAAGATAAGGATGGTATCAGTAGAACTTGGTTGAAATAATCATGATGCTACCTTGAGAACAGCCAGTAATTGCTGGTCGATGTCCCCGGAGAGCGACTCCGGCTCCACTCCTTCCCGGAGCAGCATCTCTTGTAGTGTATCCACCTGCGGATTATAAATAATAATAATAAATAAATAAATATTTCCGGACTAATCACACAGCATCACCTAACCCCGAACGCCCAAACTAAGCAGAGCTTGTACTATGGGTGCTAGGTGACTGATATACTACAGAGATACATTTTTTTTTGTTAATACATACATAATATAGATAGAAAATACCCGAAATCAGAAAATGCAGATCGTACAAAATCTGGTCCCGCGGCGGGAATCGAACCCGCAACCTCCTGCGGCTCAGGCGGGCTTTCGCCCACCGAGCCACAGTGGTCATCGATAATAATAGTATGTTCCATAACTGTTATAATAAGCATAGAGTCCGTTTTTGTGGGACGACCAGTTAAGCCAGATTTTTGGTATCAGTAAATTCATTTATTGCACCAGAAAGTTCATTAGTTTAATAATAATAATAATAAATCTTTATTTGCATGAAACATAGGTACATAATGGTGATTAGCTTAATTTTGTCCAGCCATGTCGCGCCTCTAATAGGCATACAAATATTAATAATTATAGTGGTGTATTTAATCAATGCATGCATGGGAATGTCAAGGATGAGTTCGGTCTCATTACAATTTCATAATACAATAATTAACTAAAACAATGTCAGAATTTATAATTTAAATATTCATCTAGTGAGTAAAAACATAGGTCAATGAGTAAATTTAACAACTTTCTATTAAATAGGTTACCCTTTAGTTCCTTTACGTCATTTTGTAATTTATAAAAGATTTTAATTGCCATTACATAACAATTACGACTATACATTTTAGTTCTTAACATTATATGTACTAAAATCACACACAATATAACAAATAATACTATAAGTCATAACAAATTATTCTTTTACATAATGTTAGAGAAAGGATAACGTCAAAAAAGTTCTTTAATCTAGTTTTAAATTGTTGATCAGGCTGGCCAAGTGCGGGTTGGTGAATGTTACATGTGCTTCAAACTCTTTAAAGTTATCAGAACATGCTAATTTCCTCACGATGTTTGCCTTCACCGTTAAAGCACGTGTTATAAAGCGCACATACATTTTTCAAAAAGAAAAATCCAGAGGTGCGTAGCGGGGTTTGTACCGACGACCTTCGGAATAAAAGTCGAGTGGGCTCCCACTAACCCAACACGGTTATTTTAAACCTTACTTGTCCGTTAAGTATTTTATGTGTTCATGTTTCTTTATTTTTATAGACGACATCGATTGAAAGGACTCGTCTGTCCTTTCAATCAACCAATTCTTTAAGACTCAGGCGATAGTTCTTAACCAAAATGCATAGGCAAATAACCAGATTTTTTTTTAACATAAGCATTTTAAATGCAAAAGGATTACCTTAGTGCGGCTGTCCTCCAACTTCTCAGTTTGGCGGCAGAGCGACTCGAGCAGCACTTGCTTCTCGTCGGCCAACCGCTCGTTGTCGGCGTGCGCGTCGGCCAACTGGGACTGCAGGTCGGCCAGCTCTGCCAACGTCGCTTGTAGCTCTTCGCTTGTACTGTAGGAAATTATTTTTGGAATGGTTATCTTTTTTTTCAACCGTTAAATACCCTTACCTATTAAAGGTTTTTTTCAGCAGTAAAATTAATATAATCTGTCGTTGTCAAGTATTAACCTGTAATGGTGCTCCTCCATCTGCAGGATCCTGTCCTGCAGACAGGCAACGGAGACCTCGCTGAGCGACGAAGACGAGTGCTTGTCCCATTCTGGCGTGCTCGCCTCCCCGCTGTCGCCTTCGCCCTGGAAAGAGATGAATATAGTTTTATATGAATAATTCCGGACCACGAATGCTGCCTTGTGGGACCCCAAAACAAATTTCTTCAGTATAACTATTAATTTTACTCGTGCACACTATCTCCGTTCTGAAAGATATCTTTGGTTACTTTAAATGTTAGTTATAAGATACTACTACTTACTACTAGGTTACTACTAGGTTAGCTATAGTGATAATCTTGGCTGTTGATTTTCCTAACAAATAAATAAAAAAATAAGATAATCCTAAGTTAATGTTGTAATGTCCCAACGGGGCTCATGTCTGGGAGTAAAATCAATGTAACCGAGTGAAACAACAAATAAATGAATATGATTTTGATCGAGTCTAAGGCCATTCCTCTTCACAAAAAAAAACATATTTTGTCAAGTCATAGAAAGGGAGACGCCAATCGAATCGATATGAAGAGCCTTAGCAAGGAGACGCCAATACGGTTTTCCAATAAATGTTCTTCTTCTTCTTCTTTTTCTTCTTCTTCTTCTTCTATATTGCCTGAGTGAGATGCTAATAGAGATGGTCGTAGTGTATCATCAGTCCTTGGCCTGGTCTCAAAAGTGTACTAATAAGTATACTCACGTTGGCGAGTGCGATGGACGCGGGCGCGGACGAGTGCATCCTGCGCGGCGCCGGCGCCAGCAGCAGCTGCCGCTTCTCGCTGTCAGACAGCGGCGAGTGCGCCACGCCCCGCAGGCGAGCGCGCAGGGCTCCGTTCTCGTCCGCGAGGTGCACCAAAGTTGCTTCGCGTTCTGCTTCCACGCTCTAAAAGAAAATACATAAATTATACGGTGTTGCTTATCACTTATGATACCCTTGACATAGGATTCCTAAATCTTCTGCATGTCGGCTTAAGTGTAGATTAGTTGTAGGTATGCGCTGTTGATAAATAGTGATAGAACTTAGAGAATCTCTGTTTCCATGCACTACGGGAAACCTGTACAAAAACAAGTTGCAATCACTAAAGACACTATATTCTATAGCAATAGCGGCAAGATCGCATTCTGTACTAATTGGGGTTTTCGCTGGTTAAATAGGGATAGAACATCCATGCTTCCAAGTTATTAGGAAACGTAGGAACATAAAAAAAATACAAGTTAAAATCACGTAAGTCATTTTTGAGGTAGGTGGAGGCAATAGTAGATCTTTAGCATGCCCGTAAAGGGCGACATTACGACATGTGCGTGAGAATGAGGTATTCGCTATTGTATTGTGTTAAAGACTTACCTTTAGTCTATCTAGCTCGGTCCGCAGTCGTTCTGCCTCGGTTGCCTTCTCCAGCAGGTCATCTACCCTGGCTTGCAGCTGTGCTCGCTCCATGGCGCTCACTTCCAGCTCCCGACGGAGCGACTCGATCTCCCGAACTCCGGATATCAATGAGGCCTGTAATTTAAATTGAGTTTTTCAATTTTCTTATTAGATAATGTCAGTTATACAACTATCTGTGTTGTATCTTTGATGCGGGTTTGTTTGTTTTTCTTCACGGAGTTGTAAACCGTAATTAATCTTTATATTGATTGTTTTCTTTGTAAATGTAAGTTTTTTGTTTTCAAATAATTAAATAAATAAATTATATACTAAGGCTTGATGTTGAGCAAACCCTTTGGAGTACCGAAATTCGTCCTGGCATCGTCATCGAACGAATTCATTTTGATTATTATTATTAAGGGTTTTTCTTAATCAGCCCACCGCTGAGCTCCTTTTGTAACAAATACTATTCGCAAATATCAGGGTAACAGTTCCATCAAGGAAAAAATATGTATGACTAAAATATTTATAAGCTTGTTCACACAGCTCCGTGTCGATTACGGAGCTCAAGCTATATCTTATCAATCATCGACAAAGCAACATTATTAAAGCTAATGTAAGTACATAACAGTAATAAAAGTTGTCTCACCTCTGACGGTACCCGGCCTCTGAGCTCCACGTCCTGGAAGCCTGGCATGTGGTCAGCATTCAGCATCACCGGCAGACTGACGAACTCCTGGGAGCCCCTCTCCCCTACCGACTCCAGCTCTTCCACGCTACCATAATCATGCACTTTATCTGATCCATCCTCAAACTCCCCCAAACTTTCTCGCAACTCAGGATCTTCTAACACAGCATTGTTATTTCCAAGATCCCGTTTTTTATGTGCTTTATGAAGCTTTTCCTTCGATCCAAAGATCTTTAAAGCCTTATCTCTCGCTGGAGCTACTTTGTGGTGTTTGGAGTCTAAGCTTGAGACGGAGGGAGCGCCTTTCAGGGTGCCAGACTCCTGTTTCCCTTGGCTTGGGCCTCTACGGAATAATGATTTGAACTTCATCATCTTGCAGGCTATTTCATCGTTCGTATCACTGATCGAATTTCGTTTATCTGTTTGGCTTCACTGGCGGCGCTGTATTCAGTTTTTGGAATTATAAATTGTTCCCTAGTAACAGTTTTTGCCATCCAAGATTGTATATAAGCATTCACTCTATGTTAAATTCTGTTGTGAATGCTTTAGGTACAATAATGATTAAGACAAGTCCTTTTCTTAGGGATCAATTTAAAAGTATTTGACGATATTTATTTCAAACTAATGGTTTTGTTAGGATCGTCTCTGTTATTGATGACTTCCGAGGAAGGCGTTATCTTGACGTAGTAGAAACTTATGAGCAATGAATCAAAGATAACGTTATATGATTTATATTTATGACATGCGTTATTATCGCAGGTAAAAGAAGTAGCACTGATACATCTTTGCCCTTTAGAAGAATAAAAAGTAACATAAGATTTCTAATTAAGATACCCAATCCAAAAATATTTATTAACCTTCAAAAATCAACTATATCTCCAAGAATAGTACTTAAAAGCAATATTGTAAATGTTTAAGGAATATTTTTAGCTCGAGCCCTGATAAAAACTGGATACAAAAGCGATCTTTTGTCATCAACAATTAGGTACGTCGGTCGGCATAAACACACCTTTACAAGAGTAAATAATAGGTCTCCCAAGGTCTCTTAGCTTGAATGACACGGCATACCTAATTGTAATCGACAATATGATTGTACGAGTTACATATAGGTAAGACTTTATGTGAGATACAAATACAACGCGTAACGCGTGGAAGTAATATATAAATATGTACATTTATTCGAAGTAGTATAAAGATTTCGACACAGATACAAGTAAAATTTTGAAACGTCAACTTTCCTACACAAAAAGAACCAATAATATCCGTTCACAGGGATAAAGTTCTGACATAAAAAACTAAAATGTATTTCATCCATGAATTAAACGTAGCTTGACTTGTGGTTAAGAGATAAGGTTCTGAGATACTTTATGGGTAATCTAGCCGCCCGCCCGCAACTTTGCCCGCGTAATAATACATTTTCCCGCGGAAAAAGCAACTTTTTCCTTTACTGATAAAACAGCTAGTAAGTCCATGCCAAAAATAAGCCGTAATTACATCGATAAAGTAGCCTATGTGATACGAGAGCTATATTATGCTGAAGTTTCATCAAAATCCAAGCAGTAGTTTTCGCGTGAAAGAGCAGCAAACACACTTACTTAATCCTTACAAACTTTCGCGTTTATATTATTAGTAGAATTTTTTGAAGAAACAAATACTGTCATCAACAAATTAAAATCTTAGCTTAAAAATAAACTAATCAGATGTCATCATGGATAATCCACGTAAAACAATTAAGTACCTACCTATCTATTAAGTTATTAAGTTTAGTGGTCTATGAATGCCTTAAATAAAAAGGAAAACGTCATTTGTGAAGAAGTTAAGTAGGTATAGGATTTTTAAATTTGCGTGGGTATCTGAAATCACTACGCCAAATTTGGCATGATTGCTATATGAATTACTGACAATACATTATTATGCCGAAATTACGTTATAGTTATTCTGTAGAATAAAATAATTATTCCGGACAATCCGCACAGCAACATCTAGCCACGTGATAAGCTCTAAGCTTGTGCTACGGATACTAGACATCTGATCAACTTCATAGGACATTGCCAGAATGAATTGTGTACACTATGCCTAAAATACGCGACCGAAGTTCCGCGGCTGATTTTACGTTCCGAGACGTGCCGATTCGGCTGGTATGATACGGTCATACGTGCTGAACTTACGCGGTAGAAATGTTTTTACGTTTGTGTGTGTATTCAGAATCTCGAGCGCAGTATTGGCGTCGCGTCTTGGAGCACTTCGAACTTTGGTCGTGTATAAAATATCTATATTATGTATGTATATTATATTAAGCTAAACCTGAAAATCAGCGTCTCTGCTTTTAGAAGCTGGCATTATGCTGAGCTTTATTCAATTTTTGTATTTTTGTTTGTACAATTTTTTGTTTTGTATGTTCTATTAATTTACCGCTTAGTTGTGTATTTGTGTTTCCTTGTATGTCTTTGTAGCATATAAACGATGTCTATGCCATTCTAAAATTGTCACTGACACAGTCAGACAACGAAATAATGCCACTCGCGCTCCCTAAGTATATGCAAATACAAAGGGGAGTTGAAACCCCGATTAGGATGTCCCTTTATGAAATGATTTTTATCGCAGCTACTTACACGAATGCATAAAAGATAATAAACTAAAGGATTTATCTAAATATATTAGAAATGAAAGTCCTCCGCGCGCACGTCCGTTTTGACTGCCTCAGTTGCGCGGTGGGGGAAGGTCTGTTTTTTTTTAAATGCTTGATAAGCCTTCTTAGATAGTCTTTGATTTGACCACAATCTCACCTGATGTAAAGTGACGATGTGGTCTTAGATGGGGCATGAAGACCTAGAAGGTTTAAGGGTTCTCCGGACCACATTACGAAACACGAAAAAATCGTTTCAAGAACTGGCCCATCCAATTGGTTTCCCGCCGAGGGGTCAAGTGTATGTTCTCCAAGCACTTTCTCCTTGGTCTGGGTGTTTAATACGTATAATAAAAATCTTTACATGTCTATTATATTAACTAGAGATCTGATATGTCTAGTACCCGTAACACACCTAGAGCCTTACCACGGGGCCAGAAGTTGTTGTGTGGATAGAAAAAAAAGGGAATCAAAAGAAGGGTTTTTACATCAAAATAAATTAAAAAGGAAAAAACATAATTTGTGAACTTACCACGGGCCAGAAGTTGTTGTGTAGATAGAAAAAAAAAGTGAATCAAAAGAAGGGTTTTTACATCCGTGCAAAGCCGAAACCAGCTAATAACATACTCGTGTTAAACGAAAGGATTAATTAAGAATAGTTTTATAATAGATCAAAATTAACAAACATTAATAAACATGAAGTGAAAGTTTTAAAATATGATAATTAATCTATTCCTATCGTTTTACGTAATTTGTAAAATAAATTAAATACAACTAGAGCGGACATTTTTAATTTAGCGAGATCATCGGAAGAATACGTAACAACTAAAAAATCTAATCTATACTGATATTATAAAACTGAACAGCTTTACCGTGGGAAAATACGTCGTTGAAAATCGATATAAAAAAAACATTTGTATCGTATTGTTATTTTAATATTATCAATGACATCTACATGTATTTTAGGGCGGTTATAATAAGGTTAAGTAATCGGAAAATAAAAGGAACGAAAATAAAAAAACTTAAAAATTAAGAGTAGGGCCAAATAGGGAACTCAAGGCAGATCCTTATCAAAAAAAAAACAAAATATTTTCTTTTCAAAACACCATATTTTATACAAAAATAATTAAATTTGTTAATCTGTAAAAGAGCAAATTTGTAGACAAAAAGATACTATTAGCCAAGTCGAGAATATAGACTGTATAACTACTAGTTAGTTAGTACATGAAGTTTTCTTAATTTACAAGTCTCTAAAACCACTATCTGTATAGTATAATAGGTATTCATTCCCAACAGAAACTACGTGCCACCCGTGCATGCTTCGCTCCCATAAAGATACGGTAATGCTAATCTGATACCGGGAAATGTGGGCTGGGAATGTTCGAAGGGTATATTGCCAGTCGGTTACACCATACGGGTTTGTGTTCTGGGGTCTCGTTATAGATTCACGGACGATTTTTGCTTTTGATAATTACTGTAGGTACCTACTAAATCGTGACGTATTAGATTTATACTAGTGGTCTCTCAGTGGTCGAAATTTAACTAGATTGACTGACTGACTTTAGATATAATAAGTTCTGTGAGCACCTTTCATCTTAAAAGTGAGACATTTTTAAGATATTAAAGAAACGGAAGAAATCATTCTGTTTGCATAATTTCTTGTCTAACTAGGTACAAAGTATGTATAGTATAAATATATCTACATATTAGTTTCCGTTCCAAAAAGGTATCTATATTATACCTACTAGTCGACCCGACTGACGTTGTCGTGTCCCACGTCTCAAAAAACAATATCCAGTTGAACGTATTGTGAATCTAAACCATTCCCAGATCCTCTTGAACACACACAAAAAATTTCATCAAAATCGGTCCAGTCGTTTGAGAGAAGTTCAGTGTAATACACACTCACAGAAGAATTATATATATAAAGATAATACAGCTGAAGAATTTGATGGAATGCGCTAATCTCAGGAACTGGTCCGTTTTAAATATTATTTTAGTATTAGATAGCCCATTTATATAAAGGCTACTTTTAAAGCGGCAAAGTAAAACTTGTAAAGCAAGGAATGTTTAAATAAGTTCTTTTCTAAGTCAGAGCTAGACTTGAAAACTTTAAGATGATATTTTTTAGATATTGGCTGCTTTGCTGAAAGATGCTATTTTAGGCTATAAGATATTTTTGTATGAGTAGCAGAAAAGTATAATAGCAAAAAATCGGTAAAATACCGCGCTTTTAAATTATCTAGTCCGTTATTTTATTATGTAAGCAATGTATCAAAGGAAATGGCATCCTATTTTAGAATACTGATTGAAATTTAAATTAGCAAACGTGGTTTGGGCGTTACGCAAAGAATACTAATTAGCATTTTAGTAACAGATAGCACAGAATATTAACTATTATTTCAGTAACAGGTATGGCGTGCTACAAATACGTGGAGGTTACCAAATGTAGACGATAACGGTTTTAATATTATTAAAATGCAGTCATGTTTGAACGTTTGAAACTTGACATATCAATATCGTTGGCGAAATTTGGCGAAATACAAAAATGCCTATGCTTAAATAATGTTGTTTAGAGGAGCTTAATTTTTTTTATTTATGAAGATTGTTTATTAATAATAATATATCTGCGCCACTTCTCTCTCTAGTACACATTAATTGTTTTTATTTATGGACTGTTGATTTTGTACGACAAAACATTTAATTCCTCATGACATAAAACTTTGAAGTCTCAGGAAATATCAAAAACGATTTGTTTTACGTCACAATTAATACCAAAGACCGCGGAATACCGAAAATGATTAGGCAAGTACCTAATTAGGTTGACAAAAATCATTACAATTCAGAAGGCCAGCAGTAATTAATAGACATTACCCATTGTTCTCAATTATGTGTGAAATGCCTAAAATGCAAACAAAGGTGAATAATATAATAAGTTATAAATCGTAAATAAAATTATAGTATATTTAGGAGAGTTTGTTTCTTTAGAGTACTCGCTAAGCACAGGAATTATTGCGTCAATTTTAACACTTTTAAATTCAATAGGTCAACTATTGAGGATTATTTTATAAATAAGTGATACATAACATATGTATCAGTAATATACCTATGTAGACTCTACATTGTAGAGGTATGTATGTGTTTCTACAACTCTTTTAAAGTCCCTTTTGCCGAAGTCAAATCCGAATTCCTATACGACATAGGTTATGTATGTGTAAAAGCTTCTTATAATCTTGCGAGTTTGCAGTCAATTTATTTAATAAGATTACGAAAATGTAATATAATACCTATAATAAGCTGCTAAACAAATATTCGTAGCATTAACGGTCACTTAAAATGTCTCGTGCAGTGAAAAGTAACATTCTGTATAAAATAGGCTAGCCAACAATAAAAGAACTTTCAAAATACTATCTAGTGCGTCCAAAACCTTATAAATATTAGTTCCTATAGATAGCACACATTCCTAAGTCGGGAGCTAGCAATAATTCAGACTTTAAGCAAGTTTAGCTTGGATCTGCGCCACACTTGAAATATCTTAGCAGCTGTACAAATATTCCAGCTGTATAAGTCGCATTAATATTACGAGTTACAAAACAAGCAAAACGACTGTACAACATAGAAGCGATTGGATTCCATTCCTGCGTTTGCATACTACTAAGTTTATAACCGACTTCAGAAAATAACCGAAAAAGGGAAGGAGGGTTGTGTTTATGTCTTACCGTGGAACCTTTTCCGGTGACCATTGGACCGGTGGATATTTTTAGTTGCAAGCTTTTTATCAAAAATTTTATGTTCATTTTATTCAATCTTAGATATTAATGTCTTTTATAACAATGTATGTTGTACATAAAAAATAAATTATTAGTTAATTTATGACGTGGTTACGATGAGAAATTGTCATTAATAATGACCTTCTCTACAAACTTAACAGCTATGAGTATTCCAAGATGTAAATAAAAGAAAATACAATTATAAAAAAATATGGAGAATAACAACAAAAAACAATACGAGTAAGACCAAATTGGAATTATAAAATAGGTCTCATATAAAATTGTAGCTAACTTAGATTTAATTTAAGTAGGTACTTAATTTAGATTAATTAATCGATACAGTTGGAAAAGTATTTAATGTGGTAATTTTACGTAAGTAATTAAATTAATAACATAATTACTCCTTAATACCACAAATCAATTCAAAAGGCAGATAAAATCGTTAAAAATCCATATTTAACACCACTTGTTGTGTTGTGGAAGTGGCATATTCGAATAAATAAACACCAGATATAATATATATACCGAATACCAAAGAATGTACGTAGGCACATTCTCTATAGCTATAGTTTATAGACAATAATAGTAGCAATGTAGTCGATATGAATCCGCTGACTAGGGGGTAATGACCTTCGCTGACCGCTAGGGGAGTCACGGCTTTAACATTGTGCCACAATACCTAGTAGAATTTTATTGTTCTATTTAACCCCCAACGCAAGAAGAGGGGTGTCGTAAGTTTGACATGTCTGTCTGTGGCATCATAGTTTCCGAGCGGATGAAGTGATTTAAATTTAGTGTTTTTTGTATGAAAGGTGAGCTTTTTTTTTTAATTTATGCAGAAAAATTTAAGACACATTCGTAACCTTCGCGCACAGGATTCCCAAAGATTACCAACGCGTCATCACGTGATAGGTCGAAGTTTTTCTGTACTTTGTATTATCGAGTGTAGCCCCGAGTCTCGTACAAAATCCAGATTTTCTCGTTCGAATCCTGTGCGCGAAGGTTAAGGTAACGGATGTGTCTGAATTTTTTCAGCATAAAATTTAAAAAAAATAGTTTAACCTGCAAAGTGAGGTTTATGACTTCTTCAAAATCATTAAAATTAAGGTGAGTTTCGTTCTGAGACATGTTTGATGAAAATCGGTTGACCCATTTACGCATTATGAGTAAAGTGATGGAAAAAAAACCGAAGATCTGCAATCACATGCACATTACAATAGTATGACTTTTTACTTTTAAGGGAACTAAAGTTTTGGATTCTGAGGTTTTTTTTAATTTATAATTTAAATAGTTTTATCGACGACCTCAGTGACTCATTGAGCGCAGATCCGATGTTGGTCACGATTTTGTGGGATTTTGTAAGTACGATTTACAATTCTTGATTCAGTGGTTGTATTTAATTAGAAGAAATGTACCCTTTTCGCTACTTGCGTCAGGGGTTAAAAAGAATGATTTAATTATATTACGTAGACGCCGGACTTTATATACTCGTACCTAAATAAAATATGAAAATACGAATTGATAGAATTTGTACTTGAAAAACTACATTCGATTTTTTTTTAGTTTTTATATTATAGCATAATAATAGATAGTAGAGAATGTCAGCAACATATAAAAATAGACTAAATAACAAATATATATATTTACCAATATTATAAGCATGATGTTTTTTTAACCCCCGACCAAAAAAGAGGGGTGTTATAAGTTTGACGTGTCTGTCTGTCTGTCTGTCTGTGGCACCATAGCTCCCGAACGGATGGAACGATGAGCGTGAGTCTGGCGCGAGTGTTCTTAGACATGTTTCATGAAAATCGGTTGAGCCGTTTAAAAGTTACGGGGGTGAGAGTGGGGAAGGAAAACCGAAAATCTGCAAATATACTAGTGTGGGGTATCAAATGAAATCGCATCGCGTCCACAATACATAATATTATGTTGTTTTACGTTTAAGGAAATTAAGGCATTGGAATCGGGGGTTTTTCTTAAATTTTAAATTTAGATTTATTTAACGGACTGACCTCTGGAATAACTGATCCGATTTGAATAATTATTTCATTGGTATATAGTATATTTATCGTGAACGGCTATAGGCTTTTTACCGCGGTAAAATATGTCGTTCCCGCGAGAATATCTATAAAACACGAGCAATGCCGTGTCGAAAAAGTTAGTTTTAACATACCCACTGATTCGTTTTTTGGAGTTTACTCCTTAAGAAACGATTTGAGTTATAAGGCCCGGTACGGAAATTTTATGAGGAGTAAAATCAAAAAGTGTAACACGAAAAGTTGAGGCGTTACGTAGAAAGAGACAAACATATATATCTGTAGGATTGAACGTGTAAAAGAATGAGATGGAATACATTACACAGTCTCCTAGTAGTTACCTAGGTATTGCTGTATTTTATTTATATTATTTTGTAACATACTTTACGTAATACGCTTTATTGAAGTAACATAAATAATCCGAATAATTACAGATATATGTTTGTTTCTCTTATCATTTTAGCAGATGCGTTCATTTACCCTTTTTTTCTATTCGATATATATCATAATTATAGTTCGTAAGGAGTAAACTCCAATCGTGCGTCGTAGCTGACACACACACACTTTTTTTTTAATAAATTTAAGATAACAAAGGATCAGATTCCCTTCACCGACAAGTCAGGCCGCCAGATGTCGAGCAGATCATCTGATGCGATCATCTCCGAGATGTGGTTAGTTCAGCGGTTAGATTTATCTATCTCGAAGCGAAATAGGGACTTTACTTTAGTCTTCTCCACATTTACTAAAACTAAATATAAATTAAATATCTAAGACTTTATTGCTGTGAAACTTAACTAACATATTTATATTTGTTTAATATAGTTACTTAGTTGTTTTATAAAAAGTACACTACTGTTACTAGTTTTCTTTTACAGCCTGTCCTTCGACAAAGGCTAATATAAATGAGGAGAATTAATTATTATTAAGAACTAGCGGCCCGCCCCGGATTCGCACGGATTTTTATTCAATTTTATTTTCCCGGCAATTATTCGATTTTTTCTCGACTTTTAAACCTTCCCTAGACCTCCACGAACATTTCAAGACTATGATAAGATAAATCCGTTCAGCCGTTCTCGAGTTTTAATCAGACTAACGAACAACAATTCATTTTTATTTATATAGATAGATAGATATAGATAGATTAATAAAATTATACCCTATTAGAGTGATATCTTCATTGGAGATATAATTTTCAGGTCTCTAGAAAGCTGATTACTTCATATAGGTACCTACTATACCTACTACCTAGATTATTCAAGCCGGCAAACTGGATCTCGGCGAACCCCAAGAGGTTCACAGTACTGCAGCTGAATAGCGGCCTAGAAAGGTCGCTCTCTTCGATAACTGGTTTGTATATCGTACCACAGATGGCCTGTATTTGTATTTGCTCAGTACACGTATGCATATCGAACATAGTCTGTCTACTTAGGTATATATATTCGATGCTACGTCCTATTTCACACAAAACAATGGAGGCTATAAAGTTCCTGAGAAACTCTCTTTAAGCTAGCGATTAATAAAAGATATTATGTTTTGGCACAGGACCGTAAAAAGTGGCGAGAGCAAGAGGAGGCCTATACTCCTATACCCAGCAGAGGGTGAAGTCAGGCTGGGGATAATAATGATGATGATATATTTTTAAACATAATAAATAAAATGATTGCGATATTCATTCCGCGGGCAAGCACACGTCCGCAGATCTGAATTGAATTGTTGAATTTCGATGAGTTTGATAAGCTACCAATTTGAAAATATTCGCGTATATTGAAGAACGGTAATATTAGATTTATTGATGATAGAGGCCATATCAGACTGGAAAACAATTGAACACAATATAGGTAGATATTGCTGTCGAAATTATGCTTTGCTTTGTTTATATTTTTATACTTAGTTAGAAAACAAACAAAAAAGGAACAGGTTCCCAATTTGACGCAAAAACCCATTATATATTTATTTTATACTAGCGGCCCGCCCCGGCGTCGCACGGGTATAAAATTTTCCCGGAAATTATTCGATTTTTTCTTGCCGTAAAAACCATCCTATCTCTCAAGTTGGATCGAACTGCACATGGTGTGCGAATTTTATTATAATCGGTTAAGTGGTTTAGGAGTCCATTGAGGACAAACATTGTGACACGAGATTTATATAAGTATATTAAGATTTAAGACAACGCATAATTTTTTACAGAGTAAGTAGTCCGACTTTGGTATTCTTGGTCCCATACAATTTTTATAAAAAATGTTGAAAGAAACGTAACGGTACCTAGTAAAACAGTTAATTATTAAGTGATAACGAATTCTAATTTTACACAGAGTTGAATTCCAGTTTTGTGATAATAATATTTTAATGCAAAGGTTAGAAGACCTAGAAGAGGCTCTTTAAACATTAACATAATGTATATATTTTATGTTAAAAAGTTACCTATATATTATGACACCTTCATCAATACATGTTAGTATTTACTAGTTTTATTATATGAAAATCACCTTCCGAATCTTAATAATTAATGTACTTCACGCATCAGAACACACCACTGTCAGTTTTTGTTGACTTGTTGCACCGAAACTAAAGAATAAGGAAAACCATTAAGCAAGTTTTTATTTTTGAAACCAAATTAATTAATTATTTCGGACTATTCACACAGCATCATCTAACCACAAACCATAAATAATTATTCTGTGTCCAAACAATAAACTTACGTAGCAATTTATTATTCTATATCCAAACTAAGCAGATTCTATAGTATGCGTGTTAGAACTTAAACTCAAACTATAATATGTACTTACATTAATTTATTACACAATATTTTTAGATTACAACCCAGGATTGGACACTGAAGAGTTTGTTTGTTTGAACGCGCTAATCTCAGGAACGAATGGTCCGATTTGAATAATTATTTCACTGTTAGATAGTATGTTAATCGAAGAAGGCTATAGGCTACCGTCTACCGCTACTATACGTCGAAAATACGTCATTCCCGCAGAAAAATCCAATTAACACGAGCAACGCCATTCATTAAAATGAAATCACAGTCTGAAACTTGTTATCTTTAATTTCTAGACGTAGGCGTATTGCATAATAAAATCCAACAAGATAACCGTAACTACCTATGACACATTACTTAGACGCAATCTGAACTATTTATAGCATACGCAACTAAAACTATTGACATATTGAATGAAACTGACGCATAAGGCCGGATATTCCTAAGGTAGACTAACTTCTAACTGGTATTGAACTGTTTGCATTTGCGCAGGTTATAACGTACATGAAAAAAATGTATATAATATAATAAATATATGGAACAATAGGCTGAACTAATCAGCGTTGATGCGTTTTACAAACAATGCCCAACAAATTAGCATAGGATGACATGTGACGTCTATAAATGGTACGTCGGTGATGAAGACAACGCATTAATTAGTTTGAAGTTAATAATTAGTTATTTTGAAACAAAACGGAACAGAAAATATGATTTCATAGGCAAACAGATTTGGAACAAATATTTTATCATATCAGATTAGTTAGTTAGGATCTACGGCCCGATCCGGTTTTTCACGGATACTGAAATGATACATTTAAAACATTCCTTGATGACCTTTTACTGCCAATTGACTGCATTCAAATAAGAATCCTTTGAGTAGATTGAAAGATCTGAACTGACTGCGTAAGAGACTCAAACTTATACTGTGTGAGAAATTTAGAAAATAGAATAAGTCATATGTTCTAGAGCTCGAGGACTATTCTAGTACTTTTAATCACCAATAATAGTAAACGTACTCAGGAACGATACATTCACTCAGAAATTTTATCTTTACTCAGCAATAGTACATTTACTCAGAAATGGTAAGTACATATACCTAGAAATGGTACATATTATACTCAGAAAGAAAGTGTCCTATTGCTATGTTAATTGCAACTAGCAATGGTGCAAGTCAATGGTGGGTTAAAGTGTTAGGCCTTTTTACCTTTTGGAAAGGAATCTTCAAGAACCCAACAAATTATTAATATCTTTTTAGATAAAGAAAGTACACAGCAATTAGTCTTTAAAGCATTCAAAAGATATTGAGCGATTGATAATAACGTACAAGAAAGCCGAATGGCAGTCTCCACTCATAATAATGTCCAAATAACAATCGCATCGCATGCCGTGTCAGGACTTTCACCGTCCGTAGCCAAGAGTGGCTCGGCTAAGGCTGCAGGCAGTTTCTCAAACCACGAACTCATTATTGCATGTACTTACGTGGAGAGAATCTACTATCTACTCGAAAAGCTACTATGAGAATCATATAAATAGTTATTGAGTCATTATTGTTACAACCAATCCAGGTCCATGTTTGGAACAGTGCCTATAATTTTAAGAACTTTTATAGCAACATGATTAAAAAAATATTTTGGCGGAATTAGTTGATTTGAGAAATTCATAAGCAGTTTTTACGATACTTCTAAATGGCAATAAATGCTAGAAACAAGGCAACTTAGCTAAAATAGTATAGGTAGGTACTGAATGCAGTGTCTACAAATTTGCATATTCCAAAGCAAATACGAATAATAAAATAATAGAGGAAATTCTGCGAAAGTGAGCAAGAGGGGTGAGGGGTGGGGAAATGTTTACAGAGAACTTTAAACCCAAAGTCAATAGCAATGCAGTCAGAAGATTAGAATTCCCTTCGTAGCATAATAAACTTTATCTAAAGTACCATGTGTATCATTTTTAAACTGATTATCGATGAAAAACCATTATTGATATTCAATATTTAGCTTTATGTAGTTTTCTAAAAATAGTTTCTGCTTGTCTTGATTGCCAGAATCATTAAATTAAGTCTAATTTCATAAAACTTGGTTACTAAGTCTTTATGTTTTTACAAAGTGATTTAACCCACTAATAGGTTGAAACTAATATTATAATAATACGTAAGTTACGTTATTTTGTCTTAATTTTTTCTACACAAATTTAGAATACTTGGTTACTAATTCCTTAACTGATCGGTCTCTGCACATTTATTTCTCATTTAATATAAGTTGTGTGCATTATTTAAATGGTTTGTCAAATATGGACCTGTGTTTCAGACACAGGTCCATATAAGCGATTTTATAACATTGAATATGAATATAATTCAGTTATAATTCTAATCTATATGGTGATATCATTTGATCGGTCAGATTTCGAAAATATAGCAGCTAAAATACCACGGAATTCCTTACGCACCGTAGACATAATTTTTCCTTTTTCTTATTTATTTACATGGAAAACCAACAGCTTATGACAAAGACTTCTTCAGTTTATAAATTAGATATTTTTTTGGTTCTTCTATTTGAGCACTTCACTTCTATTACACCTAGTCTAGTCTTCTATTCGATAGTATAACAATATCATAACTGACTTCTTGTCAACACAATACCAACGATATTTACGATTTACGTGCATATTGAGGGAACAGCACTGCATTATCAATGAGCTACGTGCGATCATCAGTCAACAATGCGAAATCATGGCGCCTAACGAGACTACAATCATATATTAAAGAACAAAATGATCTGTCATTCCGTCATTTCTAACGGTGCTTTTAAATTGGGCCTTTCGAGACGTTCGTTTGCGGCGCGGCTAAAACGAAGCGTTTGACGTACGTCGCACGTACGTACATTCGTTTGTTTTCATACGAAAGCAACGGTGCCGCGAACGCAAGACACCTTGAGTGGTAACTCGAAACGCCCATTTTGATGGAGCCCTAAGAAATCAGGTACTGAATCATAATATTCTTATTTCTTACTTAAACAAAAATACTAGAGAAAATTGAGAAGGGACAAGATTGTGACATTATAAAGGAATGGGCTAGATCCTTGTCCAGTAATGGGATTACCAGGACTGAAAATAAATACCATCTAGATATAAATTAAACAGTCGTGATATTATAGAAATTATAATTTAAAACACCAAGCAAAATTTTGCATTAAAGAACGTAATCTTTAATTAAACCAATGCCTTCAGACAAAAGTTCAGCGGCTAGCAGTGACTGCGCAAAACAACAGGAAAACCAGATCAAACAAGCCAAAGAAATTTCAGTGAGTCAACTGTAAACATAAAATGCCACCGAATTGTATTGACAGCAGCCCACACACGTGATGTAGTTAATGTTGGTATAGCGAAAACGGTGGTGTAACCTCTGAGGTTCTGACTAACCAATGATGTAAGGCAGAAAACAATTGAGCATCCTTGGGTCACACTTGGGCAAATTGTATTGTGTTATTGCAAGGCGAAAGTTCGCATCTGTCCGCAAACCGAGTATTTCTAGCTACTCGTCTGTGGATGCAGTTTTTTTATGATAAAAATATGAAATTGAACGTGATCTTTGATGCCATTATCGATGATCTATATCTGAACTGGTAAACACGCTATTAGTTATTAGTCTTAATGATTAATTTAAAGGTATATATATATATACACGCAAAATGGAATTTTCGTTTCTTGCTTAAAGAACTTTATTTATGCTCAAAAAAGCCAACATATTCACTTAAAATACGAGACCGAATTAGTTAACTACATTCATATGTAAAAGTAATTTTAACGGTATGTATGATTAAACAAGGATTATCTATTTTAATTATCAATTTTCAAACTCCTTAACTTAACTTATTCGCATTACGAGAATTTAAATCGTACACTTTTATATAATATGGCAAAATTGTAAGCCCCAAAAAAGATGACCATAATAATTCCCAATCATCATAATAACTCCTAATAAGGTGGGGCAGTGGGCTGTTGTGTCATTGTAAATAATCCAATCTAATCTTGTCTAGCTCATGCTTCTATGATAATTAAATACCCTTGAATTCTGGGGGGCTTTTTTTAGGTGCTCAGTGAGTTTATGGCGATACTTCATCTTTTAAACCTGACTAGGGCTATTAGTGTATTTGGGTCTCCTTTTTAAATACCATTACATAATCTGACTGACTGCCTCAGTAGCGCGGTGGGCGAGGGTCCGCTTGTGAAATTCCCGCTGAAGGGATTATATTATATTAAGTATATCAGATGTCTAGTACCCGTAACACAAGCTTAGAGCTAACTGCGAAGTTGTGTGGATTGTCCAGCAATTTATTTATAATCGATGATTTATTATCAAGAGATTAATTTGCTTGTGGCATTTAGGGATGATAAGATATAATAGATGGTCTCTTGGTCAATGGTTAGCTGAAATCACTTTGGATTAAATCTTAATATTATTTGTTTTAATAAAGACAAACTATACAAAAGTATTGTGTAGTTTTTTTGGATAACCATTATCAATCTTTTTTTTACTTTCTTATTTTTAAGACCGTGTTATTTATTTTTCCCTTTTAAAAGGCTGTCTGTAAGTCCGTTCGTTTATACTTATTCTGCCTAACGAGTACTTTGTTGATAGAGTATTTGATACTACTGAGTATTCGGAATTTCCGAATACTAATATACCAATCAAATACTTTAGCAAAGCGAATAGCTGCAGCTCGATCATTTGTGAAATTTTATCGAAACCAGTTTAAGCTCTTGATATTAAACGTTCATCATAATAGTCTTTTACAGTTCCGTACGTGTTCCCTTTATAAAGTTTCATCATTATAAATTCGTTTTACTTCTTGTGATAATTCGAGATATCAAATTTTGAGCCCCAGACAAAAAAGTGGGGTGTTATAAGTTTGACGTCAGTCTGTCCGTCCCCTTATGGCTCCTGAACGGTTGAAGCAATTTAAATTTAGTTTTTTTTTGTAAGAAAGGTGAGTTACGCGTGAGTGTTCTTAGACATGTTTGATGCAGATCGATTTACCCGTTTTAGAAGTAATGAGGGTAAAAGTGGGGAAGAAAATATTTCTTTGAACCGAAAATCTGCATATATCACTCCAAAGGGGTCTCAAATGAAAGCGCATCACATGCACATTAAAAAAGAGTTAAAGCTCTGAAATCGAGTTTTTTTTATTTTTTATTATAATTATACCTACTAAAAACTTTGTGGTAACTTTATTGACTTAACCTTCGGATCGCCGAAGTTATTCTTGGATCAATTAACGTCATTTGATGATACTGCATCCTTCTCATTATTTATATCTTCGCTGAGTTTCTTATCTTTTGGTAGATATCATAGACTTTTCTATAAATAAACCCTGGTTATTCTATAATTTGTCATCTTTATCCACAATATGTTTAAGAATTCTTGGTTTCTTGGGGTCTGTATATTTCGATTTAAAGTAATTGCAATATTAACTTTAAAGTAGTTAACTTTCTCTGTTCAAGGTTTGCAGGAAGAAAGTTTTAAGTAAGTTCATGCGAAGAAACTCTTCTTTTGTACCTACCTACATTGTTTTTGATGAGTGCAATAATGAATAAACTGATATGAGAGGTTTTTATCCCCGATTCATGTGTTTGTTTGTATGGGTGTCGTATTGTAGAAATCTAACAATGAGTATCTCACGGTGAGGATTATCTTTGTGGGTAAATCAAAATTCATTGTTGAAGTAGGAAGTTTCCATTATTTAGCTAATTATTGTCTACTACCAGTAGATTCGTAGTTCCTAGCAGGCAACTGGTATTGGTTGTTTAAAATTACAAAGTCAATCTTTAGCTCATTACATTAGGGTACAGAACTAAGGATTTCTTTGCATGACTCAGTTGGTTTAGGTACATATTGGTTTAAGTATGGTTACTTGTAAGGAATGTTACGGGCGATAAGTTATTATGTCGATTGTAATTCCCACTTTAAAGTATCTTCTTCGGTACAAATTACTATTTAAACTAAAGTAACATTGTGTCAACAATTATTATCGATTTTGTGTATCGACTGTGGGACGTTCAATTTAAATAAATAAATAAATTGCGGTCCTCGGCAAAAGCTGTTGATGATTTTCAAATACATTAAGATGCCAGGCAAGAGCCAACCAGAGAAACCGAAATACCAACAGATGTCATGTAATCAGTACTAGTCGTTAAGTAGTTATAGGCACAGACATTGAAGGTATAGCTCGGTTTTTTATTTTTCGCCGTCAACACAATTTAAACAGAGACGTTCCAATATCAAAACCACTAGATCCAAACTTTAAAACACTGCACTAAATAACACACCATTTTACTTTAAAAACGTTCCATTCGTTTTTATCACACACAAAAAATTCGAAAAAAGAAAGCAGGCACACCGGGTAGGGGACGACATCCGCCGTCCAGCGAACCAAACAAACTTGCTTGCCTGTTGAATAGTTCTCAATTCAAAACCAGCCAGATAACCCGGCTCAATAAAAAAGCTATCCATCGCTCGAGAACGACGAACTCACTACGATGTCTTCAACTTGGACAGACAGTAGTTCGAAAACCTCCGAGCTGCCGCGAAAACAGAACGGATACAACTAGCCGTCTTTTTCTTACCAATGCGGTAAGAAAGAGAGGCATGTAAGTTAGAATGAGGCAGGCGCGTGGACAAAAATGCTAAATAGTCACGTATGTCAATTGGGTTCATCGGTGCTTAAAAATGAACTCTACGTGTCTCAGATAAGGTAAGATTGCTTTTGCGATAAAATCGTTGAGGTAGATTATGGTTGTTTTATGGCGCGCATTTAAATTTTTTTTCGATCAGTGATACGAATACGAAATATGGTAAGTTGTAACGAATTTGAAAAAATAGTTGTGGTTTAAAATATACCTAAGAGTAATTTTATTATTAAAATTACCTTACCTTGCTGGGTCGTCTACTGATGTTATCCTTTGGCGATATAGCTTGGTTTCATTAGCGTTAGCCCAAATGTCGTTATTGTTGATATTCTTGGTCAATTTCAAATTACTATCAGCTGATTTTGGTTTTAGAGTTGGCGGCAAAACACTTGTAGATTTCTGTGGCGGCGGTTTCGGTGGTGCATGTGACTTTTTTACAATTTGCAAGACGACGTTGGATGATTTGGACTCTTGTCTGATTATAGGGGGTTTCTTTGGACCTCCTGGGTCAAGTTTATTCCTGGTCGGTCGTTCAGGTTCGACCGGTTTGTCAAGCCGTTTGTCAGTAGGCTTAGGAAGGTCAATTACTGTTGCTCTCTTGGCTCTCGATTTTGTTGTCTCTAGCTGTGGTGGACCTAGAAGATAATTATATAAGAGTAGTTGGTTTTCAGAACCTTTGACAAAAACAGAAGTGTTAGAAAATGTATTACCTGTCCTCGGCCTATTTCTAGTAACAGGTTTGGTCTCCGCACTGCCTATTTTGGTGGTTTCTTCAACAGATGTAGTAGATGTGGCGGCAGGCACCGCCTTGCTGCGAGAGCTGAATGTAGCTTTGAAGAAGTTCGCCGAAAACCCTTTAGTACGCGTTAGTCGTGGGGTTTGTCTAAAAAAAAATATATAGTAAGTGCAAAAAGTGGACTAGGGGACACCCGGGTTTGAACCGGGGACCTCTCGATCTGCAGTCGAATGCTCTACCACTGAGCTATATCCCCGATGACTGCGAAGGCGAAATTATGATACCTTATCTGCTACTCACAGAATGTAAGCGCATGCACAACTTAGTCTTATTGATAATGTATAGATGGCGCCACCAGTATGTACGAGCAGAGAGTAGTTATCACAGATTTGATTAGAACGTTTTATTAATAGGATTTTACATTGTTTTATACGGTTTATTTATTATTATTACTCACTGTTGATTGCTATTTGGCACCCCTGGCGCCCTCTGCTGCATAACCTCCTCGATCTGAAAACAAAACATAGGTTTTAAATATTGCCTCAATATGAAAATTAAGACATTTTTTTTCACCACCATTTGACACACCGGCACCATTTGGTTGTCGGTTTGTATTTTTTAAAAACAGGTAAGCCTTTGCGATAACTTTACTATTTTTTTTTTTAAAAACATACGAAAAAATATATGTAGTTTCCAATAATTCGCACAGAGCAGAAAATTGGCGGAGGTCAAGTATCAAACACCAAAAAATATCAAAGTTTCTACAGTACACAAGTTAAACAGATGTCCGTTGAGGCCGGAAATTTCACGAACCGAGACCGTGGATCGAGAGCGTTTTTCACGCAGCGTAGTAGGACGTCCACCAAGTTGTACGTTCATTACGTACGACTTGGAGAAGGCCGCGGGTTCACGGTGGATGCAGGAAGCAACCAAAGCTTGGAGGTTTTGTCTGTTCACGTCCGTAAGTGATAACCCTCTGAATCCTTACACGTGACCTCCGGGTGGTGCTAAGAACAGTCTCTGGTGGTAGGCTTCGGCCGCGGCTAGTCACCCCCGTCCGGGCTGGGCCAGTGCGTGAAGCGATTTTATCGTGTTTCGTAATGTGGTCCGGAGAAGCCATCTACCTTCATGTCCCATCTTAGGCCACATCGTCACTTCACATCAGGTGAGATTGTGGTCAAATAAAGGCTTATCGAGCATAAAAAAAAAAAAAAAAAAAAGCTCCTGGTGTCTTTGAGGGAAACCTTTGTCCAGCAATGGATATCTTAACGTTGATATGATGATGAAGATGAATTGTGCACAACCTATTAACCTAACGGAAATTGAATCCCAATCTTTTTTACCGAAATATTACGATGACAGGATTCAAATAATTTCTAAGCTACCTATGGGGCGCATTATCCATACTAATATTATATATGCGAAAGTAACTCTGCCTGTCCGTTCATGTTTCTTCCAAAAACGAATGAAGCGTTTTATTTAAGTAAGTGGTACCTACACATTTTCTCTAGAACCCAAGAAAAGACATAGACTTCTTTTTAACGCAGGGAAATGACTACCTACCAGAAAATCCACTCTAACGCCGGGAAACTCCGCACGGCACAGCTAGTTTTAGCTACTTTTATGTATTTTAAGGGGTTCAGTAATCGATAAACATAAATCCATTTTATCTAGAAATCCATTATATTATAAGCCATAATAGGGTACAGTCGAAATAAGTGAAATACCAACCTTTTGTTTAACTTGTTGAAACATTAGGATTTTCACAGGTTTCCTTTCACTAAGATCGTCCATAATAAGTCTAATTGTCCACACAACATTGAATTATTGTTGCAACTGACGGTTATCAGTGTATCATTGACGATAAATAGATAAGTTAATCGATAAACGATCGATACGAATGACATGGGAATGACCAACGGAAATATGCAACTCGTTAAATGCTCTAGGTACTTTTTATTGTTTTAGTATTCCGCACCCAAAGGGTAAAACGGCACCTGATTACTGAGACTAAGTCGTCTGTAGATAGATAGATAGATAACACTTTATTGCACAACACACAAAACACACAAAAAAAAACATAGACTTAGCATAATGTTGGAGTACAATGGGCGGCCTTATCGCTTTGAGCGATCTCTTCCAGGCAAGGCAATAGGAAGGAAACATATAACTATATAACACACATAAATATATATATATATTAAAGGATACAAAAACCCCAAGCAGCGCACGATGCGATAAATAGCGCGCGCAAACAAGGCCAGCTCTCTTTTGCCTGCGAACCGTCGTCGAAGAAACATCTCTCTGCCCGTTTGGCCTGTCATTTTTCGGTGTCATATCATTTGTGTCGTGTAAATTCAGTGTAGATTCTCTTGTTGTAATTTTGTTATTTTGAGGTTAGTTTTTATTTTTAGTTTTGTAATAAATTGTTTTTTTATAATAAAGTTTTGAGAATTATACGAGTTCAGAAGTGGGATACTGCACGTTTTCTTGCGTGTTTTATCCAGTCTGCTCGCTTGCCTTTCGCTTTGTGTCGTCCATCAAATCCTTTGTCTGTTGTTGTATTTACCGAAAAATGTCAGACCGGGCTAGTCGTCGTAGACGAGATGATTCGGTCAGACGACACGATAGGTATCGTGGCCGTACACCGGAGGGCGGGATCCAGAGGATGATGGAAGCGATGGCGGCTAGACTCGCTGTGTTGGAGGAACGGCCCGCTTTGCGATCATCACGGTCGCATGAGCGTCGTTCTTCCAGCAGGCGTTGTCGGGCCGGTCGCCGCCAATCCGCGTCGGCATCCCGAGACCGCAGCCCTTTGTCTGCATGGCCACGTGGCCGAGCAGATTCGAGGCGCTCGCGGCGCGCTGAAAGGCGCTCCCCGCACTCTGAGAGGAGCTCGCCGAGCGCTGAAAGGCGCTCTCTGCGCGCAGAGAGGCGCTCGCCGCGCGCTGAAAGGCGCTCACGGCGCCGTAATAGGCGCACACCTTCACCAATGCATCACACCGAGAGGCGCCCATCTTCGTTGTCCGTGCCTGGCGGCAGCGGGCGTTCGAGGTCTCCATGCGTCGTGAGGCGTTCTCCGCCCGCGCCGTCGGTGCCGCCTGTGCAGCTGCCGCCGCACGCGCCGTCGGTGTTGAGTATGCAGCTGGCGCCGCCCGCGCCGTCTGTGCCGCTTGTGCAGCTGGCGCCGCCCGCGCCGTCGGTGTCGCCTGTGCAGCTGGCGCCGCCCGCGCCGTCTGTGCCGCTTGTGCAGCTGGCGCCGCCCGCGCCGTCGGTGTCGCCTGTGCAGCTGGCGCCGCCCGCGCCGTCTGTGCCGCTTGTGCAGCTGGCGCCGCCCGCGCCGTCGGTGTCGCCTGTGCGGCTGGCGCCGCCCGCGTCGTCGGTGCCGCTTGTGCGGCTGGCGCCACACGCGCCGTTGGCGTCACCCACGCCGTTGAAACCTTCGCCATTGTTGGCGCCTCCGTCACCGGCGCCAACGCAGCCTGAGTTGCAGGCTGGTGCTATGTTAGCACCATTTCCCTCACCGGCTGTAGGTTCCCAAGGTTCACAACAAACGGTAGCGGATCGCATTGTGAATGCGCTCCTTTCTATCAATACTACTGTAAGACCGAACCAAAACTTTTATATCTCCTGTTTTGACCCAATTTTACATGATATTGATGATTGGTGTGCTGAGGTAGATAGAGCCAAATCTTTAAATAATTGGAGTGATTGTGAATGTCTGTCACGCATAGGTAATTGCCTTAAGGGGGATGCTAAAGTGTGGATGAGTGAGTGGGTTACTAGTGACCGCTCATGGTCAAATTTTAAACGGGAGTTCAAGCCCTTATGTCCAAAAACACCAGACGTAGCTAATATTTTGTATGACGTAATGAGTAAAAACTCCGATAATTACGTAACATATGCCGACTATGCGCGTCGTTCGTTGCTTCGCCTGCGTATAGTACAGGGACTTAGTGAAGAGCTTATCTCTGCTATTGTTATACGGGGTATTACTGATCCGAACATCCGAGCGTCAGCCACAAACGCAAAACTTTTGCCTAGCGACTTAGTCCAGTTCTTTTCTATTTATGTAAAGCCTAGAATTCGCACCGCCCCCGTACCTCACTTTTCTTCTAATTCTAAAAACTCGATTGTTGAAAGAAAGCGTAAGTTTGAGTCAGGTAAATGCTTTTCCTGTGGTCTCGAGGGCCATAAGCAGATTAACTGTAAAAAGCCTAAAACCGGTAGGCAGGAAATAGTTAATGTGCAAGATAATTTAAAATTAGTTTCACCCTCAAATAAAAACGATCTAAGTTGTTCGTTTTGTAAAAAAGCTGGCCATACCGTAGGACAATGTTTTGCAAAACAAAGGTCTGAGTGACTCAATATAAGTCAGGGTCAGGTACGACCGAGTCATGCAAAGATTAGAACACTCGTTGATTCTAGATTCTACTGAACCCGCGAACCTTAAATAAGTTCGACAGTCTTAATTTATTTTTTTATTTTTATTTCTTATTTCGGGACCAGAGCAACAGGTTGCTCATAAGGAGATCATCGAATCAAAGTCAAAGTCAAAGTCAAAACGTTTATTTCCTTAGAAGCACATAGCCTACATGGACAGGTCAACTTAAAATTAATAAAACTAAATTGCTTAAATAACAAATATCAAGGAAATAAAAAGAATAAGTCTTGACAGTTCGCTTCAATGTTTTATACTGAGTTGAGAAGCGAATAGAACAACACAGCTTTATCAGTTATTACAATTTTGTAGTTATTACAATTTTGGAGTTCTTATTTATAGGTAACTATTACAAGTTTAACATTTACAACAAAAAAAAAATGTTTGTCAACTGACTGACTTGAATGACTTACAAGTGAGCCTGTGTTAGCGATTTACAACCCAGCACTCCCGATCGAGGTGCATACTGACGCGAGCTCGATAGGATATGGGGTGGTTTTTATGCAGGTTCATGAGGGTGGGTGGTTTCAAGCGAGTTGTAGCTTACTTTTCAAAGTTGACTCAAGGTGCGGAGGGAAAGTATCACTCTTACGAGTTAGAGACCCTCGCCGTGGTCAAAGCCCTTCAGCACTTTAGACATTATCTTGTAGGTATACACTTCATTGTGGTCACAGATTGTAATGCATTAAAACTCACCCAGCGCAAAAAATATCTTTTACCCAGGGTGGCGCGATGGTGGGTGTACCTACAGGATTTTGATTTTGAACTACAATACCGAAAAGGTACACACATGAATCATGCCGACTATTTGAGTGGAAACCCAGTTAATTTAGTCACAATTTCTCTCTGCTACATACCGAAAGGTCATAGACTTAGCTTACTTCGGGTGTTTCATGACGAACACAATCATCCTGGCATTGATAAAACGTTTGATCTCATAATTAAACATTTTTGGTTCCCGGGGTTGCGAAATTATGTTCAAAAATATGTCACGCATTGTGTAGTATGCATGACTCACAAGAAAATTGCAAGAGCCCCATTACAACCCATTAATTCTTGGGAAAAACCCGAGACCCCGTTTGATACAGTCCATATGGATGTACTGGGTCCTTTGTCAGAGTCGGGCGGATATCGCCATATTCTTATAGTCATTGATGATTTTCTCAAAGTTCTGTTTTTTGTACCCAATGCACCGCCAAGATGCTGGTGAGCTGAAGCGACATTTTACAAAGGTGATATCTTTGTTTGGAACCCCAAGATCAACTGTAGCAGATAGGGGTAGGATGTTCCAAAGCAATTAATTTCTGGATTGGTTTAAAGGTATGGGGTGTGACACACATTTGATAACACCTGAAATGCATCAGTCAAACGGGCAGGTTGAGCGCTACTGTCGAACTGTGCTCAACATGGTACGGATCGAGTGTAACTACCGTCAGCATGAGTGGCCAACAATTACGTGGAAGGTTCAGTTGGTTTTGAACATTACCAAACACCGAGTTACACAACGATCACCCCTCAATGTACTAGTGGGTATTGATGCTGCTACACCTCTCATTCGCAGTCTGATTCGGGATGTAGCTTTAGAAGGATCGAATCCTAACAGGGAATCTCTGCGCGAGATGAGCAGACAACGAGTCTCTGAGCGTCTTAGACAAAATCAGCGTCAACAAGATGCTTATGTTAATAAAGGTGGGCATCCACCTCGAGCTTATGAAATTGACTCTTTGGTTTTTGTCAGGAAACAAGCGCAGGCAACGGGCAAGATGGACTCTTGTATGCGAGGACCGTACCGAGTGGTGAAGGTCCTGCCGCATGGGCGCTACGAGCTGCAACTCCTGGCGGGCTCCTATGGGAAGTCGACGCAGGCGGCAGCGGAGTACATTATCCCTTGGCGTGGAGAGTGGACCCCTGATGTGTGTGCTGCATTCTTTGAAGGTAATGCAGCTGAAGGTACATAAGCTGAACACATAATGTGTTCTGTACCTAGACAGGGTTAAGGAGGAGGAGGCCCCTTCTTCTTAACTTGGTGGACTTGGTCTTTTCTGAGGTAGCGTTGCGTTGCGCTACGACCAAGGTCACCCTGGATAACTAATTGCCTCACGTCGCGCCTCTGGTTATTCAGTGTCAGTGATAGCCATGGTCAAGCGTCACTTGATCAAGGCTAAGGGATAGCTAATTGCCTCACGTCGCGCCTCTGGTTATCCATGGCTTTGCGTTGAGCCAGGCTTTGCGTTGAGCCATACTTTTGTTCTGGTTATCCATGGCCTTGCGTTGGGCCAGGCTTTGCGTTGAGCCATACTTTTGTTACACGCTTCTGGATATCCATGGCTTTGCATTGAGCCAGGCTTTGCGTTGAGCCATTCTTTTGTTACACGTCTCTGGTTATCCATGGCTTTGCATTGAGCCAGGCTTTGCGTTGAGCCACACTTCTGTTACCGCTTATTTACGACTCATTGTGTGTCTAGCTATGGGCCCTATGCTATTTACATAATGTGGTTGATTCCCTATGTGTATTTGCTTGAGTTATTTACATGAATGTGTGTGCTAATAAGGCCTGTGCGTATGTTACATACATGTGGGTCTACCATTCTTATGCTTAGATGCAGACTCTGATTCTGTGGAGTCCACCGAAGACGCTGTTAGCTCTCCTATATTCGGAGAGCGAGCACCGGCGTCTGCACAGCTGTCCTTGGGTGGTGACCAGCAACCCTGCACATCGCGGGAGGTCACACTGCCTATGGAAGCTGATGCGAACACCACGTCGGAGCCGCGTGTCTGCACGCCCCAAGAAGAGGTCCCGCCAGGAGGAGAAGCTTCTAGCCCAGATCCAGTCTTGCCCGAGAATAGAGACTCTATGTCATGCCTCTCTTAGATACGGACTTAGATAACTAAAGAGTCCGAGACGTACTCAGTCAGGAAAAGGCCGTAAAGGATACAAAAACCCCAAGCAGCGCACGATGCGATAAATAGCGCGCGCAAACAAGGCCAGCTCTCTTTTGCCTGCGAACCGTCGTCGAAGAAACATCTCTCTGCCCGTTTGGCCTGTCATTTTTCGGTGTCATATCATTTGTGTCGTGTAAATTCAGTGTAGATTCTCTTGTTGTAATTTTGTTATTTTGAGGTTAGTTTTTATTTTTAGTTTTGTAATAAATTGTTTTTTTATAATAAAGTTTTGAGAATTATACGAGTATATAGTATACATATAGTAATACCTGTTTTATAACTACACAATACTTACTTGATAAAGGGACGGATCTCTGTCTAAGGGTCTGTCTTTCTGATCTAGCTGTATCTCAAGAAGCGTGATAGATAGAGAGTTGTAATTTTGAGGCATAATATAATTCTGTTGCTGCTATTACAACAAATACTAAAACCAGAGTGAATAAATATATAAGGGGCTGCTATACAACATACGTGATTTTTATAAAGTTAAATAATGTTGAGCCTGGTCAGGGCACTTGGATGGGTGACCGATCAGCCGGCATTATTAGGCACTATTAAAATATTTTTTTGGTATTTTTGTTTTCTTTTTATTGTGAAATTATGTTTAAAATGTACACGGAACCCCAAGTTTAGTATGCGTCTATGTCATACTTATCAAAATAATTTTAAGTGTGATTTAGAGTTTCATCTTATCCTGTTCCTAACAGGCTTAAGAGTACCTAATGGAAATAATTATATATGTACCTACAGTTTTCTGTCTTTAATGTACGCATGAACCTAGGATACCAACCAAATACATGTACCTACCTACCTACGTATACTAACAAACTTGATATTATTTTTAATAGGTAATAATGTACTAACCACCATAAACCTATATTCTCTTGATCTGCGAACCGCCAACATTGTCGCTTCGCTTATCTATCGTAAATTATTAAATTAAGTTTAAATATTATAGTATAGATTATTTGAAATAAATACGTATTTGTTTATATCTGCTCAAATACATAAAACCAGAGATTATACTAATCACTAAGTTTTACTTTTATTGGCATAGACAATTTTATTCTATTCTGAATAGATCAAATTTAGAGTCTATCTATGGTAAGAGGGTAGCAATCTATAATTTAATAAATAGAGTTTATGGCGATTAAATTATAACCTCCTTCACGAACTTGAAGTATTGGAAATTCAATTATTCTTAGGCGCGAGGAAGGAGGTTATACCTTACAACAGAGATAATATTCGTTTCGTTTTGAAATGCTCTCATTTTGGAATTTTTGGAGCATAGATGTTTCATTGTGTATTTTAGTGATTATATACTCTCTGGTGTATTTCCACAAAATTACCTCGATCCATCTCACAAACTTAAAATTGATTTATAATATGGTTTTAACAGTAAGCATAGCATAGGGGAGATTTTTCAAGGTAGTAGCAGCAGACAAAAATTACATTCTAAGCAAAAATTCATAAATCGCAATGTGTCATCATTATCAGCGGCACCGTCTCAGATATTGGACCACTTCTCAACCAGACCATTTCTTACTACTTGACTGAGTATACTCGTATTAAAAGAAACATTGTTATTTTCCCTCAAAACCCGAAACTCCAAAGTTTAGTAACTTATTTCCCTTCATCTGACTTCCTAATTGGCCCCAAACGAAACTAAAGTAATGTTTACTCTGATAATGTTTTCAATGCTGTTGATAAACTGATAATGATAAGAGATAAGCAGAGATGAAGGTTACGTCGGCGCTGCATGATAAGAAAGATTTGAATACACCCAAATATAATAGCTTATATAATTAGCTTTACAAGCTAGTTTTTACCGCGAGAGAAACATATTTTTCCGCGATAAAAAATACCTGATCCCACCATCAGATCTTGACATGGTGACATTGGGACCGCTCAGCAAGCACACCCTTTCAAATAAAACAAGAATTTTCTAAATCAGTTCACAACTAACGGAGATAGCTCGATACAAGCATACATAGTTTTGGGTTTGGTCAGAATAAAATCCACTTTAATTTTTCACAAAATTCCCACTCTTTATTAGCTTGTAATATTCCATTGTCTTGCCTAGACTAGTGCCACCGTTCCAATGCCCGGCCGTCGCGTTCCGCCGTCGAGCGCTCGAACCCTACTTGACAACTTCGTCTCACTCCTCATTGGTCGGTGCGCTCGACAGCGGTGGCGTGTGCGAGCGCCGATTGGCTTACGAAATAAAGTCAACTCAAACAATAAACCGGAAGTTGCCTTTAAATACATACTTTTAGGTCACGATAATACATGTAAAAATTATAATTAACAAAACTATGAATTTAGAACGAATTAAACATTTGATTAAAATATACATAAATTAACTTAGTATCTATATTAACCTTACAGCTCGGCCATCCTACTTGAAGCAAGTCCTCTCGCTTAACAATCGGACAAGATATATATTAATTATTAACTTAATGATATTAATTATTAACCTCATATCAGAAAAGCAGAAACAAAAGACCACTTCAAACGAGCAACTAAAAACTTCTATCTTGATAAATTATATACATAACTTATCAAACCATCCCTTTTATTCATATATATTTGTATGTATATATGTATGTGTGTGTGTTTTAAATATAAAACATATATTTAGAATTGTTTTTGTTATATTTTTGATTGTTTTAATTATGTACCTTACACTTTAATATTGTAACTCTTTAGATTAAGCCACTTTTATACATTCTTGCGCGCCAACTTTTTATCCCAAACCTGTCCGAGGTTGGCAGGTAGAAAATGCCTTGGCACTAAGCCCACCTTTTGTACAACTCTGTATTTATACTGTGCAATAAAGTATTCCTAACAATAATAACGATTTCACATTTATTTTTTCTTACAGTTACTATGATCTACTTGATATTTATTTTAACTATTTAGATTAGACGGTGGAGGCGCCACTGTGCCTATGTAAACATTGTCTCTGTACTAAATAATTACAAGAAATTGAAAAAGTGAAACATATAAAGCAAAAACTTAATAAATTCATAGATAAACTGTCAGTGCACATCAACAAATGTTATTTTAACTATTTAGATTGACATTCGAATAAGTTTTAAATAAGAAGATATTATGAAAATGTTAAAAAAAAATCCGTCAGAAGAATAGGAAAACTAACAAACAAAGTGAGGCCTATAACTGCAACCTTTTGCACGCTGGGTATGAAAATACAAATCTTAAAAAAAATCGACACCATCTGAAAGATTCTACCACCTACCTAAAGGAAGATTTCACACCAAAGATATTGGAAAAAAGGAAAGAACTTAGAATTCAAGCAACGCAAAGAACAAGGTGAAAATATTGCCATAAGGTATGATAAAATCATAATTTTGAACAATGAAAATCATAAGAAGACTAGCTTTCCGAAATATTCCAAACTAAATATGCCGTCTACAAGTAATCGTAAACAAAAAAAAAACAAAACTCATCACCGGAAGCTATTACAAAGATTGCACACAAAAAAATGTTCTAAAATAATAAAAAAAAAAAAAAAAAAAAAAAAAAAACAAATCCATAGAATCCTACATACAAGCACGGAATATAACAAATACACCAACAGCAGAAGTCACGAGTGACACTGAAAGTGATGACCAACAACAGTAGCAACTAGTGGTCTCCCTCCATAATAATAATAACAAACATATCAAGAAACAAAATAAAGAAGAAAACCATAACTCTCCCAAAATGGCTGGTCACCATGGGAGAAGATGACCACCACCCTCCATTTATCCACAAAAACAAACCAAATAACATAACATATATTTGCACATTAAATGTAAGATCTCTAGTAGAAACCGGTCGACAAGAAGACCTTGAACATGCCATCCGCAACATTAAGTGGTACATAATAGGATTATCTGAGGTAAAAAAAGAAGGTACACATATAATTGAATATGAGTCCTATATTTTTCTTTACACCGGAAAGAAGAGTGGAAGGAATGGCGTAGGATTTGTTGTGAAAAAGGAACTAAAGAAAACTATAATAGATTTCCAAGCCATATCCGACAGAGTAGCAAGACTTGACTTACGCTTTAAAAATAATAATCTGTGCTTGATACAAGTCTACGCGCCTACCGAGAAAAGAAACAAGATATTGATGGGAGATTTCAACGCCAAAATTGGTCAACGCTGTTCTAATGATTCTTCGGTGTTAGGACCATGGGATACGGGTCACGAAACAAACGAGGCAAAATGCTCATCCACTTTTGCCTAGAGAACGAGCTATACATTATGAATACTCATTTTAAGAAGAAATCGAAGAACAAAATGGACTTGGCGCTCTCCGGACGGAAACACACTTAGTGAAATCGATTTCTTCATTACTAGTAAATCTAACACTAAAGTTATACAGAATATCGAAATAGTAACAACCACACAACCAACAGACCATCGAATGGTACGGGCTACCCTATCTCTTACTACTACAATAAGAAAAGACAGAAAATCATTTAAAATTAAACGGCATGTACTTACAAAGCGGACGTCCAGTCACTCCAAACAAATTTTGTGAACTTATCAAAAACAATCACCGAAAAACCTAACATCCAAGAACAATATGAAAAGATTGACTAACAATAAAGAATGGATACAAACACTGAAAGACAATACAGAAGGAAAGATCACAAACAGAAAACATATCCTAAAAAGTCTCAACAGATTTTTACAAAAATCTATACCGCCAGAATAAAAATCAATGTCAACCTCATTACAGACCTGTTAACCAAGCTCACTTAGATGAAGTACCACTAATCTTAGTAATTAAAGTAAAGAAAAACATAAATAGTTTAAAATCCATGAAGAGCCCGGGAGAAGATAACGTTATCAACGATGTACTAAAAGCTATGTCTGAACCACTCGCACCTTTGCTAGCAAGTTGTTCTGGAATATGTACACAACATATTCCGGAACAATGGGAAACATCAATTATAACCTTACTCTACAAAAAAAAGAACCCACTAAACATAAATAACTATAGGCCAATCAGCTTATTGCAATCAACGTATAAGCTATTCACCACTATAATAATTAATAGACTCAATAAAATTCTAGACTTCGAACAACCTCGTGGCAGGCTGGCTTTAGAAAGAACTATTCTACCATTGACCACATATTTACTATAAGACAAATCATAGAAAAATATTTGGAATACAGAAAAACGCTATAAATTGCCTATGTTGACTATTCCAAGGCATTTGATACAGTACACCATAACCATCTATGGAAGGCATTGATAGACCAAGGAATACCATACAACTATATTGAAAGAGGTCTCGTGGTCGCTCTCCAACAAGGTGGTCGGACCTCATCTCAAAACTGACTCAGTCCACCATTACCGACTGCTCCCGCACCGCAACTAACAGGGAACAATGGCGGCGCATTGCAAAAGCAGCAACCCAATATAAGGACCCCCCATAACCACGACCACTCTGTCAAGAGTGACCGACTAAGAAGGGAGATATTAAAATAATGATTGAAATCCATAAACGCAGTAAAGCAACTGTCAGAATAGAAACCAAAGGCGACGTGTTCCAGCTGGAACGAGGCGTGAGACAGGGGGACCCGATTTCACCAAACCTATTTAACTCTCTCTTAGAATACATATTTAAACAACTACAGTGGTCGGGCCTTGGTATAAATATAAACAGTGAATATTTGAACCATCTACGATTTGTGGATGACATTGCCTTAATAAGTGAGACACAGTGACCTACAATATATGTTAGAGACCAATAGAAATGTGAGTTTGTTTTCGCCTCGCATACATTTCACCATCGTCCTCAGTTGAGTAGCACTCCTTACTCTCCCCTTTATTGTTCGACATTTCCTGAAACCTTAAAGTCAACCCATCCCACAGGGATTTGACTTTCCTGTGCCCACCCACTTGGGACTTTACCTTCGTGAACCCACCACCTTGGGTCTGTCCTTCTTTGTACCCACCACCTTGGGTCTCTCCTTCTTTGTACCCACCACCTTGGGTCTCTCCTTCTTTGTACCCACCACCTTGGGTCTCTCCCTCTTTGTACCCACCACCTTGGGTCTCTCCTTCTGTGGGCCCCTATCCTCGGGACTTTATTTTGTCGTACCCTCCAACCTAGGGTCTCTCCTTCTGTGGGCCCCTATCCTCGGGACTTTATTTTGTCGTACCCTCCACCTAGGGTCCTTCCACTCCGTTGCCCATCACCTCGAGCTTCTACTGCATCCTCATCCATTGTATCTGAAACTTCCAGAAAGCAGCTTAACCGGGCAAAAAATAATAAATAAGTAAATAAATTGTCTAAACAAACCAAAAGAAAAACATTTGCCTTCCCACCCAGTTGACCTTTCAACCCATTTGACCTTTCCACCCAGTTGACCTTTCAACCAATTTGACCTTTTTACCAATTTGACCTTTCGACTCATTTCACCTTTCAACCGATTTGACCTTTTGACTTATTTGACCTTTCAACCCATTGGACCTGTTTGACATTTCGACCCATTTGACTTTTCGACCCATTTGACCTTTCGACCCATTTGACCTTTCGACCCATTTGACCTTTCGACTTATTTGACCTTTCGACCCAAATGACCTTTCGACCCAGTTGACCTTTCAACCAATTTGACCTTTTTACCAATTTGACCTTTCAACCGATTTGACCTTTTGACTTATTTGACCTTTCAACCCATTGGATCTGTTTGACCTTTCGACACATTTGACCTTTCGACCCAAATGACCTTTGAACCTACATCAAACACACAATCTAGGTTCTATGTTATGAAAACTTGATACTAATACTAAAAAAATAATAGGATTATGCAAACATCACACAGCAAAATCCTTAAATATCTTTATAGGCATGGTTCATCAACACTATCTACCATGTAGTGATATATTAATAATACATTTATCGTTTATTATACTTATGTATTTTCTCCTATTTTTTTCTTATTTAATGTATGTATTTATTATTTATTTTTATTTCTTTTTCATATTATCTATGTATATGCTATGATCTTTGTGCACCGTCTTTGGTGTTCCTAACATATCCTATCCATCAAAAGGTTGCCTGGAAGAGATCGCATTTAAGTGATAAGGCCGCCGATTGTACAACGTATGTGGCTATTGATTGTTATTTTTAAGTTAGTCTGTAAGCATTGGTGTGCAATAAAGTTATTATCTATCTATCACATAGCAATATCTAACCCCGTGGTAAGCTCTAAGCTCGTGTTATGGTTACTTTACATCTGATATATTATATACTAGCTGACCCGGCGAACTTTGTTCCGTCTTAGACGCTATAAATGAGCAGATTCTTGATTTCATTAAGTTAATTAAATAAAAGTCATCCTCTTTTGAATATATTTTCAGCACGCATTCAATCAATTCTATGTCAAATGTCTTAAAGTTACATTAAAAAATTTAATAATTTTATATGGTGGTTAAGTAATTTTAAATTTTCTAATTTTCCGCGCAATTTCCTTTATTTTTTTCTTTCATAAGAACCTTCTCCTGATAATAACGAACAGAACAAAAAAAGAATTAGCGAAATCGGTCCAGCCATTCAGGCGTGATACCGTGACCAAGGGTAATAGGGATTCATTTTTATATATATAGATAGTTTGAATATTGATTTCTTACAAGTATCAAATTGTCATCTATACGTCATTACATAGCTGTCATTATACGTCAATTACATAGCTATCATTTGCGTTTTGTTATTCCAAGTCTGATTCTTTTTTGTTATAACACGTTTTATAGTGACTGACGTTTCATGTCAAGTCACAGGGGAACGCTGTCGACCGGGATGAAAAGTATCTTATGTCCGTCTCCTGGCTCTAAGCTACATCCATACCAATTTTCACCCAAATCTGTTCTACCGTTCTTGAGTTATAAGTGGTGTAACTAACACGACTTTCTTTTATATATAGATATATAGATATACCTACATAAACAGATTATTAAACTCGAAGGAGAAAGTGCTTGTAAAACAAAGAAACACTGGAGCCCTTGACCGGACCCGCGCCGCTACTAGACTAAAGATCGGTTCTAGACAAGTTTTGGATTCATCGCATGTTAATTTTATTTAATTAAACGATTTCATAACCAAAACAAAGTACTAAATTGCTAGTTTGTTCTTCCGAAGTCAATAAGACATGGTAGATAGGCAAAATTTAAAATTTAAATATATATTATTAACTGGAAAAAAAAAAATACTCAATACCCATACAAAAAAATGGGGAAAAGGATTAAGGACTTAGTAACTAATACTGTAAACTTACATGTAATACTAAAAAGGAAATCGAAGAGATAGAGGGAAAACAGAAACGATCTACCCGTTAAAATAAAATGTTTTTAGGAATTAAATCAATACTTACGTTTTTCCGAGCCGTGGGCGTTTTTAGAAGATATGAAATCCTCTCGTCTATCCCACTTCTGACCTTTTGGGTTTGGTCAGAATAAAATCCACTTTAATTTTTCACAAAATTCCCACTCTTTATTAGCTTGTAATATTCCATTGTCTTGCCTAGACTAGTGCCACCGTTCCAATGCCCGGCCGTCGCGTTCCGCCGTCGAGCGCTCGAACCCTACTTGACAACTTCGTCTCACTCCTCATTGGTCGGTGCGCTCGACAGCGGTGGCGTGTGCGAGCGCCGATTGGCTTACGAAATAAAGTCAACTCAAACAATAAACCGGAAGTTGCCTTTAAATACATACTTTTAGGTCACGATAATACATGTAAAAATTATAATTAACAAAACTATGAATTTAGAACGAATTAAACATTTGATTAAAATATACATAAATTAACTTAGTATCTATATTAACCTTACAATAGTGGTCGCCGTTTTTGTCATTTCAAAGCCTTTATGTTATCCCATACAATTGTAATACGTATTTTAATGTAAATGACAAAATAAACGATTTTTATTTTTATATTTAAGTATACAAAAAAAAAGACAGTCGAATTGAGAACCTCCTTCTTTCTGAAGTCGGGAAATTACATGAATTATTAGCATAACGGTAGTTGCAATAAAACGAAATAGGAATACAGCCTACGCCAAACATTAAAATTATTTTCAATATGCCGACAGCTTATTTTATGATTGCTTGTTTATTGAGTCCTTTGGGTACTTAACGTTTAATATGGTCATTTAGGTTATGTACCCACAATAACTAAAACCTTTAATATATTCTCTAAAGCGAACGGTGTCGTTACTTTAAAATTTATATAAAACTAACTGCGGCCGGCGACTTCGACCGAATGAGGCTCGATCTGCAAAAGCTGAGATGGGATCATATTCATACTTTTTCTTTATTTTACTTTAATCTTATTTTATTTCGTATATGTTTTACAATAGATTACATAAAAAAATCATATATAATCACCTACTGTAAAAAATATATCAGAACGTTTAATCACCGGCCGCGAAGCTAGGCTCAAGCGACCGGTGACTAGGGGGGTTTGTGTCCACGGATCCCGGGATCAGATTTAATTGGCCACTGATACCGCCAAGTTTTATCCACCGATACCGGGATCGGGGAATAATGATTAAATATTTTAATCCACTGATCCCGGTAACCGTGGCTACAATAAATTACTTCAAATAGTTTTTGAAACGGATCCCGCTTGTAGTGTTTAGAAGTGTAAATTAAAACAAAATGTATATTATTGAATATGTTATGATCAACAGTAAATTATTTTAATAAAATCTTAAATCACAGGAATCATCACATAATTATAAACTCTAACTAATCGTGATTTGTTTTATTATAATTTTGTATTAATAGCTTAAATAATTATTTTTTCCTATAATTGAAAACTAAGACAATTGTACACAATGACAATTTAAACATTATATTTTTAATTGCCCATCAAAGTATGGCAATGAAAAATCTAATGTATCATTCCTCATTTCTTTCAAATGGCTTAACCGGTTGTTATAAAAACATTTGATGACCATTTGAGCCTTCATTTGACCACAATCTCACCTGATGTGGTCCAGTCCACTCCTAGGTCCAGCATGACGACCTAGGAGGTAGTTGGCTTCTCCGGGCCACATTACGAAACACGAAAAAATCGTTTCACGAACTGTTTCAGCCCGGAGGGTGGTGACAAGCCGCGGCCGAAGCCTCCCACCAGAGACTGTTCTTAGCACCACCCGGAGGTCACTATTATTATTCTCTATGATTATTTATGATTGTAGGTGCAGTAGGATAATATAAACATATTGTGTGTATAGTGCCTATGGCTGTAGGTGATTTTTCAAAGCCGGAGTGCACTTTCAATTTCGATCAACAAACAGACCGATGTGGGCGGTTGTTGCAACTCGTTCTAGATATCGATCACGCAATGATAGCACGCCTACTCGTATCTTTTCAACTCGATTTTGACAGTACCTACCTAGCTAACAATAAAAAAAATATAAGGGTTTTTTAGTATTTTCACCAAAGTGAGCTTCACAGTTTAAAACTCGTTAAGATTATGAATCTTTAGGATTGATCTTATGTTATATTATTTGGAGTTTTAGGAACGAATTACATAGAAACGAACTAACTGTGGTGATAATGTAAAATAAAATATATCTATAAAATACCATAATGTAAATCAATTTTTTTAAATAAATTAAAAAAAAACTGACTATCCACACAACAACATATAGCCCAGTTGATGTGTGGATTGTCAGGTTTTTTTTTTATTTATTTTGAACTCTCGAGCTCTTGCGATGTCACCACCTTTTGCTCTCGTTGGAAACCGTTAGCATAGAATAATAAATTACTTAACCGTTAGTAAAGGATCAGGTGGTATTTAGGTACTTGTGAAATTCTAAATAAATTTTGATTTATCCTTAATCTATATCTATATGATGGGATAACTAAATATATGTGTACTAGGGTGGAAAAAGTCGATTGAGAGTGAAACTGCTTTAAATACTTAAGGATGGAGGTTTTGGAGGTTTTGTCTGTTCACGTCCGTGAGTGGTAACCCTCTGAATCCTTACACGTGACCTCCGGGTGGTGCTAAGAACAGTCTCTGGTGGTAGGCTTCGGCCGCGGCTTGTCACCACCTTGTCTTGGGCTGGGCCAGTGCGTGAAGCGATTTTTTCGTGTTTCGTAATGTGGTCCGGAGAAGCCATCTTCTAGGCCTTCATGCTCCATCTTAGACCACATCTGCACTTTACATCAGGTGAGATTGTGGTCAAATGAAGGCTTATCAATAAAAAAAATTAAAAAAAAATCCTTAGGAATGTAGAATGATTAAAAAAAAAAAAGGTGTGTGTGCGATTCACACACGATAGAAGTGAAACTTCAGTAAATCGACGAAAGAATAAGAAGAATAAAAAAAAAGTGTGTGTGTGTCAGCTATGACGCACGATTGGAGTCTACTACTTACGAACTATAATTATGATATATATCGAATAGAAAAAAAGGGTAAATGAACGCATCTGCTAAAATGATAAGAGAAACAAACATATATCTGTAATTATTCGGATTATTTATAATACTTCAATAAAGCGTATTACATAAAGTATGTTACAAAATAATATAAATAAAATACAGCAATAGCTCTTTGCGCGATACTTCGTAGTCTCAACTACGAAGTATCGCGCAAAGAAATTAAATAAAGCATTGTATTTGTGTCTCTTACCATTTCCGTTTCATCTTTTTGCATCCGGTTTGAAATCACTACGATTCTATAGAAGTTTCACTTCAATAACTACATTCGAAATTCTAATCTCTTTGCCCCAAAATAAAGCATATTTATGACAAGATATTTTATCCTGTACAGTAATCCTACCGATTCGTACTTATAAAAAACGGCGTTATAAAAATTCGTACTTATAAATTTTCGAAAGTTTAATTCCAGGCCGCCAATTATTTTTTCCAATTTTTTTTCTTTAAATGCAGTTTAGCTCTTTAGCTAAACTGCATTTAAAGAAAAAAAATTACTTTAAATCCTTTGATTTAAAGTAATTTTAGTAGATTTTTCCACCCGATTTTAAAACAGCTTTTTTACCATTCACTGATAAATGACGAAATCTAGAAAAGTGAAACGTGAAATTAAATAAGAACGGTTTTTACGATACTCCACCACACAGGGGGTGAAAACGGGGGTTGTAAATCGCTGGCGCCCTGGCTGGCTAGTTAGGTAGATTACTTTGCGCCCTTCTTCATTTCTGATTCCAGACAGTTAAATTAAATTATTTTAGAAAAAAATAATCTGCCTTAAGTAAACAACTCAATGAATCAACTTTAATAGATACGTTTTACTGTAAATCTAGATTTTTTTAAGACCAAGGAAAATATTACAGTTAACGCTGTCTTTAGGACTTTACCAGCCTCCTGTGCTAGTTAGAAACTGTGTTACAAAGTCAAAGTCAAAGTCATACCTTACAAATGCATGTAAATAAATATCTTACAGCCTAACTATATTATGATATATAACTTAAAACTAATTTACTTACAACTAATAAATAAATAAATATTTCCGGACAAACCACACAACAATATCTAGCCCCGTGGTAAGCTCTAAAGCTTGTGTTGCGGGTACTAGACATCTGATATACTTAATATACTAGACGTACAGAACATCTGATTTCCAATAAACCCGCTTAAAAGAGCTAAATGTGTTGGTGTTACTAACATTCACATTCAAAGTCCACTAATAGGGTGATATTCAAACATCGCAACATGGGGTTAAAAACGGGGTAATAATGTAAAAAACGGGGTTTTTTACTCCTGACATAGGACCTTTGTTGGGTTAAAAGTGACTAATATTTCAATATGAATAAAACTGTTTATTTGTTAAGGAGAGAAAACCACAATCTACGCACAAACATGAGACGCAGGTCACACTGCATGAGCGTTGACGACATAGGTATTCTAGGATTATTCTATAAGTAACCTAATAATTAATAAACTCTGAATAATATGGTTAATAAAATACTAAATAATTTCAGATGATTTTCCTTCTAATTAAATTATGAGATTTTTTTCCCAGATTAGGTAAGTAAAAAAGGTCAAACATACCCAATATTTCGTGCCTATTTGGCACGAAAAAAGTTTATATTCCAATATACAACACCAAAAAGTTTGAATTGAAACACAACACTCGAATTCCAATTCCAAATTGAACGAACAAAACAAACACTATTTAAATTTCGAATCTCTTTTATAACTGGCCGTTTGAAACAAACAACAAATACAACGGTACGCTTATCAATGAACGATAACGTTCCTTTTTTAAATCACGTGTATTTTTTTAATTTTTGCGTTTGGCGCGCTCTTAGTTTGAGATGCTACTAACGAAAATGGCGCGGTTTCGGTTACGTCAAGTAAGTGGGTGGGTGTGATAAGGTGCATTGCATTAGTCATGGGAAGGAAGAAGTCTTGAGACTTTGAGGAAGGAAGAAATACACTACATATACTACTATAAACTTTATATATAAACTATAAATAAATAACTATGTAGAACTTTGATACTAACTACAATACATTAGACATCAAGTAAATCAATGTGTAATTTTTTTTTGATTTGGATCTTAAAAATATTGTGTAGACAAATACCTTTGTAAAAAAATTTACCATAATTTTACGCGCAAAACTGTTATTTTGTATCACTTTATTGATATGAGCTGCTCTTATGTTGTCTTTTAAGCCTCAAATTTATATGCATCACAGGAATAACAAAAAAAGTCAACAAAGTTTGAACATTATTTATTAATTTTAATCGGTTAAGTGGTTTAGGAGTCCATTGAGGACAAACATTGTGACACGAGATTTTCTATATAAATGGTAAAGTTTATATAATTTCTATATAAATGGATATTTTTTTTTTAAATCTATTATATCGTCAGCAATTTACAGAAAGTAAGTACGTATATGTAGTGGTGTCAAGTTATACATTCTTGTAATAGAGGTAAGTCGAGTGGGCAGGTAGGTACAGTCAGCGTCACTAGAAAGTCATAATTTTTAAAACATTATTTTTTATTTTTATATTTTTTCATTTTATGCAGGCGCACAGGATTCGAACCGTGCCCCGACGCGCTACCCATTACACCAACACGTCATTACGTAATAGGTCGATTTTTTTTCTGCACTTTTTAATATCGTGTGAAGCCCCGCGTTACTTGCAAAGTGAGGTTTATCACTTATTAAAAATCATAAAGTAGTCATAATAATCTGAAAAATATGAAACCTATAAGCATATAAACAGTTATAATAATCATAAATTGTAATGTGCAATATGTGGTCAGCAAACGTTGTTTTGCAAAATGTAAATAGATAGTAGCCGATTCTCAGACCTTCTGAATACGCACATAAAGTTGAGTAAAAATCGTTAAAGCCGTTTCGGAGGATTACGGTAACTAACATTGTGACATGGAAATTTTATATATAAGACTAGTGGCCCGCCCCGGCTTCGCACTGGTTTTTATTAAAAAAAAAATCCCGGCAATTATTCAATATTATTTAAATTTTGACACTGCGATGGTAGCGCCGTCTGTCGGATACAATGTAAAACGTTCCAAAATCAACAACTACTAATAAATTGAAAATTAATTTAAAAATATTGTGCGTTTGAGAGAAGTTCAGTGACATACACACTCACAGAAGAATTATATATATAAAGATATTAAACGTATAATAAGTTATGTACAAATAAGAACTCCAAAATTGTAATTAATAATAATAACTGATAAATCTGTGTTTTTCTATTCGCTTCTCAACTCGGTATAAAACATTGAAGTGAACTGCCAAGCTAATGTTATTTCCTTGATGTTTTTTATTTAAACAATTTAGGTTTATTAATTTTAAGTTGACCTGTCCATGTAGGCTATGTGCTTCTAAGGAAATTAAAATTTTGACTTTGACTTCTCTAAGTTCACAACGTGTTCAAAATCAAATTTATCGTCTTAAAACTTTGGGCGCACACAATTCTTATATAATAATTAGACATAAGTAGACATAGACAAACATTTATTTGCTCACACAATACAAAAACATGCATAAATTATTCACAGTGAACACATAAACAAAAATTTTATAATTAAAAATAAAACGTTAACATACTTATTAATTTGACAACATACAATTAAATTACGAGCAAAAACGATAAGATAATTTAATCTATATCTAAAATATAATATAAAAATGAATCCCTATTTCCCTTGGTCACGGCATCACGCCTGAACGGCTGGACCGATTTCGCTAATTCTTTTTTTGTTCTGTTCGTTATTATCAGGAGAAGGTTCTTATGAAAGAAAAAGTAAAGGGAATTGCGCGGAAAATTAGAAAATTTAAAATGACTTAACCACCATATAAAATTATTAAACTTTTTTAATGTAACCTTAAGACATTTGTCATAGAATTGACAGTACCGATTCGAATTCAATATTCATAGTCATAACTATCGGGTCAGCTAGATCAAACTGACAACTTTATATAATAAAAATATTAACTAAATAAAATCAAAAATCTGCTCATTTATGGGTCAGCTAGTAAAACATAAATTTTGATATTTCCCAAAACAAAATAGAGATCCGTGTATGTGTGTATGTACACACAGAACAAAGGAAAGTTTGCAGTATTCATTGTACTAGCTTATTATATTTATTATACAAAATGTTTTAGTTTGTTATTTAAAGGTTTTGCTTGACAATCGTTAACGTTAGGAAAGAAAAGTGATATTAAAGTTCTTTTTAATACTGAAAATCTCTGTACAATCCCATAATTATAATGTTTTATAATATCTCATACCTAAGTGAATTAATAATGAATATAATTTAATAGTGAAAAACTCTGTACAATCCCATAATTATAATGTTTTGTGAATATCTCATAGGTAAATTGTAATTATTTTGAGATGATAATTTTCTTTAAACCGTTTATTTTATGTTTTTTATCATGTTATTATCAATTTGTCGCTGACTGTACCTACTCGCCTACGAGCATCGACAGGTAACTATCTGAGTCCTGCGGTTTTGCAATGCATCCTATTCGACAGGATACAGTTACAACAGACAGACCAGCCTAGAAATACTCCTATATTACAAGTATCTTAGACTAGCTGTGCCCCGCGGTGCTACCCGCGTTATAATTTATTTTCCCGCGGTAAAAAGTAGCCTATGTTATTTTTCAGGCTCTAGAGATTCTGTGTACCAAATTTCATTTAAATCGGTTCAGTTGTTTTCGCGTGAAAGAGTAACAAACATCCATACTTACAAACTTTCGCCTTTATAATAGTATGTAGTAGGATATTATATTCAGTGGACTAGGAAATCTTAGGCCCATATTAATTAACTAAACTCAACTCTAAGTTCGATCTTGAGTGCTAATTTGAAACATCAAATACTTACATTTAGCCTTATCAAACACGCCCGCAAGATCTAACATAGTGTTGAGTTTTGTTTATTATCGGGGGTCTTAGTTATTTTACAAATTATTTTTGTTATGAAGTTTAATTGAAATTGAATTACATTTTAAGGGCCGCGGTTACGCGTTACAAATCCTACCAAACTATATAATTAATGTGGTAGTAAGTTTGTTTCTTGTCTTTTCACACCTTATTCTCAATTTATCTTCGTGAAATCTACTTTTACCGAAAATAATATAATTCCGTAGAAAATCTATTACAAAGCGGGTAACGCTGCAGAGCACTGCTAAAATGGATGGACCTTTACTTTTCAAAAAGTTTCAACTTGTTCGTAACTACTCAAAAACACCACGATCGGAGCACCCACCTAATGTCATATTAAATTCAATCAATTTCATCATTATTCTGCTAATAATGATTAATTGATTTATATACAATTGACAGATGTTTCTCTGCATTCAATATAAGACTCTGTTGCACAGATATAGAGTACAAAATACAGGTTTCACTGCCCTGTCAAATAATGCAAGACTTACATAGGTCCTTTGAATTTGATTGACCTACATTAGCTTAGATACAAGTTTGATTGAAAGTAAAATTACTTGAGTTAAATCATCGTCACTGTCACACGTTTGCTTCTGTCATCATAAACACCCTTATTTACGTTCCCACTGCTGGGACACAGGGACTTCTCTCTTGACGAGAGAGAATAGATACTAATTCACCACGCTCTGGCCAAGTGCGGATGGCCGAATGTCACATGACCGTCAAACTCTTCAAATTTCTCAAAACAAAGGGCAAAACTATTTATCATTTCAAACTACGTTCCGGTTGACTATTTCTCGCTCATTTCACTTACGGAAAGCGGGCATAATTGACTGCGTCAGTAACGCGATGGCCGAAGGATCACTTGCTTCGCAAGAGGTGTCGGGTTCTATTCCCGCCTAGGGGTCAAGTGTTTGGAGTTCTGCAAGTACTTACTCCTTGGTCTGGGTGTTTAATATGTATAATAAAAATATCTAGGGCCCGTAACACAAGGTTAGAGCTTACCAAGGGGCTAAATGTTGTTATGTGGATTGTCCAGAAATATTTATTCATTTCAAATTAACAATTCCAGTAGTACATGTTAGATAGGACCATAGTATACAAAAGGTAATATTTTTTTTAATTTTATGCAAAAGCAGAATATGGCTTCAAAAATATATGGCAACAATTTAATTTAATATACATAACTTCAGAGAAACCGCATCTATTAAATTAATTATGTACCAATTATGTCAGCTATTATGGGAAAAAATATATTTTACAATATATGCCCAATATGGATGTCGCTTCTGTTTATACATAAGGAAGGTGTGGGTTGGTCCAATCAACGAGATCCGTTAAACGCAATAAAAAATGATTTCTACACTAATGAGACATTTAAAAGAAACCTGTCTTGAATTAGATAGAGGGCGAAAGTGAGGAGAAGTGATTAATTGACATAATGTACATACGTATGTTTTTAAATATTGCTAGCTCAACTTAGTGATTTATATTCTCATTGGATCTCTTTAAATTTGACAGTAAAATTAAAGACACAAAACATGTGAATCTCAATGGAAATGTTCTTCACTTGGCCGATAAATTCGATTTTTTTTCTACCTAACAAGAAAAGAGCTATTCAAGTTCAAATTGCCGTGTGAACAGTGAATTTCGTGTATTTTTATGTGTAGTAGTAGTAGTGTATTATAAAAACAAAAATACTTTGTACAAGTAAATAATATTAAGCTTTGGAATTGTTTAAACCTTTTTTTTTATTTTTGCTTGTAGGCTCTGTAAAGTATGGTTTCAGTAATATATTATTATTAATTGATATATTCAATATAATTCGCGATGAGAAACACAATTTGCGAAAATGTTATAATGACTACCTGACTATGTGTTTTTGTTTCTTTATTTTTATGCAGAAAAATATTAAGACACATTCGTAACCTTAGCACACAGGATTCGAACCTGCATCTCCGAGAAAGCGCCCCGGCGTAATGTGATTCTTGTATATCCTACTATGCTCTTTGCTGTCCTATAGCAGAGAAACCAGGGTGTTTTCAAATCCCTAAGCTAAGAGGATCTAAGACCTCAAAACAAGAAAATGTATAGTTATTCAGTCAGTATTGACAGACATATATATACAATTTGTTGTATATACCTAACTACTATAACACAAAAATAATATATAAACACTATGTTAGTGTGAAAATCTAAGGCGAAGTCGATTGAAATAAATGAATATATTACGCCTAATATCTCCATTTTCTGTCATAACCTTAGGAATTCGTGTCTCATTGTAAATCGCCAGCACACCCATTATTTGTCAGATATAATAATAGCACAGCATGATATATTTATTATTTTCCGCACGCGGTGTTGCCTGTTTAATAATTGATTTTCCCGCAGTAAACGGTAGCTTTCGTTCTTTACTGGGAACAGCGTTCTGGTCAAAAAATCCAAAAAATTTGAAAAAAAATTTTTTTATCCAAAACTTACAGAAAATATTTTTTTGTTTTTGATGGCGTCCCTAGAAAATATTCAATTCTGTTAAATTAAAATTGCAGGATATCAGAATGTCACCATTCTTATGATATTGACATTCACAGAACAAAAAGAGATCAAAATATAATTTAAGGACAGGATCTTCCTCTATTATGACGTCAGTCTACGATTCTACAGGTCATGCAGTTAAATCATTTTCACTAGATAGGCCTGTATCTTTATTTCTTTGACCGTTTTCAAATCTAGCTTAACTACTTGCAATTAATACAAACATAGGCAACTGTAATAATAAATATTCACAATTGCTGAAATAGAATATAAATTCAATCAACACTGGAATATTAAGCAGCCAGTCAGAGTCATAACATGAATGAATGAGAGGTAAGTTGTATGGAGTATCAGAGTGGTATTAATAGACGTGCCTTAGGAGTATAATATGTATGTTCATAGCTCTATATTTTCAAACTAGCTTTGTCCTGCGGTGCTACCCGCGTTATAATGGATGAAGTACTCTTAACCAACAACATATTTATTTGAATAAAGATTAATATTATTATGTTGATACAACTTAAACAAATTATTTCGACCAAATTAGGTACCATAAAAACGGTTTTTGTGAGTTAATCTTAAAAGATAGATATGTACTATCGCGGACTGTTTTTTAGATCATTAAAAGAGCTATTATTCTTTAATACATATTTTTTGTGTATCTTGAACCGTTTTCACGGCGCACGCAACGGAAGGCTTCAAAGATAAACAATTTCTCCCGTTTATTACACATTTACCACTATATCTTTGCTCCTATTGGTCATAGCGTGATGTTATATAGCCTATAGCCTTCCTCGATAACTGGACTATCCAACACAAAAAGAATTATTCAATTCGAACCAGTAGTTTCTGAGATTAGCGCGTTCAAACAAACAAACAAACAAACAAACTCTTCAGCTTTATAATATTAGTATAGATGTATCTGTATATTCATTTGACGTAGCACTGGCTACGTAACATCGCATCTCAAAAGTGCTACGCGCGTCGTAGCGGGGAAGAAGTGAGCGTCTTTTACATGCTATATAAGTATTTAGAAATTGATAACTTTTAATTACATCAAAATATTTTTACAGTTAGGTATAACACAAACTTTCACAAATAATATACAATGCAATATTATAAATAGAATAAAACTTAGTTTGGACGTAAATTGGTCACCACTCAGCATATATGCTACGGGAGCTAAGAAAGCAGCTGAAGCGCTGGTTTTCAGTGGTGCCGCATAGTGAGGCACAAGACGGTACGCCGCGCCGGGCGTTATTTCGTAGTGCCGTAGCACCTTCTACGAAACTACGTAGCATTTTTATACATGCTTCGGATTTCGTAGCGAGGAAGAACTCCGCGTTTAAACCTTTTGAATGCTATTGAGTCTTGGAAAATATTTTGTTATCTACTACCTTTTTGTTGACTTTTAACAAAAAAAGGAGGTTTTCAATTCGACGCGTATGTTTTCATCATTATTATATCTTAAATTCCATCCGTTTACATTTATTCTCGTATTATTCATGTTTGTTACATTTATTTTGACCCTTTATTATACTAAATACTGGTGTTTCCGATTTACACTCATTCAAATTTGATAAGCATCTGTTCAGCGTTAAATATCATAAAAGTCGATTATATACGCTTATCGATTATTGCATTTAAAAAAAAATTAATCGCATGAAAATATATTTTCATTTACGCGGTCGAAATAACTACTCTCTGACAAAGGTGTGAAGCTAGAGGTGCGTCGGCGCACATTCGCTACACGTGGGATAACAGCTTCATACTTATAGTGAAGGTATAAATTATTCATATTCATGCAAATGGCAAAACAAACCTTAATATTGTGGGCTGCTGCAAAACAACTGGCTTCGAATTGAATCTGAGTTATTAAACTATACTAATTGTTAGTGTCTCGTGACCTGGGGCAGAATGCCGTAGATAACTTAAATAAATGTGCTAGTTGGAACGTAGTCCGAAATAAAGTTTTCTAGTTACCGTGGTTATAATTAGCATTGCCTAAAATAATATGGCAATAAAAAAAGTATGTCAGGTTGTATGGTTCAGGCCATATTTAAAATAAAAAAAGTGTGTGTGTGTCAGCTACGATGCACGATTGGAGTTTACTCCTTACGAACGATAATTATGATATATTATATCGAATAGAAAAAGAGGGTAAATGAACGCATCTGCTAAAATGATAAGAGAAACAAACATAATATCTGTAATTATTCGGATTATTTATATTACTTAAATAAAGCGTATTACATAAAGTATGTTACAAAATAATATAAATAAAATACAGTGAGACTACGAAGTATCGCGCAAAGAGGAGAACCCGAGAATGAGATACGCTGTGTAATGTATTCCATCTCATTCTTTTACACGTTCAATCCTACAGATATATATATATGTTTGTCTCTTTCTACGTAACGCCTCAACTTTTCGAGTTACACTTTTTTTGTCTTTGTCTGATTTTACTCCTCATAAAATTGCCGTACCGGGGCTTATAACTCAAATCGTTTCTTAAGAAGTAAACTCCAAAAATAAAAATTACGCTTCTTAAAATGTTTTTACAATCCAAGATTATCGCCTGAAGAGGTAGGATGCGCACTAATTAACGCAACCGCTACCGCCAGCCAGATAGCCCAGATTCCAACCGAAAGAGCAAGAAGGTAGACATATCACAAAATCAGCTGACCTTAAATTCTTACTTTCCAAACGTTGCTAGCTCCCGTACCATTATTGTATATAAACTTTTGTTTTGTTTGCTAAAAACCGCGTTGACTGGTATTGACAGTTCAGCTCTCTATTGTTCGGTGACTCAACGTCACGTGGCTACATAAAAATATTTTTTAAGTATGAGATTTATACACATTTAGTAATAAACCTCCGGGTGGTGCTAAGAACAGTCTCTGGTGGTAGGCCTCTTCCGCGGCTTGTCACCACCCTACGGGCTGGGCCAGTGCTTGAAGCGATTTTTTCGTGTTTTGTAATGTGGTCCGGAGAAGCCATCTAACTTCTAGGACCACATCTTAGACCACATCAGGTCACATTGTGGTAAAATAAAAGCTTTTCGACTTCAAAATTATTAAATACTTAATTGTTTACGTTTCTTTAATTATCACTTATAATGTCGAAATGATTTGTAAAGTTAATTTATTTTTTTCTTTTCAGTTTCCGTTTTTAAGTTGGTTTAATTTTTGGCAAAAAGTTTTATTATTAGTCTATTAAGTTTGTTAACCATTGTTCACATAATTTTTTTTGTGCACACTTATAGTTATGTTGCAACATAGATCTTAGGTTTAGATATAAATAGTTTTTGTCGTAAATGGTGTAATGTGTTTTGTGTGTCTGATAAATACATAAATAAATCAACTATTACTTTTATAGTTTTGCTTTGACAATTTTTTTTATTTGGCCATTCTGTTTTGATAATTTTTTACGAAATCCTCACAAATTTTCGCGAAGATCTAAGTTAAAAACACTCACATTCACACGTATTTTTATACCATGATAATAAAGACGGGTACCCACTCGTTTCTAGATACGCCGTAGTCGCCCAGTTGGTCAAAATACAACTATAATTAAAATCAAGAGGTAGCTTTATGCACTACTTCCCTACATTAACTTAACTGTGTCTTTACATACCTACATCCGTTCCGGCAATTTCCTCCGAAAGCGTCGTAAGTTAATACTTCACGTACCAACACTAATATAGATTACATAAATTACAAACTTTTACTTACCCATATTTAGAAGAGATTCTTTTGGAATAAATAATTGCTTTCCCTGCTTCAGTTAACCCAAATACGGACGCTGTAGCTTTAATCTGTAAAAGAAAAGTCAATTAAAAACGTGTGTTGACTATTTTCTCTGCTAGGTAAAATTAAATAGCGGTACCTACACCAAGTTTTTTTTGTATTTATATTTTTTCTCGATACATACTAGAAATAGAAAATTAAAGAGCTTAGGTACAAACTATTGCTATTCTGAATTGTCTGATTTTAAAATAATACATTTATTTCCACTTAAATAAAATAAATTTACATAAATCACCATTTAAATCTACCTTATAAAATCAATTACAAACTATGAAAAATATATCGTGCAACGGAGATGTCTACGCTAGACTAGAAAAGCCTGTGTTAAAGACATCTGCGATTCCCCCACTGTGTATCCAAGTTTTTTACATTATTAAAGGTAGCTTAACCACGCCGATCATTCTAGAACAAGGTAGAATTAGTTAATAAAGGTATGTTAGTTTTAAGTAGGCATATATATCTAAATATGCGTTAAGGCCACCCATTGTACATTTGTTTTTCTACGTGTTGTTGTATTTCTATTTCCCTTTGTGTACAATAAAGTGTTTTAACCACCCCCATACACTTTAGGGTAAAATCGTTAAACCAACTGTACAATTGACCTGTATGATAAACCAGAGTGTGTATGTTGCAAAACTTTGCAGGATCCCATACCAGTGCCATGCTGCTTACATTAGAGCATACCGGGAAACATGTTTTATGTGTGAATTGGACCAAAGATCAAAGATACCCAAACCGCGCACGACAACTTCTGTATTCCTTTTCTCATCATAGCACCCTGTATTTATGTAACTACTTCTTGAACACAGGGATTTCTCTCTTGACGAAAGAGATAGAATGCCTTAAGGTCGAAGGCCGAAAGACTTTAATTCACCACACTGGTCAAATGCGGGTTGGTGAATGTTACATGTTCTTACAACTCTTCAAATTTTTGACAGCTTCAGTGGCGCGGTGGGCGAGGGTCCGCTTGCGGCGCAAGAGGTAGCGGGTTCGATTCCCGCCCCGAGGGTGAAAGTGTTTGTATGTTCTGCAAGCACTTTTTCCTTGGTCTGGGTGTTTAATATGTATAATAAAAAATATCTATATTATGTATGACTATTATATTAAGTATATCAGATATCTAGTACCCGTAACACAAGCTTAGAGCTTACCACGGGGCTAGATGTTGTTGTGTGCATTGTCACGAAATAATTAATATTTATTTAAAAAAAAAAATGCCTGTTCCCTCACGATGAGAACATGAAACACGAAGAACCCAGAGAGCGGCGGGGTTCAAACCCACGACCTTCGGTATGTAAGTCAAGTGTGATCCCTTAGCCAACAAGGCTTTATTCCTTTTTAACCCCCGACCAAAAATGGGGGGTGTATAATTTTGACGTGTCTGTCTGTGTGTCTGTCTGTCTGGGACATCATAGCTCCCGAACGGATGGAGCGATTTTTACTTCGTTTTTTTTTTTGTATAAAATATGAGTTAGGCGCGAGTGTTCTTAGGTATGTTTCATAAAAGTCGGTTGCGCCGTTTAAAAGTTATAAATACACTCGAGTTGGGTATCAAATGAAAGCGCATCGCGTGCACATTACAAAATATTATGATGTAATTTTTAAGGAAATTCGGGCATTGCCATCATGGGCTTTCTTAAATTTTAAATTTAGATTTTATCTAATGTATACACAACAAACCAAATACCTAACTCCAGTATTGATATCGCTATTGGAGAGCTAGATCAACGCCCTAATAGCCGTTCGTGCTTTAGTTTAGCAAAATTTCCAGTATCTTTTTACCCACTCACGTTTGTTCATGGATGTCATGTAGGTATTTGTTTTTTACAATGAGCGTACAAAATACGTACCGGTAGCTGATGATCATTGGAAATACCAAATAGCCGCCAACTCGGTATTTTACCCATCTTTATTCACCTATGTACCTAGTAGGTACCATACGTCATTGTGAATAATAAAATAATATCTTTATAATTTGTGTTTTGAACCTACTTACCATGTTCATGAACAAAGGCGTTTTCACACTACCAGCTAAGTCCTAGTTGCAAAATCTTCAAAGTTTGTTTGAACGCGCAAATCTCAGGACCGATTTGACCGACTTGAAAAATTATTTCAGTGTTAGATTACCCATTTATCGAGGAATTTTATAGGCTTTTTACTGTGGGAATATACGTGGTTCCCGCGGAAAAATATATGAAAAACGAGCAACGCCGTGGCGTAGACTAGTTATTTATAGATTTTGAGTAAAAATTAACTACCGGTGCACAACTAAGCTAAGACCTTCCTACAACAATACTAAAACAACTCAATCTTTTGGTTGCAACGTTATTTTGTAGGCAAAACCAAAAAAGTATTTAATCTCAGAACTTATTTTTATTATAATAAGGTATTTTTCCTCAATACACTGCATCACTAATTTACTCGTGAATACGTCTGGAGAGGGGAAAGCCGTATGATAAATTCATTCAGGTTTAACTTATTCGCATTAGGTATCCTAACGCAGAGTGGCTTTCATTAGCTTTTATTCAGGTACCCATGAAAAAAAACAGTACCAGAAACTGTAGAACGTAGACAATCTAGTCCCCAGTGGGAATTAATGAATGAAATCCTAAACCCTCAACCACTTCCGCTCAGGACCAAAGATAATATAAATCACTAGGTTTCTCAGGACCTCCATCGAACCACAGAGGTCACATAAGTTAGTAGAGTACATCATTTATGTTATTTTCTAGACCGTGGAGGTAGGCACCGTGACCGCTTTGTCATCTCCCGTGGGCCTCGCCATTGTGACATGTTGTTTGGGCTCATATGGCCTTTGTAGCAGGCCATATTGTCAGATGGCTTTGTACGAGTAATCCTGTTTTGTGCTACTGGGTAGTTGAATCGTTAAGATTCCCCCTAACTTCAGTCGTAAACATAGGCCTGTTTTACAATCTCCAAGACAAATTTGTCAATAGTTAAAAAATAGCTATTAAGTATACTGACAGTTTACTGAGCGAGATAGCTCTATATTTCAACAATTGACTAAGCTTACTTGTACATTCATCATCATCACCCTATTAACGTTCCCACTGCTGGGACACAGGGACTTCTCTCTTGACGAGAGAGATTAGGCCTTAATTCACCACGCTGGCCAAGTGCGGGTTGGTGAATGTCACATGTCCTTCAAATTCTTTTAAAGTTCTCAGAACATGCCGGTTTCCTCACGATGTTTGCCTTCACCGTTAAAGCACGTGTTTAAAGCGCACATAAATTTCTCAAGAAGAAAAATCCAGAGGTGCGTGGCGGGGTTTGAACCCACGACCTTCGGAATGAAAGTCGAGTGTCCTCCCACTTAGCCAACACGGCGTACATACTTGTACATTGTAAAACTGAAACTTAGTAAGATTGGCTGTTTTGTTCCTGTTCTAAATTACAGCTTATACAGAAAGAATACATACTGATGTTATATTGTTTTCCATAAATAAACAAATAAATCCATGGTCGAAATGACGATGATAAGACTCTATCTGACCTTATTTTTACAGATTTTTTAAGTCAGCTATGATATCAAAGTTTGAATAGTATCCCCATAAATTATAGACCCACTTTTTATTCAGAAATACGTTTTGCATTTTATTATTTTAAATGCTTTATTTGTACACAAACTGTGTACAAAAAGGTGGGCTGTTAGTAGAACAAACTTCCGAGGATCAGCATACATTGGATCAGCTCCAACAACAAATTAAAAAGAAGACTAACAAATAATTATTGTAAAATATCACAACAAAAATGTGGTAGAATTTCTAATAGTTTTTTTGCTCTAGTGTGAAATAATAGCAAGCGACTAGATACGATAAATTTATTACCCATTTATCTATAAAATATGTTCAATTCAATATTCTCAATTTGTGTATAAAAAATTAAGACGAAGTATATTAGTAGGTAGCTTTATACAGGCGACTTGATTTTTTAGATTAGATTTTTTTTAACATCTAGGCTTATGTTCAAGTTAGTTGTGTTTTCTGTTTGTATTTTTGGCTTTTCTAAGATTTGTAAAATCGAACAATGGAAATAAATGAATTAATATCTTGTATATAGATGTATAAAAAACAATCTAGCAAATATAAGTTTTAATATGACAGACATTAAAAAATACGGATTGAATTGAGTTATTCCACTCTTTCTAGTCCTTTAAAAATCCTCTGCTCAGCAATATTTTACTAATAAGAATTTCAAGGTTCCGTTTGGAATGTATTTCATCTAAATAATTTACGGCAAAACGCGCGAGGATAAAAAACTCGTAGAGCTTGTTCCACAAGCTTTTTAGATTATTTGTGGCTGGCGACTGTTTTGTCACTGATACGCTTGTTAATATTGTAGGACTATTATTGTACAATATTAACTGGCTAGAATATTGTAGGGGGTAAAATCCTAGACAGCGTATAAAAACCTACCTACTTAAATATACTGTCTTTGGTTTTTAATAAATTATTGATTGATACATAAATAAATAATACAATAAAAAGCCTTTTATTTCACACTTGATACAAATAACATGTTAATTGCATTAAAATTTTAACGAATTTAATTTATATTATTTCCTTTCGATTTTGAAATTTAAATACACTAGATTTAAAATTTGCGTGAACTTGTGATTGATACATACTTGGTCGTAGCGTAGATTACATTAACATTTCTTATATTTATTAATTTACGTAATTAAACAAAAAAAAACAAACATTGCACTTAAAAAACCTCAGAAAAATATATTATTTAACAGATCATCTTGGTGCCGAGGAATTAATTTCCGAGTAAAAGTCTATTTAGGTACCTACCTTATGCGGACAATGACGCTCGAGGGGAACCCAGTCATTCATAAATTTGTATACATGTGTAGGAAACCGTAACTTATTCTACTTCAAAAATAAAAATGGTAAAGTTATATAATACAGACGGCAGACAGTAGTTTTTCCGAAAGATATTTTTTTTATCGTAATTCTAAAATTCCAACAAGCAAACAACACTAAATTATTTTACAGCAGGGAGTAATCAAATATATTTAAATATCCTTATTATAACGAAATAATTATTATCACGGATAATTATGATTTTAATGATGTATTTAAAATACCAGGTATGTACCTATTTATTTATTTATTTAGTTGCATCAACAAGCCTATCTGATAACGCGAGAAATGCTAAGGACATACGAATTCTGATATGTATTGGTACATATTAAAAGTATTCGCTGCTTTCCTTTATAGACGCATTGTGTAGCTTAAATTATATAACTAACAAAAACATAAATAGGCAATTTTATACTCTTCGCATAATAAAGGAAAAATATATGCATTAGTGAGACTTAAAATCATTCGGGTTTTCCTTTAACGTAGCTAAGTAGATTTAACAAATACATTATTATTGTTCTGTCACGACACAACTATCAATAACTATTAACCCCGATCTATTTTAGGACCGATGCTACATCGTATCAGTGAGAAAGCTCGATCGAAGTAAACAAACACATAAAATACTAACTTCATTGCACCGATGCAATGCGGTAGCGCGATCGATACTTGTAGCACAACACTTCGCACTTCCGTTTTTTATCGCTTTATCACTACACTATTGTTCGAAATTTTAAAATCACAACCGCACAATGCACGGACAAAAGCACAGACAATTTGTTTATTTTTAATTTGTAATAGGAATGTGATGTGTCGTGTATTACGACCGTCGCGTAACTGACGTTTGTACGAGTACGGCCGGTTGGGAGCGCGGGACGCCTGCACCCAAACTATAACCTAGCCAGTTGAAATAGCGGGGTGGCTAAACGTAGAACAGCTGCTGCGTGCGCTGACAAAAACGGGGCGGGTTGTGGCCATTCATAGACCTTATTTCCGCATTTTGTTTACCTGTGAAGTGCACGGGTGGACGATTACTGTACAAGTATGTGATAGGGGTCCCGGGTCCTGTTGTGTTCAAATTACACATTATTGCTCTATCTATGCGATATAAATGGAATATTTTTTGTCTAGTTAAATCAATTTATTAATTTATAGGATCGCCTAGATAGGACCAATCTTCAAATATTATTGACTTTTGAATAATGGATTTTGCATAATAAATGACTTAGTATAAATTATTTTATTCACGTTATTTTTCTGATATATTCACGTAGGTAATTTTTTATTTTTGTAAAAAACTATTTTTTGGTAACAATGTTATTTAGCACTACTAAACCATGAAGGCTTAATACCTACCTACTAGATTGGTACATTTTTGTAAAACCGTAATAACATAAGCCGTAGGAATTTATTATTAAATGCGCAATGTAAAATTAACGTTATTAGGAATGTTGACCTACTTAATCAGATGTATTTTATTTATTTATTTAGAATGACCAACAAAGGATACACTAAATGTGTATAAATATTATAAATATCAACAAAAGTACCTATTGTTATTGGACAAGGCGCTCCTTCAATTAAAGGTTTTTTCATTTATTACATTTAAAAATACATCATGTAAAATGTAATAGGGGCAATTAAAATGTAATTAAATACCAACTCTAAATAACGCAATACAGCGCTCTTCTCGCCACTCTATCCTGCGAGCAATAGGAGGCGACTTTGTGTCCGATTCCAAGGTATTGATTGACCATGCATCGGGACGCATTAAATTTGTTTTTAATTTTTGTAATTACTATTTATATTTTATAATATTTAATACTTTAAGTGTAATACAATTTGTAGGTACAATGTAATGAGACTTATTCATCTGAATATATTTCAAAAATACTTTTCAAATTACATGGCATTCTTAAAATTACCTTCAAATTGGGCTTCGGCGCAACCTACGTGTCAGCAACGTGGGACTCTGTAAATCTGTCTCTATAAACCAAAGGGGGTGATAAAATATAACTAAAAAAATCAAATATCTCAAAATCTATCAAAGAACGCTCAACATACATTATATAGGGGTTAATTCGATAGGTATTTAGGTCCCTCATCGCCCTGCCATCGTTGATCCATGCCTCGTGATACATACACCCTGTATAATATGTGCCAATTAACTATTAAAATGTAGCCACATTAAACAACAAATATATGATTATGAATGATTATAATAATGAAATGAAATTACGAATCCTTATCTGTTAAATAAAATAAACCTACATAATTATCCTCATCGACCACTTTGACACTTCTGTTTGTTATAAAACGATAATAATTATAAATTAAAAACAAACAACAAATATATAATTCGACTAGCGGCCCGCCCCGGCGTCGCACGGGTATAAAATTTTCCCGGAAATTATTCGAATTTATCTCGCCGTAAAAACCATCCTATCTCTTAAGTTGGATCGAACTGCACATGTTGTGCGAATTTTATTATAATCGGTTAAGTGGTTTAGGAGTCCATTGAGGACAAACATTGTGACACGAGATTTATATATATTAAGATTAAGATATATTTAAACTTAAAACCTATCTAGCTATTTCTATAGAGATTAAACGAATCTAATTCTGCAATGTGATGAATGATTATTATTATAATGCGATGAATGGTAGCGATAGGATAGGTCGTCTGTATCTGGGGCCCTTTTACGGTATATATATCATCATTATCATAAAGGCATTTTATGGTTCCGTAGCCAAATGAAAAAAAACGGATTCGTCATTATCTGTCTATCTATAATAGGCATCCGTACGGCATCAGCACAGTAACTTTTTTACGAAATTATTTATATACTCGTTGTTTGTTTGTACTGTTGAAACTATTATTAAGAAAATGTATTCTGTGAACCACATTAATATTTTTAAACAGATACATAAACAAAAAAGCAATTTAGGGGTTTTCCCATAGTTACTTCGGTACATCTGAAATTGTTATTTTTTTATAAAACCCATACGAGGATGCTATGGATGGATAAGGTTTTCAAAACGGTACTTATTGAGGTATTTTATCTTTTTTTTTAACTGAATAGTTTTCGCGAGAGACACTTTCAGCGTAGTAAAATGTCGTTAAAATTTTTATTAACGTGATAATTATTTATTTGTACAAAAAGTTAAGCTAAATTTAAGCTGATACAACATTTCCACCGATCATGCTCCGAAAGATTTTGCACTGTTCTTCTTTCTCTTGGCTTACGCTAAGCCAAGTTGAAGTTTTCCAGAAGTTACCATAGAACTATTTTAAAAAACACTTGTTAGTTCTTAATAATGCATATAATACTAGCTGTGCCCTGCGGTGCTACCCGCATTATAATGGATGAAGTACTCTTAACCAACAACATATTTATTTGAATAAAGATTAATATTATTATGTTGATACAACTTAAACAAATTATTTCGACCAAATTAGGTACCATAAAAACGGTTTTTGTGAGTTAATCTTAAAAGATAGACATATACTATTGCGGACTGTTTTTTAGATCATTAAAAGAGCTATTATTCTTTAATACATATTTTTTGTGTATCTTGAACCGTTTTCACGGCGCACGCAACGGAAGGCTTCAAAGATGAACAATTTCTCCCGTTTTTTACACATTTACCACTATATCTTTGCTCCTATTGGTCGTAGCGTGATGTTATATAGCCTATAGCCTTCCTCGATAACTGGACTATCCAACACAAAAAGAATTATTCAATTCGAACCAGTAGTTTCGGAGATTAGCGCGTTCAAACAAACAAACAAACTCTTCAGCTTTATAATATTAGTATAGATAATACACCTAGCCGATTTCGGCTACAGTGACCTTCTCTGCAATGTCTAGATCTTATGTGGCTAATGTACCCAATTCTAGCGACAGAACCTGCGATCGCAAGATGCACAAGTTAGGGTACCATTAATATAATTGTACTGAATATTGGAGGGGGGCTTGGCTTTGAGAAGGTCACGTTTAAGGTCCAGTTCACGTCTTCTTTCTTCTTCGAACTCATAAACCTTATCTTGTACCTACGTGCCGTCTCCACTCAGGTTGTTTTTCAGCACAAACTTCCCAACGAGAGGGCTCAATTTTTCTTAATAATACGTGCTAATACCAAATTAGCGAGGATAATTAGAACTACCTTCGCGTAGGTAGTTCTATCTATCCTACGACAGGTAGGTACGCTGTTAAGTCGTCATATTCTCTGTCAGAGTTATTATAAGTGACGAATTAGGTCCACAAACAGTTATTTGTTACGAAATGCATGACGACTTCAATAACTGACGTCAGGACAGGAAGACTAGGCTACGTAAATACCCAATACGTTCGCCCAGAATATATAATTCACTACGTTTACGCCAATGGTTTTTTTAAACGAGTGCTCGTAAGGAAGAAAGTTTGTAGTGTGAGGTACATAAAAGTTACAAAAGTTTAAAAGTTTGAGTGGGGGAGGAAATCCGTAAATTTGCAAATATACTCGAGTGGGGTATCAAAAGAAAGCGCATCGCGTGCACATTACACAATATTATGGTGACTTGTACTTTTAAGGAAATTAAAGCATTATATTCGGGGGTTTTTCTTAAATTTAAATTTCTTAATGAAATCGTAGATAACAAGCCCCCACTCGGAGCTTTGATGCTGCATATAATATCTTGGCATTTGCTTAGGTATTGAATTGATAAAGCGAAAAATAGGTATCCAGTATTAGTAAGACGTTAGTAAGAGTTTAGAAAGACGGGCTAAACAAAACACCACTTTTTTATGAAGTCAGCATGTCCTTAGAGTAATTTTTGTACCCAGGAATACCCTCGAAGCCGACCGGTAAATTATATCGTCTCTGCCGACCGTCTTTCAGCGCATTTTTCCTTTCGGAAGTAGAGTCAGGTTGCGAGCTGAAAATGTACCAGTTATCGACTAAATCGACTTCGACGGAACTGTTAATAAAATACCGCCTTGCGAGTGCTACACGATGCGCTTCGGTTGGGGTGAATCCTACCTTAGAGTTCGATGAATACGAAAAATTAAACCGAAAGCAAGCAAAGCCAAGCAGCAAACGAAAACAATAAAATATTTAAATAACTTTCCAATACTAAAAAAAAATACAATATATTTCATACAAACTTTATTTAAATCAAAAAATAAAATCTACAATAAAACCTTTCTTATTTATGTTTAGTAAAATCTGTTACACCACCTCAATGCTACTTAAAACTATTTAAAAACATAACACAAAGTCCTTATAGGAATATTGTGAGTGATGCTTCAATTTAGTTTTAAGTAAGCCGTCAACTCTTAACATCAAAGGCATTTTACCCTCATTTATAACTTAATCATACCAAAATTTCACGATCATGTACAACAAAGGTCTTATTAGAATAATAATAGTTATATAGAGCACCGTAAACTTTGACACGTCCGATAAAATTGATGTCTTGTCGGAAATGTGAATATCTTTGTCAACAATAAATCATATTCGTTTAAAGCTTACAGTTTCAGGCTCTCTTTATAACTCAATATTATTGCTGTCGAGTCCCTAATCCAATTTTACTATTAAACCTTAAAATATCTTAACAAATTATATTAAATCCTCTTGTACATCTAAACTACAATGCATAAATTTTCTTCTCAGTAGAAAATACATATTCTCAAGAACACACTAACTTTTTGTTAAATCGGTAACGAATGAGGCACATTATTATTACATTATAATTTCTTATTATTTACATATTTTGGACTTGTATTAACTTAATTATAAGATCGCTCAGTCCATAGAAGTAGTAAACCGAACACACATTGTATAGGTGTACCCAGTACACTATGTGGTCGATTCCACATTACCTTATGTATACATGTTACTATAATCATTTCACAACAAAACAAAACCAACATTTTTTGGTTTTCGCAACATAACATCAATGGTTTCATAATCACATACTTTTGGTTCAACATAACAAATGTAAGGTAAGTAATAATGGGGAACAAGTTGTATATTTAATAAAATCATGCACCATAGTATAAAATATTACACTCGTAATAAACTTCACTACCCGTGTAGTGTTAAACATGTCAATAGTTTCCTACTTGTGTGAGATAAACTTACGTGATTCACGTAAGCATTCATTGTTTTGCAAGCAACAAATTTATCAAGCTTAACTCTACAAGAAGTAGAAATAATTCTTTTCCGAAAAGAATAACATTTCTTGCGAACAATATTAGTCTATAATATATGAAAATAATTTTAATTACTATTTATTAAACAAAAATTTCGGCGTAAATACATAAACTGTGTTTCCGAACATCATTTGATATAAATCTGATTCAATAAGCACTCGTTACTTAATTTTAGTGAAAAAGCACTCTCGGTCGTAGATTCTAGTCTAGGGTATCCCAATAGAGATGTCGTATCGCCTACCATAACAGTGTGTATATAAAATTTTCGCATACTATAAATCTGTCTCCGCACGGAATCACGGTTACGATCTAGGAAGTCACTATGTAGCCTCTGATACGCGATGAAAATCAGATTTTCACATTCCGTCCTAAGTTAAATGCAAACGCGATAGAAGCTTTAGATATAGAGAAAAATAAATATCTACTACCTCTAGATAGATCCTCCTGGTCCACGCGTTAAACTTACGAGTAAATATATCGCTTTGTACTATCGTTCGATCCGGAAGGCTCTCGGCGCTCTCGCGGTCCGCGGCCTCCGATCCGACGGGACACCGGGAAGGGCGTGCTATTTCGCCAGGCGTCGGCGCAAGCGGTTGCGCAGCGCCAGCGCCGGAGCCCACGGGCCCGAGGCGCGCTTGCCGAGCGCGCGCGCGCATCGCTCGCCGCCGCCCGCCAGCCGCGCCGCCTTCCCGCCCGCCGCCTCCGCCGGCTCCTCGGCGCGCGCGCGCTTGCACGGCACCGCCTCGCCCGCGTCGTTCCGCGAGCGCAGGGCACGCGCGCGCCGCGGCGGCTCCGGCGACGCGCACTCCGTCGTCGAGTGCACCTCCGCCTCACCCGCGGCCGGCAGGCGGCTGCGGCTGGGGCGCGCGGCGGCCGGCGCGGCGCGGGCGCGGGCGCGCGGCGCGGCGAGGTTCTCCTTGGAGCGGTGCGGGGGCGGGGGGCGCCGCGCCGGCCGCGCCCCGCGCGTAGAGTTTCCCGAGCGCGCGCTCGACGCGACCGCGGCCGCTGCGCCGCGCAGCTCGCGCGCGTACGCACCGATGCTGCGCGTTATCTTCTGCGCGAGCGGTGTCGCCTGCGAGCGCGTGGCGCGCGCGCCGCTGCGCTCCTCCTCGGTGCGCCGCGGCGCCGTGCGACTCTCGGACGAGGCGCGCTCGGGCGCGGGCTCGAGGGGCGCGCGCTCCGCCCGCACGGCGAGCGAGGGCGCGCGCTCCACCTTCACGACCGGCGTGCGCTCGCGGGCCGCGTCCGGCGCCGCGGGCAGGCTGGGCGTCGCGCGGCGCGTCAGTATCACGACGCGGTCGGCGGGCGGCGCGGGCTTGGCGCGCGTCTGGCGGTCGGTCGCCTGCCGGGTCTGCGGGCGCGGCGGCTCCGGCTCGTGGTGCGAGCGCAGCACGCGGTCGGGGCGCACGGCACCGCGGGGCTCCGGGCGCCCCTTGCGGCCGCGCGCCCGGGCGGGTGCCTCGGTGGGCGAGCTGGAGGACACCTCGTTGATCTGTATCCCGCCGTCGTCGGGGGGCACGGCGGGCTCCGGCTCCGGCTCGGGTGCGTCTCCGGCGGCGGAAACGGGCGCGGCGGGCGGCGGCGAGGCGGGCCGGCGCGCGTCCGGCTCGGCGGCGGGCTCCGGCACAAGCGTCGCGGGGAGGCTCTCCCTCGGTTGAGGGATCGCGCGCGGCTCCGTCTCCGTCTTGAGCTCCTCGAGCACGGCCGCGAGCGTATTCACAACACGAGTCCGGTTCAGCAGTCGCGCCATGAAGTAGGACTCGGCCGGGTTGCCGTAGTTAGTCATCGCGTCGTCCTCCGCATCGTCGGCCGGGTCGTGGGGCTCGGGCGCGGGCGGCGCGGGGACGGGTGGCGGCGCGGCCGCGTCGGGCGCGGGCACGCGGTCGGGGTCCGTGTAGCGCGTCATGATGGTGAGTCCGTTCTGCGGGACGGCGGGACTCTTGGCTTCGGGCTCGGGCGAAGCGGAGGGCGCCGCCGGCACGGGCGGAGAACATTTGGCTGTGGTTCTGGAGCGGAGCACGGTGGCTCGCGGCGGGCCCGGTGGGTCCAGCATAAGGGTCACAACTGATGTGTTATCGGCTCGCATGCGCGTGTTGGACCATCTAGAAAAAATAAAAATATGATATTTTATCTAGGATAAAACAGCAAGTGATCTCTTTTTTTTTATTCGAACACATGTTTTACCTTTCTAAAGCGTGATCCACTAAGCTCTTGCTAGGGTTGAGCCAGTCTCGGGGCTGGCTGCCGTTTCCGCCCACCAAAGCTGCTTCGTTGTGTCGCTCTGTCGCTTGCACCAGGGTCACAGCACCCTCTGGGGATATCATATTCCATAGGCCGTCAGTGCCGAAGATGAGACACCTGGAATTAATAAAATACAACATATTAACACCTGGAATGGATTTGAATTTAGGTAATTTTACAAAGCTACTTTTGTATAGCAAGTTTGAATATTGAGATTAATTTCCGTTTTTGCGCAATTACATGCTCAATGTAACTGAAGATGTTTTGTGGTGATATAAAAAATTTCAAAGAACATAACAGCATTTTAAAGGGTTCCCAGCATTTAGGTATATCTACTAGTCTACCATTTAAAAGAAAAAAACATTTTGCAGCTAGTAATGAATTTCAAAAATGATAAAATACCTTAGTTTCCTTCTAAGTAAAAAATAATATTATTTTGTAATGTGCAGTTTAATTTCCCCAAAACTAAATGGAAATCACCTCATCCGTTCCGGAGCTAACATGCCACAAACAGACATACACGTCAAACATAAAACACCCCGCTTTTTCGGTTAAAAATACGAATCAACTATATAAAATATAGATAGACAGAAAATACTTTATTACTTACACTCCAAAAAAAAAAAAAACAATACTATAAGAAAATAAAAACTAAACCAAGAATGCGTAATGGAATGTCTTTTACTTAAAGCAATTTCTGATATAAATCTAAATTTAAAATTTAAGAAAAACCCCCGATTCCAATCCCGTAATTTCCTTAAACGTAAAACAACATAATATTATGTAATGTGGACGCGATGCGTTTTCATTTGATACCCCACACTAGTATATTTGCAGATTTTCGGTTTTCCTTCCCCACTCTAACCCCCATAACTTTTAAACGGCTCAACCGATTTTCATGAAACATGTCTAAGAACACTCGCGCCAGACTCACCTTTCATACAAAAAAAACTAAATTGAAATCGCTCCATCCGTTCGTGAGCTATGGTGACACAGACAGACAGACAGACACACAGACAGACAGACAGAAACGTCAAACTTATAACACCCCTCTTTTTTGGTCGGGGGTTAAAAAAAATTAAAGAATGGAATGGAATGAATGGAGAGAAAAAATTACAAATGTAATGGACAGTGATGAAAATATGTTTGAGATGATTTAGTTGATAAGCATGGAGAGGCACAACAAATTATACAATACAATACAATACTCTTTATTGAAACACAAAAATATAATACAACAGAACAATGCTTAAACAAATTATCATTCGCATTTATAAATAATTAACAAGTATTTCCGAACTGAACACACAGCACACATTAATATAAGTTTACTTACCGAAACTTAGCTGGATCTATAGTCAGAACCCCAACATCAGGATCAGGGCTCACAATGAACTCATCATTCCTAGGATTATAACTCCACAGATCACCAAGTGACCTTGCCACAGCCAAAAAAGGTATTTCATCTATTGGGGTATTCTTTTTTATGGGCCCTTTGTGCCCTAACCGAGGTCTGTTCCACACTACGCGAGGTACACCTGCCTTTGATATAACTTTGCCTCCGCATCGCTGTATTCTCTCTATTTCCACTGTTGCTTCTGGTTTGTGGTCAAGCGTTAAAGGTTTCGCTGACCATTCTTCTGAATCTAAAAAGGAAGATTTTTCAATTATCCGTTATGCTAAAACTTACCTTTCTATTTTTCAGAAATAATTTAGCTACACAAATTAAAAATTTTAAAATTAATTATTTTGATGAATAATTAATATTGCATAAATTAAAAATTTGCTAATATTTATCATAGCACTGTATTTTTATTACATTAAAATAGTGTTGCAAGTAAATAATGAGCTCATTTGCATTAAGCAAAGAAAAAATATCTGTTTGATTTAAATTTATTCAAGGAAGTACTTTCTTAGGCATGAAGTTAATTTCATTACTTCAAACGCTAATGAGATCTTCACTAAGTGACTTAAAAGTGACTAATATAAGTAACTTTGAAAACAATGGACTCCCAACAAACAAACTTTATTTAAGAAAAGAAACTAATTAGGGGGTGGACCCAAAACTTCAGTTAATATTTGACTGACCATGTTTTCCTTACCATTCCTAAGTATATCAGAATAAGAAACATATGCATACAACTTAAAAAATGTGTCACCATACACCTGTCCAGAAATATCTGCGAGGTTATGTATCAACATGAGCTATATAGTATAACAAATCATATTAATGCCTTTTATCTATCATAATCTCTCATTAGTGGTAAATTTTAGATTTTCATGTCATATTACAAATGTAAAATACTTTTAAAACTAATGTGAGTTCACTATTTATTAATTATGAATGATTCAGATATTTGCTGTCACGACTCTGTAAAGCACCAAAAGTCCAACTCCGGTATGTCAAGAAGTTAGGATGGTTAGGGCCTAACAAGGCATGGGTGTGATTCACACTACACTCCAAAGCGAGACGTCAGTGCATTCCTTAGTCCCCCCAACAAAAAATTTGACTATTCATTTTGTAAACAAATTTTCTTCTTTTATTAGATCGCGTCCGTGACTGGCTAAATGGCCGTCAACAGCCAATGTCCATATGATTTGTTGGACATTGTTGATTCAATAAGATTCTCAACCATAAAACAATGGGAGTCGAGTTAACAAAAACAAAAAAAAAAAAGTGTCCCAACAATAAAAAATCAAAATATATTAACAAAATTTTACTCACGTAAACTGTGACTGTGACAGTATAACAAATATCCTGACATTCCTGTTTACCTTAAAAAAGGTTAACATTGTCACAATATAAGTGTGAAAAACCTGTTTTCAAAATTTATTAAATACTTGTAAATTTATAAATGCCTTACCATCTTTCTGGTAACCAAGTACAATAGCCGAATCTCCAACATGGCCTATGTATATTTTCCCTCTTCGTATAAAAGCTACACTGGCAGTAGTGCCGGCAGTGCTTGGTAAACCTGTTACTGTTTTTGGCCATTTTTCTAAAAGTTATATAAATTTTAATACATTTTGTGAAGAAATCAATATCAGTGGTATAAGTAAAATAAAATCTATAATAATTAGATTAACCAGGGTACTGATGGTTAGTGGGATTTATTTTTTAAGTAACAGGAAACCGATGCTGTTTCCTGTTACTAACTAAAATTCCTTTGAACACATATCATCAGGAACAGAGAGCAAAATAAGCTAACAATAAACAAATTCTTGCTATATAAAAGTTCTTTTCCATCCAAAGATTGCCTGGAATATTTGTTATATATTTGTTTTCCTACATGTTGTTGTATTTTATTTCCTTGTGTGTACAATAAGGTGTTTTTGTATTTATTTTTGTAACTGTTTTAAGAACATTATAAATTACCTTGCAGTAAAAATTTCACATTAATGTCATGTAGCAATGTTCCAAAAAGTGACCTTACATCACATTGAAAGAGGATAATTTGGTCAGCAACTGGTTGAACAGCTTTCTCTTTTGAGTGGGATTCATAAAAATTGTGCAAATGTAGGTTTAACCAGAACCACCATGTTAGCCAACTTTCAAAATGGTCATGAAACAAGGCAAAAACTTAGTAACTACAAAGTCGAATCGAATGAGTAAAAAATCTAACTCAAACAAGGTCAAACCAAGACCAATTGTACAGTCTCTTTAATTTGCCTTGATGGAACATAATTTTTATGGAAACAAATGGACAATAGCTGGTTTTTTTTTCTAGAAGTTTAATGTTTACCTAATTCTTTCCACATGTTCAAGTGGGTCAGCATATAACCATTTCTGATGGCTTTGAGAACATCCTCATCATTGTCTGACCAAAACTGCCTCTGCTTCACGATAGAGTCCATAAGGTGCTCTTTAGCGAAGGCAGCAGCTTCACTTCCTCCATGTCCATCGTATATACCAAAGAAAGCGTATTCCAAGTCCCTTTCATCTTCGGTTTGTTGATATGCAACCGAAAACAAATCTTCCATGTACTTTCTCCCGCCTTGACTACAATGCCCAGTCACACGCAAGTTAACACCGATTGATGCAGGCATTTTACAACTAATATCATTAACTACAACTTAAAATAACAAAACTTTTAGGAATTCATAGTAACACAAACGTTTCTTTCCTGTACATTTTGGATTTGCATTGCAATTACGCGAGCGATATTGTGACTGACGATGGATCACGTGGACATATTGATCACTACGCGTGCCCAAAACTTATACGGGTTTCTAACGAGTGGGAAAGAGACCAAACATGTTTATCAGTTCAGAGTACAAAAAAAAATAGACGCCATCTCTGTTTCCGCCATTTTTGTTTTACAAAAAGTTTACGTTCTTTTTCAGTTTGTGGTTACTTCACTGTCTCAAAAACTTCATATCAAAGTGTTTTTAGATATTTTCTTTATTTTGTCTATCTGAAAAATTTTATTACTGAATTTATAGACTTTTAAATAGAAATGTGTAAGAAAACGACTTCCTCTACCACGCTGTCATTTCGTTCCGAAACAAAAGAGACTTAAACTTAAAACTCTTCGTTCAGAAATAACCGACCACAGACTACGTAGGTATATGCGGAGATGTGACTTTATAACATCTATCTTTTTGTTTTGGCTGTTTTAGTTTAGCATCGAGCTAAGGCTCATAATGAATTAGGTACTTTAAAAAATCAATTGTTTATTTTAGATTATAAATAGCATGTCTAATAATAAAATTTTGTGCCTTACTCTACTAATACAAATAAAAAAAATATTATAATTTTCATGTCCGGGTTAGATTCCAAGCAAAATACAAGTTTTTTTTTAAAGTGTGAATGCAATTTTTCATTACGTTACAATTGATGACATGGTTCCTATTATTAACAGGTCTTCATATTGTATTTTATTTAGTCAGTAGTTGCAAGACCTTTCTACACTGACTGTCTGAAACTCATGTTACATACAACCTGTTTATCGACTCGAAAACAATGTTACAGCTAAATGTATGTAGTTAGTGCTTAATATACTCTTTGGCTACAGCAACAAAGCCTCTATGTATAAACCTTACTCTAAGGTATAAACTGACCTACCTACATTATTTTTAGGGTTCCGTACACAAAGGGTAAAGCGAGACCCAATAGCCGAGACTAAAACGGCATTGACTATACTTTTAGTTCATTTTTTAGTTCTCTTATTGTTTTTGCTTATGAGTCCTTTTCAAATTTATTTTTGGAATTCCGAGGTTAATTAATAAAGTACCAAGTTGCCTGACTGAGTGTGACATTATTTATCAGCTTTACGAAAACTGAGCGTGATTTAACTCCCACGCACACGCACTGATCTGACGTCCGCGTATCGCCCGCGGACCCCCGATTCGCGGACCATGAGCTAAATTTATAAATTACATAATTATCGTAGGTAATCAATTTTAGATTTTAGCAGAGTAGATAATACAAAAAGCTTAAAATCAAAATAAGTCAATATCCAATACAAAGTCACTTTTAAGAAGAGAGAAAAGCCTATTCTGCTTTTTCTCACCAAACTTGTTCCATCTCCATCGTTGATCACGTCTCTGCCTTTTGGCTAGTCTGTAGTCAAAAGTAAACCCATAAAATAATTTTAAAAAGCAGTTTCTGAAAACACCATTTTTAGCAAAACAAACTATCTCTTCAGTTTTTAAATGTTGGTATAAGATAATAAGGTTTAAGGTGGGTAATTTTTACTAAACGGGTAAAAAAATAATTAGGTGAACATAATTTAATATTGTATAGTAATCTAAAGCTATGTGTTTATCATATACCAAGTTATCTGGTATCCCATCTGTAAAGTCTAACTATTCTTCTTGAACCGCCCAGGGCTTTTCAGGTCTGTGCAGGTCCCATGGCTGTGGATTCTTGTATACTTCAGGTTCTTCTAGTTTTACACCTCCATCAACAACCTCATCCATAAATCTTTGAATTTTACCACTTTTCTCAGGTTTTATGTCACAGAATACTTCACTTATACCAGCTTCTAGGCAACGTTGGGCTAGGACCTTGCCTAATGTTATGAAGGCACATGTGTCTGTTGCACTATAGAGATGTTTACGTATAGCCCATTCCGATGTTTTGACTTCAATCACAGGCCCATTCAAATAGTGTTGTATTTCTGCTGTTACCGATCTTTTAGTAGGAGATAACACTAACCTGAAATTAAAACAATATAAATTATATTTATAAATGCACAGTTAAAACAATTTGAAAGAAAATTGTCATGGGGTAATAGAATATTTATAAAAAAAAATTTTGTGTATAATATAAATAATTGATTAATTATTAGCAGGGTCACCTAAAGTACCTACCGCACACAGTATTGTCGCAAGAAAATTCTCAATTTGCAGTCGGCATAGCTATTTGTAATTAATTATACTCGATATTAAATTTCGTAAAGTAAAAAGCAAACTTCACTCTTACTTGTGCCAGTACTTTCTGCCTGGTTTTTCTAGATGATACCCATCTGGTTTCTTGGCAATTCGCAATCTTTCCAAGTTCCTTGGGTTTCTATTTACGAATTCAACAGCTGCAGTTGACTGTAATCGACAAAGTTGTGCAGTCGTTGCAGATTTACGCCAAATATTCATATTTATATCTAACAATGTTTCCCTTTTTTAATAATTTATTTTGTTTTGAAATAACCTGCAAACTACGACGCTTTGACAGTGACATTACGTATCTGACATGCAATGACTTCCTAATCAAACAAACAAAAATGTGGTAGCAAGCGATTTATCAATCGATTCCGCAGGAATTGCCTCAATGAGGAAACTAGAGGAAACTTTGTGTTTTGCTATCTGCAACACTATTGTAATGTAAGCAGCGCTACAACTACAAAAAAAAATGAATGAAGTGAAGTGTTCCATCACATTTGGCAGCAACCACACGTAGAATTTTGTTAAAGAAAAGCAAATCGCTTGTATTCATTCTACGCACGCTCCATTCTCGCAATTATCACCTGCTACTATGCGGTGGCTTTCGCGCTATGTGCACAAACATTTCACGTTCCCTGCAAGCTGTTGAATTGCAGTGATTGAAAATTACATGTTCCTCCGCCCACAGTGTTTATTTAGCGTCGCGCTGCGTGATGTTACGGTTGTTACAGACTGGAGTGAAGTTTTAGTGGACTGTTTTGAAAATGTCGCTTCAGAAAAGTGTTAAAAGTGCGGGAGGTGATAGGAGTGAGCAGGCGGATACCACATCAATATGTTCGTCGGTGACAACCCAACCCGACCGTCACGGCTTCTTCGGAGGCGCTCAGTACAGCCCGGAACCGTAAGTAGCAGAAACGAACAGATGCTAATCATTTCAGTCAATACTAACTATTTGCTTGTTAGTTTGTTACCAGTCAGCCTGCCAGTCTACCAAGAACTCTCTAGATATATTAGCATAATCACAGGATCATTCATTTCACAATAAGTTATGCTTAAGTTCCATTTATCATACACATACCTAGCTCAATTTAAATAATGATTGGAATCTTGTATCTTCAAACTGGTATTGTGCTGTTATTAGTTATTGGTGAGATTTCAAAATAGGAATTATTTGATACAATAAAGTCTGTATAATTTAAAGCTTCCCGCAGATGTAACATTTCCACTTTAAATCTCATGCAATGCATGCCACTTCTTTGGTTCAGGACCAAAACTATATTATTTTAACTAACTAACCAAAAAATAACAAAAGATCAAAATCTACAGCATGCATGTACCTAGTTTATAAAATGTTTTGGTTATCTGATAAGGAATGAGGTTGTTCATATCTTTTCATTGTATGATGATAAATATATGGTGTTAAATGTAACCTGGATGATGTTATATATAGTTATTGTTGAAAATTTAATAAGTAGGGACTTAAAATTATTCATCACCTTATAAGCATTGCCACTGCTGGGAAACAGAGACTTAAATTATTGGATCAAACTAATTTTGGAATAATTATCAAATTTAGCTGAGCTAAATCCATCAACAATAGGCATAAGTTATAAACCATGAATGATAGAAATCACAACCTGCTTTCATTTCTTAGTCAGAACAGTCATATTTATTGTTATTTAATTTGTCAATTGAATGTAGGTATTTAATGTTCAAACAAAACAACCTCTATAGTACTCTACAACAATAAATTGTCAAAATGTCGCGCATCAAGCGCAGAGCCATGAAGAGGAGCTGAACTGAACTCTTTCATCTTACATGATGCTAAGATACGTTGACATTGGCAAAGTCAAAAAGTGCAAAAAGTGATTGCGACTTCACCTATTAAGATCTTGACTTGACTAACTGCGGACTAGGTTACTTACTTTAATTCTAAGATGTAACATTTCCATCTTTTATTTTCTAACATTGTGATAAAGTTTGTTGTGACAGGAGTTTGAGACTTCTAAAACAGCTGCAACAAAGTCCATTATCCATTAGATCTAATCCAATGTAAAAACATTGGAATACTGTGAGTAAATTAATATTTGAACTTTATTTAATATTTATTTTGTTATGATTATTTGATTATACTTTTATTTTTTATTTAAGTACATGTATAATTTTGACTCAAATTATTTTGCATTTTATTAACCATTTTTGACATTAACTCGTTAATCCCCAAGCGGTAGCCGGTTACCGCTTACCTGACCTTATTACCTGAAGTAAGGGTCAAGGAGTTAAATAATATTTGGGCACCTGCTTGCAGGTTGAATACAATTGACACCACTATTCTTTATGATATTGACATGTTTGTAATATTGTATTCTGCAAATAAATGATATTATTTGATCCATCCAAAGGTTGCCTGGAAGAAATCGCTTTTAGCGATAAGGTAGCTAATTGTCTCACTTGTAACTGTACCTTGTATTCTACTGTTTCTTTTTTTTTGTAATTAAGTTTGTAAGAAATGGTGTGTAATAAAGTTGTTAACTATCTATCTACTTATCTATTTGACTAGCATGATTAACAGCTTAATCAGAAATATAATTTATAGGAAAATATTATAAGTTTTATTTCTGTGAAATAACTTATTATGCTTCATTTAAGACCCCATTACTCATTCTAGGTTTAGTGTTTGTGTCCTCACTTGATAGATAGTTTTAATATACATATATTTATGTAGGTATAGTTTAAAACAGAATCTAAAAGAGGAGAAGGTTCTCAATTACATCCATATTTTATTATCTGCTTCACCATGAACCAATTTTGATGATTCTTTTTTATTGCTCACAAGTTGATCCCATTTCAGTTTAAAATATTTAATACAATACAAACACTTAATTGTACTCACAAGAAAACAGAAATACAAGCTGTCAAATTCAATACAAAATGCACAGTAGTTTTTTGTAATTACAGGTACAAAATAATCTAAATAAGGTACTTATTATTCTTTTAAGTCATCTGCCCTATTAATGCTTTTTATACAAAAAGTCCTTTGTTAACTTTTACAATTTCAAACATCTTATACATACACTGACATTAATTTAACAACAAACTTTCTATCAAAAGTAAAAAACTGTCATAGGAAGAAATCTTACACAACTTCCATACATTGTATTATCGATTGCACAAACATTCTCATACGCGGCAGTTTTTACGCGAGCGTTTATTAATTCTATTGATAATAGCTTTTATCATTACCATTATGCAGTAACAAGATCAACTACTTTATTGCGAAAGAGAATTCCACATTCGTCAAGTCAGCTGGTACTTATGTCGCTTGACTTTGGGCTTGGTGAATTTATTTTAAACAAAATAATAAACTGTTATTACTTATGTCATCAAAATAAAAGTAAATTAAATATTGTACAGATGTTACATAGTAAGTCTTAATGGCATAAATGGTCACCAATCAGCATGACAGAACTAGGTCTGGAATAGCGCTGGTCTTCCATGGTGACCAAAAATAGCAAGAAGCGGCTGCTGCGTTACAGAAACATATTTTTTTAAATTTTTAAATAAAAAACTGTTTTTAACTAAACCTTATCACAATATAAAGCTATATCTACGTCATCATCAGTCAAGGCACGGTAATACTATCGATATAGATAGACTAGCCTTTCACGCCACGGCGCGGGCGCGGCGTTGCCCGTGTTATATGAATTTTCCGCGGGAACGACTTATTTACCCGGTAAATGTAATGCCTATAGCCTTCCTCGATATATTCCTCGCATCTCGAAAGCAAAGGTCACCACGGAAGACCAGCGCTATTACAGAGTACTGTCTTAGCAAATGCTGCGTGGTCGCCGTTTTTATAATTTTGAAGCCTTTATGTTCTCGCATATATTTGTAACACGTGTTTGTAAATGACAAAATAAACGTTTTTCATCTTTACCTTTATATGGCTATCTAACAATCAAATATGTAATTATTAAAATCGGACCAATTTAATACATTTCTATAAGAGTGACATGTTCACAAAAAATTGTTACCATGTGTGCAGTGGACTTCCTACGCCTACGGCCGAAACTAATGATGCACAATTTTCTACGAATGATTTTGTTTGATTTTGTCCTCACAAATTTCCGTGCAATGAGGTAGTATGCTCTTATTTAACAATGGTTTTTGACCCCTTAAAACAACATTTTATTATTTATTCTACTCGTAACATTCATAATTGTGGGAATGTTGTATTTTTACGAGATAACGGGATCTCCACTAATTGAATGCTCCACTTTCTTTCACCGCATAAAATCATTTCGTTATCACTGACTCATGCTCGTATTATACCAAACTCAACTCTAAGATTCATCTTGAGTGCGTACCTATTTGATAACGTCAAATGTACGCGTACGTCACTCAAGATCGAACTTAGGGTTGAGTTTGGTTTATTAATTATTGGGGCATCAGGGTTCAATTGATTTTTGTACTTGGCTTTTCTCCTTATACAATACCTTAGAGGTTTGCTTTGGTTTGCAGGGTGTGCTAGTCGTTAGTTTATATGCCGGTAAGTAATGATCATATTAACTTGTTCCATTATTTCCTATAATTACGTTTGAACCTTCATCTTGAATAGTGATGATACGCTATATATTGCGGAGTTACGTTCCTTTAGCTAACTTTTTAAATTCTCATGGTTTTAATGATATTAAGACTGATATTTATAACGGGTACCTAACACACCATGATATGATAATATTTTGACGGTCTTGCAAGCGCCATGATCACGGCATAAACTGATGGTCATTGTATTTTATCCGTTTCAAGTTTTAAAATTCTATTAACTACCTCCGATCGAGTCAGTAATGCCCGTTTTAACCTATACCTACGGTTCCTAAAATTTGAAGTCTCTTAGACGGAATCTAGAACAAAATTTTCCAAATGTCTTCCGATAAGTTATCTTTATAATTCAATTCTCAATTGAACTATTTTCGTTTCATAGGTAAGCCTACGTAGTTCGGGAGATAATCGGGATTATGTGACTGACCCGTTATTTTTGAAACCGAGTGCAGTTATACCTATTAGATTGATACATGCGCCTAACAAGCCAAGCCGCGCGATCATTAGAGCACTTACATCCGTCTTGCTCCCATTCGTGCGAATTCAAAATTAAATCTTACGAGCACTTTCCTTAATTTCACTTCGCTGGTGTGTTGCATGCCAAATTTGTCTCAATTTCGCTTTAGAATCCAGATTTTAACTATTCTACTGCAGTGACCATGCAATTATAAAGTTTTCAGTGTAATTGCTTATTCATTTCCGCAACGTGGTGTTTTACTTATAGGCCTTTTGATGGGGCCTAATAAAGCTCACAGAGCTATTAAGAGCTATGCTCACAGATTCTTTACAGGATTCAATTAAAAATTAGGTGATTCGTCACCGATATAGCCCAGCTGATGTGCTCTTGGTAGTAACAGTGTTCAGGCCATATTGGTAAAATAATCGTTGAGGACGAAAAATACTCTTTCACTTGTTGAACCTGTGCGCTCATAATTCGATCTACGATTTCTGGGGTCTGGTCTGGATGTTTACTATGTAGCATAAGTATGTATTAACAAAAAAATATATATGTAGTATATCAGTTACAGAAAACCCATAGTACAAGCTCTGCTTAGTTTGGAGTTAGGTAATGCGATTAGTCCGGAAATATTTATTAATTGGTTACCTTTGAGGAATCCCTATATCCAGCATTGGACTTAGATATATAATTTTTTTTATTTATTTATTTTTTTTTATTTATTTATTTATGACTTGATCTATGTAATGACTAGCGATCTGCCTAAACTTCGCCCTGGTGCAGTTATAGAAAGCTGTGATCTGTCATCCCTTCGCAAGGATGATAAGAGCTGTGACGCACAAGTCTCCACTCGAAGCTCCGGAACTCGATCATTAATCGTTTTGCCGAGATAATTATGAATCACCAATAATCGAATACGTTCATATTGCATTAAGCTCTGTCGATTGCCCGTGACTAAGCGCATCAATGAGTTAATTTTGACGATATTTACCTATGAACAATTTCATATTGTTAGGCTGAAAATTTTATCCTGCTTGTATTAAAAAAAATGTATGCGTATACAATTCATTATATCAGATGTCTAGTACCCGTAACGCTAACTTGTTGCTGCGTGGATTTTCCAGTAATTTTTATTAATTTCGTTCCAGTTGGTAAATATCTCTTTGAAGATCTGCAATCTCGGTATAATGCGGTACAATCAGAGGTCCATTATCGAGGTTCTGTCAAAACCACAATCAACTTCGAATATGTCCTATAACCAAAATAATTCTTCCTTGTTTTATCTAGCTAGATTATAAAAATAATGTTGGTTTGGGCCCGCGTTTTAAAGGATGTATCAGAAGAACTAATCGGTCTACACTCGAGTAGGGCGTTGCGCAGATGTGGGATCATATAAGTGGGTATATTCAGAACCAGTTACCGACAAAAAGCTTTTATAATAAAGTTGTGTTATTAATTTAATGAGTTGCCGAAAGCAAACATAGATATATAGATCTATTTATCACTAAAATAGGTAGGCTAAAGTATTTGCTTTGTGATAATTTTATCGCCTAGGATATTTCTTTGTAATTTAATTTCATCATGATGACTTGTTAGATTTACAACGGTTTGTTTGTTTATTTTTACTGTAGGTGTCTTTTAGATTTCTTGTTATTAGTAAAACTTTTAGTGGTTCGTTAAAGTCCATTGTCGTGTTATTTATGTTAGCTAAGTTCTCCAAAAGTTTTTAAAATTACGAGTAAAATAGAATAGATTAGACTTTTATTTTATGTACAAAAAGGCTCCTTTTATCACATAGGGGCGTTGCAAAATTATCGTAAATACAGGCCATGTGCTGTGAGATCATCAACATTGTCACCACACACTCACCAAGACACTTATTTCAGTACTGAAATAATATCGTCATAGCTTACGTGAGCTAAACCCGTTTTCGAAATGGACGAGGTAAATATGTTTCACATGTTTTCAATAGCCTGTCAATGGCACTGAAACTTCAAGTACTTACCTTATCGTACAATGTTACGGAAAAGTATATGACACATAAGTTTTCCTACAATTTCATATTACAATTTTTAGCACATGTTTTTTTTTACTAAAAATGGATAGTAATCTAAACTAATATTAAGAAAATAGTTTCTAAAAAAGTTTTTTTTCTATTCGGCGGTTACTCTCTCGACAGAGTTGTAGTGGTCATCATTTCAGGAGTTGGGTGGCTTCTCAACACGCCGCCACTCTTCTCTGATGGCCGCCTTCCTGGTGCAGTCATGCAGTGATGATGATTGCTTGAACGCGCTCATCTCAAGAACAACTAGTCCGATTTAAGATATTCTACAGCGTTATTCAAAATCGAGTCGACACATAGAACACATATACACCTACTCATTTTATTTTTATTTATAAATCTGTGTATAACGCCACTGCTCTCTCTTATTAACAAATTTCAGATCCATCCAAAGGTTGCTTGAAAGAGATCGCTATTAGTGACAAGATCGCCCATTGTGTCACTGTATGTAATGTGTATCTCCTATGTGTATATTCCTATATTGTGGTGTTGTAATAAAGAATTTTTGTATTGTATTGTAATCATTTACACAATGGAAAGAAATAGAAAACTGGTACTATTTTACGACATTGACGGTATTCTATTTGCTACATAAGTAATAATATAATCTTATTTGGGGTATCTTGTTCACTATCTCGCCCATGTATAATGGATTTTCTATTTCCACATTGTCTGTTATTTTATGTGAAATCCTGTTTCAGTAGTGAGGGCGGGATCAGTTATAAGATTTGTCAAGTGGAAAAGTGCAGAGAGGTCTGTCCAACATGTCGAAATCTAATATATAAAATTCACGGGGTGCGTAATCGAACTCCTCCGAAACGGCTAGACCGATTTTGATGAAAATTTTTGTGCTTATCCGGTATCTATGAGAATCGGCCAACATCTATTTTTCATCCCCCTAAATGTTAGGGGTAGTCCACCCCTAAATTTTTTTTTTAATTTTTTTGACAGAATTTTTAATTGTTTTTTTTTTTATGATACAACATAGAAAAATACATACAATCCTCAATTTTTACCCTTCTACGATCAACCCTTAATTTTTAATAGCCATTTTAGTATGGCAAAACAACGTTTGCCGGATCAGCTAGTCTCAACTAATATTAATATCTCTCAGGAGTCTCACTTCGCAGCGCATAACTTACTACCTATCAAGTAGTTAAATCTTAAAACTTTTTGTGGGATGATGTATCTTTCTTGCCGCTATTACAAAAAATAATAAAAACACACAATAAATAAATATTGAGGGGGCTCCCATACAACAAACGTGAAGTTTATCAATTTAACCGCTATGATACAACTTTTTGCTCTATACAAAAAAAATACGATTTTTTTTTTATATATTGCAAAATATGTATTAACCGTACACCGAACCCTAGTTGTATTGTAGTATGAGTCCATCTCATACTTTAAATTTACTTCATTTAGCATATCTATATTGCGTATTCCATTTCGTACACTTGTTTAAACTCACCCGCGGCGCATTGTAGGTGACTCGGTGAGTCAGAGTTGAGTGATACTGTAAGTGTTTGAGGGTCTGGTTGGGGATCACATCCTGTTTGAGCTAGCTGAGCTCGTTATCGTATTAATGTCTGGACGTCTAGGGGGCGATCGCGATATGATGGCTTCGATAACATTCATCGAGATCGAGACTTAAGAATTGTAACATGTGATGCGATCGATGCATACCTAAGCTATAGGTAATTTAAAAAACTGGGTTTAATAAACGTGAATGGTTTAGTTATTGAGAACATCCGACGGTGTTAAGCAATATTTAGCTGTTTTTCTAATTATCTTTGTATTTGTGCAAAACATGTAAATTTGTAAAGGAACCGGAAATTCAATAATTTACTAATTAACAATTGTTACGCTTAATTGCCTACTTTTAAGCAGGTCGATAGTATTTATATAAGTAGTAATAATATTATGAAAATAACTAATTAATACTCGTCTACAAGATACACTATCTGAATAATATTATAGCATCATATATTTAAAATAATAGTACCATATTTGTTAAGATGTTATGACTATTCTGTAAGGTACAGTCAACAGCAAAAGAGGCTGATAAAAAGCTGGATTCCCAAAATAATTTACACAATAAATTAAGTATTAGTTATATATATAGTTTAATAGAAGTTATTTCAAAACCTCGGTCTTAATAATGATAAATAACTTTTGACTTATTAAAACTTCATTAAGAAATGACAATTTGGTATAACATGTTACATCTGGCAGGTCACGCTAGAAGATATATTGAAACGTTGATTTTGACCATCTACTTTTGCTATTGCACCTTCTGTTCTCCGGAACGACCTTATTCATACGATATTCATCAACCGGGAACCGTTTCTTCTGTGTAACGGCACCATTTCGCTTAACCGGACTCGCACAACCAATCAAGTTCACTTTGTGACCTGCGCGAATGAAGCTGCCCGTAAACTATGTCGATAATCGGTATGCAATTGTTATAAACTGCCTGGGGAATGCACCAGCGAGCCGCAAAATCACTTATCACCAGTGGCAGTGCGCCAGTTTCCGAATAGCATCGTTGATTAGTATATAAATCATAAATAAATCTTTCCAGACAATTCACACAACAACATTTAGCCCCGTGGTAAACTCTGAGCTTGTGTTACGGGTACTAGATATCTGATATACTTAATATAATAGGCATAAATATATATAAGTATTTTTTACTATACCTATTAATATAATATAGTATAACACCCAGACCAAGAAGAAAGTGCTTGCAGAACATACAAACACTTTCTGCCTCGGCGGAAATCGAACCCGCTACCTCTTACGCCGCAATCGGACCCTCGCCCACCGCGCCACTTAAGCAGCCAAAATATATGTAAGTATATTTTGAGCTATTTCCTACTGTAGACAAAGACAACAGTGTGCGCTAATAAGGCAGGGATTTCTTTCCAAGACATATTTTGCGCTGGCTGGCTCTTTGGCGCAGAAAGGTCATAATCTCTTATGTAACTTACTTAGTAGCGAGTTATGCCTCGCAAAGAGGTCTAATAGGCGAGACGACTTAAAGAATAAGTCAACTATTATTATTCAATAAAATTTTATATGCATATTTAATTTTTTTTTGCTAACGAACATTGAAGGCGATATATAACATAATAAGCATTGAAGTTCGCGTATTATACTATACGGTAACGTTCACTCCAGAATTTTATGCTCTTTATTTTCGTACTTAATTGTTGTAGAAAAAAATGTGTCCAGTACATTTAGAAGGTCTAACAGAGAGACTGAGTAGAAAAGCAATTTTTTGCCAAAGGCGAGATAGGACCAAATGCTTAATCTAATAATCTTATTAGAGTTTTCTGATAACAAACCTCGAAATAATCTTGTTGGGCTAATATCCCCATCTTTAATATATTTAATACATACCTATTTCCGGACAACTCACACAACAACATCTAGCCCTTGAAAAGCTCTAAGCTAGTGTAACGGTTTACTAGACATCAGATATTATTTATTTATACTTAGTATAATAAAAATACATTATATAGATATTTTTTATTACACGTATCTTATAACAATCTCTAAAAATATATTCAAGTGTGTCTAATGATTTACTCCTCAATGCTGTAGAAATCTCTATCCATGCAGTATTCAATACATCATCTATACCAAGTGAACGCCAATTTCCTATTCGTAGCTCTGAGTCATTTCCACGTTTCCGAGGTTAAATAACATCGGTTTAGCGACCTCAGTGCAAGGCTGTTCTCATTTACATCTAGTTCTTAGGTCACTTATCTTGATATAGTATGTGCGGTATAACCTAGCAGTACCTCGTGGTGTTTTTTTTTTATATTATTGATAAGCCTTCATTTGACCAAAATCTCACCTGATGTAAAGTGACCATGTGGTCTAAGATGGAGCATGAAGGCCTGGAAGATGGCTTACCACTTACCTACCCATACCCACGCTTACGCTTGGTGTTACCCGCGTTTAATGGATTTTCTCGCGGTATCTAATATTGTACCATGGTAAAAAGCCTATAAAGTCACGTCTTAAGCTTTAGTGAATCTGTGTAACAAATTTAATTTAAAACGGCTCTGAAGATCCAGAGATTACCCCCTACAACGTAACAAAACTCACAATCTTTGCCTCATTCTCATTACTTAATATGAGTGTCGGAAAAGATTTAAACGAGGATACATTTAATTCACTATAGGCTCACAGTCGAGCTATGGAAAGAGTCGGAAGTTTTATGCGAGATTTAATCAGGAATTTCGATCTATGTAGAAGACGAGTTACAGCGAGAGGCAGCGGGCAAGTCTTAAAGCATACGCAGTCAGTTTATGCCCGTTGGGGCGGAAAAAATGAGCTTGAATGAAGTCAAAGTCTTAAATAGTGTTGGGACCAGTATCATCATCGTTAATTTAGTGTTGGTTTTTTTTATGATAGATAAGCCTTCATTTGACCACAATCTCACCTGATGCAAACTGACGATGTGGTCTAAGATGGAGCATGAAGACCTAGAAGATGGCTTCTCCGGACCACATTACGAAACACGAAAAAATAGTTTCACGCACTGATTAATCCTTTATTAAAATATACAACCTTTCTTAACATAATTGCTATTTAATAAGCTAGTTATAAGCTAATCCTAAGTTAATGTTGTAATGACCCAACGGGACTCATGTCTGGGAATAAAAGTAATGTAAAAACCTGAAATAACAAATAAATGATTATGATTACTGCCCAGCCTGTGATGTCATCGGTCAACAAGGATAATTTGCCACAACCGTCATCCAAACATGAATGATGCTGATTACAACTGACGCGGGTTATACGTCCTCACCCACGTTATTGAACTGATTCTGCGATGATTTTGTCGTTAGATATCAGTTGAGTAATTAATTGAGTTGGTTTATTTAATACAATGATGCATATTAGCATGGTTAACCTGGGATTACACCTACGCTATGACGCGTGCCAACATTATGTAGTTAAATAAAGGTCAATTCAGCAGTAATTTATGAATGATTGCATTAATATACAAACTGTTTAACAATTTTTTTCCAATCTTTTTATACGTATTTGTGTTTTTTGATTTTTAGTTTATCTAGCGTAAGTTTTACAAAAGATATAAACTAAGTTAATAAAACCAATTATTTTTGTTAAAGCACAATTTAAGGCAATATTCATCTTAATTATGTCTAATACACATTTGTAAGCCTCACAGATTTATACACAACACATACACAAAACTTTTCAGATCCCATTTGTGATTATTAAATCGATTTTAGCAGCGGAACCTGAATTAGATCTTATAACCTCAAAATATAGTTCTATTTTGAATCTGAAATCCATAACTGCTTGCATGATTTCGTTCGGTTTCAATGGTTTGCGTTATCGTGGTATTCTTGTTACATTTTGCATAAACGGTATGTTCATATCCGAATATGGATGCGTTACAATTTCTGTGTACAATCTGATTTCAGATTCGTTTTGTTTTGGTCTGTAAAAACACTTGTTGTAATAATAGTTTGATTTGTTACAGTAAACGCACGGTGTCGCCGAGCACTATACTGAAGCGGGAACAGAAATGGCTGCGTATGCTGAACAACTGGGAGGGTTTCATGAGCAAGAACTACAAGAAGGTGCGCGAGAGGTGCCGGAAAGGTAAGATCGATTGATCCGTTTTTATTTCACCAACTTTCTTAAAAGATGGCGCTGTCAAATCATAATGAGTGGCGAATAAGGGATATTTACTGGGGAAACGCCGGAGCCATACTTTTTTTGGTGCATTAAATTGTTTATTTAAAGTAATTTTAGTTTTAAAATAAACTAAAATCATTATTGATCCATGCTTCACGAAAAGATTTAACATTTCATGTAGGTACATACTTACTTAAGCTTACAACATATTTGCTTCACGTACAAACACTAATCAAGTTAAATCTACACTAATATTTTAAAGCGTTAAGTTTGATTGATTGTTTGTTTGAAGGAGTTAATCTCAGGAAATCCTTATCCCATTTGAAACATTCTTCCACTGTAAGATATCATATTTATTGAGGAAGCAACTTTACCGCATAAAAATACAAAAAGCTAGTGTACAACAAAGAAAATTTGCATGTTTAAGTAAAATACAAGTCATAATATTAATATCTAATTGCAGGCATACCAGCCTCGGTCCGTCCGAAGGCGTGGCTCTACCTCTGCGGTGGCCAGCTCCTGCTGGAGAAGCACCCCAACGAGTACGAGGAGCTGCTGCAGGCGCCCGGCGACCCCAAGTGCATGGACGACATACGGAAGGACCTGCACCGCCAGTTTCCCTACCACGAGATGTTCATTAGAGAAGAGGGGATTGGGTAAGTCAATTTTGTAGATAGATAGATAGATCTCTCTCTCTCTCTCTCTCTCTCTCTCTGGGGTCGTTCCCTCATGGCTGAGGATCGTGGTCATCATAGGTTTTGGACAACGGTGCTGTGATAGATAGATGGATAGACATTTCTTTATTACACACACTAAACTAGGAAACAATACAATAAAAACTAAACCAAGAGTGTATTAGCGTAAGGTCTTCGGTCTCATTGTCTTTAATTCAAAAAATTATTATTCATGTGTGTATTTTTTCGTGTTTCGTAATGTGGTCCAGAGAAGTCTCTCCGGACCACATTACGAAACACGAAAAAATCGCTTCACGCACTGGCCCAGCCCGGAGGGTGGTGACAAGCCGCTGCTCAAGCCTACCACCAGAGACTGTTCTTAGCACCACCCGGAGGTCACGTGTAAGGATTCAGATGGATAGATGTTGTTGTGGGGATTGTCCGGAAATATTTATTTATAATTCGATTTTACTACCTGTGCTGAGTAACTATTCTGTGTACAAACAAGAATACAGCTATTTTGTCAAAAAAACCATTCACAGAATGGACCATGTAGTGTTTAGTGTAGCTACTTAATTAGGTCGTTAACCTTTTACCGAGTAGAGATTAACTGTGAGTTTGTGAGAACGCTAAAACAATGCAACCTGTTCACACACAAATTACCTGAGGACAGAGAAAATAGCCGGCGCGGTAACAGGAAACACGGAAAACGTTACGAAATCGTTGTGACCGATTACTTTATTAGACTACTATTTATAACCACTTTGCTACTTTATAATTGTATAGTATTTGTATACGGGAGTTTAAGTCTATTTTCCTGTTTCTAATTATAACTAGGACTAGATTTCCGCCCGCGGCTTTGACCTCGTAATAATCAATTTCCCGCGGTAAAAAGTACCTTTTGGTCTTTTACTGGGAAATCCAGTTATAAAAAATTAAATAAAAATAAAAGTCTTTTATTTCGGATAACATAGATCCATAGGGGGTTAGTACTCTTAACACAATTATATACAGTAAATGGTTAGTAAGAAAATCGAGATATAGAAAAAATTAAAATTAATAAAACATAAAACGCAAGACTCATTCCCAGCGTGACCTCACCAGAGTAGCGGGACTACTCCCGGGATCACTCTGCGCACCAGGCTTGTCCATAGCGGTGATGAATATCTATCCGCTATGGTTTCAGGACGCTATTGTGACTGTCACGCATTCTGCGAATCAGGGATGTGTTTTTTTACGAATGATAGCACCGAAGCCATCAGTTTGATATTCAGTTATGTCCGTGCCAAAATTTCATTCCATTCGGAATCGGGAATCGCAATAATTGATTTTGTGTCAAAATGTGGTGTAGTAAAAAGTAATCAAGCAATGTATTTACTATTAACATAATAGTCAATAATATAATCAACGAGTATACTATTGTAATGTTATTCTTTTTTTTTTACAGGCAACAAGAACTGTTCCACGTGCTGAAAGCGTACTCCGTGCTGAACCCCAAGGTGGGGTACTTCCAGGCCCAGGCGCCCGTGGCGGCCTTCCTCCTGATGCACATGCCGAGCGTGCAGGCCTTCTGGTGCCTCGTCAGCATCAGCGACAAGTACCTCAGCGGGTATTACAACCCTGGACTCGAGGTAAGCCCCTCCAGCAAGTTTAACTTCCAGGCCCAGGCGCCCGTGGCGGCCTTCCTCCTGATGCACATGCCGAGCGTGCAGGCCTTCTGGTGCCTCGTCAGCATCAGCGACAAGTACCTCAGCGGGTATTACAACCCTGGACTCGAGGTAAGCCCCTCCAGCAAGTTTAACTTCCAGGCCCAGGCGCCCGTGGCGGCCTTCCTCCTGATGCACATGCCGAGCGTGCAGGCCTTCTGGTGCCTCGTCAGCATCAGCGACAAGTACCTCAGCGGGTATTACAACCCTGGACTCGAGGTAAGCCCCTCCAGCAAGTTTAACTTCCAGGCCCAGGCGCCCGTGGCGGCCTTCCTCCTGATGCACATGCCGAGCGTGCAGGCCTTCTGGTGCCTCGTCAGCATCAGCGACAAGTACCTCAGCGGGTATTACAACCCTGGACTCGAGGTAAGCCCCTCCAGCAAGTTTAACTTCCAGGCCCAGGCGCCCGTGGCGGCCTTCCTCCTGATGCACATGCCGAGCGTGCAGGCCTTCTGGTGCCTCGTCAGCATCAGCGACAAGTACCTCAGCGGGTATTACAACCCTGGACTCGAGGTAAGCCCCTCCAGCAAGTTTAACTTCCAGGCCCAGGCGCCCGTGGCGGCCTTCCTCCTGATGCACATGCCGAGCGTGCAGGCCTTCTGGTGCCTCGTCAGCATCAGCGACAAGTACCTCAGCGGGTATTACAACCCTGGACTCGAGGTAAGCCCCTCCAGCAAGTTTAACTTCCAGGCCCAGGCGCCCGTGGCGGCCTTCCTCCTGATGCACATGCCGAGCGTGCAGGCCTTCTGGTGCCTCGTCAGCATCAGCGACAAGTACCTCAGCGGGTATTACAACCCTGGACTCGAGGTAAGCACCTCCAGCAAGTTTAACTTCCAGGCCCAGGCGCCCGTGGCGGCCTTCCTCCTGATGCACATGCCGAGCGTGCAGGCCTTCTGGTGCCTCGTCAGCATCAGCGACAAGTACCTCAGCGGGTATTACAACCCTGGACTCGAGGTAAGCCCCTCCAGCAAGTTTAACTTCCAGGCCCAGGCGCCCGTGGCGGCCTTCCTCCTGATGCACATGCCGAGCGTGCAGGCCTTCTGGTGCCTCGTCAGCATCAGCGACAAGTACCTCAGCGGGTATTACAACCCTGGACTCGAGGTAAGCCCCTCCAGCCTGTTTAACACGGCGCACTTTCTATTGCACTATAGAGGTAGAATACACAAGGACAAATTATGTGCCGTTTGCCTTTGCAGGAAAGAGATACAAGTACATTCGATCTCGATCTCTGTATAAACATAGCAATAAAATCATTTTTTTTCAACATTAACAAAAAAAACATCAAAAAAAAAAACGTTTCTACTTCTTCTTGGCTGTATGGCTCCGTTTGTTGAATGCTACGATGAATGGACACAGTTTTGACCATTCGTTTTGGAAGACGGTTACTCCGTTTGGTTTCATGGATGTATCGTGAATTATTTAGTATATAATTGAATTGGCACCTTTAGTCAACCAGTGGAGCAGTATGCCTAACTAAACATATAAACAAATATATTTATATCGCATCGGGGGGTAATTCAGGATCGGATGGCTCGGAGTCCATGATTTTTGTTTGAAATAAAACGTAACTTAATTCGTTGATATTTATTATTACACACGGAATCACAAAATCGCCAGAAACACTTCAAATATGGCGGATTCAATTGGATTACGAAATGCGGTAGACGCGAACGTGATAATGGCTTCGTGGTCAATCAACAAGTGAGCAGCCGCCATTCCCCTTCGAATGAACGGCTCTCTTATACTTCAAATAAGAACGAACGAACGATTGACCGACTCAATCAATACCAGTGTTGCCATTTCGCAAGATCGATTCTACCCAAGTATTCACTTGACATTTCTATATCCTAACAAACTAATTATTTTAATGTAGCAACACTGAACTCTAGTATTGCCATCAGAGGCGCCACTCGCGCTATACTATTTTATCGCAGTAACACCGAGGCGTAGTTGAAGCTTCAGCCACCAGGTGACTTGACTGGAAATGCGACATTTATATATCACTACTAAGCACATTATTATTAAAATAAATGAATACTAGCGGCCCGCCCGGCGTCGCACCGGTATAAAATTTCCCGGAAATTATTCGAATTTTTCTCGTCGTAAAAACCATCCTATCCCTCAAGTTGGATCGAACTGCACATGGTGTGCGAATTTTATTACATATAATCGGTTAAGTGGTTTAACCGATTATATGAGATCCATTGAGGACAAACATTGTGACACGAGATTTATATATATTAAGATGAATAAGCCATACAATACAATCTAGCTAGTGAAGATGATGCGACTTAATAACAGCAGTTCCCCGGTTACTTCTTGCAGGTGCTGCAGCGCGACGGAGACATCCTGCACGCGCTGCTGCGCCGCACCGCGCCCGCGGTGCACAGGCATCTAATGAAACACAAGGTAACTGCACCTCCCCGGGCTAAACTTACAAAATGTTAAGCAACCCTTGAAACAAACAAACCAAGTTTTTTTTACCACAACTATAAATTCTGAATGTATTAACAACTTATAGTATTATATCAGTTTACATATAAATATATTTATATACCCTAGTATTTATTTCTACTTTCTCTTAACACAAATATAATCGTACACAGGCAGCTGAACAAGTAAATGTTAAGGCTAGTTATTATTAGTTTTAGTTTTGTATTGCTTAAGTTAGGATAATCAACATATGGTTACTACACATATATAAATTCATATACAATACAAAACACTTTATTGCACACACAGGGAAACAAAATACAACAACACATAGGAAACAAAATGTCATCAATACATGTGGAAACTGTTTTTAGCTTTTGTCAAGTCACTTTATCCATATTAATTATCTTAGTTATGAGCTTTTTGTATCCCAAATAAATAAATAAAAAATAAAACCGTTAAACCAAATGTTATGTAAGCCGTGTAGGCTAAGTTGGAGAACACTCGACTTTCCTGGGAAGGTCGTGGGCACGATACCCGCGCCGCGCATATCTGGACTTTTCCTCTTGCTAAATTAATGTGCGCTTTAAACTGTGAGGGCAAAACGTCATGAGGAAACCGGCATGTTCTGAGAACTTACTGTAGAGTTTGTTTAAAAGGGCTAATCGTTGGAACCCGATTAAAAAATATATTTCAATATAAGGTAGCTTATATATCGAGGAAGACTATAAATTTTATCTCGGAAAAATTATATCCATAAGACGGTTGACGCCGTGAAAATATAGTATCATTAATCATCATCATCACCCCATTAATGTTCCCACTGCTGGGACACAGGGACTTCTCTCTTGACGAGATAAATTAGGCCTTAATTCACCACGCTGGCCAAGTGCGCGTTGGTGATTGTCACATGTCCTTCATACTCTTCTAAAGTTCTCTGAACATGTCGGTATCTTTCCACACTATGTTTGCCTTCACCGTCAAAGCACGTGTTTAAAGCGCACATAAATTTCTCAAGAAGAATAATTTAGAGGTGCGTGGCGGCGTTTGAACGCACGACCTTCAGAATGAAAGTCGAGTGTCCTCCCACTTAGCCAACACGCCTTTTTTTTAGTATCTTTATATTTATTATTTAGATTTATAACGGGATATTTACCATGATTGATTGTCTATCGACTCGTAATAAAAGAGTGAGAAAGAGGGTAGATCGATTTGTCTGCCAATAAAACTGCTACTCTAATCGCTGCAGCTTCAGTTCAACCGTGATCATGGCGCATGTAACTGTGCCGAAATATCGGGGAACTCGAAAGACAAGCAATCATGGTAAATATCCCGTTATAAATCTAAATAATATTGATAACCATGATAGTTTCAAAAGTTATGTCTTTATATTTGTTTAATTTTGCAGGTGGAGCCAGTATTATACGCGACGGAGTGGTTCCTATGCGCGTTAACCCGCACGCTGCCCTGGGACAGTCTGCTGAGGGTCTGGGACTGCTTCCTGTGTGAAGGGGTTAAGGTTCGCCTTTATTTATTAATCTCAACCTATAATAATAATAATCATTTATTGCATGAAACATGGTACATATAAGATATTACATTTCAATTCGTTTCACATACTTCGCCAAAAAACATTGGCATGCAAAAATTTTGTACATTAAAATATAATAAGTCAAGATTAAATTAAATGTCAATTACAGCTACTCAATCATGGTTCATTGCATCAAAATTATAAATGTCAGTTAATATACATAGTAATAGTCCTATGAACTAATCTGTGATTAATGCTCGTTGGTTTATGCAGAGAGGCTGTAACGAATCACTGAGCGATTCGTTGTAATGTTACAAGTTAATAGTCATTAATAATAATAATAGTCATTAATAGTTATTTATTTATAGTAAAATTATACGTCACAATTCCATTTTGGGTACACTGTTTTTTAGTACTAATAATGTCAAAACAAATAAATCATCAAAATCAATTACTTAATAAATATGTCAAATTGTAAATACATAGTATAATAACACATAATTAAGGTTTAAATAATAAATCAATACAATACAAACGGAATGTCAATGCAAGCAAATTAATTGGTATGGTCAGCTACTTTTATGATTTGTCAGGGAACACTCTAAGAACTCATCATAGGTATAAAATGTCTGTTGTATGAGCCATCGTTTCAATCGCGCCTTGAATGCTTTCGGCATTCAGTCTATCGTAGGGTAAATCTATAAATTCATCAGGTAGAGCGTTAAATTTGTTAATGCAGGCAGATACGATAGAAAGCATTTTTCCTTGTCATAGCTAGATTGAATCCTGGATAGAGTTTATGTGTGTTCTTATTTCTAAGTTGTATATTTTAGAATAGAATAGAATGTCTTTATTGCTTCAAACATGGTATAAAGGTGATAATAATTACATATAAAGTTCACATGTTTCATTAAAAACTAGCATGCAATAATTAATTAAATCTAGGATAAATGTCAAAATAATTCATTAAATTCATAAAAGTTATTTTCATTCAGCCATTTAAATAGTTTTTTCTTAAATATATAATTATTCATTAATTTTATGTCATTTGGAATTTGATTATAAATTTTAACACACATAATAAGACAACTTTTCCTATATTTCTTTTAAAATTAGTCTATCTGGGTCTCTTTTGCCCCTTACACACCTTTGTAGGAACTAGAAACATAACTCATGATTCGTTTTAAAAAACTGGGTTGGAATTACACAAATAGAACAGATTGTTTCAAACAGTCAATTTATCTTTTTAACCCCCGACCAAAAAAGAGGGGTGTTAAAAGTTTGAAGTGTCTGTCTATCTGTTTTGGAGCGATTTCAATTTAGTTTTTTTTTTGTATGAAACACCTTTCATACAAAAAATACAGTTTGGCCCGGGTGTTCTTAGTTCTTATATGTTTCATGAAATCGGTTGAGCCGTTTAAAAGTTATGGGGGTGAGAGTGGGGAAGGAAAACAGAAAATCTGCAAATATACTAGTGTGGGGTATCAAATGAAAGCGCATCGCGTCCACATTACATAATCCACATTACATAATATTAATATTTTACATTTAAGGAAATGAAGGCATTGGAATCGGGGGTTTTTCTTAAATTTTAAATTTAGTTTTTATCATTATTTCCCCCAGGTGCTGTTCAAAGCCGCGCTGGTGATCCTGCAAGGCGCCCTGGGCCCAGCGAAGGTCCGCAAGCACGCCGCAGGGCTCTGCGAGACGCTGGAGGTGCTCCGGCACCCGCCCGAAGCCATCCTGGGCGAGGAGTACCTGGTGTACCACATGCAGCGGCTCGGGCTCACCGAGGAGGACTTCGAGTTCGAGCACCAGCGGCAGACCGCGCGCCGCCGGGCCATCGCTGACAGAAGGTAACATAAACTGCTAATAGGGTAGATGATGTTTTTATAAATTTAATTGACATTTCATGACTTATTAAATAACCAATATTTAATGTTAATTCCATTTTATTTGTTATTTTATTGGAAAAACGTAGATTATAATTGAAACTATGTACCTTTATACAAACCTGACCTGTAACCTATGTTATCAATAAAGAATCTTGAATCCTGATGATGATGATGAAAAATTATAATAAGTCCCTCATTTAAAGACGGATTATTATTATTTTATTTATCTACCATATTCAAAATCTTTATTTATTTAAAAAATATGTACCCATATTTTACTATAGTTACCTTTATAACTTTAAGGTTATGTAAGTAAAACTTAAAAGTAATAAATCATATTATTTTTTAATGTGCACGTGATTAGCTGTCTTTTAAGACCCCACTCGAGTATATTATCAGATATTCGGTTCTTCTTTCCCAATTCCAACCCCTCATAACTATAAAGAGTCAACCGATTTCTATCAAACATGTCAAAGAAAACTCGCGTAAAAGTCACCTTTCATCCAAAAAAAAACTAAATTGAAATCGCCTCATCCGTTCGGGAGCTATGATGCTACATATAGACACACATGTAAAACATAACACCCTTCTTTTTCTGTCGGAGGTTAAACATTTTTGTTTCTTGTTACAGTGGTAGCTGATTCAGCGACTGTTCCTTCAAACGTTATTCCAAGAATAACGCAAGGGACATATTCAACACTCTGTAAACGTGAAGATTGAACTTTACTGCTATGTGATAAAGACTATTTACGAATGCGTATTCACGGGAAACGGACCTTTGTGGTGAGAGGTGGCCAAACGAACGACCAAGATCGACTGACGAGTAGTATAGCGTTTTAGATCTTTAGTTGAACGATTTAAAGGTTATTTTGCTATGAAAGTTGTATAATGTTTTAATTTTCATCAATGGGTGTATTAAAATTATTGTATTATTTTGTCTTGTAGATTAATTTTAAATGTCAAGCCCGTATTTATAAACCACACTCAACCTTATGTTCGATCTGGAGTGCACATTTGACAACGTCAAATACGTTTGACATACTAAATATTATATAACGACCTCAGTGGCTCGGTGGGCGAAGGTCCGCCAGAGGCCTTCGCCTTCTTTCGCAAGGTTCGATTCCCGCCGGGGAACAAGATTTTGGACTATCTATAATTTCTGATTAGGGGTCTGGGTGTTTTCTATGTATCATAAATGTATGCATTTACAATATCAGTCACCGAGCCATAGTACAAGCTCTGCTTAGTATGGGGTTAGTTGTTGCTGTGTGATTAGTCCGGAGATATTTATTTAAATGTAACTCAAGATTGTGCTTAGGATTGAGTGTGGTATATTAATACAGGCCTTACTGCGAGACAGCTGTGACGAAAAGAGATCTTAAACTATAGACTCGTTTAGTAACATTCATCACATAACACAAGGGTGAGACATGTTTGCATTAAAACTCGTTATTCCCAGCCTTATTTTGTCCAATAACTGTCAGTGTCAAGGTAGAAATGTCAGCTTCAAAAGTGTCCATAAAGTGTCCATTCGCTCGAAACGACAAATACACGGTCGTTTCCGACCAATCCGAACAATACCAACAATCGGTTGTTGGGAATTGATAATGGATCGTGTGGAATCCGGTTGTCCGACCAAAATCTCGTAGTTATCATCGAAAGAGCAGCCCTTCCTATGGGCTTTGTCGGTGGTCGCTTCCTAAGGCATTCTAGACGGTTGGAACCGATCATGGACGCGTTGACGTCATTTTGAGCTGTCAGTTGGTGGTCGGAATGGATCTGATTACTTTTTTTTAGTTTTCTACAAGAAGACTACTTTTTTTATTCAGAAGAGGAATGCATTGCTTATATCCCTTTTAATTCATTATTTGTAAACCAGATAGTCTTTAAATTAATAAAAATATGTGAGTTGTCAAATTATCGTTAATTGTAGTAAAAAGCGAGACAACAGATTTTGGTAAATATTGCTTATGTTGTTATTGTTTATATAGAAATGCTTAGCTTAGATATAATGTGTTCATAAAGTAGTATTATAAATGTATTTTTGCTCTTAAGTGGAATCTATCACAATAATACACTTCTCATTTTCACATTCCTATATTGTAATTTTTTTCTTTTCTATACAATGTGTTTTAAACTTTTTTTGATGATTTTCTTTATAATACAAGTACTACTATATACCGCTGGGATAAAGTCAGAATGCAAAAGTGTTTTAACAAACTACAGAATTAGACGACAAAATCTTTGGACAAAAGTGAATGAAGGGAATTCACCAGCAGAGCCGCTAGTGAAGTGAGGTCCGGAATGTCGTAGTTGAAATGACATTGTTTTTATGGTAACTCGCTAGTAGCGCCATCTGCGTTTAGTTTCGCGTGATAATAATGGCTATTACAAATTAAGTGATCGACAGCTATGCCTGAGAACCTTAGTCTACAATGGTGTCCACTGGCGAGCATAAAAACAGTAACCTTTATAAAACTGAGATTTATTTTAATGTCCATCATTATATCATTATAATTATAATGACATTTAATTCACTTAAACATTTTGAAATGTATAACATTTTTACTATAATGTGAAACGTTTTTGCAACTGAGCGTCATTTAATTTTCACTCCTTATAAGTTAGTACGATGTTTAAGCACTCTTGTTATTTACATAATTTATATTTATATATTTCCACAAATCGATGCAAGAATGTCTAGTTTTTATCAAATCTCTGGAATAAACAATTAGAATATTATCAAAACGTGCAAATATAGTTTATAATGTATGTGATAGGTTTGTAATAATTACATATCTTTTGTAAAATGTAAATATATCGTGTAGATGTCATGTGTGACTGTGGGTTGTCGGTACTATTCCCGAACGGGGACGAAACTGTATGTATATGTAATTATGTTATGTCATCCAGATCAAAAAATATAATAAGCGCGGATAATTAGAACATAATGTGTCTACATTGTAAGTATCAATGTCAATTACTTCATACATTACATAAACATTAAATTCATATATATGAGGTACCTATGATTCTACAAGATTGAATACATATAATAAAACAGACTTAAAGCATGTTTCACAATCTCCGGGTAAAAAATCCAATGGTTATAATTCTTCTTCTTCTTATTTTATTAGATGGCGTTCGTGACTGGCTATATGGCCGTCAACAGCCAATGTCCGTAAGTTTTGTTGGACATTTTTGATTCGATAAGATTCTCAACCATAAAACAATGGGAGTCGAGTTAACAAAAACAAAAAAATGTCCCAACAATAAAAAATAAAAATAAATTAACAAAGTTGATTATTGACACTGAGAAACTACATACAACTAAATTATATGTGAGATGAATATCTATGTATTATAAAAACTACAAATGGTTTTAATGTAGAGCTTTCAAGTCATTTGACAACTGACAGTGACTGACTGACGGAGATTGCCTCTATATTTTAAACATTTACTATTTTACTCGGAAGATGGTGAAACTAGTCCTGTATATTAAAAGTAGATATTGTTGGTATTAAATCTAAAATACTTAAATCATAGAACGGATTACGTGTTGTTTTGAATCAAGTAAAACCCGTGTAATAGTCTGATAAATACATTTATAAGTAAAATGAAAATTACAGTATATGTAATCAAATCACAGTGTAAGTGTTAACCTGAATTGGCTGGCAGAAGCTTTAATGATTTCTTCCCCGAATGTACAAATCAATGATTGTGAACCGTAGATATGGCACTATTTTTTAATATTTACAAAATACAAAACAACACAGATTATTTATAACTTTCACTCAGTATTAAAAACGAAGCGATATTCAGTAGAGAACTTTAATGTCACATTTTCCGAGTAAATTAAGCAATGGTTAGTTATGTTAATAATACGTGTCAATAATTTTTAGTTACCTATGTGAAGAGCTATCTCGATTTGTCACATGTGACTGAGCGAAATAGCTCTATATTTTAACCATTGACTAACTTAATCGGAGCTGGTGAACCTAAAACCATGAAAAGCGTTTAATTTCTTCCATTGGCGTCTGCTTGACAGCAATATATCAACTTTGTACCCATATTAAGAAGGGCGAACAAACCGTTTGAATAAATGGAATCGAACTAAAATCCAAAATCAAAATCTGAGTGGGTGTATAGAGTATTTCATTTTGTTAGTCTTAGGGGCTGTTTCACAATATATGAGTAAGATTAGTCAATGGTTAAAATATAGAGCATCTTGAGATACTTCAACAGACACTTGACTTGAGCGAGATAGCGTTACAACATTTAATATTCGACTAAGTTTATTCGGAGATTGTGAAACAAGCTCTTAGTAAGAACAGAACCCTGAGTAAGACTTCATAGAGAATGTTTATTTTTGGAGATAAATACTTGTTTGGGATATATATTACATGTTAAAACAATTCAGCACATTTTCTAACCAAGCACTTCTTTATTCTGCTGTAGACTAGATTTACCTTTTGAACTGTTTTTATTGTCTATTCCAAATACATTAATTAAAACACCAGTGAAGAGTTACAATATTATATTATTCAAAACTATATTTGTACGTAAAATGTTTCTGCAGTTGAAAAACAACCATAGATATTTTTCTGAATGTATTTGGAGTGGTAGAAGTAAACGCAAATGTCTCTATCAATAATATATTTAGGCTAGATACTATGTAAGTTTCGTTTTGGTGCATAATTTTATTAATAACTAGAATGTGTATTATTTTTCGCGTAATTTGTAGCTTTCGACCAAAATTAATATGGTCGAAGATATGTTGCTGAGAAAATTAATCGGAACGAGTGCTATGTTAAATCACTATTTCTCGTTGTCGTTGTACCTAATTCAACGGAGCTCAGAGATTTTCTGTTTGTTTTTGTAATTTTAATTCAATGTTATTATTCTTATTTTTATTTCTTGTTATTTCATTTCAACGATTAGCTAATATATTTAGTCTACTTTGCATAATACAAGTTACAGACTTCCTTCGTATTCTATCAGTTTTAATATTACTATAAATAAGTTTTTTATTCAACAGAAAATATTGAATAACTCTTTATCTACGAAAACTTGTCAATTTGTCACCGCTTTGTCCTTCTTTGTCGACAGATTATGCTTGATACCAAAACGGATTTTAACTGACAGAAGGTATGGTGTGTTGCCATTAAAATAAAAGAAATTCAAAAGTGCTAGTAATTTACCTATGTCCGTATAACTATAAAACTATATTATTTTCTCATATTGTGTTCAAGAATAAACACAATACATTGTTATCAATGTATTGTGTTAGGATTGTTTATACAATCCTATTCCAAGACACAAGTTTAATTTTTGGATTTTTCAATTAGTTCACCATTTCGACAGAATTATTATAACCTACGCATAATTTATTTCGTACTATAAACAATCCTAACACAATACATTGTTATCAATGTATTGTGTTAGGATTGTTTATACAATCCTATTCCAAGACACAAGTTTAATTTTTGGATTTTTCAATTAGTTCACCATTTCGACAGAATTATTATAACCTACGCATAATTTATTTCGTACTATGACATAGTTCTTCGACTTAGACCGATAAGGTTGGTGGCGGTTTCACATAATAAAAATTCCAAGATTCTTTTTACATTCCTTCCAGACTGCATAGAAATAACTTAAACATAATTTTGTCAAATGCCTGAATTTTAAAGCTGCAATATATGTGTTGTAAATAAATAATGGTAAAATTGATTGCTTTTCATTATTTCAATAGAACCCGGATAAGATTAAACTGCTCTTGGTTGGCCTTATGGAAATATAGATTAAAACTTACATAACTTTTGTACCTATGTCCGACCGAATTTATGTAACCATGTGAGAACAGCATTTTACCTATATAGTTTATAAAATAGTAGTTTAATATAGAGTGGGCACATTGATGTGGGAACAGTGGTCACAAGTGAGAACAACATGAAGTTCGCGCAGTGATCACTCGTAGACATGGATGCGCGTTAGCGGCGTATGGATCTCAATACATTTGATTAAATTGAGCAATTAAATGGTTAAATGTCCAAGATGAAATCTGATATTACATTTTATCGGTATGTCGATTTTTACACTAATTTTGATGAAAATAAATCAGGCGTCGCGTCCATTTGCGGGGGTGAAGGAGCTAGGAGCGGCGAGAGGTGGGCACGCAAACACCAGCCCGCGCATTGCGTTGCGGCCGCCGCCACCGCCAAGAGTGTAGTGAACTACCATACTATACTACTGTTTCTTTAGACATAACTTCTCCAAGTAGGTAAACTGCCAATTGCTACTCGGCGCGTCCCATTCCTATCTGTCATTCACTCATCTGTGATTATCTATGGTCTTGACGCGCTCTCTTTAAGGACTATAAGTTTTCGCCTCTTAGAATGAATAAAAACAGAGGTACACCTTTTTTCAGGTGTACCTTAGTACCAATCCCCTTTTATAGTATATTGCTGGTGGTCTAGGTCTGTAGGATATGTCAGTGCCTAAAGGAAATAGTTAAAAAGTAACGATTCTGCCAGTGCCGAGATATGGTTAACACCACCTACCTTAGTACCAACCATCGCATCGGCGCTACTGGATCCAGCTGAATAGCTAATGATGCACAACACTCTAGAAAAGCACTTGAGAGTAGCAGAGTTTCAAAGTTCTTATTCCTAGACGCGGGATGACAAAAAACGTCTCCTTACACCAGCGCGCAGTGCGGTTATATTTAAGCAATTCAAATCCTTTCCTCGGGTTGGCAGTATAACTACCCTCTTTATTAAGTTATAAGTCTATGTTTATTTTTTGTACATTTTGTCTGGTGTGCAACAAAATGTTGTCTCCTTGTCTCATCTAATCTTTAACGGCAGAATCGAACAATTATGTTAGCTAAATTACGCTTACTCGGTAGGTTTCACCTTAGCCTGGAAGTTTTTACAGTTTACTGACCACTTTTATAAATTTGGTGGGCATGCTAGTTAATATCTTAGACACAATATTGACAGAGAGACTTCTCTCTTTTCTCTCGAGAGATTTACGAGGCATTGATTTACTACGCCTGGCCAAGTGCATGTTGGTGAACGTCACATGTCCTCCAAACTCTTGAAAGTTCTCAGAACATGCCGGTTTTCTCACGATGTTTGCCTTCACCGTTTAAAGCGCACATATATTTTTCAAGAAGAAAAATCCAGAGGTGCGTGGCGGGGTTTGCACCCACGACCTTCGGAATGAAAGTCGAGTGTGCTACCACTTAGTCGGCACGTCTTCCAAAGGTCCATACACAGGGTTAAATAAAACGTGAAATAGTTGTCACAACTTTATGAATAATGCCAGAATAACATACTATTTACATTATTATGTAATAAACACATTCAAAGCAAAACAACTAAATGACTGTGTGGTTTCACTTGTTTCTTAGGTGCCTGGCTGATGTAAAGCTCATTTTACACTTGTCCGGGCGTGCATAGGCAGTGATACGGTCATGTACAAAAATAATACCTAATGAACTTACGATGATACATAAGTCTTAAAAGACCATGTTTTAAAATATTTAGAATCATTGTCAACAATTTTATGTTATTAATTACGCCATTGACAAGTGTAAAGCTGTTTTAAGACGAGGATCCATAAAAGCTTAGCACCATAACGGCCATCGTTTGAGACGAAATAAGTTTTTCAAAGACTTATTTGACAGTTGGTATTATCGGAGTAACTTCATAAAAAATTGGTATTCTGTTTAGATTGTCATCGTCCAAATATTGGACAACAATTTACTGCTTTAACAATTTAGAAAGTTACAAGATTTAAGTTCCGGAGTGGGGGCTTGTGATTTTTGACACATTTATGTTACATTTTGCTCAAAAGCACTGTTTCGTCTTGATTTTCGTTTGCAAGACATAATAATAAATATGTTTACAATTTAGTTAACTAGTCATCTACCCTATTTAAATTGGGGTGCATATTTTGCGAATGTAGGATGTAGAACCTCCGTTTTTACGCCCTATTTACTAAAATTCTTTTACTATTGATATATAAGCGGGCAGACCTTAATTTTTTATTACATTTATAAATATTTAAATGCAAAGCTCCTTCTCTATAAAAGACGAACAATTTACTAAACCTTGTTTAAATTTAAGTAAATGCGACTTCGAGGTCTGTTAATAATAACAAAGTGTATGTATTAAATACTGGTAGGTAATACTATTATTAAGTAGGTAATAATAAGCCAATATTACAGATTACTTACAAGGGTGCTAGGAAAAGCAATATACATAAAATTATAACAAATTTAACTGATAGAAATTTATACATTATCAACAGCGATCAAACGGAATCAAAATTTTAGTCAATTCAATTATAGCTAATCAAGATAACAATATCACTTTCCTTTATATTAATTGGTCATGTTAATCTTGAGTATAAAAAATAAATATACTAAAGATTATTATTGCATGTGGTATTTTACCCTTTCTAAAAAAAAGGCCTGTTAATTATATCTTCGACAGACAGAAACATTGGACAAAAAGTAAACGACAGAAAACTGGTAACTTCCAGCATTCCGAGCATAGCAATGCTACCAAGCACATATTTATACAGTGACAATCTAAGAGTTTGTGTGATTTGTAAGCTAATTAATTTGCTCTGTTTATTTATTTCTGCATTTTTTTTTCAGAAAATTGAGTATAAAATGACAAGAGAATATTTTTTCTAGAACTTCCTAACCATAAATCGGCTTAAAGTAAATCTAATGCATGTTCCTCTCAGAGATTTGTTACAAGTATATTTATTAAATACAAATGTGTATTTAAAATTAGTTTAAAAGACTATGTTGTACAAAATGTAAAGTTTTGAGGTTCTGGTTATGACCCTTAGATTGTCTTCTGCCTACGTATAATAGGTAGAGTCTCAAATCTATATATATATATATATATAAAAGAAAGTCGCGTTAGTTACACCACTTATAACTCAAGAACGGTAGAACAGATTTGGGTGAAAATTGGTATGGAGGTAGCTTAGAGCCAGGAGACGGACATAAGATACTTTTCATCCCGTTCGACAGCGTTTTTTTTTTTTTTTGGACTGATGAAGAACAAGAAATTGCACGTGAACAGCGCCGCGATAGTATGGCTCGACTATTATTATATCATTATTTATCAATGATATAAAATAAATACAATTCTCAAATAAATAAAAATCTAAAGCTATAAGTAAGAGCATGTAATAAGTATAATAAAAAAATACAACTACTTCTTTTGCTTCTTCTTTTAAGAAACTTTAACTATTTTGTCTCGATAGGTTAGTTATAATATCTTTCTATTATATAATTCTTCTGTGAGTGTGTATGTCACTGAACTTCTCTCAAACGACTGGACCGATTTTGATGAATTTTTTTGTGTGTGTTCAAGGGGATCTGGGAATGGTTTAGATTCACAATTTTGTCCGCTGGATAATATTTTTTTAATTAATTTTCAATTTATTAGTAGTTGTTGATTTTGGAATGTTTTACATTGGATCCGACAGACGGCGCTACCATCGCAGTGTCAAATTTTAAATCTATACTTTATAAATGAATTGTTGTTCGTTAGTTTGATTAAAACTGAACGGATTTATCTTATCTTAGTCTTGAAATGTTCGTGGAGGTCTAGGGAAGGTTTAAAAGGCGAGAAAAAATCGAATAATTGCCGGGATTTTTTTTATTATTACCCGTGCGAAGCCGGGGCGGGCCACTAGTTATAAATATAATTGTCGCCATTAGCAAAATATATTAAAACATCTATGAAGGTTTACATCGTGTACTTTTGTGACGCAACCAACTGCCAAATACGTATCTGTCTAGACCACTATAACGTCATAGGACGTGCTACAATTATTTAAATCTCGGTTTACTCCAAATCCTTGGTTTACGGCTAAAAACAACAGTCGTTAACTAAGATTAGGTCAACATCCACCAAGTCCTTAGGAAAGTCCGTAATACTTGCTTAATCACAATGATATTTACAAATACCAACAATTCTCATAAAAATCCCTAAAAACAAATCTAATATCATCTCGTCCAGTAAATTCTCTCGCGCTAAAACAAAAGGCCTCAGTGTATCAGACTTTTTAAGTATTTAGCCTTATTTTTGAGTACATTTAATATATCAGCGATCATGTCCTGTCTTCCTTGAGCCAGTTTCTTGTCGACTGGGTTCACGAAATTGTCAATATTTAGGTTGGACAATTCGCCTTCGAGCGTGCTGTGTGGGGGCAGCTTCTCGAATATCGCTTCTAGCTCCGTTATGTTAGTTTGTACTTGTAAGTTGAGTTTTGTGAGCATTTCCACGGATTTCACCTCTTCCGGAGATTTGGAGACTTTCTTTTTGGATTTTCTCGAGTTCGTCGGAGTTGTGACTTCGTTGCAGACTCCGAGGAGGAAGGTTATGATTCCGATGAACTAGAATAAAATGTGTTATTCATTTATTAGCAACAAAGTAAACCAGCACCTAACACTAATTGATTAATGATGATGATATCCTAGCCGATTCGGCTGTAGCGACGCATACTGTTTATATAAAGTAAATCTATAATTGGCCGTAAGATATGTATGGGCTGTTTGTTGTTGATTTTGTTACATACATATAATTAAAAAAAAATAGCTTTTGTCAGGGTATCATCTGCACTTTTTTACGCTCGTAGAAGTTGAAGAATTAAATTGATAAAGCGAAAAATAGGTGTCCTGAATTCTTGGACGGACTAAACAGAACACCTAAAGGATAAATGGAGCAAATTGGTGACAGTTTGGCACCCTATGGATGGCACTAGGACACGAGGTCGTAAAGCAATAAGATGGGAGGATGAATTGAAAAGGACCTTAGGACGCTTGTGGACAAGAATAGCCGCAGACCGAAATCAGTGGAAACAGTTGGAGGAGGCCTTTGCCGTAAGGCACACCGAAATTAGAGACATACTGTAATAGAGAATTTTATTTTTTTGCTATTAATATTATTTAACTTGTTTCTAGAAAAATATGTTTCATATACATATACATAATGTGCAAACTTGTAACCTGTAAAAATAATTCGGAAATAAAAGGCTTTATTAACCCCCGACCAAAAAAGAGGGGTGTTGTTATAAGTTTGACGTGTCTGTCTGTCTGTATGTCTGTCTGTCTGTCTGTCTGTCTGTGGCATCATAGATCCCGATCGGATAAAGCGATTTCAATTTTGTTTTTTTTTTGTATGAAAGGTGAGTTTGGCCCGGGTGTTCTTAGACATGTTTCATGAAAATCGGTTGTGCCGTTCAAAAGTTATAGGGGTGAGAGTGAAGAAGGAAAACCGAAAATCTGCAAATATACTCGAGTGGGGTATCAAATGAAAGAGCTTCGCGTGCCCTAACTACTAAATATTATGGTGTTTTACTTATAAGAAAATTAAGGCATTGGAATCGGGGGTTTTCTTAAATTTTAAATTTAGATTTATTATTATTATAAACAGAACACCATTTTTTTTTTAATGTAGGTTAGTTAGTTAGGGGGGGCCGGATTTTTAACCCCCGACCAAAAAAGAGGGGTGTTATAAGTTTGACGTGTCTGTCTGTCTGTCTGTTCCATCATAGCTCCCGAACGGATCGAGCGATTTCAATTTAGTTTTTTTGTATGAAAGGTGAGTTTGGCCCGGGTGTTCTTAGACATGTTTCATGAAAATCGGGTGTGTCGTTTAAAAGTTATGGGGGTGAGAGTGGGGAAGGAAAACAGAAAATCTGCAAATATACTAGTGTGGGGTATCAAATGAAAGCGCATCACGTCCACATTACATAATATTATGTTGTTTTACATTAAAGGAAATGAAGGCAATGGATTCGGGGGTTTTTCTTAAATTTTAAATTTAGATTTATCCACACTAAGACTCAAGGTGGTCCATTGTGCGTGGAGTGGGGCGCGACGAGGAGTTTTAGATGTAGGTGCTATACCTCTAGGTAGTTGGCGAGGTGCTCGAGCACCCCCGCGCGGGCGGCGCCCCCCCGCGGCGCGGGCAGGCCCCCCGCGGCGCCCCGCAGCGCCCCGCGCACCGCCTCGCCCAGCCGCAGCGCCGCGCCCTGCTCGCCGCCGCAGTACGACCCCGCCATCAGCAGAGTGCTGCTGTACAGCTCCCGGTACGGCACTTCAGAGTTTACGAACGCTGGGGAAATTTAAAATTTTAGTATACTTAAGCCGAACTTAACACTGATTAGATTACAATACAAAAACACTTTATTGTACACCAAAACAAAACAATAGTTACAAAAATCACATATGAGGTAGAAGTAGAAATGGCGGCCTTATCGCTTAAGAGAGATCTCTTCCAGGCATTTAGATTGTTTGGTTGAACGATTTTAAAATGATTTTACTGTTGCATAGCATTGTGTATTTATTTGTATATCGCCGTTACGTAAGCTATACTCTGTTCGCGGAGACAAACTAATAGGGATATCATAGACTGCACGTTATTGGTCGCACATAACGAGCATAGGGCACGTGCACACTGTGTTACCAAAAGTCAGTCTTATGTCTCTTGTGCGGTGCGGACGTGTCGTTTGGTGCTCGTTACATTGTGTTCTCAGTATTGTATTTAACGTTGACCTGGCTTGCATTTTGGACTGTTTTCTGTTTACCTCGTGATTTGGCGTGAAGGACTGATTCGTGTTTTATTGTTGACCTGGCTTGCTCATCGGACTGTTTTCTATTAATTTTGTGACTTGGCGTGTATATTGGACTAACTTGGAATATGATTCGGATTCAAGTGAATCAGAAAGTGAATAAATTTTTAAGAAAATTTCCGATGTTTTATTTTAGTACAATACCCAATTTAAACGAAGAATATATTTTAGGTTCTTAGTATCATAATAAGTAGGTCAATTATCAGAAAGCCACTCATCCTCAAAACCCCGGGCGAAAAGCTAGTGAATAATGTAACTATTATTTACATTATTCACTAGCTTTTCGACCGGGGTTTTGAAATTTTGAAGTGAGCAATCTAAACATAGCTTTACATTTTTATAAAACGGTTACGCCCACTGACCAATCTTAGTCTACCACGCTAGTAGTCCCGTCCTTTTCACTTTCATACAATTGTGCAAGAGAGCGCGAGCTATATTAATTTGTTTCTCGAACAGAGTATAGATGTTGTTGTGTGCATGGATGTTTCAATTAATGTACTTAGTCACAGTATAATATATAGTACAACAATCAGTGGAAAGCTATAAGCTTGTGTTACGAGAACTAGACATCTGATATACTTAATAGATACATAGATATGTTTTATTTTACATATTAAAGCGAAAGTGCTTACAGAATGTACAAACACTTGACCCCTCGGCGGGAATCGAACCCTACCTCATGCACCGCAAGCTAATTTAAGCTTAAAACCGCGCCACTAATTTATTTATTTTTTATTCAGACACCGCAAACAGCACATACAACGAATATTTTTTAAAACTAACTTTTGAACTGGGTATAATAGGCACTTAGGCATTATATATGTGATAATAGTTACCTATAATTCGGCTAGGCGACGGTGCGGAGAGCGCTATTCTCTCCTGCGCACTGTAAAGCTCCCTGCACTTGTGGATCGCGGTGCCGTACGCATCCACGCACGTCTTTAGTTCCTCTAACTGCGCCCGCTTCTGCTCGGGCGGCCGGGGCTCCGCTAGTTCGATGCAGAGCGCTAGGGCTGATACTAGGCCGTCCTGAAACATTGTTTATGCGTCTCGTTAGACAGAGAGCGGTAAGGCGTTAAAGCGAGGCGGATTACTTTGGTTTTGCATTTGTGTCGCACTGAACGGCTGAATTTTTACATGCCAAAACATATCAAATAAATAGATATTTCCGGACTACTCACAAAGTATCACCTAACCCCAAACTAAGCAGAGCTTGTGCTATGGGTGTTAGGTGACTGATATACTACATAGATACATTTTTATTTGTAAATACATACTTCTGATACATAGAAAACACCCAGACCCGAAACCAGAAATTGTTGACCGTACAAAATATGGTCCAGTCCAACAGGAATCGAACCCGCGCCCTTGCGCCTCAAGCGGACCTTCGCCCACCGAGCCACAGAGGTCGTCGGATATAGATTGTAAACATCATAAATCTTAATAGATATTTTGATCTTATTTTTTTATTCATTATTGAAAAGTCTACTTTTTTATATTAAACTAGCTGACCCCAGCAAACGTTGTCTTGCAAAATGAAAAATAGATGTTGGCCTATTCTCAGACCTACTCAATATGCTCACAAAATTTCATGAGAATCGGTCAGCCGTTTCGGAGGAGTACGGGAACGAAAACTGTGACACGAGAATTTTATATATAAGATATATCTTACCATTAACCGTAGATACGCCACGTCCTGCTCGAACGTCCGACTCTTTAGGTTCGGGTCCTGCAGCTCACAGGGCTCGTAGCTCACGATTATGTTGAGATCCCGGTTGTCACTGCAATCAATATTGCAGATTCTCCTTTAAATTGTTATCAATTACTGAACACTATATTTCTTTTGGGATAAGTATAAACACACTAAGCGCGTGCTTCACCATTTCCGAGTAAAGTGTAGATAATGTTACACGTGACAAAGCCAGATAGCTTTGGACATAACTGACTATTGACACATATTATTTACATAACTAACCATTGCTTAGTTTAACCGAGTGTTGTGAAAGCTCTGAGACTATAGGCGAATGGAAGGAAAGGCTAGAGTAGTGTTTGTTGCTACACGCTAATGTGATCTATTGTTCATGTAGGTAGGCTATGTGCTTCTAAGGAAATAAACGTTTTGACTTTGACTTATTGTATACAATTAAAACGCTACATTGCCGTTCGTAGGAGGTACTGCTCTGAATCGTTGTGAAATCCTCTATACTTTCAGTCTTACCTCTCTACCCTCTACGAACGGCTATGTAGCGTTTTAATTGTTTACAATAGATCACATTAGTTAGCGTGTAGCAACAAACACAACTCTAGCCTTTCCTTCTCGGTAATTCTAAGTAAGTAAGGTCTTAATCGTAGGAGATAGTGAGAGTGTAGAGTTAGAGGCTCACCGCGGCTGCTTGTGGAGAGGCTGCGGCGCGTGGAGCGGCTGCGGCGGGCCGGCGAGCAGCGCACAGAGCGCGCGCTGGCGGCCGGCGGCGGTAAGTACCGGTACATAGGAGAGAGTGAGAGTGTAGAGTTAGAGACTCACCGCGGCTGCTTGTGGAGAGGCTGCGGCGCGTGGAGCGGCTGCGGCGGGCCGGCGAGCAGCGCACAGAGCGCGCGCTGGCGGCCGGCGGCGGTAAGTACCGGTACATAGGAGAGAGTGAGAGTGTAGAGTTAGAGACTCACCGCGGCTGCTTGTGGAGAGGCTGCGGCGCGTGGAGCGGCTGCGGCGGGCCGGCGAGCAGCGCACAGAGCGCGCGCTGGCGGCCGGCGGCGGTAAGTACCGGTACATAGGAGAGAGTGAGAGTGTAGAGTTAGAGACTCACCGCGGCTGCTTGTGGAGAGGCTGCGGCGCGTGGAGCGGCTGCGGCGGGCCGGCGAGCAGCGCACAGAGCGCGCGCTGGCGGCCGGCGGCGGTAAGTACCGGTACATAGGAGAGAGTGAGAGTGTAGAGTTAGAGACTCACCGCGGCTGCTTGTGGAGAGGCTGCGGCGCGTGGAGCGGCTGCGGCGGGCCGGCGAGCAGCGCACAGAGCGCGCGCTGGCGGCCGGCGGCGGTAAGTACCGGTACATAGGAGAGAGTGAGAGTGTAGAGTTAGAGACTCACCGCGGCTGCTTGTGGAGAGGCTGCGGCGCGTGGAGCGGCTGCGGCGGGCCGGCGAGCAGCGCACAGAGCGCGCGCTGGCGGCCGGCGGCGGTAAGTACCGGTACATAGGAGAGAGTGAGAGTGTAGAGTTAGAGACTCACCGCGGCTGCTTGTGGAGAGGCTGCGGCGCGTGGAGCGGCTGCGGCGGGCCGGCGAGCAGCGCACAGAGCGCGCGCTGGCGGCCGGCGGCGGTAAGTACCGGTACATAGGAGAGAGTGAGAGTGTAGAGTTAGAGACTCACCGCGGCTGCTTGTGGAGAGGCTGCGGCGCGTGGAGCGGCTGCGGCGGGCCGGCGAGCAGCGCACAGAGCGCGCGCTGGCGGTAAGTACCGGTACATAGGAGAGAGTGAGAGTGTAGAGTTAGAGACTCACCGCGGCTGCTTGTGGAGAGGCTGCGGCGCGTGGAGCGGCTGCGGCGGGCCGGCGAGCAGCGCACAGAGCGCGCGCTGGCGTCCGGCGGCGGTAAGTACCGGTACATAGGAGAGAGTGAGAGTGTAGAGTTAGAGACTCACCGCGGCTGCTTGTGGAGAGGCTGCGGCGCGTGGAGCGGCTGCGGCGGGCCGGCGAGCAGCGCACAGAGCGCGCGCTGGCGGCCGGCGGCGGTAAGTACCGGTACATAGGAGAGAGTGAGAGTGTAGAGTTAGAGACTCACCGCGGCTGCTTGTGGAGAGGCTGCGGCGCGTGGAGCGGCTGCGGCGGGCCGGCGAGCAGCGCACAGAGCGCGCGCTGGCGGCCGGCGGCGGTAAGTACCGGTACATAGGAGAGAGTGAGAGTGTAGAGTTAGAGACTCACCGCGGCTGCTTGTGGAGAGGCTGCGGCGCGTGGAGCGGCTGCGGCGGGCCGGCGAGCAGCGCACAGAGCGCGCGCTGGCGGCCGGCGGCGGTAAGTACCGGTACATAGGAGAGAGTGAGAGTGTAGAGTTAGAGACTCACCGCGGCTGCTTGTGGAGAGGCTGCGGCGCGTGGAGCGGCTGCGGCGGGCCGGCGAGCAGCGCACAGAGCGCGCGCTGGCGTCCGGCGGCGGTAAGTACCGGTACATAGGAGAGAGTGAGAGTGTAGAGTTAGAGACTCACCGCGGCTGCTTGTGGAGAGGCTGCGGCGCGTGGAGCGGCTGCGGCGGGCCGGCGAGCAGCGCACAGAGCGCGCGCTGGCGGCCGGCGGCGGTAAGTACCGGTACATAGGAGAGAGTGAGAGTGTAGAGTTAGAGACTCACCGCGGCTGCTTGTGGAGAGGCTGCGGCGCGTGGAGCGGCTGCGGCGGGCCGGCGAGCAGCGCACAGAGCGCGCGCTGGCGGCCGGCGGCGGTAAGTACCGGTACATAGGAGAGAGTGAGAGTGTAGAGTTAGAGACTCACCGCGGCTGCTTGTGGAGAGGCTGCGGCGCGTGGAGCGGCTGCGGCGGGCCGGCGAGCAGCGCACAGAGCGCGCGCTGGCGGCCGGCGGCGGCGCCCCACGCGCACGCGCTCATGCGCTCCGCCCAGCCCTCCACCTCCACCAGCTTCTCGAACGTGCCGTACCGGTACGCGTAGGTTAGGTGCTCGGCGCTCTGAGGATAAATACTCACTCCTCATTCTCTGCGTGATATTGGTTTATGTGCGTCGGACCGAGTCCCAGCATTAGATAAGAATTCTTACATGGTTTGGTTGGATAAAAGGTACAAAAATAGTATTTTATGCAACTGATATATAACGATAGATCCTTAAACGCGGAGCTATTTTTGGTGGATAGTATACACATCATAAAAATAGCAACATCGAAAGAAATTTACAAATAACGCATAGCTAAACGAAGATTTCATTCAGAGTACGCGCAGCCAAGAAATAATGGCAAATGCATTATGCCTTGTCGGTTATTATAAGAGAGTACTGACGTCCTTGTACTGGTGCGAGTGGAAGGCGCGCGTGTCGGCCAGCAGCTGCAGCGCGCGCGAGGCGGCGCAGGCGGGCGCCAGGCGCGCCGCGTGCACCCACCCGAGCGACACTAGCTGGATGTGCTTTATAAGAGAATACTGACGTCCTTGTACTGGTGCGAGTGGAAGGCGCGCGTGTCGGCCAGCAGCTGCAGCGCGCGCGAGGCGGCGCAGGCGGGCGCCAGGCGCGCCGCGTGCACCCACCCGAGGGACACTAGCTGGATGTGCTTTATAAGAGAATACTGACGTCCTTGTACTGGTGCGAGTGGAAGGCGCGCGTGTCGGCCAGCAGCTGCAGCGCGCGCGAGGCGGCGCAGGCGGGCGCCAGGCGCGCCGCGTGCACCCACCCGAGGGACACTAGCTGGATGTGCTTTATAAGAGAATACTGACGTCCTTGTACTGGTGCGAGTGGAAGGCGCGCGTGTCGGCCAGCAGCTGCAGCGCGCGCGAGGCGGCGCAGGCGGGCGCCAGGCGCGCCGCGTGCACCCACCCGAGGGACACCAGCTGGATGTGCTTTATCTCCAGCTTCGCGTATATCGTGTCCGCTGCTAACGCGTTACCTACAACGATAACGATAATTAATAAATAAATATTTCCAGACAATTCACACAACAATATCTAGCCCCGTGGTAAGCTCTAAGCTTGTGTTACGGGTCCTAGATATCTGATATACTTAATATAATAGTCATACATATATAGATATTTTTTATTATACATACTTAACACCCAGACCAAGGAGAAAGTGCTTGCAGAACATACAAACACTTTCAACCTCGGCGGGAATCGAACCCTCTACCTCTTGCGGCGCAAGCGGGCCCTCGCCCACGCACGGTGGGCACTGAGGCAGTCAAAACAATAATACCTAATACTAATACGATATAACGTCTAAGCGTGGGTTATACGGCGGGGGCCGTATCTCAGTTCCCCCACACAAAATTAGAAGCCCAGGAGATATGACAGCCAGGTAGGGTTGAGCTCTCGGAGTTTTTAAACACCATATCCCCATAACGCAATTTCAATTATAATAACCACTGAAAAATAATGTACATAGCTTTGGCTATAGCGACTTCTTTCGTAGTAAAACTAAATCGAGTCTTGGTTCTCATATGGTTTGTGTCTCAATGTTAGCAACAAACGTGCGATCAGTTCAGTTTTCAAAGGTATTTTTAGCGTAATAAACATTTCATATCTATATTTATATATAAGCTATTCCGTCCCACAGGTCACGGCAAAAGCCTCCATTTTTTCTTCATTGAATACCTAGTGTACATTATTCATAGATTATTAAAAACTTAATTCGTTTGTTCGCTGATTATTGCTTGCATGCGATCGCCTGATATGGAACATTTTGACAACAACAACAGAGGCACACGTAAGTGTACTATTTTTCGTTCTGCTTAACTGAGATTAGAAGCTAATAAAAAGGCAGTCAACTCACCAAGCATATGGTACAATCTAACTAGAAGCAGCTTCACGTGGAAGTTGGCAGGTGAGTGGAACAGAATCAGCTCCAGCAGGCCTAGCGCTTCCAGTATAGGGGCCGTGTCTTCTTTTTCTACCGCTGTAACAATATGTTTATTTATAAAATTTATTAAATATTTTATTGTTCATTATTATAATATTACTACAGACAAGATAAGAGATCTTGTAGATCAAGGCGAAATCAACCAAAAAACGAACATCATAAATTTTATCAACAAATAAATATGTTGATATTTCAGGATGATAGTTTGGAAAACAAATCTTTCTGGCTTCACGCATTATTTAACTATGTGTACTACAACAACCTCTTAAAAATCAACACTTGCATATTATAAACTATTAGACATCGTGTATTATAATAAATAGGTGAGCACAGCATTTAAATATAAATAAACTTAAGAAATATTTAGATTCATAACGGGATATATAATTACCATGACTTTACCATGGTTTATGAGTTTCCCCATATTTCGATAGTTATATGCAGTATGTTGGTATGCCACCATTGTTGTTATAAGTCTACAAAATATCCTGCCATAAATCTAAATAAATTTGATAACCATCATAGTTTTAAAAGTTATAACTATAACCTTAGAATTCATTTAAATCAAGAAGATAGCATACTGATAAGGTGGCATTGAGTTAATTAAATAACTATAAAACAAGTGTCGAACTTCGTTTAGTATGAGATGCCTAAAGTAATGTCTGGTATGCCAAGGTTATTGCCTAATTAGAATTCATCAACTTAGAATTAAACAATAGTAATTATTGTAAGATTTTTCAGGTAATATCACTTTTTTATTTGTATAATAAATAATAAAGTAAATGTAGTAATTATTTTTTTGTTAGCCTATGTTGTCCCACTGCTGGGCAAAGGCCTCCCCCAACTCCCACCAACAATCCCTATCCAGAGCTGTTTACCACCAACTTTCCCAAAAGTCTGATAAAGTAAATATTACCAGCATAAAAATAATGGTGTGCAGCGAGAACCCCGTAGCCATCGGCTGAGCAGAACTCCGTAGGTGTGGCGTCCACGAGCCCGTTCTTGAGGCACCGGAGGTAGTGTTTCTTCAGTTTATCAGCGAGGGCCTGGTTACCTTCTGGGGGCAGGGGCGGCGCCGTCACTCGCCATAGCGCCAGGCACGAAAGGTGGCGTTGGATGTCGTATTGCTGCAAGAAAAAAATCCATTAAAGAAAATCAACTAACTAAATAAATAGATTATTTAATATTACTCAATAGGCGATTTTCAACAAATTTTAATGGGACCAATTTAAAACAGATGTTTTATTAAAAAAGAAATTATCAAAATGAATGAAATTATTAACATATTCTGACAAAAAGTGATATGAAATATAATTTTGATTTAAATTTTCGACATTCTTGACATTTAATCAAACCATTTAAAGAAATTTGACTTTTTTATTCTATTCAATCAAATAATCATGTTGTTATTTGACATACTTAAATATAAGTAATTTATTAAACTATGTAATTTTATTTCTACAATTATAAGGATTTAATCTCTGAAATAAAATAAATTATAATAATAATAGAACACCATTCAATAAAACAAGTCAAAAACTATTTAAAAAAAAAATGAGACTTTGAGAATGTCCTTTTTAGGAAGTTGTTTAAAACAGGGGCACAAGAGAATGTGTTAAATGTGAGATTTTATTGTTATTATAAGTTTATTTCAGATTACATTAAATCACCTTAATACCTTTAAAAAAATCCGTAATATACCAATGTAGAAAAAATATTTAAAGTATTACCATAGTAGGTAAAATTTTAAACGGTTTTCACGTGGTTAAAAGCTCATTCCTCGATCAATTCAAGACAAGTTGGTTGTTTGTCTGTCTCGCAGCGTAATTTTTAACCCCTGACCAAAACAGGGGGGTGTTATAAGTTTGACGTGTCAGTCTGTCTGTGTGTCTGTCTGTCCGTCTGTCTGAGGTTTAGCTCTCGAACGGATGGAGCGATTTTAATTTAGTTTTTTTTGTATGAAAGGTGAGTCTGGCGCGAGTGTTCTTAGACATGTTTCATGAAATCTGTTGTGCCGTTTAAAAGTTATGGGGGTTAGAGTGGGGAAGGACAACCGAAAATCAGAAAATATAGTCGAGTGGGGTATCAAATGAAAGCGCATCGCGTGCACATTACAAAATATTATGGTGTTGTAATTTTTAGGAAATTAAAGCATAGGAATCAGGGTTTTTTCAAAATTTCAAATTAAGATTTAATATGTTATAAGTTTTTAAAATTATACAACTTACCGTAGTGGGTTCACTATCCTCATTAAATTCGAGACAAGTAAGGAATTCCCGCGACCTCTCCTGCCTCTCCTGCAGTGGCAGCATTGGCAGGTAGGGCCGCAAGTCCGGGAGGGCGCACGGCTTGTGGGCGAACACTCGGAGGTACTGGATGCAGAGGGCAACACCACTGCCTGCAATACAGATTGTTAAAATATCTCAGCTTAAGTTTTAAAAGCATTACTATGAAAAGGTATTACTGTATTAACCTGTATGGTCGCTATATAAACGTTTTAGAATAACAACTACCGCACAGCGCTGACAGTTTTCCCATACAGATTGATACGCGCTGAGCCGCCAGCGCCGATGGTTAGCGTGACACTCAAACCAGCCTTACACCGAAATATGCAGTTCCATTAAGGGTGTAGATTTGTGTACAAAACTAGAAAACACGTTTAAGTAGCGATGGACTTGACACTTGGTCAGAATGGACTACAGTTGGTGTACGAAGGCAGTAACCAAATGGTGGCCAAGAAACATCAAAAGACCTAGAACAGAGCACCGGCTCCATGGTCAGACGATATAAAAAGAATCGCTGGGAACAATTGGGTGGAACTCGTGAGCGACCGAAAGGATTGGCGATCTATGGATAAATATATATCCCACTGCGGCTATAATGGCGTTATAAATCAACGTAAGAAAAATCATATGTTATTAATTTTTAAGACAAATCAGGTTTGAGAGGATCAGATGGAGAGAGGGAGAGTCGAGAAAAATAATACATATATTACAGTCGAACCTCTATAAGTCGAACATCAAGGGAGATGCCAAAAATTTCGAGCTATAGAGTTTTCAACTTATGGAGGATTTCGACTTAGGCGGATTTTGATTCGACATAAAGAGTTTGAGATTTATTCTTATAAATTTTGAGTTAGAGAGGTAAAATAAATAAAAATTCAACTTGCAGAGGTGACAAACATATTTTAATTTATTTGACCGTTTTGTATTTTTCTCATAATGTCTGATTCATTATTTATTATTGTTGAAAGAGTACTATTATCGTATACTCCTAAAATGTTTTCTAAGAAACAATAGTGTACCTACTCACATTGTCGGCAAGTTCATAAAGTCGGTAACTTATTTTTGTTCGAACAATAGAGGAAATAAATTCCAAATGATCAAGTTGTAAAGGTTGTAAATAAGAACGTTGCTATGTTCGAGATACAGAGGTCAAATTTTTCGAGTTCTAGAGTGAAAATATGTACCAAAATGGCTTGGAGGGACTCGGTGATTATTTCGACTAACAGAGGGTCAAGATTTCAAGTAATGGAGGTTTTGGTGTTTGAAGGGAAGGGAACAAAACATTTTTTCGAGATTTGGAGGTTTTTGACTTATCGAGGTTCGACTTAACGAGGTTCTACTGTATATATATATTAACTAAAAACTAACTTTGAAATGGATACATACATGGATACTGCATAGAAATGCTATGGGTAATATTGTCAAGCTTGAAAAGTAATCCTACCACATAGATATTTTATTAGCTTTAAAATCTAGAACTATGGGCTGTTTTGAAGTTACTCACCTAATAATGAAGTAGGATCCGCATCACCTCCTTTCTCAGCCAGCCTCTTCCATAGCTCAAGTCTCGCCAAGTAAGGGCCCCGAATCAACTTCCCCGTAGACATACTCTCAACCAGCTGACACAGAAACTCATGGCACTTTTCGGGAGTATCATCAACTGTTGTCTCTCCATCATTCGCAGTTTTCATCAGCTCAAAGACGGAGTCAAAGTATGGTAAGTAGTAATCCCACCTATCTGCATTCTCATGGTACAGCAGATCCTTACAGAGCAAATTAAGCCGTTTCCAATCGCCAACTTTCTTGAGATATGGGATGATGGCACCTGGTAACGCACCAGGGACGATAAGAGAATACTTGGGGCTGTCCAGGAACTTTATTATCTCATGCCATTTCTCTTGGAGTTGGAGGATCATGATGTATAGCCTGGTTTCCTGTTCAGCTTCCATTTTGTCTTCCGCCATGTAAGTTTCAATCATTTTTTGAGCTAGAGCCAGAAGGATTTCCTTCTGCTTACTGTCTTCAGAAGATTTTGCCTGTAATTTGTTAATGATTTGACAGAAAGTTTCAATATTGGATCATAATGTTAGTAAATAGTATTTTTCACCTATTTTTTAATGCCTCATCTTTATTTTTCATTACTGTATCACTTCTAGCCATATTTAGTTGTTGATCTAATCTGTTGACTAGGGTAGGTTGTAAATTATTATCACTTGGTTAAAATTAATTGTTAATCCTTTTGCAGGGATTATACTATACCTGTAGGACAATGCTCATTACTGCCCAGCTGTAATAAGGGCTTTTAGGTGCAAACTTATACAGAGCCATAGCGGTCTGCCGCTGGGCCTTGTAGTCTCCTACTCGTACATAGGACATGAACAGATGAGTATAGAGATCCTCACTCAGCGGCTCCACCTTGACAGCATTCTCATAGAGCAAACACACTTTTGGCACTGAAACAAACGATAAACAATCTTTTCAATGTGTATGATTTTAATGAAATTAAAAGAGCTATATACATGACTCACGACTTGCGTCAATCTGAAATAGATATACATTTACAGAAATGTATTTAACTAACTACACTATTACTCCAACATAGCAATGTTAGCAAATAAAAATAGAGGAGGAACGTCGTTGGACGTATTCTCTCAAAATACCTTTAATAAACATCAACAAATCTGATTATAGCCATAAGGCTGATCGCAGATAGAGAGAGAGGAAAAAAAATATACATGGCTAAGAAAATAAATGGTGAAACTAAGCCTCAGAACCTTTCATAATGCTATTTCAAGCAAATCAGATTATGATAAAAGAATAAGTACCAGAAAGTGAGGCAATTACACACACTAAACCGATGGGTAGCAATTAATATGAACTGTTTTCACTAAGATATAAAGCTTTTCTAGGCCTTCATGCTCCAACTTAGACCACATCGTCACTTTACATCAGGTGAGTTTGTGGTCAAATGAAAGCTTATCAATAATAAATAATAAAAAAAAATATTACAGAAATTAAAAGAGATGGCTTAATACGTTTGTTGCATTGGTGTAAGCAACAAACATTTGCTTAAATCCAGTGAAGTCCCAATCAAAATTAGCAAAAATATTGGGTTCACTTATCTCTATAATTATAATAGAGGAGCTTACTCTGCTGTGTTTCCCGATAGGATATAGTCATAGCCTGCAGCGTCGCGTCGTCACTTGGCTTTTCGTCCGCTAGAGCGTCCAATACCGCCTGCCCCTCAGGTCCTTTGCCTAACCTAAAAAGCGATAGCGCTTTCAATGCCTTAGCAGCCTGCAGCGATGGCGCCTTTTTGAGCACCTTCTCCGCCTCTTGCAGGGCTTTCTTATTGTTCCCATTGTCTAACCAGTCTGAAATTACAATAAAACCAATCAGCTCCACTGGACAAAATTTTCTTCAATAATAGATTCTCGGTTATATTTTACCGTAAATAGGACGCAGCCGCCGCTCTATAACACCGCCGTCTTGAGCTTGGAGTGGCCGCACCGCCATTTTTTCATTTACTATAAATTTCTTTAGTAAAAATGGGTTTTCGGTAGATTTTTCGCGATTTTCCCAGGCACAGGCACTCGCTCGGCTCGCACTCGCACGTTTGTTTGATTTTTAATCTGTGCGTTTAATATGATATGACAATGACAGTTGACAAACAAGGTTTGTACACATAAATTATTGCCAGTAACTAAAAAAGTTAAATAAAAAAGAGCTAAAAGCCACAGAGGATTTTTATTTAGAAGCATCGGCATCATATTATATCTACTACAAGTTTAGTACTAATGGTGTAGTACCTACTAACTCACCGCGATCTTACAAAATAGTCCGTACAACAGAACTAAACATGAAAATCGTTGAACGACATTCCTCTACATATTATAAGTAGGTAAGTGGGTAAATTACTTATTTTCTTTAATCACCAGTAGCAGCAGTTCAATAACTTAAACGAGTTTGCAACTCACTTACGGGACTATATTCTGGGATAAGTCTGTAGATATTAATACTACATTCACAATGCAGAAAAGAAAAAAACTATATAGCTATAGGTACACCATCTTAAAAATACAGGTTCATTACCGGTACGTTATATTTACAAAAAGGAATACATATTAACCTAAACCAGAATATATATTGTAGAAATATGCCTGTATAAAATAAACAACAAATCATATTACTTTGATTAAAAATCCGTACGTGTAGAATCATTAAGAACCAAATATAAACATAATTGTTGATTCCACAGCTAAATATTACCATGTCTAATTTCCGTTTTTTTCCTGTCGTATCTAGCGTATGAAATGCTATCCAAAATACTTAATACGTTCGTATACATACCTAAATAGTAGTTAAAGAAATTCTACATAATATAAAATTCAAATTCAAATTCAAAATCGTTTATTGCATTCATGTGTACAATTTTGGTCTTAAAATTAATTAGCGCTTACAACATGAGCCCTGACAGGGCATAGCAATATATAAGTTCTATAAGTATGTACATGTTATACATATATTTGTATCATATTCTAATAATTTCTTTTTTACATTTAATATCTTATATTACTTAAAGTTAAAAGCTTAAAAATAAAATAAACAGGTTAATGCATTTTTTACATTAATACTTTGTATGAAATTCAAGACTTTAAAATTATATAACAATACCTTAATATAAACTTTAATCTATTAGTAATACTTTAGTTTTAAGTTTCTAAGAATTCTTGTAGAGTGTAGAAACTATTTTGAATAAGGTATTTTTTTAATTGTTTTTTAAATTGTTGAATACAAGGCTCTGTTTTAATACTTTGAGGAATTTTGTTATATATTTTCGTTGCCATTGAGTGAGTTCCAGAGTGAAATATTTTCAAATTAGAATAAGTTGAGGCCAATTTTGTATGGGGTCGAAGATTAGACGGACGGGAATATTCACTGAAGAAATGAGGGTATTTTTTTACAAATAATCCCATTTCTAATATATATATACTAGTTAGTGTCAGAATGTTGTAATTATAAAAGTAAATAAAATAAATTAATTGCCAAAAGCTATGAACGCATTTTTGCTCTCCATTTTTGACAGGCGCTGGGCTTACCCATTCATGATATCTATCTATATATCTTTATTTCCTTGATAGGTACAGGATCTAAGTTTAAGAGCTCTATAGAAAGCAATTATTGGTTTATTTAAATCACAGCAATTCCACACCGCACGTAGTCCATATATATATATATATATATATACATATATACACATTTTTAACCCCCGACAAAAAAAGAGGGGTGTTATAAGTTTGACGTGTCTGTCTGTCTGTCTGTCTGTCTGTCTGTCTGTCTGTCTGTCTGTCTGTCTGTCTGTCTGTCTGTGTCACCATAGCTCCCGAACAGATGGAGCGATTTCAATTTAGTTTTTTTTGTATAAAAGGTGAGCCTTGCGCGAGTGTTCTTAGACATGTTTCATGAAAATCGGTTGGGCCGTTTAAAAGTTATGAGGGTGAGAGTGGGGAAGCAAAACTGAAAATCTGCAAATATACTAGTGTGGGGTATCAAATGAAAACGCATCGCGTCCACATTACATAATATTATGTTGTTTTACATTTAAGGAAATTAAATCATTGGAATCGGGGGTTTTTCTTAAATTTTAAATTTAGATTTATTATATATACATTTTTGGATAGCATTTCAACGTTAATTACGACAGGTGACTCAACATCCTGACGGTTGACGGTGTCAATTTTTCTGCTATCAAAATTTACAACTGTCTTCCAGTAGAATTCTTGATACTTATAGAAAAACGGTTGCGTCCGTTTTTCTATAAGTATCTAATTTATGGAATATGTAATATAATAATGGCGTTCAACTGAGTAACAATTTATTCACTTTAAAATTTTATTATTTTATTTTTAACTTGACACTGGCATATTGTCGCTTCAAGCGCAAAGTCCAATTACAAGAAACTAAACTGAACTGAAACTGAACTAGAATTCAAGCCACGGACGCCATCAAATAAAAGAAGAAGATTCAAAACGGATACGGGAAAATGGAAATTTTAAAGTGACGATGTTATTGAGTAACATCGTCACTTTAAAATTGTATTTAACTCGACCATTGAGGCAAATTGTCGCTCGAAGCGCATAGATACACGCGCCAATTACAAGAA